>CM062938.1:17959125-18661625 GCA_031878705.1 Tapirus indicus
TTGGTTTATTCTTTCCAAGGTCTGCTCTCCTCTGAACAGCAGATTAAACATGGTGTGGTGGGCATAGAGAGCTGGGCCTCTGGCTGCAGCAACAATACTAGGGCTACAGCTGATTGGCACTCGCAGTATGTGAGCCCTGGGCTGGCGCTCAACTTGCATTCTCCACTTAACCCTCCTAACAACCCCAGGACGTGATCACTGTCAATAGTCCCATTTTACAGGTGAGGAAACTGAGGCTCACATCCATCATTTTTCTGAGGTCACCCAGCACGTAGGTGGCAGAATTGGAATTTCAGTTTAGGACTTCAAACTTTTCCCTTAAAAGGCTGCTGTGAGAAATCAGTGCAGCTCGTGGTATATTTCAATAATGGCAGGTAATGCAGAACAGGAAAGGCCCGTGTAAAATCTTGGAAGGAATTATTGGAAGGGCAGAGTGATGGGTGGTATCAGATGGTGCTGAGTAGTCAAGGGAGATGAGGTTGGGCTGAATACTGGGTGGCCGCTGGTGACTTTAGCAGGAACCGGTTCTGGGCAGGGAGCAGGGAGGAGCCTGGAGACGCAAGAGTTGGGAGCAAGTAGAAGGAGGAAATGGAATGGGGGTGTGGACGCCTTGGCCAGAAGTGGGGCTGAATGGGGTGAGGAGAGAGAGCGGTTGATGGCGGGGGACTTTTTAAATGGCGAGCTATTTGTTCATGTTTGAGTGCTAAAGTGATGGAGCCTGCGAGAGAGAGGGGGAGAGAGAGAAAGCCACAGTGAGAGCGAAGATGTGGGGGAATCGGTGGAGCAAGGAGCTTGGGGAGGAGGAAGGAGATGGATGGAGACACAAGAGCAGGGGTGGCCCTTCTTCCCGGAAGTGGGAGGGAGGAGGAGAGGGTGGAATGCAGGGCAGACTTGTGAGCCTAAGGGGCTGGGGAGCCAGGGCAGAGGAGGAGGTTTGCCTGCGGCCCCTTCATGGTAAATAAGGACTGAGGTCATCCGCCCAGAGTGGAGAAGCAGGGCTGCAACTGAACATCCAGGATTCTCTCTTCCGTTTCCACTGCAAAGCCCCCTATGCTGGGCCTTCCCTCAGCTTCTCTTACATCTGGAGGGACCAAAAGAAGTCACCACCGCGCCTTCTTAGCTCCAGGAGGGCCTGCAGTGGGGGGCTGAGTCTCACACTCCCAGTAGCTCTGTAAAGAGCCAGAGTATCAGAATGGTGCTCACCTGCCCCAACCCATTTTACAGATGCGGAAGTGGAAGGCTAGAGAAAAACAGTAACTACACTTTTGAGCTCTCTAGTGTATTAACATATTACATGCATTATTTCATGTAACCCTTACAAGAGCCCTACAATGTAGATGTTATTGTTCTCCACCCATCCATCCACCCACCCATCCAACTGCCATTGCATCCATCCTTCCATCCACCCATCTATCACCCACCCATTCATCCACCCACCCACCTACCCATCTGTCCATCTACCCATCCATCCATCCATCCATCAGAGAAACACATATTCTAGTACACATTACACACGGTAACGATAGCCCAGGGAGTGCGGGAAGGGAGGGAGGGAGTACCAATTCTAGAAGCAGTCCACCTGGCAAAGGCAGGTAGGAGGCAGTGAGGCCGAGGGAAGAGCACGTCTGAAGGTGCTGTGGCAGGAAGAGACGGAGCACGCGAGGAAGGGAAGGGACACCAGGGGGCTGGCAGGTGTGGGGGTGGGGGGGGAGCAGGCGTGTGAGATGAGCCTGGGAGGAGGCGAGGGCCAGGCCACATAGGGCTTGGAGGCCAAGGTAAGAACTTTGGACTGGATTCCATGAGGATGGACGCCACCTGAGGGAGAAACGGGGGGGTATGAGAGAGTGACCACTGTGTCAGGGGGGAAACTGAGGCAGGAGAGAAGACTCATCCTCCCAGCGGATTTTTCTGAATCCCTACTATGTGCTCATCCCTTTTCACACATGATCTCATTTAACCCTCACATCAACCCTGTGAGGGAGGAACCATTTCTCCCATTTTACAGATGGGGAAACTGAGGCCCCGAAAGGGTCCCATCATGTGCACTGGGTCGCAGGGCTGGGAAGTGGCAGGGGTGGGACTCACACCCTGGGGCCTTCTGGACAGGCTATGTCTGCCCCTGCCACTGACCGCTGGTGGTACCCTGCTGTTTGCAGACAACCGCTGCATGGACAGAAGGTTCCTTCCAGCCAAGTCCAAGCAGCTCATCGCTCTGGCCAGCTTCCCGGGTGCCGGGAACACATGGGCTCGCCACCTCATCGAGCTGGCCACCGGCTTCTACACGGGCAGCTACTACTTCGACGGTTCTCTCTACAACAAAGGTGAGGAGGTGGAGGGGGCGGAGGCTGCCTGGGCTCAGAAGGGCCCACTGGGAGGGCATGGGAATACCCCTTCCTGAGCACCTACTGTGTGCTGCTCAGCTCGCCTGGGCATGTTCACTGAGACCTACTATGTGCCTGGCACCTTCCCTCCATTTAGAGTACCACAAACCTTTCTAGAGGTACTACTGTGTGCTGGGTACCTCGCCAGACATTTACTGACCAGCAACTCCGTGCTGTGCACAGAGGTATAATAACTACCTTCACCTTGGGGACATTTCTGGGCGACCTACTATGTATCAGATGTCCTACCTACACTGAAGTCAGTGATATTTGTTATGCGAGTTTCCTGAGCTCTGCTACGCTCTGGATGCACCTCCTAAGCTTAGTTTCCCAACAGGCATGTATGGAGTGCCGACTGTGTACCAGGCACTTCGTGTAGGTTGTTGCCACAGACATTCTCTTGGCCACTACTAGGTGGTGAGAGTGGTGCCTGGTGCTACGGTTTTCTTTAACCCTGCACAGTAACCGGAGGTAGGGTGAGGATACCGTTTCCCAGATGTGAAAACTGTGGCTTGGAGAGGAGAAATAACTTGCCTAAAGGCACACAGAGTTTTTTCAATGGGCTGATTGGGGATTGCACCCTCATGTTTCCTGGTTTCAAAGCCCATGCTCTTATTACCCCACCACACAGGCAGGGAATCCCTGTAGTTTCTTACTGGAGAGCTGGGAATCGTGACTGAAATGCCCATTGGGCATGGAGCCCTCTCCCAGGCGTGGCGCGGGTATCAGGGAAGCAGGGGCTCGGCCTGTGAGGGGGTTCGAGTCTATATGTGGAGCAGCCCTTGGCTGTGGGTCTTTGTGTCTGCAAACCAAATGAGGACCACTTCTTGGCTGTGTGACTTTGAGCAAGTTACTGTGCCTCTCTGGTGCTGTGTCATCATGCACAAATTACAGATAACAGTATGTAGCTGGTGAGGTTATTGTGAAGGCTACTGAGTCGATATGTGTAAATGCTTAGCACGAAGTAAGTGTTCAATAAATGCAGGCTGTAGATACTACTGTCTGGGTGCCAGGCACTGGCCAGGCGCAGCCTGGTGTTGACAGAGAGCCGTCCCTGAACCCAGCTCCGGAAGAGCCAGCAGGCATGTCTGTCTGAGGGCGAGAAGCAGGAGGGAGGGAGAGTGTGGGAGAAAAGGCAGGAAGGGTGAAAAGGGGCAGGCGGAAGGATGGGTTGGCAAGGGGTTGGGGGTAGGGGTCTGCCTTAGAACCCTGACTTTTTGTATATTTATTATTTTTAGCTTTGGTGTAACAGCCATTTGTTGAGCACCTTTTCTATATGAAGCTCCAGGCTGCAAGTTTGCATGTTTGTACCAAGATTTAAACCCAGGCCTGGCTGTCGACGGAATCCATGCTCTTAACCGCTAAGCTGCACTGCCTTTATGGGAGTGGCTGGGAGGAGCCCAAGCACATTCTGGAATCTCTCTGGCTTGTCCTGGGGCAGTGGCTGAGGGAAGCAGGCTCAGAGAGCGTCCCATGGCTGGCCCACATTCTAACCTTCCTGGCTGTGGCATCGACCCTACTCATGGAATCCTTGAATATCACAAATGGAAGGGTCCTTCAGGATCATTTAGTTCAGGGATCCAAAGTGGTTTCATCTCCTGGGTCAGTTCCAATGAATCCCTGCTTTAGGATGATGTGTTAAGAAGGATTCTGAGGTTCTGTTCTCCCCCGGTAACAAAGTGCTTTAATCCAGTAGCGACACCTGTTGAGGGTGTAGAAGAGAGATGGTGGTCTGTGTGGCAGGTATTTACCACCTCTGCTCTAACTCCACCTCTTAACTTCAGAGAAAGGGAAAGTGAATCTCAAGATGGAATCAGGAGAATGAGTTTTCTGTCTGAACTCTTACTTATCAGCTGTGCGAACTTGGGCAAGATTCTCCACCTCTCTGAGCTTCAGTTTCCTCGTCTATAATATGGAGATGTCAATACTGAACTCAGAGATTTGGAAAAAAATATAATAAGATGATGACTGTGAGGCTGTGGTGTAAAATATACATTAGTTTTTAAATGACATGTAACCAGGACAGTCAACTATTTAGTCAGAGTCAAAGAGGGCTGGTCTCTGAGTGTTCATTAGAATCACCCGGGGAGCTTTCAAAGCCTCGATGCCCAGGCTGCTCCCCTTTCCCATCAGAATTTGGGGGTAGGCCGAGCATTGGTATTTTTGTGTGTGTGTGAGGAAGACCAGCCCTGAGCTAACCTCCATTGCCAATCCTCCTCTTTTTGCTGAGGAAGACTGGCCCTGGGCTAACATCCGTGCCCATCTTCCTCTACTTTATATGGGACGCCGCCACAGCATGGCTGACAAGTGGTGCGTCTGTCCACGCCCAGGATCCGAACCTGCGGACCCTGGGCCTCCAGAAGCAGAGTGTATGAACTTAACCACTATGCCACCAGGCTGGCCCCGCATTGGTATTTTTTGAAAGCTCCCCAGGTGATTCCAGTGCAAAGTCAGAGTGAGCCCCTGGCTCTAGACTGAGAACCCAGTATTCTCACTTCCAGATCCGCAACATTCAAAAAATTGGTCTTTGCCCTATGTTTTTAATGCTCAAGTGTTGGGGAATGTCAGGGGTTTTTCACTGATGGGGTGAGGTGTCAAATAAAATTTTAGAAAGAAAGAAGGGAGGGAGGGAGGGAGGGAGAGCGGGAGGGGAAAGAGAGAGAGAAATGAAGAAAGAAGAAACTGTAACCTTCCACGGCAGCTCCCCCGGCTCACACCATATAAATGTCTCCTTCAGTGCCCTGGGACAGGCAGGGTTCTGTGGGCTGGTCACAGGCAGCTGAAGCTTTGAGTGAAGCTGCCTTTACATTAGGGGCTTAAAGATACTTCCTGTGGCCTGAACCCCTGCCCTTAACAATGAGCTCCCCCTGGAGTCCAGGGCTGGTGGTGGGGTGCAGGCAAAGAGAGGACCCCCACCAGCATCAGTCAATCTGGCTAACCCACAAGTCTTTCCCTCCATCACTTTTGTACCTGAGAGATACTTAATGAAATCCTCAAACCCTGGTGGGTCCTGGAGTGGGGGGTGGGGGGTGGGAATGGTGCCAGAGGGATGGAGAAAGCTGTGCCCCGATTTACCCCCACTGGGTGGCTGTGCTGCTGCCCCTTTCATCCTTCAGACTCTGGGAATAATGAGCTCCTTGTAGTTGGAAAACACACCGGACATTTGCACATGCTGTTTCCTCTCCCTGGGACATTGTCCCTGCCCCCACCCTGATCCTAGCTCATCTGCCTGGAGACCTGCTCCTCCAGTTGCAGGTCACGTCCCCCTTTGCGGTGTCTCTGTCATTCTTAGGTGTCCTTCCCCTTCATCTTCCCAGTTCCCAGGGCATTCCTTCATTGTGGCCCTTATTATTATTAATATATTCATGTCACTAATAATTGGGGACATTTAATTGTGGTCCCCTGCCCATTGCCCCCAGGATAAGGTACACAGTTCTCAGAAGGGCATTCCAGGCGCTTTGCTGTACCCAGTCCTGGCTGCCCCTCCTGCCTCACACCCCCAGCCCTCACCCCTTTCACCATCCAACACCATCGATTTGTATTCACCCATCACACTATGTCATTCCTCCTCCTCCTCCTCCTTGCATCCCTGCCCACACCATCTCTGCCTGGGACACCCTCCTCCCCTTTGGGTAAGTCCTATCCACCTTCTGCGCACACACCCCGACTGAGTTACAAAAAATATGAAGCACCCATCACAGCGCTGGGCCCATCGTAGACAGTCAATAAATGCCCACAACTATTGGTTTTATTAACAGCAACATGAATATATTAATAATAATAAGGGCCACGATGAAGGAGTGCTCTGGAGACTGGGAGGATGAAGGAGAAGGAAACCCAAGAATGACAGAGACACCGCAAAGGGGGGACATGACCTGCGGCTGGAGGAGCAGGTCTCCAGGCAGATGAGCCAGGATCAGGGTGGGGGCGGGGACGATGTCCCAGGGAGAGGAAACCGCATGTGCAAATGTCCCGTGTGTTTTGGAACCACAAAAAGCTCATTATTCCTGGAGTCTGATGGATGAAAGGGGCAGCAGCTTGGCCACCCAGTGGGGGCAAATCAGGGCACAGTTCCCCCCACACACAGGGCACCACGTCCCCCTCCCCTCCCCGAATGCTCCAGGGGAGTGTAAAGGGATTTTAGGCAGAGAAATGGTGTGCTGAGATTTGCATGTTTGAAATACCACTGTGGCCACGGAGGTTAGGTGGGGGGACATTTCAGCCGCAGGATCGTCCAGGTGAGCGACAATGGTGGGCAGAAGGACACGGGGAGGGACATTTAGGAGGTCGTTGATTAGAAGTGAGGGCGCTCCGTGATGGGCCAGGAGGGGGGGTTTCTGTATGATGAGCTGGCCCTCCAGTGACACTTGCTGACTTATTTAACCCTTTAGCCCTTTAGCCCCATCTCTACTATTAACCAGCTAGATGACTGGGGGCACATCCCCTCTTCTTGAGGCCTCTGTTTCCTCCTCTGTAACAGCCTGTGTTGGGTGGGCAATCCCCCAGGGCCCTCCTAGACCTGGAGAGCTGCCTGATGTTTTCCTGCCTTCCTCCACTTTCTCTACAACCTTCTCGTCCCTCTTCCTGGCAACAGCCCACCCCACCGAGGGGCTGTTGAGTGAAAGAGGGGAGGGAATGAATGAATGAATGAATGAATGAATGAATGAATGAATGGAGCCTCCCTCCCAGAATCCATGTGTCTGTCCCACTTAAATCTCTTCCCCTCGCTCAGGGAGGCTGGCCATTAGCAAAGCATGGTTTTCTCTGTGTCTGCGTCCGTCTGCCCGTCTCTCTCTTTCTTGATCTTTTTTCCTCTCTATCTTTGCATCTCTCTGTTGTGTATGTATCTCTGTTTCCTTCTGTCTTTGTGTCTCTGTTCTCTTTGTTTCATTTTCTCTGTCTGTTTCTCTCCCCCCCTCTTCTCCCCTGGCTTTGTCTCAATCGCTACCTCTCTCCAGACATCTGTCCCTTTCCATCATTCTCCCTCTCCTCTTTCCCTAGGCTTCATCTCCCCCCTCCCTCCCTCTCCCCATCTCGGGGACCAACGGCCCTGGGTGCAGACTCAAGCTCTGCGGCTGTCAGGACCTCTGAGGGAGGAGACAGAGGAGGGAGGGGCTGGGACGACAGCCTAGAGTTGAGCAGGGGCCCTTCTCAGCTTCTGGGGGCCCAGAGGCAGGAGACTGATGAGGCAGGCTCTCAGCCCAGCTGACACAGGACGAGAGTTTCTGAGAATTGCCTCAAAACAGACCCCATGGTTCCTGGAGGACCACCGGCCGTGTCCAGAGCCACGAGGGGCCTTTCCTGCCCCAGTAAGCTCCAGGGCACACAGAGATGTGGAGTCTCTGCCACTGTCCTTCTCTGTGCTTGTGTCCCTGACTGCAAAGTGCAGAGGCAACTGTAACACTGGGAGGTGGGGGGAAGAGAAGGAGAAACATCTTGTTCTCTCTGTGGCCTGAACCCACAAGGTCATTTCTCCAAATCCTAGGACAGTTGTCCAGCCCCTCAGAGGTTGAGGGTCATATGGGTGCCCCACATAAGCTGCTATTTTTGTCACCCTTCAAAGTAGTATGATTTAAATATTCTGCATTTATGTGAAAGAGGTGCTGGGTCCTGTCAGGGAAGGGGGAGAAGGGGGCCCCCTGGTGGTAGAGTTCAGCAATTCTGCTCTGGCCCCAAGCTTGCATCCCTGACTCCTCTGCAATTACCTGGGGGGCCCTCCTTAGGGGACAGTTGAGCAACCTGTTGTTCCTCAGCCAAGCTCATCCCAAGTGGCTTCTCAAAGGCTTCTTTCCAGACATAGAACTCTTCTCTCCCTGGGAGACATTCTGCTAAATGGAATTTTCCCCCCTTCCGCCATTTCCAATGCTCCCTGCAGACCCACTCCCCAGGCAATGGAAATCTAGAATCTGCAGCAGATCTTTCCCAATGTTTGGAGTTTTTCTTTTCTTTTTTTTTCATCTTGATAAATACTGTGCTAAGTTGACCCCATCATGGAACAGAGAGAAGTGTGATTTAGGTCTCACAGTGCATGGAGTTGATTTAAACTAGTTGGACCATTCTGCCGTGTTTCTATTATTTCTCTCCTCTGAGCACCTGTGCGGGTCCTCCTGTCCCCCTGCCTATGTCTTTCCATTGTTGTGCTCATGGCGAAATGGACTTGGATGAAGATAAAATGAAATCTAGATGGAAAGTCCTCCATCCACGTCATAAAGAGCTCCACCAATGGAATGTGTGACAGCATGATGTGAAATCGTATGAGGTGCTGCCTTGTGGGTAAACATTTATGTCTCAAGCTCTCAAGCTTCCACACCCCATCCCTATTGCCCTCAGGAAGCCATTTTCCCCAGGATCCTGGGCTTCCCGTGGGCCTCAAAGGCTGTGGGTTAATATTTTCTCATGGGCATGGGCCAGTGCTAATTTGCAAGGCTAGGCTAATCCTTGCAACTTGACATGGCAAGTCCCAAGATGGAATCTGACTCAGGATATCACATTCCATTCCTGGCTCTTCCACCCTGTGGCCTTGGGAGGCGGGCTGCAACTTTCTCCACCAGGAACAGGAATGGGTACTGACCAGCCTCACCTTAATCCACCGTAAAAGCCAGAGCACAAAGCCCTAGAAGCCACCGTGAGTGGACAGGGAAGGAAGAGACTACTCCAGGGTTTGGTGAGACAGGGTGGCTTCTCTGCTCAAGATTTCACCCCGAGACTTGTTCTGCACTAGCTGCTGTTTGTTGAGGTCTTACTATGTGCCTCGTAGATTCCTCACAACAGCCTGTGAAGGAGAAGCTGCATGGTTCCATTTTACAGATGAGGAAACTGAGGCCCAAAGAGATGACATGACATCCAGGATCACCCATTGAGTTGGAAACACAGCCAGTATCTTGAAGGTCCAGTACAATGACATTTCTAGTTGGCTTTCCAGATATCATCCCAATGCCTTAGCTCTCATGAGAGTGGAAGGCCTAGATGGCGAAGAGCACAGTTTCAGGAGCCTCAAGGGCTTGGGTTTGAATCTTGGTTCTGCCTCTTGCTAGCTCTGTAACTTGGGCAAGTTATTTGATCTCTCTGTGCCTCAGTTTCCTCATCCATAAAACAAGAGCTTAGTAGGATTATTGAAAGGATCAAGTTGCCTAATATACACAAAGGGCTCAGACCATTGTCCAGCACAGAGTTGGTGCTGTAGAACTGTTCCCCCATTCCCCAGCTACTCAGAACTTCTCTCAGTTCCTCAGCTTGTGATCATGTCCCTCCTTCCTTTGGCTTAAATCCTTTTTAAGGGCTGCACAGCCTTTCTGGTCTAGTACTGAACTCTTCATCACAACCCCCACAACCCTCTCCAGCCTCACGCTCCCCCTTGCTCTGTGCTCTCCATCACAGTCACTCATTGTGACCAGTTTCTTCCCACCCACCACAGGGCCTTTGCACCTGCTGTTCCCACCACCTTTCCCTCCTCTCTTAGGCTAGCAGATTCCTCCTCATCCTTCATTTCTCGGCCTAGGCATCTCTTCCTCCAGAAAGCCTTTCAGGATGCCGCCTGACTAGGTCATGATCTTGGCTAGGCTGGCTGCTCAGCTCGAGACTGCAGGTTGGACCCATGTCTGTTCCATGTGTCTCTCACCAGCTGGGACCAACAGCCCTCCAGGGCATGCTCTCCCCACAGTGATGGCAGCAGCACACAAGAGTGAATAGAAACATGGGATGTGTCTTGAGACTGTGGCAGAGACCCACTTCTACTCTCATTCCAGTGGTCAAAGCAAGTCCTACGGCCATGCCCAACAACAGCAGGGTGGGGACCAGACTCCACCCGGAGAGGATGAATATTCTCCCCTGCAGCACTAGCCAAGGCAGTGATTTCACGTTCATTTGTGTCACTGTGGCAGTAATCTGGCTCTCTAAAGCAGTAAGACCCATGGATGTTTTTGCACCTCATTCTAGCCCAGCTCCCAGCACAGTGCCCGGCACATAGTAGGTCTCCGTAAAGACGTGCGTGAACGAATGAGGGAACAAAGAACGCATAGGATTCCCGAGGTGGCCCAGAGAGGGTGGGGTGGACTTCTCGCCTGGCCCCACTCACCCGCCCTGTTCCCTGCCCCCTGGCTGTGGGAAGGGTTCAAAGGCGAGCGGGACCACTGGCGCAGCGGGAGGACCATCTGCATCAAGACGCACGAGAGCGGCCAGAAGGAGATCGAGGCCTTTGATGCTGCCATCCTGCTCATCCGGAACCCCTACAAGGCCCTGATGGCGGAGTTCAACCGCAAGTACGGCGGCCACATCGGCTTCGCCGCCCACGCCCACTGGAGGGGCAAAGGTATCGCCAGGCAGGGGAGGGAGGGGCGGGGCCTGGGGCCAGCGCGGTCCCTGCAGGGAATCCGGGAGGGCGTCTTGCGGGCGTGTGTGTGATGCTCCAGTTCCTGCCCACCGCTGAGGGGTGTGCCTCCCACCTCCCACCACGCCCCCAGCATCGGCCGCCTGCGCGCCAGGCCACTGTCACGGCACCGCGGTTAAGGGCGTGGGCTCTGGAGCAAGACTCCCCGGGTTCACATCCAGCTCCACCACTTCCTGGAAAAGCTCCCTCTCCTCCCTGAGCTTGGATTGTTCCATCTATAAAATGGGATAATAGTCGTGGGCGGCTAAGAAGCTAACCCTTTAATAACACTCAGCAGATGTGACCCACTGTGGGAGACCTCCATGGGATCCATTGAAGCAGGTTCGAGAGCCCTTTCTTGGGAGTCTGATTCCAGGCCAAGGGCAGTGGCTGAGTGGCCATGAGGTCACCTATGAGGTCCTAACAGCTCACTTAAAGAGCATCATTTCAATAAACCCTCCCAACAGCTCTGGATTGGGAGGCTCAGAGAGGTTAAGTGACTTGCCCCAGGTCACACAGGCGGGAAGTGACAGAGTTGGTCCCCAAGCACTGAACTGCATTAAGATGATCTGGGTTTGAGATTCACCTCTGGCACTTATTAGTAGGTGACAGCTGTGGATGGAATGTCTCAAGGCAGAGTGGCAGCCCATGGTAGTGGTGAGAGCTTTGAAGTCAGACTCAATTTCTGCCTTCATTAACCCCCCTGGATCTCAAAATCCCATATCAAGGATCACCCATATCTCCCTCACTGTAGTGAGAGCTACATGGATGAGTGTTTTTAACCCCCGATAATTAACCCATTTTATAGATGGAACAATCTCAGTTCAGGGAGGTGAAGGAGCTTTTCCAGGAAGTGGTGGAGCTGAGGTTTGAACCCAGGAAGTCTGGCTCCTGAGCCCAGGCCCTTAACCACTACACAAAGTGTCGATGGGTACAAATTGCCCAGCCCAGAGCCCCCGACGCCCAGTAGGTGCTCTGTAAATGTGAGCTCCCCCACCTAATCCAGCCTCCAGGAACCAGGCTGCCCCAGCCCCAAGCCCAGGGGTGCTTCCCACTCCTCCAGAACCTCCCCCTGGCTCCCAGCTGCCCCAAAGCTCCGGCCCCTCCCCAGAGAGGACCAGAGCATGGCAGGATGATGCTAACTCGGCAATCCACCAATCACGCCCCTAACACTGACGTCACTGATTAAAGCCCCTGGGCCTGCCTGCCCAACTGTGCCCTGGGCTCCCAGTTCACTCACAGGGGCCCATCGGTCCCTCCGCCAGCCTTGCTCTCCGTCTCAGTGACGGGGTGGAAGCTTGGGCAGGTGGTGACATCTGGTCCCTTGTTCCCAGGAGTGAAAAGGGCTCTGAATGATTTATTTGTAGCACACTCAAAAGCGAACACTAGCCAGGGCCAGGCTGGGAAATCTGCAGGTACAAATGGCAGGAAAGGACCTGGGAGACCGCTGAACCTCGTGGTCCTCGGCCCCGGCTGCACATCAGAAACCCCAGAGGAGCATGGGAAAATCCCGGTGCCCACTGCACCCCAGACCATTACTGGAGAGGAGCCTGGGCATCAGTGTTTTTTAGAGTTCCCAGCTGCTTCCAGTGTGCAGGCGGGAGTGAGCATTATTGATGCATTCTCTATCCATTAATGGGGAAACTGAGGCCCCGAGGGAGGCAGGGCCCTGCGAAGGTCACTGGTAGGACTAGTGGCGGGACTAGAACCCAGCTCTCCACCCCCCCCAGGCATCCTTCTGCCTCAAGTGAAAAGGGAGGGAACTCACTTGGGAAGCTCCTGTAGGACCAGGCACTCAGCATCCATTATCCCATTTAACCCTTCTCATTACTGGAGGCGGTTAGAGAGGCTGCCATAACCATCGGGAACATTCCATTTCACAAGTGAGAAAACCATCCCAGGAAGGGAGCAAGTCAGGTGGCTAAAGCCCCAGGTGTCGACTGAGCTCAGATTCAAACCCCGGCATTAGCTTCCAGGCTGCCTCTTCCCTTGGGGTGTCGCTGACCTTCTGGTGCATTTGCAGGTTCTCCTTTCCTGGCCGAGCCCCTCCTCTCGGGTTCAGACAATTCTATTTCCCAGGAGCTACCGTGCCTCTTTTGCCTCATTCAGGACAGCTGGGAGCTTTAAAACCAAAGATAAGGGCGGCATCAGGACAGGCAGAGCCAAGAGACTGCAGGGGATGGGAGAGAGGGGGTTCCAGCACGCACGTCTCTCACTGGGAGTCTGGGATCCCCACATGAGTGCCTTCTCCCAGTGCCTGACCCAGGTCTTCATGAGCTCTGGCTGAGTGCCTTCCCAAAGAACCAGTCTCCACAGTCCCCATCAAGCCTGTGCCTCTCATTTGCATTAACATCTGGCCCCTGTAGGCATTTGAGTTTGAGATCCTTGCTTTAAGGTCCTTGTACCGGCAACATCAGCATCACTTGGGACCGAGTTAGAAATGCAGACTCTCAGGCCCCACCGCAGACCTGCTGAGTCAGACCCTGGGAGGGGGCCCGGCCATCTGTGTTTGGGCAATCCTCCAGGTGTTTGCGATGCCCACTCCAGTTTATGACCCACTGCTTTAAACTCTTGCCACTCAAAGTGTGGTCTGAGGACCAGCGGCGTCGGCATCCTCTGGGAGACTTTTAGGAAAGCAGACCTCAGTCCCCCCTAGGCTCAATGGATCAGAATCTGCATTGTAACAAGATTCCCCCAGAGGCCTCGTGTGCACTTTAAAATTTGAGAATCACTGCTTCAGGACGACCTTGGCCTGGAATGTGAGGGTCACGCCCCTGGGAGCAGAGGTCAGCCAGCTGTTGAGCATGTCCCCTCCCCCCCTGCCAGCATCCCCGTCCCAGTTATAGCCGGGTCAAGGATCCTGCAAACTCCTCCCCACACCCCCGGCTTTTGGTTCCATCATGTTAATTTTACAATCTCCCTGGAGTGAGTCCAAAGCAAAGTTTTATGTGATATGATTATACAAGGTGAATTGTCCTGGATCTGCTTAATGAAACAGAGGCTGTGTTTAATGACTCCATGGGGAATTAAGGATGGTTAGGCTATTAATCAGGCCCCAGTTCCTCCCATCGACAAGAAGATGGAGCAGAGTGGCCAGCCCATGCCCGGCCAGGCCCAGGGGTGTGACAGTCTGGCAGAACCAGCACCCGCTCCGATGGTCCACGGCTCAGAGTGCCTTTATTACCCAATCGGAAAGCAGTGTTCAATTACCGGAAATCCTGAGTGAATCAAGGGCTTTATTTTCATTTATTCTTCTTCTTTCCAATGAAGTAATTTAGGAGCTTCAAGTGAGGAATCTTTGCCATAGGAGGCGGAGGGGGTAGGCAAACATCTGTGGAAGCAGCCTGGATATCAAAGGGGTCCCAGAGGGAGGCTCGGGCCAAAATGATGGGTCATGGGGGCGTCTCAGAGATGCTGCAGACCCACGTGAAGGTTAATCGTAACAGTAGCCAACATTTATCCAGCGGCTCCTGAGTCCCAGGCCCTGTGCCAGGGTCTTTGCAAATCTTGTTCCATTTCATCTGCACAGCACGTCTAGGATGCAGGTCTTAGCATGGTTGCCATTTTGCAGGTGGGTAAACTGAGACTCAAGAGATTGACTAACGTCCCCAAGGACACACAGCTAATGTAGAGAGGAGCTGGGTTTTGAACGCGGGCAGTCTGATTTCAGAGTCGTCTGGGAACAGACCTGTGTCTTAGAGCTGAAGGTGAAGCAAGCAGTCAGTGGACTAGGACCTGGAACGAGAAGCATGCTGCAGCTGATCGGATCAGGAGCTCTTCAAGGGTTCACTGGGAGGGTGGGAGCCAGGCTCAGTCTGGGATAGATGTGGGTTCAAATCCTGCCCTGGATGTCCACTGTGTGGCCTTGGGCAAGTGGCACCTCATTTTCCCCCATATGTAAAATGGGGCTAGTAATTCCTACTCTCCAGGCTTCTTGTGGACACTGCATGACATAATGTACCAAAGGGCCCAGCACAGCCCTGACACACAGTAGGTGCTCAGGCAACATACATTCCCATCTCAGGAAGGTTTGCAATCAACAAGGATGCCATGTCACCTCCAGCCCACCTGCATCCAAGGTTAGGGGTGCCATCTTGGGGAGCCTGGCCACCACGCAGACTGGCCCTTCTTTTTCCTTGAGGACCACCCTACAGCCCTCCTCCAGCAAACACTTGAGACGGTCAGAAGTGGCCAAGCCTAGAAGTCCAGGTCTGTGTGTCACTGGGTGACTGAGGGCCATCTCCGTCTACCTGGGCTTCTGTCGTGGCAGTATCAGTTGTCCTGAGCCACCAGGGATGCTGTGAGGTGACTCCAGAGTAGAAAAGTTCTTAAAACAAGTAAAACAGACTATACACATGCAAGATTTTTTCTAATCACCCAGATACATCTGGTCTTAACCCATGTTAACAGTACGGGCCCAATTAGCCAGATACATTGTAAATAATCTATTTTAAGAATAAGAAATATCCTTGTCACCAGCATAAATATTTCCCAAGCAGCCGTGATGTTCCAGGGGGGCATTGGGGGAGCAGGAGCCTCATCACAGATTGCAATGTGTTATGCAAAGAAAGAGGAGCCTTTTATCACCTCGCAACTTGGCGGTTGGGAATTTCAATTTAGTTCAACAACCATTTATTGAGCCCCTGCTGGATGCAAGGCAGTGGGAGGAAGTGGGAGTGAGGCTGCTGGGGCCTGGGAAGGATCGGGACCTGGAATCAGGCAGGACTGGTCTGGATGGTGCTTCCCGGCTGTGTGACTTTGGGCAAGTCACTTCACCTCTCTGAGCCTCAGTTTCCTCACTGGTGATAAGTGAACAGTAGCCTTTTCCTTTCAGGGTAGTCGTTAGGATTGAATGAGATAATGGGTACCCACCACCCAGCAAGGAATGAAGATTAGTTATTAAGAACCAGCTGGGCTTCCCAACCTAGCTCGGGAGACTCACTGACCCATCTCCAATAAACAGATCCCTCTGGAGGGTGCCGGTGGTGTTACCCCCATGAGAAGCAGTGGGTGTGGCTTCAGAGTGTCAGAGCACCTGCCTGTGATTCTCCAGCAGGGGCTCAGAATTGAGGCTGCAAATCCCTTTCTCTGTTCCCAGCGTCCTCCCGGCCCCCTTCTGCAGTTACCCTGGCTTCTCCTTCCATTGGAGTTTCCGCAGCTCCGGGGGTGGCTGGATCTTTGAGGTCCTTTCCAGGGCTCCCCAAGGAATTTCCCCCATTCTCTTGTAGCCTATCTTTCAAGTCAGACGACCCCAAACACACCCTCCCAATTTTGGTGACAATCCATCGTGCCATTTTACCCCAGCGAGGTAACAGACAAACAGCGGAAAGAAACAACACGTGACACTCGGATGAAAAGTGAAGAGAGAAAGATGGAACAGAAAGGTGTAAAGATGACAATATAAGTAATTCGACTTAGAGTATGCCCTCAGCCCACAGTGTGTTGGGGAGACAGACAACAGACATGGGGGGTCCAGCGGGGGCTGTGAAGCCCAGAGGAGACACCTGCCTGAGCCTGGGGAGTCGGGGAAGATGGTGTCTTACCTGAGAACAGAATGCTCTCAGTAATAATAACCAACACTTACTGAGCACCTTCTGGGTACAGGCCCCACGTACATGCTTTTTCCACTTCCTCTGTACAACAACCCTGTTATTATCCTGTAAGTAGATACTGTTACTACACAGGGCAACTACTACTACACAGAATAACTATTACCTCACAGGGTAACTTGGTAGTTAAAGCTCAGACTTTGAAGCCAGACTGTTTGGATTCAAATCCTGGCTCCGCCAGTAATAGCTGTGTGACCTTGAGCAAGGTATTTAACATCTCTGTGCCTCAGTTTCCTTTTCCATCAAATGAAGATAATGATGATATCTACCTCGTAGGGTTGTGTGAGGACTAAGTGGAATTAATAGCAATATTAATATATTTGTTATACATTAATATTAATAAGTATTAAAAGATAAAAATATAGGAACATATTTATATATATAAGGCTGGGCCTGGCATGTAGTAAGCACCGGACAAGTGGTATTGTCATCCTCAAAGAGAAGGAAGGGCTAAGAATATTCCAGGCGGAAAAGCAGCGTTGGGGTGGGAGGAATCAGGTGAGTTGGGGATCTAAAAGGAGTTAATTGTGTTACTATTGGTGTGAATAATGGCCCCCACTGCCCGCGGTTGCATCTGACCTGTATCCTTGGAGCCCCTCCCTCTGACTCGGAGCTCCCTCCTCCCTCCGCAGAGTGGCCCGAGTTTGTGAGGAACTATGCCCCGTGGTGGGCCACTCATACGCTGGACTGGCTCCAGTTCGGCAAGAAGGTCCTGGTGGTGCACTTCGAGGACCTGAAGCAGGACCTCTTCGTCCAGCTGGGCCGGATGGTCAGCCTGCTGGGTGTGGCCGTCAGGGAGGACCGGCTGCTCTGCGTGGAGAGCCAGAAGGACGGCAACTTCAAGCGCTCGGGGCTCCGGAAGCTCGAGTACGACCCCTACACGGTGGACATGCAGAAAACCATCTCCGCCTACATCAAGATGGTGGACGCGGCCCTCAAAGGGAGGAACCTCACGGGCGTCCCCGAGGACTACTACCCCAGATGATGCGCCGGCGGGGAGGGGGCTGGGAGTCCTGACCAAGATGGCCCTGGGGACTCAAGACCCCGGGGACCCCCATCTGTCTGTCCTCTCTTTGGTTTGGGGACAATCCCCTTGGCTGCTGTTGGCCTTCAGTGAGCCTCCTGCATGACAAAGGGGGCTCGGGAGAAGAGGTTGTCTGGGCACTCTCCACCTAGTCACACCCCCTCTTGGAGATGGGGGGCAACTGGTTTGGAGGGTTCCAGCCACATGGACCGTTTTCTGTCTCCCATGTCCCTGCTCCCACCACTCTGGGTTCCACTTGTGGGAGGGAGGGCTCATGGGTGTCCCGAAGACATGGGTGCCCCACCGCAGGTGTTGAGGACCTTGATGCGAGAGCTAAAGCGTCTGCTGTTAAGAAAAATGGCCCCAGACTCTCTTCCCTTCTGGGCTGAGCATTCAGAGCCTCCCCATCTCTTCTCGACCCAGAAGAAGCAACGTTTATCCAGGCCACTTCTGACTGAAAAAAGATTGCTGGGAAGTTTCTCTGTGGCCTTAGGTTTCTGACACTCTGGGTGGGGTGGGGAGGCAGTGGTGCTCACAGTAGGTTAATTGGTATCACCACGTGGGGTCACTGGCATCGTGAGCCCACCCCCGGGTCACACTGCTCCTGAGGAACAGCCTGGCTGCCTGTCCACCCCTAGGGCTGGAATTCTGCCCTTTTTCTCCCCTGTGTATCCAGGAGGTGACCTTGGGATGCCTGATCCCACTTCCAGGCTTCCTCAGGCACCAATAGTTATCCCACCAAGATGGCCATGTGCCACATGCAGAATCTGAGTAAGAAGGAGAGCCCCAGTAACACATCTCTCCACCATGGGGTCCAACATGTTGATCTTACACTGCCCCCTGACCCTTACCAGTGGGTCCTTTGCTATCCAGGTGAGAGAGCAAGAGTAGTCCAAATCAGGTGGAACTACGACCAAAAGAGATCCCCACATCTTCCTAGAGTATCGACCTCCCCTGATCATAGTCCAATGGGGCAGCTTCCCTTGGGGGCCCTTTAAGGAATGGGATGGATGGGATGGCTCTTCATTTCCATACAAACGCTGCTCCCTTGATGCTGAGACATCAAACCAAAGGATTCCTGAGGACCTGAGTCACTGATCATCTATCTTAGAAATCATTGACCAAGGATCCATCTCTTCCCCCACCTTGGATACCAGTGGCTTCACGTCGGGCCCACTCCTGCACCATTCCCCACCATGTAGATGCAAAAGCCATAGGTCACAGCTCTTTGCTATTCTGTCTGGAGCAGCCCCCCCTCCAAGCATCCCTTCTGAAGCCTTGGGGTGCAGATAAACGCTCATTCCCAAATAGCCAAGAGACTATGGAGAAGGCGAGTGTAGAGATATACTTTTTTAAGAGGAATATGACTAATACATTCCGCCCCTTGGAACCTGGCCATGCAAAGAGAAGGGCCTATAGATCAGACCTCTAGTTCTCCTCCTTGAACCCCTCATCTGTAGGATTCGGGCCACCCCGGGCCCCAGCCTGGGGGCTCTGAATGTATTTTGTACCATGTTTCTTTCCCCCAGGCTAGTTTCTAGTCTTCTTTGGTGAAGCACTAGCAGGCTGGGCCTCCCCTCCCACTTGGAGCTCAGCTCTCTCTGGGAAACTCTTGGTCCAAGACCTGGGCCAGTTCCTTGTTGGTGGTCACTTCAGGCCACAAGCCTCTGTCTGAAGATTCCTCAGGTCAACACCATCATTAAAAATGAGTTTTGTTGATAATTCTGCCACGTGGTAGGGTGTTATGTAAGGCAGGTTCACAAATGGGGTGTTTTTCTGGTGTATGTGGGGGACAGGAAGGGACTGCTGGGGTGTCGTGTAAGCGTGCCTGCTTGGGTCTGCGCGTGGGTATGGAAGAGGTTATCTGTGGGAGGTGTCCCTTTTGTGTATATTTGTGAGTGTGTGTATGTATGAGCAAGAGTCCCTGGGTGTGGTGTTTGCACATGTGTGTGCAGGAGGGAAGCCGGTGAGAGTGCCAGGGCACAGAGGAGGCCCCCTGTCCTGGTGGGTGGGGGTGAGTTTCAGTTCCCGAACCTCCACATACTCCCGAAGGAGGGCCTTGTGTCCCCTCTCCTCACACGACAGAGGGGCTTCTGTGGAGGGTTGTGGGTGCCCCAGGACCGTTTCCCAGCCAGAGGGAGGAACGAGGCTTTGCATACTGCCATGTGGACAGTAAGGAGGAGGGGGTGGGAAACAGAGCTGGGTCAGGCAGAGGAAGCGGGAGAGGGGCTTCTCCCCAGCCAGGGGGACAGCTCAGGAGGGCTGGGGGCCGGGGGTGGTCTTTCCCCCCAGTCCTGGGTCCTCTGCAGTGGGGAAGGGGAAGGAAGAGCCCAGAACTGGGAGAGTGTGAAGCTGTTCCAGGACCAAGGACAGGGTCTTTCTCCTCTAAATGTTCCTGTTGGCTCCAGAAATTCTTCTGTGATGACTCACTGGGCTCCAGGCTAAACTCTGACCCTAATCTCAAACCAAGCCTGACTTGGTCACAGACTGAGCTTGAGTCCTAGAATCTTGATCCTGGATCAAAGCTAAGCCCTAATCCTGATTGCAGACTGAGTCCTGATCCTGGATGTATACTGATCCATGATCCTGGTCTCATTCCCACCTTGAACCCTGACCCTGGCTGGAGTCCCAAATCTGGCCATACCCATACTGAGTCTTGACACCAGTAATTGACTGCATTCCAATCTGGGTCACAGGTTGAGCCCTGACCTGTCCCAGAACAAAGGCTGATAGCGTGTCTGGACTGAGCGTGAACCTCTGTCACAGACTGAGCCTTAGTCCTGGCCTTGGATGAGTCCCGATCTTGGTCCCCCTGAGCCTTGATCTTGGCCTCACTCTAAGCTCTCACCTGGCCTCAGATCAAGCCCTGACTCTGGTCCCAGGCTGAGCTCTGAACCAATATGCCAATTTCCTTTCACTTCTCTAAATACTATCTCTTTAAGCAAATCCCCCCCAACGAGAAGTGAGGGAACCTCCAAGCTCTCCTGGCTATCCTCCTCAGATCTCACAGGCTCTGTGCCATATCCTCCTCCCTCCACAGATCACCACGGGGCGGGGGTGAGGGGAGAGTTTAGCCATCTCTGCTTTGACCATTCTCTGCCCCCTTTATCACACTTCAGCAACCATGTTGAATCAACTCTATATTTCAGATCCAGAAGGAACCAAGGTAGCTTTCATTCATTCATTTCTTCAGCAAACCTTTACTGAGCATCTGTGTGCCAGGCACCACTTGATGTTCTAGGGATTTAAAAAGGAACTAAACAGACAAAAATCCCCATCCCCATGGAGTTTACATTTTACCAAGTATGGAGCAGACACCTGTAAGTGATCAGAAGGCTTTGGGGGAGATGATGTGGGGAAAAGAAGGAAAAGGACTTGGGGGCTCCTGACCACCCCAGGAGATGATGTTAACCCCATTTTACTGATGCTCAGAGACTAGTGGTAACTGGCCCGAGCCACACAGAGATGAATAGCAGAGCTGGGGCCAGTGACAGTGCCCTTGCACCTGAGGAGGAAGGAAAGCTTTGGATTTCAGTGGTCATGCAGTGCAGGGGACATGCCTGGCCTGGAGGCCAGGACACCTGGGCTCTCATCCTGCTGTCACCTCCAGCATAGTGTGGCTCCAGGACTCGAGGAGAACAGGCAGGGCCCAGCAGCTGCTGATGGCTGGGATTTCCTCCTGGTTTCTCCAGTAACCCTGGAGGCTGCTGCAAACGTATTCCCTATGGACAGTGTGGGAGAGGAAAGCTAAAGGGATGCTGGGGGCAGGTCCCTGGGGACCCATCTCCTCCCAGAGGCCCAGCCCTCTTCCCTTCTCCTTTCTCTCTTGCATTGGTTTCTTTTTTCCCATCCCTCCCCCTTTCTCACTGGTTTTCTTTACACTGCCTCCTGCTCTCAATTTCTCTCTTTGTGGTCCCTTTTATTTCCTCCAGCTCCTCATTAAATGTCTTTGTTTTCTTGTCTTTCTCCTCTCTCCCTGTCTCTCTCTCTCCCTCATTTCGCCATTCTCTCTCTTGATTTCTGCTTCTGTTTGTGTGAGCATCTCTCCATCTCTATCTCTTGATCTCTGAGCTTTCTGTCTCTCTGCCTGTCTCTTGCTCCCTCCCCCTCTTCCTTCCCACTCCTGTTGTCCTCTCCTGCCTCCTCCTCCTCATCTTCCTGGAGAGGGGGCGACTCAGCAGGATCCAGACACAGTGAGACAAATGCTACCCAGGCCGGTAACCAAGGAAGTGGTTTCCTTAGCAACCGAATCTGCAGGCACGCGCTCCACTGCCCATCCCTTAGCTATTACAGTAAGTACCAAGAGGGGGAAGGGGGGCAGCAAGCCCGGAGACAAGGAAGTCGGTCAAGACACTGCTATAGTGATCCTCTTGAGAGGGGACAGTGGTTGCAGACCAGCTCAGTGCCTGGCACTTTGGGGACACTCAAAAATATGAGAGGTGGGGGGCTGAAGCTCAGCAGGAGGCATGTAGAGTGGAGAGAGCTGAGGGAAGAATCCATGGGACTTGGTGACAGACTGGATATGGGGAGGGGGAGGTGGCAAAGAGGGCAAAGGGACCACCAAGTTTCTGCCTGCACATCTCCCAGGAGCTGGAGATCATGGGGCAGAGGAGCAGGGGAGGGAGGGAGAAAAGATAGCTGACATAGCTCCCTGTCCCCAAGAGTTCACCATCTAGTTAGGGTGACATTGGGGGAGGGAAGGTGGAGGCAGACACAGAAATAGCTCGTTCAAGTCTCCCTATAAATTGGCGACAAGAACACAGGAGAATAAGTGCAGCCCCGAGGGTGGTTAGAGGCTCGGGGAAGGTAAGTAATTGCTCGGCTGAAGAAGTTGGTGACAACACTTGGATTCAAACCTGGGAATGACCCAGAGCCTGTTCCGAAGATGGAAGACAGAAGAGGATAGACTATGGAGAGACAAAGAGAGAGAGGCAAAGAGGCACACAGAGAGAAAAACAAAGGAAGAGAGAGAGAGTTAAATCATTGATTTGGCAGTTTTTCCCACTGAGAAAACAAAAATGCGTTCAATTTTAGAGAAATGGGAGGGGGGGAAGGAGGAGACAAAAGGGCCCCACAGTATGGTAGCTCTTGCAGCTATGAATAACTGTCCCCAGAGAAAACACCTGTCAAGATGTATTCACTTCTAGGGACACAAATTGTGTCCCCAGCCCGGGTTTATATTTAAATGACTCAGAAGGGGTGACGGGGCAAAGGGCAGAAAGTTGATCAATGTAACACAGAAACCTCTCTCGGCTTTTCCCAAAATGCAATAAAATGTGCAGGCGAGGAGAGCTGTAAATCGGGATGATAATAATATCCATCCTCGCAAAAGCAACATGTTTATTTATCATGTTTGCGCGTTGACTGTTTCCCCTGAAATTTACAGTCTGCAATCTGCCGGCACGCAGGGGAGAAACATGGAAATGAGAACAAACTGGCAGAACATCGAGGAGGAAGAAATGATAAAATATTTATCCTCACCGTCCACCCCCTGCACCCCGGCTGCCTGAAATCCAATTTCCAACAAAGGTGGTAATTTATCAGAGCAGGCCCGTGTGTCTCTATTTCAGGCCTCTGACAGCTAATTGGAGTGAACAGTCATTATGGCATGGAATGTGCCACAGCAAAATGATTTTTGTGTATTCTGGAGTCATTTGCTAAACAATTATGGGGAATGAACAGTTAACCAGAAGTGAGAGAGAGGGTCGATCTTGGTGGGGACAAAACTTGTGTGTGTCCTAAAGTGGGGGACAGGAAGGAGGAGGAGGCAACCCCGGGGGCCAAATTCTCTCCCGAGAGCTGAGTTAGGCTGCCAACCCATTATCATAGTTACCTGGGCTTCCCAAAGTTGGGATGTCCAGGCCTTCTCTAGAAATTCTGAACCAGATTTGCCAAAAGTTGGCGCCCAAGAGTGGGTGGGAGGGACCCTGAGGGCTTGCTGTGGGGCTAAGGTGTGTTTACCACTGCTTTGTTGATAACTCCTGAGCCCACTCTCGGCACCATGACAGCAGAAGCGTATGGAGGATTGTCAACCTCATCCATGCATCCGTGGCTTTTCACGCATTATGACCCATGTATCCCTACAGCTAGCGTGGTACCTGGCACGTAGTAGGTGCTGAGGAAATGCTTGTTCATTTTCTGAATAAGTGAATCAAGGAATATCAAAGGATATTCAGAGAAAAGCCGCAAGTCATCAGCCGAAGCAGACCTGAGTTATGTCCTTAGCTGCCCTGAATTTTCTCTCCAGGAATTTGAGTTGTCTTTTTATCCTCCCACCCCTGCTTGAAACCCCCAAAGCCACGGGTGTGGTACAGCCACTCACACTGGCTCTCAAGAGCCAACTGGGCACCTCTCTTCTCAAATTCATTCAGTGACATCACATTGGTGGCTTGAAATTGGCCGTGGTGTGAATATTTACAGCATGGAAATTGGCAGATACTACAAATCAGGCAGGGTTGGTTTCTTCGTTTGTTTGTTTGTTCTGAGGGAATCAGTTGTTTAGTGTTTACCAGCACACCACCACCCAGAGCACACAGGCACACACCGTGCTATTTCTTGTCTTTTCCACGTCTTTATTCATATTGTCTCCTCTGCTGGAAAGTCTCCTTAAAACTCAGCTCAGGCTCTTCCTCTTCCAGGCAGCCTCCCCTGACCACAAAGATCAAATTCAGCTCCTCCTCTGACCTCCTGGATCACAGCTCTGGACATGGCTGTTGTTGAGATCACGTCTGTAACCTGGGGTCTCTTGCTCTCTCTCTCTCACTCTCTCTCTCTCTGTGTTACCAGGGCATGAGCTCCGTTAGGGCAAAACCACGTCTCCACCTTTGGATTTCCATGGCCCTACTGGCACAGACTAGGTGATGGGCAAATGTTTAACCAGTGAAAGAATTAATACATCAATTACATTTAGCACCATCCACCAACCTCTCAGCTCTCACAAACTTTGGGGTGAATGGATAGAAGAGTCCACCTGCCTAGACAGTGGCCAAGAAGGGGAAAGGAGGAACTACTCACAGTGACGATACAAGCTAACTTTATTGAGTACTAATTAAATGCTGGGCACTGTGCTAGAAGCTTCCCATGTGTAACATCACTGAATCATCACCAGAACCCTTGGAGGCAGGGACTCAGTCTCCCCATTTTACAATCAGGGAAACTGAGGCTCAGAGAGGTTAAGTCATTTGCCCAAGGTCACCCAGCTGGGAAATGATGGAACTGGACTTTGAACTCAGGCTGTCTAGCTTCAGAGTCCATGTGTTCAACCACTATACTGCATCCTAGCAGGGAGAAATGAGCCTGGAGCCAAGAGGAAGAGGTGGGTCTGGCAGGGCAGTGTGGAGAAGACTGCTGCAGCCCGAGATGAGGGAAGAAAACAAATCACGCAAAGCGTTGGCCTTTCTGGGGCTGAGGACCCATGGGGTGAGGTGAAAGTGGAGATAAGGGCACCTCGTGTGAAGCAGGCGGGGAGACGGTGCACCGGAGGACTGTGGGTTCTGAGTGGCAAGGCTTGTTTATAGGTTCCCATGGCAACTACCAAGCTGTAATCTCTTACTCCACAGCTCAGTGAGTCTCTGGAAATTCTCTCCTCCTCCCGTCCACCACTGCCCCCAGCCCACAGAGGCAAGGCGACAGCTTCTTCCCCGGGGGAGACCCTGATGGAGAAGAAACGATGACCCAAGACCCTTTGTTATGACAATGGAGGAGGGAAATTTGAGTGGGGGGTAAAAATAAGAGAAAGAGGGGCTTAAAACCTCAAAGGTCCAGGCATCAGACTGGGAGGGACTGCAGAAGGGGGTTCCCAGACTACCTTAAAAGTCTCACAAAAACTGTGAATCATCTCCCCAGAGAAGTGAGCGTGCACATATGCCCCTGCATACAGACTTTGGTGTATAGTTTCAGGGAGCATTTAGACCCCTCAGGATCTAAAGTAGGAAATTAAAAATCATCTAATCCAGTGGTTTCCAAATTAGGGCAACAGAACCCTATCTTTAATCAAAACCAAGTGTGACGCCCTGATCTCTAATAAGGTGGTTCTTGATCAGGGGCGATCTCGCACCCAGGGGGGTATTTAGCAACTCCTGGGGATAGTTTTGGTTTTCACAACTAGGGGAGGGACAGGTGCTACTGCAGTCTAGTTGGTAGAGGCCAGGGATGCTGCTCAATATCCTACAAAGCACAGAACAGCTTGCACACCAAAGAATGATCTGACCCAAAATGTTCGTGGTGCCAAGGTTAACAAACCCTGGTGTGATGTAATAAAAGGGGAGCTGCTCATTCATTTGCTCAATCAAGTGGGTGGGGAGTGGGGCGCGGAGCTCCTCCAGCATTGGACAAACCTGGCTCACACTGGACTCAGCTGCGTGACTGGGGGCCAGCTGCCAAACATGTCTGCGCTTTAGTTTTTTCATCTCTAACGTGGAGGTTATCATGAAATATAACCTGGGGTTGTTATACTGGGCACAGTACTATGTACACCGGGAAGAAAAGAGCAAGGGAATTGTTGTCTTTATTATCATTACTCTTATTATTAATAGTATTGTGGAAGATTTCACAAATGAGGAATTCAGCTCACAATCACTCGGAGGAGTATCTGCCATTGGCTAACGTAGGGATCAAGGACTCCTATGGACTGAATGTCTGTGTCCTCCCAAAATTCATATGTTGAAGCCCTAATCCCCAACGTGATGGTATTAGGAGGTGGAGCCTTTGAAACGGGATTATGATTAGGTGAGGTCATGGGGGTGGGGTGCTCACGATGGGATTAATGCCTTTGTGAAAAAGAGGAAGAGAACCTAGCTCTCTCTCTGTGCCACGTGGGCACAGCAAAAAGTCAGCCATCTGCAAACCAGGAAGAGGGTCCCCACCAGACACTAAATCTGCTGGCGCCTGATCTTGGACTTTCCAGCCTCTAGAACTATGAGAACTAAATACCTGTTTAAGCCACCAAGTGTATGGTGTTTTGTCACAGCAGCCTAAACGGACATGATTAAGCCAAGAGGGTCTTGTCAATCTGGAAACCTGACACAACAGTGCAATCACAGAACCATTTTCCCCTGTGTAGCTTGTAAACTGGCCCTAAAATGTATGACCTTCTCTCAGCAATGTCAAGTGGGAAAATTGTCACAAGAACTACCTTGAAGAAACAGATAACCCACACATGGGCATGTCCGGTCTGGCTGATTTGTATAAAACTCCACTTTATAATTGTATAACTACACTTCCTACATTCACCAATTTGAACCCCAGCACTCATCTTTGGGGTGAATCTTGATTTCAGAAATAGAAATTATGCTGCCTGCCTTTGCTTGGGGTCTCCTGAAAGTGGAGCCTGAGGCAAGGGTTTCTGTGCAGGTCATCGAGAGGCGACCCCAGGGAGCAGGGAAAATGAAACAGGAAGGAGGAAAAGCCACTATAAGGTATGTTATTAAGGTCTCAGCTGTAGGCTGTGGGAGGAAGAGTGGGGTCTATTCCACTGGGACCTCCTGAGAAGTGTACAGATTGCCTCCTAGGACCATCCACTGAATGGAGTTGGGAGTATCTATCCATCAGCTCTCAAGAGCTGGCCCTGGGGCTCCCAGCTCCCCTGGTGTGGGCCCACGCAAGATGCAGCAGCAGCTCATGGCATTGGAGAGGCCCAGGACCAAAGTAAGGTGTGTGGTACATGCTTGAGGCAAGAGGGAAAGAGAAAATGAATGGGGGGCTGCACAGAACTGTCCTCACCAGCCACAACTGAGATCAGAAGTGAGCTGATGAGTGCAAGTCAGAGCAGCAGATGAGATGTTACAGCACACGGTGTCACAGACAGGTAATTCCCAAGGTTCTTTCTGGGCTCCAGTCCCACTTCCCCCAAGTATAACACTCTCTGAGTCTCAGTTTTCTATTCTGTAAGGTAGAAATAGTGGTACCTATCTCACAGAGCTGTTGGGAGAATGGGATGAGCTTACGTTTTTAAAGCACCTGGCATACAGTAGACACTCAGTAAACAGGAGCATCCCCCTCCTGCCTGAGCAGCAGCCCTGACCTGAAGGCAGTTTTTCCTGGATGTGAAATCTGCCCCATTGTCATGAACCTGTCTGACATGATTTATGCCAGGCAGAGAATGAATTCCTAGGAGAGAAATGTGGTGACTCTAAGGGACTCTGAGACAAAGGGTGAAATGGAGGACAGGTTATCAGGGCAGGGAGGCGAGTCATCAGGAGGCTCTTTGGGGGTTAATGCTGTAACAATGATCTCCACTGCAGGACCCCATTTAAGTCACCCCAGTCCCTGTCAGTGGCTCACTTCCAGAGCAGGTTCCAGCTGACATTGGCTCAGCAAGGACAGACAAAAATCTTTCTTTTTTTACTGTCCCAAATAGAGAAACCACGAGGCCAGCTTGGGTAGAAGGTCTCAAACTTAAATGCCTGCAGGAGCCAGATGAGTGCCACAAATGAGTTCAGTGTACATTAAGTCCACATACTGAACATAAAATAATACTCCTCATTTCCTTTGAAAAAAATATCCTCTCCCCCTTTTATTTTTTTGAAACATGGAGCTCTCATATCCCTTGTTTAACTTTCATACTTGATAGAGACATGTACAGAGAAATACTTCTTTACTACAAGAAAATACACCAGCACAGTACAGATGGCAGCTAACTCTGTGTTGGGGAGGCAATAAGGAGGGGTGGGGACTGTGATGAACTGGGGATTCTATGTCCCAGTGACATCACAGAAAATCATGAAGTAAGGCAATCAAAGAATCAGTCCCTCCATTGAAACAACAATAAACTCTCAAAGACTGACAGAATCAACTCTTTTAAATCTCTGGAATCTAATCCAAGACTTCTGGCAACCAGGGCAATGCTTAAAGAAGAAAAAGACTTAAGGACTGAATTTCAGCCTTTAAGGAAATCCCTGTCAGGTCTCTGGCTGACCACAGAGATAACACAGCAGACAGTCCAGTGACTACATATGACAAGGAATACAGTCTTTGAAAAAATAATTTGGGAGAGTCACTAAACAAATAAACAGTTGCAGCCCCCACCAATCAACAACAGTAAACCCTGGGGAGGGAGGGAGAATCTCATTTCCAGAGTTACCGCATTATAGTACTCAAAAGCCCAGTTGTCAACAAAGAATTACAAGGCATGCAAAGAAACAGGAAAGTGTGGCCCACTCAAAGGAGGAAAAAAAATTAATTGACAGAAACCATCCCTGAGGAAGCCCAGACATTGAAATTATAGACAATGACTATAAATCAGTTGTCCCACATATGTCTAAAGAGCTAGAGAAAACCACAAACAAAGAAGTAAAGGAAATCAGGAAAATGACATACAAACAAAATGAGAATATCAGTAAAGAGATAGAAATTATAAAAATAAACCAAATAGAAATTCTGGACCTGAAAAATACAATAACTGCAATGAAAAGTTCACTACAGGGATTTAACAGCAGATTTGAGCAAGCAGACAAAAGAATCTGTGAACCTAAAGATAGGACAATTGAAATTATCCAGTCTGAGGAACAGAAAGAAAAAAAGAATGGGGACATATGAACACAGCCTAAGGGATCTATGGGACACCATCAAGTATAACAGCATATGCATTATGGGAGTGCCAGAAGAAGAAGAGAAAGAGAAAAAGGCAGGAAGAATATTTGAAGAAATATTGGCCCCAAACTTCCCAAATTTGACAAAATGCTTGAATCTACATCCAAGAAGCTCAATAAACTCCAAGTAGGATAAACTCAAAGAGATCCATATTGTGACATATTATAATCAAACAATCAAAAGACAAAGACAAAGAGAGAATCTTGTAAGCAGCAAGACAGAAGCTACTCATGACATACAAGAGATCCTCAATAAGATGAACAGCCCATTTCTCATCAGAAAGCCATGCAGGTCAGAAGGCAGTGGAATGACATACTTAAAGTCCTGAAAGAAAAAAAGCTGTCAACCAAAAATTCTATATCCAGAAAAATATCTTTCAAAAATGAAGGAGAAATGAAGACATTTCCAGATAAACGAGAGCTGAGGGAGTTCCTTGCCAGTAGATCTGCCCTACAAGAAATGCTAAAGGGAGTCCTTCAGGCTAAAATGAAAGGACACTAGACAGTAACTCAAAGCCATGAGGAAGTAAAGAATTCTGGTAAAGGTAAGTACATAGGTAAATATAAAAGCCAGTATTGTATTTTTTAATGCAGTTTATTACCAGAACAACATAAAGATGAAGGGGGTGAGGTGAGCAATGGAGCTGCATAGGAGAGTCTGTGCCCCATGAAGGAGACAGCCACAACTCAACGTCAGCCAGCTCTTTCTACATGAACCACAGTTTTAGAGATTCCAATTTTTCAAGAGATTCTTAGGTGAAATCTCCTAACTTCATCATTTTTAACACAATTTTGGTCAAACGAAACATATCTTCAGGTCACATGTGGGCCAATGGCCAGCTAGTTTGTGAACATTATACTTCAGAAACCAAGAACCATGAACATTTCCATCTCTAGGAACTATGGCATAGCCACAATATTCCCTCTTCCCCATGAGAAGTTGGTGAGGCCAGAGTTGACCCTGCAGGTGGCAACAAGAGGATGCCCCAGCTGGGATGGAGAGTTCTTGGTCTCTCAGAGAGAAAGACAAGGCTTCAGAGGGGGAGGATAGAGTTGGCTGCCCCTGGGGTAGAACTCTCAGGGCCACTCTTATTGGGGATTTCATGAGCATCCTAGCTCTTTAAGATCAAAGACAGATCCTCTGTCCGTGGTGCTACAGATTGTTCACTGCACAACTCTAGGGGTGCCATTAGCCCCGAGTCATATAGATTTATATATTAAGACATTTTCCTGGAAAACAGCATTAAAATGTCTTAAAGAAGGGGTGTCTTTCTATTTTGCAAAAAGGTGCCATATGGGCTAGTGGTGCAGCTGCTGGGAGGGACCTGTGTGGTCTGGAGTCTAGTCCCCCACCCCCAAAAAGGTGAGTTTGTAAAATGTTCCCAGAGCCAGGAAATCAGAGCTAGAGGGAACCTTGCAAACCACCAGCTTCAAACCCTTTGTTTTATGGGGAGAGGCTGGGGTCCCGATAATGTGAAGAACTTGCTTGGAGGAAAATCAATAACTATAATGAATAAAGAATAGGTGACATTAATTGAGAACCAAACCAGTGCAGTCACCCTGCTAAACACTTTATGTAGATGAATGAACTAAATTAATCCTCATGACAACCCTATGGCATTCTACAGATGGGGAAGTTGAGGCTCAGGGAGGTGAAGTTACTTCATCAAAGGGAATAAAGCGTGGAAATGGAATTCAAACCCGGGCAGTCTGACTCCAGAGCCTGTGCCCTGATCGGCTTGTGAATTTTCAGTCTGAGCAGGGGCAGCTCACCTCTGCTCCACTAGGCATTAGGAGCCAGGACCTTCCGAAAGCTCACTCCCTCACGTATCAAAGGACTAGAATACCTGGAGGATCTCTCTCTGTCTCCACGTGGCCTTCCACATGGTCTCTCCACCATGGCCGTCAAGGCACCCAAGGCACATGTCCCAGGAGAGAGTACCAGATGGGAGTTGTCACGACTTTTATGACTTAGCCTCCAGAGCCACAAAGCGTCACTTCCTCCACAGTCACAGGTCCACCCAGATTCAAGGAGAGGGGTCACAGACCCTACCTCTTGATGGAGCAGTGTCAACGTCACCTCATTAGAATAGCACATAGGATGGGAGATGATGGTATAGCATGTTTCACTAGCACAATCCGTTGTGTTAGGCGATGGGAAATAGAGACACTTTGGGGGAAACTGACCTGTCCCTGCTGGGGCAAGCCTCCTGGGCTCACCCTAGGTTTGACTTATCATGATTTGCTTCAAGGTGGCTCAAAGGGGTCAGCATGGGAATCAAAGGTGAAGGACACTTGGAAGTGGTGGCCAGTTTCCAGGAGCACTGGGTGACATCCATGTGCCCTCTAGAGTCATTCCCCTGCATCTCCTCCCTACTCTCTGCCCCGGAGCCTGACCTGTGTGGGCTGCATCAGAGGCTCCCCTATCTAGGTTTAACCACAGCAGAGAGCTGGCAGGAGAGTGGGAGTGGGAGGAGAGGAGGGAGGGGACTTATTCTCCTGGCTCATCCCTGCAGGCTCTGCTCTGGGTCACAGCACTGCTTCCGCTTCTTTGCAGGACTCTCCTTCCAGGTTCCAGGAACTTCCCCCTTCCTTCCTTCTTTTGGGCCTGTAGGCGATAACAAGCTTCTTAAGTACCACCCCCAGGTTACCACACTATCCTGTGGGTCCCCACATCCCAGCAACACCTGTGTAAATATCCCTTTGTAAAGAAACCCTCCTCCAAATATCCTAACCTCCTGTTGAGACACTGACTGATAGACACTGAGGCTGAGACTGTGAGCTGCCTCTCGAATATCATTCAATCATCAATTCATTCACTCATCTGTCATCCACCACTCATTCATTTTCTTGTTCACCCACTCCTTGGCAACTCATTGGCTCACACATTTACTCCTCGCCGCGGCCTCACTCGCTCACTAGTGACTTCTATTTATCCACATACTCCACAAACCAGTCCAGCTCTGCCTCAGATCCAGGCTGTCCCGTGAGGGCTGAACCAGAGAGGTGTTTTCAGCAACTCCTCCTTCATCCCAAATCCCTTCATTCCACCCTCCCTAATCACTGAACTGAGCTTTGCTTCAGAAAGACTACCTACACAAGGCCCTGCTCTCTCCAGGTCTCAGACTTCCCTCCTGTAAAACCAGGGTGCTGAGCTGGGTGATCCCCTAAGGATTCAGTCATTCTTGGAATGGGAAAACTACAGGCCTATGCAGGACTGAGAATCACACAAACCAACCCACTGGGGGAACAAGGCCCAGAGAGGGGAAAGGCCTTGCCCAAAGGCACACTGTATTTCACACCTACTTTCTCTGTTGTCAAACTATGATTTGGAGAACAGTCACCCGTCACCTGCCCTTTCTCTGCATGTTGATGGGCTGAACGAACTGAGGCCACCGTGCCCTGACGGGAGTATCCAGGAGCCTGACCTGGGAAAAACCACACCCACTTCCTCGCCTCGGTTGACTTTCCTGGAAATCCAGCCATCCCATCCTTCTCTTGCCTCCAGAGCTGTGAACAGTGTTTAATTAAGAAACATGCCTTTAAAGCAAGCTAATGTTAAAGAGCAATGTTTAAGTGCTAATTATTGTTATCATAGGCCACTTTCCACCTCATTAAATGCATGGATTCGGTAATTGTTAGCTAATTCCCAAGGAGAAACCAGGGGCCCCCAGGTGTCAGGATTACATCTTTTCTCAGAAGTTGACCCAGTTCCCACGCTGCAGGATGGCAGTCTGGTTGGTCTCAGAGCCTGGATGAGGGTCCTGTGGAAAGTGTATAGGCTGTGCCTTCACCTTCTGGGGTTCAAGTCCCGGCTCTCCCGCTTCCCTGCTATGTGGCCTTAGGAAAGTTGCTTCGTGTCTTTGAGCACCAGTTTCCTAGTCTAGAAAAGGAGACAAGTGGATGTGGAAGGCCTGACCCATTGAAGGGATTTAATCATTATTGTTGTCAATATTAGAATTTCCTCCACCATGAGCTTCGTGTTTTCTTTTGTTTTGTTTTTTGGTCAGCTTTATTGAAGTATATTTTACATACAACAAAATTTGCCAATTTCAGGTATATGATTAGACAAATTTTAACAGTCTTGATATAATCATGTGACCACCATCACTATCATGCTATAGAACATTACCATTTCCCCAAAAAGTTCTTTCATGCCCTTCGCAGTCAGTTCCCTCTCTCTACTAGCCATGGCCCCTGGCAACCACTGGTCTGCTTTCTATCTTTATAATTTTCCAGAATTTCATGCAAATTGAATCATACAATGGGTCTTGCTTTTTTCAGCTAACATAATGCTTTTGAGATTTATGCACATTGTTTCATGTATCAGTAGTTTATTGCTTTTCATTGCTGAGTAGTATTCCATTGTATGGACATACCACATCCTTCTTTTAACCCATTCACCAATTGATAGCAATTGACTTCCTTCCAGTTTTTGGTTATTATCAATAAAGCTGATATAAACGCTCATATGCATGTCTTTTTGTGGACATATGTTTTCATTCTCTTGAGTAATTACCTAGGAGTGGAATTACTGCTGGGTTACAATGTAAGTAGGTGTTTAACTTTATTTTAAAAGGCCAAACTGTTTTCCAAAGAGGCTGTACTATTTTGCGTTTCCACCAGCAGTGTATGAGAGTTCAACTGGTCACATCCTCCCCAACCCCTGTTATTGTCAGTCTTTTTACTTTTAGATATTCTAGCAGGTGTGAGCTGTATCTCATTGCAGTTTGAATCTGCACCTCTCTAATGATGAATGATGTTGTGCATCTTTTCATGTACTTACTAGCTCTATATGTTCTTGGTGAAGCATCTAGCCAAATATCCTGCCCTTTTAAAAAACTGGGCTGTTTGTCTTCTTATTAATGAATTGTAAGAATTCTTTATATATTCTAGATACAAGTGATTTACTTTAAGTCTGTGGCTTCCCTTTTCACTCTCCTAACATTTTCCTTTGAAGATCAAGAATTGTTCATTTTAACAGAGTCCAACGTACCAGTTTTTCTGTTTTAGTTTGTGCTTCTTGTGTCCTGTGTAATAAATCTTTGTTTAAATTCCACATGCTCTTGTGAACCCAGGCATATAGAGACCTCCTAATTGTAGTACCTTCCAAGAACACTGCTGTCTATCTCCTCCATCTTCTCCCACTCCCCCGATCCCCTTCTCCTTGGCTTGGCTTCATGCTTTATGTTTTCTGTCTGTCCACCTGATCCCATCTGCCATCAAAACACATCTACGCTCTGCCTTATTCCCTCTCCCAGTTGGTGGACAGCCTGCTGATCTGTCGTTAGAAGTGCAACTATCCTTGTGTCTCTGTTTCTAGTAACTTAGATACCTTTTCAAAGAGACCTACAGGGGACAGCTCCTTACCCCAAGAGAACAGTGCTCATGGAAGCGTTTTGTCTCCCAGCCATCACAGGAGATTAATGGAGCCACTTGGATTTTCTCCTGATGGTAAATTATACCATGTGATATCTCTGGTTGGGCCTGACCCTGTACATGGGAGTTAGCAGGAAATCAGTACAAGGTGAAGTGTTGACAAATCAATTTAAAGTTGATGGCTTGTTGATTTCATGGTTGTTGTCCCCATATAGTGCTGTTGGGTCTTCAGACTGGATTCCATGGTCATAGTTGTTTCCTACACATTGGATGTGCTAGAAGCACCTGATCACATTGCCTTTGTTATTGACCAACCTGTAGTTTCCAAGACTGTTTAAAGTTCATGTCTCCTTTGATGATTTCAGACATACTCAGAAGCAGTATTCCTAGTTTCATTTTGTCCATGAGGAAAGTGAGGACTGGTGTTGCTATATAACTTGCCCAAGGTGAGACAGCCAGATCTTGGTAATGTGCCACTGACCTTCACCTCTCCTGATAACGACGACCCCAAGAGCAAAAATGTATGGTGCACCTTCTTTGTGCAGGCACTGTTTTAAGTGATTTACACTGTTTGACTTGTACTGCTCAGCTACTGCCTCAATAATGCTGCATAGCAACAACCCCAAAACTCGGGGATACAAAACAGCCATCATTTATTCTCACTGATGTAGTTGTGGGCTGTAACTTGGCAGGGCTAGACTGGACTCCAGGCTTCATGTTCCAGACGGAAGGTTGAGTTCAAGTTTGTTCCACATATCTTTATTCCCCAAGCTGAAGAGGTAGCAACCACCTGGGAGCAGCTTTGCTCACGGTGATGACAGAAGCACAAGAGAGCATTTCCAAGCATATTTGTAGTCTCCGCTTACATCACATCTGCTAACATTCCATAGACTGAACAAGTTATATGGCCAAGCCCGAAGTCAAGGGGTGGGGAAGTACACTTTGACTCTTACAGAATTAGCTGCCAAGTTACATAGCATGAAAACGAGTAGGGATGAAGAATTGGGGCCAATAATTCAACCTACCATGCCGTTTAATCCTGACAACTCTAGGAGTTAGTTAGGCACTGTTATGATTCCTATTTTTCTGGGGAGAAACAGAGGCTGAGTTAAACGGCTAGTGATGGGAGGGAGGGCAGAGTTACACTCAGGCATTCTAATCCCAGACTCAAGCTCTTAACCTCTTGCTCACTTCTTGATGAAATGATGCCCTACACAGTGGAAAAGTAAGCAACAGATTTGTTCTCCACAGGCTGTTAGAGGCATACCATATCCACACAGCGGGGGCTCTGACCGTGGTCCTAAAACATCATTTGTGCTGAGGAACCACTGTTCCTCTTGAGACTCTGGTAACCTCAATCTAACCCTCCTGGGAATTCTACTCCAGGTGAAAGAAGAGAAAAAGAAAGACATGAATAAAAGCAAGACACACAAATGCATACGGGCAGACAGTTCCCTTAAAGGGCTGCCCAGGTGAAGATAGACGTTTGTTTGGACAAAACTTTCAAGAGGTAGCAGCTCCCGGGAAAGAAAGCACACGTGAGCATGACTAGAAAATCAAATAACTGGAGGAGAGTGACAGCATGTGTACTCCGTGGCAGAAAGCTGTGTGGGTGGCCAAACAAATTGACAAGTCCTTGGGGGCAGGAGGGTAAACCAACCACCACACAGACAGACGTGGCATAACTGGTGTGCCAGCCTCAGTTAGTTACACAAGCGTGCTCACTGTTCTCCTTTTCATCCTGATGAAATTTACGCATCACAGAACACGTAGAACTGTGACTTAAGTTAACTACTTCTATGGGTGATTTCATGGATGTTTGACAGTCTTCTCGTACATCTGAATTACAAGTCACGCCCCTCCCCACCTTGGGCAATTTGGGTTGGGGTCACAAGCTCCTTGATCCTCCCAGTGCAGTGTTTCTGATCTTGTGCTTAAATTTAGAGATATGGGTCAACTGAATCCTCATTTTGGGTGGTCATATTTGTAACCACGGAGGTATCTGATCAATAGCTGGCTGGCCTGAGCATCAGAGAGCTCATAATTTTTGTAACACAAGCCCTAAGAAGTCATCCCTAAAATCATGTGGTCCAACCAGTGAAATAGAAAAAGGCACCTTTTTTAGACAGGGCTTCTATGGGGCTTTCAAGGTCTTGTGCTTAAAATCAGGAGGATTCTCAGAGACCACATGTGTTACATTGTAAAAATGACCCTAGTTCTTCATCCCTCCTTGTACTCATTGCCATGTGACTTTGAAGTGCCCTCCCACTCTGACTCCAGGCTTGGCCATGTCATTTGTTTTGGTCAATGGGATGTTAGCAAATATGATGTAATCAGAGGCTGGAAAAGTAATTGCGTGATTAGACTTGACCTCTCTCTTGCATGTCTGCCACCCCTGCCAGACACTGAGAGCAAAGCTTAGTCATTCCAATTGCCCAAGCTGAGGCCACCCTAGATCAACCAACAATCAGCCACCCCCAGACATACGAGTGAGCTCAGCCAAGACCAGCCAAGCTTCCTATCTGACCAGCCCAGATGGGTGAGCAACAAACCCCAATTGTTGAATGCACTGAAATTTCGTGGTTGTTACACGGTATTACTGTAGGAACAGGTGACTGATACACCACCCACCCTAGGGGCTTGAAAATAGGATTCCTCTGTTCTGGAGGTCTATGGAAATGTCCAGAGGGAGGTGAATATGGGAGAGGAGGATCCAAGCCTCCAGCTTTGCCTTAACTAGAACAGCACTGGTTTTCTGTTTCACATATTTAAGTTTTGTGCAGGGTTTCATATGACAAATCAATCCCCTGCCCTATCAGTTTGGAATGCTTTGGACAATAAATATTAGAATATCTGACTCACAGTACATATATATATATATATATATATATATATACACACACACATATATAAGTACTATATATATATATAATTTTTACTTACAGTACTTAAGCAACAGATATTATCCCACTTAACAAGAAGACTGGAGGTAGAGAGTTCCAGGTCCAATTCAATGATTCGGTAATGACACCAAGTATCCAGATCCATTTTTTTTATCATTCTTATTGTGCTTGTCTTTTGATGAACTCGTGTTTGTTGCTTCATGACCTCAATATAGCTGCCATAGCCCCAGGCATCAATGCCTACATTTGATACAGGAAGCAAGTGGATGGGGTCTGCCAGCCAACTCTTCCTTCTCTCATGCCTGCCCCTTTAAATTAGAAAGCAAAACAGCTTTCTCAGAGCCACACTCCTCCTTCCCTACAGACTTCTTATACTCTGTGGGCCAGAACTAGGGTCACATGACCACTGCTGGCTGTAAAAGAAGCCGAACAAGCAAAAATGTGGTAGAAGGAAAGGGGAGAGATATGAAAGGTTTAATCAAGTCAGGGTTTATTCCTTGGGGCTGGTCATATTGCTGTCCCAAACTAATCAGAGCGTGATGCCAAGGAAGAAGTCAAGAATGGCTGGGGGGTAGTTCTGAGGACTCTGGGATGTGCTGCCCCTTTAGATCCCCTTAAAATAAAGGCCTTGCCCTCAGCTGTCAGCCCCTTCAGGGCCACCTTGTCCAAGGTCATGCCCTTCCCAGGACAGCCCACATCCAACAAAGTCAGGTGTAGAGGGCTGGACCTCAGCCCAACTTGAGACCACCCCAAAGGTCCATTCTCTGTCTCTATGGGGTCAGTTGAGGCTGTCATTGAGTCTGCATCACAGATCTTCTCTCTCTTCCTTTCTGCTTCCTTCCCCACCTTCCACAAGTGGTGATCCAAGGGCACACCCTAAAACAATTTCCTCACATTAAACTCCATCTCGGAGCCTGCTTCTCTGAAAACCCAACATGCAACACGTGGACAACCAAAAGTGGCCCCCACATCAGCTGATAAAAGCTTACAATTCACTGGAGTAGATCAGCAAGTATTTTATGTAAAGGGCCAGGTAGCAAATATTTTATGCTTTGTGGCCATAAGGTCTCTGTTGAGACTGCTCACCTCAATCTGTAGCAGAGAAACAGCCACAGACAGTACGGAAATGAATGGGCGTGGCTGTGTGCCAATAAAACTTTATTTACAAAAACAGGCTGCGCGCAGGTCGGTCCACAGCCTATAGTTTGCCAATCCTTGGGCCAGCTCAACTCTTCCACGTTACAGGTGAGCAAACTGAACCCTAGGGAGGAAAAGACTAACACTCGCTGAGCGGCAACCACGTGCTAGATAGTGGGCATTTTTGTGTAAATTATCATATGCGATATCTGGCTAACTGCTTCAATGAAAACCACATGTAAAGCACTTAGTAAGATGCCCCGGGCATAGTATATGTTCAAATTGTGCTGATAATATATTAGGTGAACTCTTAAAATGGGCAGCCGTGTGCTCAGGGTTGTGTGTCCATTTTTTTGCTTAGCCCTTATAACAGCACTTTGAGGGGGTGCTATTACAAGCCCTGTGTTATAGGTGAGGAATCGAGGGCTGCAGTGGTAAGTGATGTCTTCAAAGTTACACAGCTGCTAAGAGGCAAGCCCGGCCCTGGAACCCAGGCCCCACTCCGACACAGTCAGAGGCCCGCTGCTGGGGTTTTCCTGTAGAACCTCCTCCCTGAGAGGGGACTCTGTGTGTTAACAAAACCCCACCACACGGGGTCTGGGGACACACGCCTTCAGGAGTTAATACATTCAGGTTGAGATGGGGCCCAGGGCAGACAGGACAGTCCCAGAAAAAAACCTGTGAATGGGTGCCCAGCCCGCAATCACATATGACCACCACTTACTGGAGGAGCCGTGTGGGAAGTCACTGCTTCCAGGAGCATCAATGGGACTGTAATATAGGAAGAAGAGGAATATTCAGGGAGGGGAACGTTATTTTTATATACAAAAAGGCTCAAATACAGCACAGGGTCGAATGCAAAATAGCCATGGAAGTTTAAGACAAAATAAGGAAATGCCAATGAAATTTCCCACCCTGGCTGCAAGCTTCCCTAGCCCACCTCTTCTGCTAGATGCCCCAGGATCCCTGTTCCCATCCTCCTAATGGGCTCATGAGAAGGCAGAGTGCAGTTACGAAAGCAGGCTTTGGGGCCAGGCTGGCTGGCTTCAGATCTTGGCCCCATCAACTCTCTACACTTGGGTTATTCAAGGTGTGGTCCCCAGACCAGCCCCATCAGCATCACCTGAGAGCTGGTTGGAAATGCACAATCTGAGGCTTCACCTCAGACCCAAGGAATCAGAATCTACATTTTAACAAGATCCCCAGGGACTTGCACGCACACAAAAGTTTGGAAAGCTCTAGCTCTGGCCAATTCCTATTCCTTTTTCAAGCCCCTCCTCCTCTGGGAAGTGATCCCAGGACCCCTAGGCTGGGTTATGTGACCCTCTACTTGGAAAGTATCACATCCACTGGCAGCTTCCTCTTTATTTGGCTGGGACCCCCATGAGACAGCAGCCCCCATAAGAGCAGGGACTGTGATCCCTCACTCTAGCTTATGTTATTAGTGGCCACCATTTTGGTGAATCTATTAAGTGGCAGGAAACTTACCAGCACGTAATTCTCACACTAACCTTGCAGGATGGAAACCACTATGATCCCCTTTCACAGCTGAGGAAACTGAGGCTTAGAGGATTAAAGGAATTGCTCAAGGCAAGCATGGAAGAGGCAGGGCCAGGACTTGAGGTCTGAGACCAAAGCCAGAGGGTTGAATCACCTGTCATTCAGCAGGTGGGGAAGGCAGGGGAGAAGATGCGCCATCTCATATATGAAATAAGATATGGACACAAATACACCCGCACACAGCTTATTAGGAGGAAACCAGTGCCTTGTGCAGAGTGCTCTGGCGGTCCAAGGAAGCAGAAAATCTGAAATTTCTAAGAGTCCTTTTTTCTCCTCTGTGGTTTGTGGTCCCCAAGCCAAGCCTCCCCTTAATCCAATTAAAATGGACTTGTTTATGCTTATCAGCTCTTTATTTGTTTTGTTAAAAACATGCAAATTGCCCAGAGGCCTCTTCGTCCCCTGAACCAAAAGGCATCAATAAAACTGTTAAAGTTAAATCCAATTAAACGCAGTTGCTGGAACTTGAGTGTCATAGAGCAGAACGGAAGTGAGGAGGGGGCAGGGTTTTGCTGGGGAGAGGAGATCTGGCGTCCTCACTTAGCCCGGCTTCTCTTAAAGCATCCCCGAGTGTGGGTAGGAAAAGAGCAAATAGGGACACCATTTACCATGTGCCAAATGGTGGACCTGTCGTGTATCGTTTAATTATCTCACTAACTCCACAGGTGGGCACGATTGGACCCATTTTGCAGATGAAGGGACTGAGGCTCAGAGAGGTGAAGCAACTTATCCAGAACGTCACACAACTGGGAAGTGGCAGAGGCAGGATTTGAGCCCTGATCTGTCTCAACCCTCCACCTGGAATCTTGGAATGTCAGAGCTTAAATGTCCTTATAGCCCGTCTGGGCAAGAACAAGCCTCTGGAAACACACAGACTGGAGTGTCCACATTCATAAAACATGCATAACCATACCAGCCTGCCAGGGTTGGCGGGGAGTCAATGTAATGATGTGCATCATAAGTATCTGGCACATAGTAGGTACTCGCTATATGCTAGCTTCTGACAACTGCACTCTCATCAAAACCCATTTCTTGCCCTTCCTGTTTTTCAGAAGGGAAGGCTGAGATGCAGAAAGGGCATGTGACCTCCTCAAGGTTACACAGAGACCCTGTGACGACAGAGCTGAGATGAAAACAAGTCTCTTGGTTCCTGGTCTAGCATCTCATGTCAGACCCTACGCTGCCTCTCCATTTTGCAGATGAAAACACTGAGGCACAAATGTAGAAGGCACTCAGTGGCCAGGGTCACCCTGTTGGGCGCTGAGACAGGAGCTCTGCAGCCACCGTGTCCTGGACTCAGGTCTTGGCACTGCCATTCTTTAGCTGTGTTGTTTGGGAGTGTATCTTGACCTCCCTGAGCACCAGCTTCCTCCTGTTTAAAAGTGGGGCTCATCACCCCTGTCCCGGTGAACATTTGGGGTGGAGTGAGGTCAAGCAGGTGAAAGCCCCGTGTGAGCCAGAGCTACTGCCTATAAACATCACTCCACACAGAACATTTGGGGAACGGCTTGAGCATCTGTTCTCATAGTCTCCAAAAACCCAGGATGGGTTTCTAATTGCTGGCAACCGTCAGACCCAGGAGACACAGCTCAGGAAGGGAGAGCAGACGCCTAGAATTGCAGGCAGCGCTAATCCGATTACAGATACATTAGGAACCTCGGGGGATCACACAAAGCACCGCTGTCTCCACGGAGCTTTTCCAACCCTGTCGCTGGTCGATCCCTGGGTTCTCAGAAATCTGGTGAGCAACTCCACATAAGTGAGCAGAAAAATCATGTGCGACTGTGTACAGGAGCCTGATTACAGCAACTCCAAACCCTCCTGGGCTGGGATGAGGCAACAATCTTCGTGGTGCAACAATAGGCAGCTTGAAGTCGGACAAAGGTGGGTTCAACACCCATCACCATATTATCTCCCCAGCCCGGTCACCTTGGGGATGCGACTTCACCTCTCCAAGCTTCCATTCCTCATCTGAGAAATATAGAATAATTGTCAATAATTATTGAAGAGTTGTTAATTATCTTAATAGCGAATCATTATGACACTTTCATCCCAGTTTTTAAGACTGAAAGCCTGTTGGGAGCAGCAGAAAGAGTCAAGAAGTAATGGAAACGGGTGGCTGTCCTGGAAATTATGAGGGAGCTCTCATTGTTAGTGCTTCGAACACACAATCTTCATTCAGTTGGCCCCAAGAGTCCATGTGCGTGGGAGGAGTGTGGGGTTTGTTATATAAGAGGTAGAATGATGTGCTATTCTGCTCTGACATGTGAAATGGGATCACGCAGCACTGGACTGAAGTCAGGCTATTGTCTCAAGGGAGGATTTTCCAACTTTGTTTATTCTCTTCCTTTAACACACAAAAGTCATGCCTGGAAGCCTGCCTCCTGGATTCTGCCAGGGTGAGGAGCAGATCCCATCCCTCTACAACTCTGAGGCTCACCACCAGATGATAGCAGACTATAACACCGGGAGAGGAAAAGAAGAGCTGCTTCTTTCCAGAGCCAGAACTTACAGAGGGAGAAGGGGAGAGGAATTCTGGAGAGTGGACCGGCCAGGTGTTTGCCTGGCTTTCCTCTCGCAGCTTTGCTTCATATACCCATGACAGCGGGGGTTCTCTGGGTCACAGTCCCACCTCGCTGGCTTTCTCGGGCACCCTCAGTTCTCACGTGGTGTGGACGTGGGGTGAAAGCCAACAGGACAGCCATGGGGCAGGACAGAGTGACCTTCAGACAAGCTGGGATGCCTCATCCCGATCCAGGTTGGGAGGAGGGCAGAGCAGGGGCACCCGGAGGAGTGTGGTTACATTCGAGGGAGCCAAGGGGAAGCTAGTCAGCCAAGCCTAGAGCGAGATCCTCTTTCCACAGTTTTCCACTCGCATGTGCAGGACCAGGGAGAATGGAGACATCTCTGTTCTGGGAGGGGCAGAGGGCGTTTGGGAGCTTCAGACTTCTCTACCATCCCCTTACACTATCAGACCAAGCCCCCACCCTCCACATGCCCAAAGCCACCCCAGGAGAAAAGCAGAGGAGGGCAGCACCTTGGACAGAATGAGACTGTTTATCTAGGAGAGACTTACCTTGGGAGCCTGTAAAACTATCATTTGGACTAAAATGTTAAAACTGGTTTATTAGTTTGCTAGGACTGCCATAACAAAGTACCATAACAAAAGCGGGGTGGCTTAAACAACAGAAATGTACTAACAGTCCTGGAGGCTGGAAGTCCGTGGTCAAGGTGTCGGCAGGGTCGGTTCCCTCTGAGACCTCTCTCCTTGTTTTGTAGAAGGCCGTCTTCCCCGTATCTCTTCATGTTGTCTTCCCTCTGTGTGTGTCTGTATTCAAATGTCCCCTTTTTAATGAGGACACCAGTCATATTGGGTTAGGACCCACCCTAATGACCTGATTTTAACTTGAAAACCTCTGTAAAGATTATCTCCAAAGCAGGTCACATTCCAAGGTCCTGGGGGTTAAGATGTCAAAATATGAATTTTAGGAGGACACAATTCAACCCATGGGTAAAGCTTAATTTTTTGTTTTGTTTTCTGCCAATGCAGGATGGGGGGTGGAAGAGGTTGGGAGGGATGTAAGGAAGACCAGATCAGCTACAGACAAAGAAATTATATTTTTATCACACACCCAAATCATAGCAAGCATTCAATGTGCAACCCCAATACATAATTTAGGCAGATTTGTGCAGCCTCCTGAATCAATGGCCTGGATTAGGCACGGCCCCCAGAGATAACAGAGAACATGCAGTCACGTAGCTCCAGGAAAAGAAAAAAATGGAATAAAACATCACAACAGTGAGAGCTAGCAACTTTCAAGCACATAATATTCTCTAGGTGCTGTGATAAGCTCTTTACATGGATTATTTTATTAAATCTCCATGCAACCCTACAAGGCATTTCTATTCCACTCCCAGTCTTACAGGTGGGGAAACTGAGGCTCAGAGAGAAAAGTTATTTGCCCAATCAAACTGGCCCGATTCCAGAGCCTGCGTGTGTGATCACTGCCCATTCCACCCGCCCCTCTCCTGAGCTGGCTGACCTCTTCTTATTGCCTCCCAAGAACTCTTCCCTCCGCTCCAAGGGAAGTAGGGGCAGGGACCCAGAGGCTGGGCTGGCGGGCAGAAAGCTCAGGTTGGTTAGATCTGCTCGTTTCCCAGGGCTTGAGTGTCGGGCTGCAGAAGTTCTCCAGGGAGAACTCAAAAGGGAATTACAAAAATAATAATAACAATACTTCTAAAAAGGAAACAACCTAAGTGTCCATTGATAGGGGATTGCCTAAATAAACTGCAGTACTTCTAATAGATCTACTAGGCAATCACCTGAAAAATCAATGTTATATAGGGGAACATTTAGTGACCTGATTAAAAAGTTATAGAACAGAGTATATATATATATACAAATCTTTTTGTTAGATAGACAGAGATATGTAGACTAGACTATAGACCATAAACTAAAATGATAACAGTGCTTACACCTGGGTGATGCCTGGGATTATAGGTGGTTTTCCTTTGATTTTTCTTTTCTTTTTGCTTGTTCATACATTTTAATTTTCTGCCAAAGATCGTGCATTACTTAATATAAAGGAAAGGGGGAAATCATTACCCTCACGGAGTAAAGCATTCTGATTTTCTAAGAAATAAGTTCTTGATTTCTAAGAGCTGCCCACCTGCCCATTCCCTCACCGTATTTTTGCTCAGATCTGGGAATTTATGTTTCCTGGTAACAAGAAGGGGAAGCTGGGGCCTGATCAGCTTGCTAGTTAGTTTTTTAGAGTGTCTCCTATCTTCTCTGTAGGATACACCCCTGGATACCTATCCCTAATCCACTCCCCTTCCTCCTGGCATAGTAACCTGATTGTGTTTGAAAGTCCACTCCTCTCCCAGTGTCTCCTGGGTAGATCCTGATTGGTCTAACCCATCTCCTTTCCCTGTCAGTGATTGGTTTAGCAGTAGCCATGTGACCCAGTTCTAGCCAAAGAGGTGTGAGGGGAGGTTCCCTTTCAACATTCTCAAAAGATCTCTCCTCTTCCGCCCCATGTGACATAAGATGGAAACTATCTCATGACCAGGACAGATGCCATCCTGGGACAAAGCCTAACCTCTGAAGATGACAGAGCAGAGGGAAGGAAACACTCTGGGTCCTGGACGTCATCGTTTAGCTGCTGAATTCCCAACCTCCAGGTATTATTATGCGAAGGAATGTACTGTCCTCATTGCTTCTGCCATTTTGAATGGAGGTTTCTGTTACCTGCAGCCAAGTGCATCCTAATGGATATGATCTTATTTCTTTCAACCTTTGCCTGGGTTCTTTCAAACTGTGAGTCCAAAGAGGAATGCCAACTAGCAGGGATTATCAGGACTGTTATTTGTGTTATTGATATTCCCAGCCACTTAAGACACACTGATTTTCTGTTTCTCTGCTTCTCAAGTTTGCATGGATTGATGTGTCTGAACCAAAATGTGAGAAAAAGATTAAGCCGTTCAAGGGAATGGATGATCACACTGTCGGGCAGGGAACAGAGTTGCTGGCCATAGGGACATCTGGGTCCCTGCCCTGGCTCACCTCTGATGGACGGTGGCACTGATTTCCCACCAGGGAGCCTGGGGAGGGGCTTGACTCCACTGACCACAAAGACCTTTTCAGCTTTGACATGTTAAGATAGAACAAACTGTTTCCATAGATCTATCTGCATCCTTGAAGATGCTGCAGTCTGAGGACTAGGGTGAGGTTTACAAGGGGGTGACATGCCCAAGAAATCCAGGAACCAGAAAGAGTGACATTTCAGATTCTAAGAAGCTGAAAAACCAATTGTCCCTATGGTGAGACTGGAAGGGGACCATAGAAACCCTCCAGTGCAATCCCAATTTCTTTTTCTTTTTCTTTTTTTTGAGGATTAGCCCTGAGCTAACATCTGTGCCCATCTTCCTCTACTTTATATGTGGGACACCTGCCACAGCATGGCTTGATAAGTGGTGTGTATGTCCACGCCCAGGATCCAACTCCGCAAACCCTGGGCCACCGAAGCAGAGCACACAAACTTAACCACTACATCACTGGGCAGGCCCCCAAACTTCTCTTTCCTTCCACCTACCTGGGGTCCTACAGTTCCATCTTTAGCATGCCATTCTTTTGGGCTAAGCAGTGCCATCTGCCTGCTGCTTTTTCAAAGGAGGGAAAGAGCTGTTGGGTCAGATTGCTCTTGTTTTGAGGAGTTGGGGATGGGAGAGCATCCCTGCTGACAGCTGCATCCTGGCTCCCAGAATCAATCTCAATTCAGCGACTCCCAGCCAAGACGTGAGTCTTCTCTCTCAGTCCTGAGCGGTTCAAAGCTTTATCACAGAAAGGCTTTCTCTCCATTCTGTACTAATTCCTCTGAACCTAATTTATTTAACTCAGGAAGTGGCACATCTAGTGAAAGAGCACAAGCCACAAAGCTTTACAGACGTGGGCTCAAATCCCAACTCTGCTACATACTAATACGTTGTAAGATTCACAAAAGTAAGGATGGACTGCTGACATATCCTTGGAGCCTAGCTCAGTGCCGGGCACACAGTAGGTGCTCAATAAAAAATCAGTGGGTGGATATCTGAGTGGTTCTGGGAAACTCACTTGACCTCTTTAAGCTTTGGCTTCTTCATCTCTAAAGTTAAGGTGGTTTTACCCTGCAGGCTTCTAAGAGGATGAAATGGGATGATGGATGTGGACTTGCCTCTGGCTGAGTCACTCGTTCCCAGTAAGGCACCGGGGCCTGGGCAGTGGCCTGGACATCATAAACTGCCTGCCACCCACCAGGAGCTCACAGGCTATTAGCAGCCGCTAGCTGAGGCTGAGGGCCCTTTGCCACCTCCTTGTGTGTGTCTCTGCTCCACAACACCAACATCCAGGAGCCAAGCAGAAACTCACTCACTCACCCAGATGTTTGCTCTACGAGTGCCAAGTGCATGATGGAAACCAGGGAAAAGATAATCCCAGGTTCTGCCTCTCCCAGAGCTAGGCATCTGGGCTCCAGGAACACTGGATGTCAGAGGACAAGTATCGGGCTGTGCTTTCTGCCACAGCATCATCCAGTGCCCAGCACAGACCTGGCGCCGGGTTGATTGCTCCATCCACGATTTCGAAGTAGAAGGGTAAACACAGGAAGCTTGCGGTCATGGCTGTACCAGCCAAATCCTTAATAGAGTCCTGGTCCGGAAAAAGAACCATGAAACAATAGGAGGAGGGGCAGGAGGGGGAGGGAGGCATCTGGTTCCTTCATATTCAAGCTGCAATTATCAGACAAAGGGGAAAGGAAACGGCCAAGGGAGATAGAAGCATTTAATGGAAACCTCCTTTGTCTGTGACTGCTGCTAAAGGTGCAAGAGAACGAACCCCAGCTTCTCCACTTCTGAACTAAGTGACCCGGGGCCTCAGTTTCCATGTCTGTGAAATGGGCTGTATCCCACCCCCACCCCCTGGGGTTTCATTGAGATAGAATAAAACCTGAAAATACTTTGGAAATGGTGTACAGTCATAGTGATTGTCACGAAACTCGATGATGACGATGATGATGACAATGACGATAAAAATAACAGCAGCCTATGGTTATTTCTTCGTTTGTTCAATAAAAAACCATGAGTGCTTCTTCTGTGCCAAGCCCTGCCCTGGGTGCTGAGAATATAGAAGTGAGCAAGATAGACGCGGGGCCTGCCTCGACGGAGAGACAGACTTAAAGAGGCTGAACACATGAACACATAAAATTATTCCAGACGGCAGGAGGTGCTATAATGAAAATAAAACAAGGGGTCTGATGGACATAAACCAGGATGGGGCTACTTTCAGTGGGGGAAGGGGTCAGGAGGGCCTCTCGGAAGAGGTGACATTTGAGCTGAGACCTGAAGGAACAGAAGGAACAGCACATGCAAAGGCCTCAGGTGGAACAATCTTGGACGTGTTGTTTATCTGTTTTGCTTTCCTTTGCTTTTGAGAGGTAAGAAGTCTCTCCCGGCTGGAGAGAACACAGATGAAGAGGAGGAAGCGATGCAGATCCTATAGGGCTTTGTAAGCCATAGGAAGGGGATTAGATTATTAGACTCTGGGATGGAAGCTCACTCTGGCTGCTTCATGGAGAGTAGGTTGTGGGGGGCAAGGCTGGAAGTAGGGAGACCAGTGAGGAGGCTGATGCACACCCAGGTGAAAGAGACATGCACTTGCTAGATACTTACGAGCAGCATCTCATTATTTAATCCTCACAGCAACCCTGAAAGCAGCAAATTCTTATTCTACCCATTTTAGAGATGGAAAAACTGAGGTTTTAGAGATGTTGAGTGGTTTGCCCAAGGTCATAGAGCCTTAACCCTAGCCGTAACCCCAGCTGATGTAAATAGTAGAGGTGGGGTTCGAGCCCAAGTATTCTGACTCCTGAGCCCATGTGATCTTATGTCATAGCCATCAAAGGCCCTTTGAGTCAGGAGGCAGGGCTGGGGTGACCCCTGGAGGGCTCAGTCCTTTCTCAGATGCTGCCTCTTTGGATGGACCCTGCAGGGACCACCTCCATTTGAGCTGCTCTTTTGAATCAGAGAGAAGCCCTCAGACCTGGTTCTGTCCAGAGTGCCAAAGGAAGTGGGAAGGCATTCCTGCAGACACCATTAATTATTTTATTTTTAAAAATACTTTTATTGAGGCATAACTTACTACAGCAAACTGCAGTAATCTTATATGTATGAATAAATGAGTTTTTACATGTAAAGACAGTTATGTGACCACCACTTAGATGAAGACACAGTATCCCTCACCCGTATCCAGGACAATTCTGAAGGATAAAGTTTATGCCCCAAATACAGCATATCTCTGCCCTGGAGCAAGTTTTTCCAAAATCTCCTGCCTTCCCTTTAGCCCGGATTCCACTGGAAACTCACCAGTGACTCCCAGATCCTGGCAGGGGTCCTGCAGGGCAGACCAGCGCCAAAGCCCTTGTCAACAAACTAAGAAGTGAAGAGGGCAGGTGGGTGAATGCCCAGGTCTCTAGGATGATGGTGCTTTAAAAGTGACTCACGTGAGCATTTTCACACATAACTCACAGCAGGCTGTGAGGTAGGAGGTCCCAATCTTATTTGCAAAGAAGCCTCAGTTTCACCATCTGTAAAATGGGGGGGGGGGGATGGGAAGGGATGAACTTGATGAGTCTCTTTCAAATTCAACAATCCTCAGATTTCCAGGGCTGGGAGGAAGTGACAAGCCCATCCAGACACCATTTTCTCCCTCCAAAGGAAAAAGAAATCCTCAGATTCCACCACTCCCACCTCCTCAAAGTCTGACACTGGAGAGAGAGTGTGCTTGCTCTTCTCTCCCCAGGGAGGAGTCTCTTTGAGGACAGTTTATGTCTGCAAGTTGCTTTCGAGTCATAGAGACTGGGGTTTGAATCCTAGCTCTGTTACTTACTAGCTGTGTGACATTGGGCAAGTCACTTCACCTCTCTGAACCTCAATTTCCTCGTCTGTACATGGAGATAGTAACAGCCCCTACCACAAAGGTTCTTGTGAGGGCTCAATGAGATGATGAAACTAAAGTGCTCGGCGGGTGCCCAAACCTTGGACATGCTCATTTAAGATTACCTACAGTTATCGTTGTCCTTGCTGTGGTCGAAGCTTTGAGCACAGGCAAGTAGACCTGGGCTTCTTCCTCCCTTCACAACTCTCTCCTGGCCCCACCTGCCCATGGACCAGGTGTCTAGAGCAGCAGCTGGCTGACCTGCCTGGGGGCATCCCGCTCTCCCAGGGCGGGGGAGAGACTTCTGGAAGCTCTGCCAGGACAGAACTCGGGTGACCTCCGAAGTTAAACCCCAACTCCAAGCGCTTGAAGTCTCGTCTGCATGAATTCCCCACACCTGCAACTGTAGCATTAGCGTGCCTCCGTTCCTCTTAGGTTAATATATGCATTATTTATAGGGCTTTATTATGTGCTCAGAGAGCTCCCCTGAGAAATGTAATTGTGCATTGGGAGGCAAATCTGAATAATATTTACAATTAATTTCCGTCGATAAAGCAACGCGCTGAGGCCTCTGTGCAGTTTGCAATGGGCCCTGGGTTGGTTTCCCGCTAACCGCTCCCCCGAGAGAGCTTGCGCAACTTTGAAATATCCCTGGAATAGTCCGCTTCTCTCTACCTTTGCTCCCTTTGCTCTGCCAGCCCAGGCGCCCCATGCTCATCCAGGAGCTGCAGCAGCCTCCTCTGTAGCTCCCCTCCCGGCTTCCCCTCCCGCCCCTCTCCAGCCCGCCCTCCCCAGAGCAGCCCTGGCATCGTTTCAATATGCTGTCCGAGCACCTCACTCCCCTGCACATGGCTCTCCCTTCGTCTCAGGGTGAAGGCCGTCACATGGTCTGGCCCTGCCTCCTCTCCATCCTACCTGGTCCCTGCTTGTTCCCCTTGCTCTGCTGCGGCCCCCGTGCCGTTCCGTCTCTCGCAATCACTCTGCTCCCTCCTGTATCAACGCTGCTGTCCATGCTGTTCTCTCCACCTGGAGCACCCTCTCTCGTACCTCCCCATCGAATCAGGGCCTACCCCTCCTTTGCATCTCAAGTGTCTTCCACCTGAGGCAGTTTCCTTGGCCTCTGGACAGGGTCGGATGCCCCCAAGATGTGTGTGTAGCACTTCCTATGGTTGTTATCCATTTGGGGTATGTTTTTTAAAATCACTGGCTCTCTCTCCTACTCACCAATGAGTGAACTCATGAGGACAGAGACCAAATGTCCTGAGCATCCCTGCCTTCCCGGTGCCTACCACAGGGCCTGGCAAAGAGGAGGTATCAGAGACTTTTATGGAATGGATGAATGGGTGGATATAGAGATGGTTATGTAAACAGAAGGGTGGGTGGATGGTAGGTGTGGGAGGGGATGGGGGGATGGATGTTGGAGTAAATGCGTGGATGGTAGATGGATGTTGGGGTGAATAGGTGGGTGGGTGAAAGGATGGGAGGGCTGAATGCGTAGATGGGAGCATCTGCCTTGGGTGACCTGATGTGGTGCCAAAGAGCACGGACTTGGGGGTCAGGAGCCCTGGGTTTCAGTCTATCTGCCCTGGCTTGCTATGTTACCTTGGATAAGTCACTACCTATCTCATATCCTTAATTGCTAGGAAAATGAAATAAGTGGAGGGAAATTTTTTCAAAATGTAGATTCCTCAAAGTCCAAAACTTGGGGAATGGTAGGTTGGGAATTTCAGGGTTTCTCCTGCTTCTGACAACATAGCTGTGTGACTTTGGACAGGTCACTTCACCTCTCTGAGCCTCGCTGCTCTTTTGCGAGGTGGACGTTTGGGGAGTTTGTGGCAGGCACCCCCAGCACAGAGCCCCATGCTTGCTTTAGTCTCTTTGTTCAAGAGGAAGTTTGTCCTAAAGGGAGGAAGCAATGAAGTCCCTACTGAGACATTTCATGGTAGGACAAGTGGCCTCCTGGTTCCTTCTGGTCCTGGACACCACTCCCAGCAACAATTTTCCAAATCCAGGGTTTGGTAACCACAGGCCCAGGGCACTCTAGCTCCTGCCGGAGCATGTTAGGGAGGGGCGGGAGAGGGAGGCCAGTGGTGGGAGCTGGGAAACCACTGACCACTTCCGTCCAAGCCACATACCACCTCCTTGTGCAGATTTCTCAAAAGGCAGCTCTCGAAACCTCAGTTGCCTCATCTGTGAAATGGGAGAGGCCTGGGAAAGATGAGTCTGGAGGGCCCTTGTGGCTGTCACTGTTGGTCTCTACCTTCCCCCACCCATCCTGGCCCCTACGCCCTCCAGAGCTGACCCTGGGGTCAGGCTTAAGCCAAACTCCTCCCTCAGCCAGTGCCTGGTCTCCCCTTCTGAGTCCCTCTCCTCTGTCTCCTCTTCCTCCCCCCTCCTCCTCCTCTTCCTCCCCCTTCTCCTCCTCCTCCTCCCCCTTCCCCTCCCTGTCTCTCCCTTCTCCCAAGGGCTGAGGAAGCTGGGAGCTCAGGCAGCGGACCTGGTTCAAAGCCCAGCCCCACTGTTTCCTAGCTGTGTGACCGTGAACAAGTGAGGTCCGCCATCCGACCTCCCTTTCTGCATCACCCACGTGGGACTGGCTGTCTTCTTCTCACAGGACCGTTCTGAGGGTTTGATGAGATTTTGCCCCGACACACGGTAGGTGCGTATAAATGCCAGATCCCTTTCCTCCATTGTCATTCTCATTTTCCTTTGTTTCCCTCCCCGACCCAGTCTCCCCCCGGCCCCCCGCCTCATCCTCAAACATGATCTTCTCTTCCTGTCCCTCTGCCCACCCACCCCACCCGGGAGGCAGCCCTGAGTCCCCCTTGGCCGGGTCCTGGCCCCAGAGGGAGGGTCCTTGGGCACAAGGTGTGTAAGCTACTGTGGAGCAATGCAGATGGACACACTTGGCAAACACAGGGACTCTGTACGTGCCACTTGCGGAGGTCCTCATAGGAGGCTGTGTGGACAAGACGGAAGGACAAGATGCGTCATGGTTGCATTTAAGCATCTGATGGGACAGTCAGCACAGGAAGGCTGGTGGGGTAGCCAGGGAGAGGGAGCCTGACCCGAAGGAGGAAAGCAGCTGGTTTGAATCCTGCTCCTGTTCATCAGCTTTTCCAACAACAAAACGATTGCCCGGCTCCCTGGCCCAGCCTGGCCTGGTCTGCCCAGAGCCCAGAAGGAGGGGGTAACCAAGTCTGAGGAAACAGCACTGTCCTGGGGGCAGAGGCCCAGGAGCTGATGACTGTGTCTGGGACCTAGGCCATCTCGTGCCTTAGTTGCTTCACCCGTGAAGCTGGGGAGGGGGTGACGGGGGCGCTGGGCAATATTTAAAGCTCCCCTTTATCCTCACAAACTGTCCAAGTTCAGAGTTCTTAAAGGAACTGGTGGCCCCAACTTGGGGTCAATTCAGAGCCTCCTTGCCACCAGCACAATGACCCAAGGAGGGAAGGAACAGTTTGTCTCTTAACGAGGTGTGATTCCAAGCAGCCCGTGGCCTCGGGAACCTGCCCAGCGCTGTGTAGACATGACATCTGTTCATTGCATCTTGTCGGGAACTGGCTTCACGACGAAGGAACTGGAAGAGAACAGAATGTGTGCACTTGGGGGCCAACGGGCCTCGGGCCCACAGAGGCTGCCTTCCCTGGAGATCTCAGAGGGGGCAAGAGATGGGACCCACGGGGGGTGGCGTGGATGGATGTCGAGGGAGCCGGAGGCCAAGTGCACTTTCTTTGCTACGTTGGGTCATTTTTGAAAACTATTTACAAAGCTGACGTAAAGGCTGTTAAGATGTTTACATTAATCTGCTGAGGAATCCATATTTATGGTCAAAATCCCAAGTCTCTGCAGCTTTATTTGAGCCAGACAGACCTAGTTTCAAATCCAGGTTCTCGCAGAGACCAGCTGGGCACCCTCAGGCAAGTTACTTAACCTCTCTGAGCTCTAGATACCTCATATACAAAAAGGAAGTAATAATTTTACCTAACTCAGGGTTGCTGAGGAATAAATGAGAGAACACATGTAAAGTGCTTAACATAGGAAGTGCTAAATAATGTATGCTATCATTATAGTCCAGAATATTCTCAATAGATACAGTCTCCATAAAAGAAGAGAGTTTCTGGGGCCAGACAGAGATGGGCTCAGATCTTCAGTCTGCCTCTGGTGAGCTGTGTGATGTTGGGCAAGTTACTTCCCTCCTCTGAGCCAGCTTTGTCATTTGTAAAGGGGACAGTGATGCTCTGAAGCACAAGAAGGTGTCGGGCCTAGATGAGAAAAGGCAACGTGGCTACACATGGTGGGGGTGGGCGGGCTGATTTTGAACCAGTCTTCAGCAAGGCTTTGAGGAAGTTGAGGAGGAGGGGATGCCTGCCTTCCCCACCCGCTGCTCTGGAGTGTTTTATCCTGCTAACCTCCCTCGGGAGCCAGTGGAACAGGGAAGGAGGGAGGAATCTAGGTGGTGGTGTGGGGGCTGCTGGTGAAGCCCCACCATGACCCAGCCCCCAAGGAACAAATGCAAAGTGAGAGCAGGGCCTGGGGCAAGGGGCTGGCACCATCCCCACCCCCAAAATAGCTACAGCCAAAGCACCATCACCCAGGGGAGCTCCAGGGTGAGCTGCTTCATGCCGCACCCTTCAAAGGGTCTTTCCTCTTCTTTCTCCATTCCTTCTCCTAGGCCCCAAGTCCTCAATGCAGTCCGACTTGTGTTGTCCTCACAAAGAGCCCACATGGTCCCTTAAGACCTGTTCTCTGTTTTCCCAGCTGATCTGAAAGCCAAATCTGTGGTCCTGGGAGCTCCTGGGCTCACATGTCACCTCCATCGCCCTGGTAACCTGTGCATTCCACACGCCCTAACTCAGAGGGATGGCTTGGGTGGTGGGACATCTGGCCGGCTATTGAGATAGGTCTATGGGGCAAGATGTGATCTATACCACACTGGGTTTGTTCTGACCTCCTCTGCTCACACCAGGAATGGACCCTGGAGGGTGTTTTTGTCGTTCCTGGAGAGCGCACAGTAGGTAGCTTAATCCCGCTATCTTTCGCCAATCCCAGTTCACGGCAGTGCTTTTGAAAATTCTCCCTTTTTGGCTTTGCATCAGTCAAGGCTGGTCTCCCAAGAAACATGGGATGTCAGCCCAAGGCTGAGCCACGTGGCATGCTCTGTCCACCATGCTGCTGGAAGAAAGGGGTTCCAAGCCCCGGAGTCCCAGCTCAAAATACTGTTCACCCCTGTGAAAATGCAGTGGGCATTGGTGGGTGCTGAAGAGGTTTCTGCTGAAGAGGTTGAGAAGGCATAGCTTTGGGCCTCCAAGGATGGGAGTGTCCACTGGACGTTTCCCAGGTGAAGCTCAAAACATGCTGGTCTCCCTCTCATTCATTGAGGACCTCTCATTCATTGAAGACATCTTGGTAAAGCTCCTGTGACTGGGGAAGGAGGAGTGGCCTGTGTCCTCACTCAAAGCGTTGACCAGGCGGGAGAAGACAGCCACCTTGAACTTCTTGAAGTCCTGACCCATGAAGACGTACAGAATGGGGTTCATGCAGCTGTTGGCAATGGCGATGGCGGTGGCCAGGGGCAAACCCAGGCTGAAGACGGGGCCAGGCATGGCCGTGTGGCGGAGCTCCAGGAGGTAGAGCGTGTGGTAGGGGCACCAGCAGAGGAAGAAGGTGATGATGATGGTCATGATGATCTTGAAGGGCTTCTTGGTCTTGGCCAGGCGGTTGCGCCGCAGCTTGCACACGATGGTGAAGTAGCAGGCTGTGATGATGAGCACCGGGACCAGGAAGCCACAGAGGAAGCGGGTGACGGTCACCACCATGTGCCGGCCGAACCCCACAGGGTTCAGTTGGTGAGCGGGCCACAGGGGAGAGCCGGCCGCTGACAGGCTGAAGTTGTTGAAGCAGGATATCTTCCCATGCAGATGGGCTGTGTCCCGGAAGACGAGGGACGGGGAACTCAGGAAGAAAGCCAGGACCCAGATAACCACGCAGGCCACGTAGGCCAGCCGGACGCTGCGGTGGTTCTGGGACCAGACGGGGAGAAGCACAGAGATGCAGCGGTCGAAGCTGATGACTGTCAGCAGGAAGACGCTGGTGTACATGTTATGGATGAGCAGGAAGTTGCTGATCTTGCACATGGCCGTCCCAAAAACCCAGTGGTAGTCCATGGCGGCATAGGCAATGTGGATCGGGAGGAAGACGTTGAACAGGAAGTCCGCCACGGCCAGATTGAGAAACCAGACGGTGTTCACAGTCTTCTTCATCTTGAAGGTGGCGATGGCAATCACCAGGCCGTTGCCCAGGATCCCGAGGAAGCAGACGACGCTGTAGACCACCACCAGGAAGATCCTGGCCGCTCTGCCTTCCAGCGGAGAAAACTCCTCCAAAACCACGATGGGGTCCAGATCATCGGAGTAGTCATCATGGTAGGTGAAGGAGGTGTTGTAATCCTCGTCCTCCATTCTCTGCGGAGGGAGACCGGGCTCGTTAAGGGAACCTCGACTGGAACTGGCTTTAAGAGTTTGACCAACACCAGCAAGACTGACAGTGTCCTCCCCGGCTCTGGGGAAGGCCCATTTGGTGGCTTAACCACTTCTTGCTTTGCTATTTTATCTAGATAATGAACACCTTTCCAGCACCTCCTGTATACCAGGTACTATTCTAGAAGCTTGACATATATAAACTCTCTTCGTCCTTGCAACAAGTCAATGAGGTAGGTAGGTTATGAGCCCCGTTTTACAGATGAGGAGACTGAGGCACAGAGAGCTTAAGTCACTTGCCCAAGGTCATACAGCTGGGAAGTCAAACCCCAGCCTCAGACTCTATCCTCTTGACAACCATGTTTTGCTGCCTCTCTGGGCCCCTCTCCTTCCCCTTACAGTCTAGTGGGGGAGACAAGCATTCATAAAAAATTTCTCAGATCATCAAAAAATCGCAATGACCCTAAGTACAACAAAGGAGAGGTGCATGGTGCTGTGGACTCGGTTCCAGCCGTGTTTGGGGACAGCCATGATGGCATTTTCCAGTGCACCCCACCTCCTCAGTGGTCCCCCACTGGTGCCCTTTGGAGACATGAGTTCTGACCACAAGAGTCCCTCACCATGGACTGTTATGGCATCCGAAGCTCTCCACTGGGGGTCCTTAGCCAATCAGTCCCTGTGCACAGCTGGAAACACCTGCAGGGAAGAACAGAGAGGCAGCAGTTAGAGCCAGGTATAAGAGCCAGAGATTTGGGGGGACTCAGAGACATGATCTACTGTTGTTACCCCAGCTTTGCTGAGGAGGAAGCAGAGGCTGAGAGAGGCTAAGTGACATGCCCAAGGTTCCTTAGCCAGGAAGTGGTGGAACCCCTTGAACCCAGAGCAACTGCTGGACCCTTCATCCCAATCCCCACTTCCCCCCAGCACATCCAGAGATGACAGCTGTCAGAGGTGGGTGTAGGAGAGAGGGTGCAGATGCTGATGCAAATCCACTGCCAGGGCGGGACCCAGGAAACACCATTCCAGGCGGTGTTGGGCACTCTGAAGACAGAAGAGGAACCACCCAGAGCACCTAGCATGAGCTGAGAACTTTAAGTCCCTCTTGTCCTTTAGTCCTCCCAGGGCCCTTCCAGGCAGGTGTTATTACTCTTATTTTGGAGGTGTGGAAACCGAGGCCCAGAGAGAAAAGCACCATTCTCCTCGGGCGCCCTCTGGGCCCTGTGGGTACCATGAATTGGATGCAGGCCCTGCTGTGACAGCGGTCTGGTGAGGAGACAGTCGTGAATACATTCGCTGAGCACCTACTGTGTGCCAGACCACTTACCTGGTACTTCATACAACCCCCCTAACAACCTTGCTGAGTATTCTCCCAATTTACAGAAGAACAAACTGAGACTCTGAGGAGTTTGCGACCCCCTGGGAGGTCTTGGGGGGCGGTGGTCACACGCATGGTTCAAACCCAACCTCAGCCACCTGCTGAGGAGGCTCTGTGGCTTTGAATATGTGATTGCACCTCTCTGAACCTCAGTTTCCTCATCAGTAAAATGAGAGCGCTCACTACCTCACAGAGTGGATGTGAGAACTACAGGCATCAGGTATATGGAACATTTGACTCAGTGCTGGCACGTAGCAAACCCTCAATAAATGTTAGTAATTATGTTACGGCCCGGGGGTGCACAGCTGCAATTTGAACCCAGGGCTCTCACACCCCAGAGTCCGTGCACTGTCCACCGCCCCAGCTCTCCCCATCCTACCAGATGTTTCAGCCCAGCGAGACTGCCGATCAATGCTTCATTATAAACAACTCCAACCTTCCTCCATATAAACGCATTACTGGTCCTTAATGGGCTCGAGGTTATATTTTATTGCATAAAAATCACCTTTGGCTTTTATTAAATAAAAGCCACTTGGAAAATTCCATTGAGGACTCTGAATTTAAGCTTGAGTGTCGTCCCACTCTGCAGGCGGGGAGGATATTTCAGAGGTGCCCAATGAGGGGTCCCTGAGGGCTTCCTTTAGCTCTGGAATGCAGAGAGAAGATGGGGACACTGCAGCTGCCCCCACTGCCATGATCGGAGGAAACGGAACTCATGTTGGGGGTAATAGTGTATGCCAGAGACCGTGCTGAGCATTTCACATGGGTGGTCTCACTATCACCCCGTGAGAGGCCACAATGAGGCGAGAGAGATAGAAACCCTTGCCTAAGAGTTCATCCAGGCAGGAGGTGGGAGAGCCGGGATTTGAACCAGGTCGGTAGAACCCGGGTTCTTGACTGTCACTACATGTTGCCCTCGAAATCATGATTTGATGACAGCCACCAAGTGTGTCCTAGGAAGAAACGACCATGTCCACATCCCTGTGCAGGGCTGTGCAGGCCCCAGGGACGAGGAAATGGCTTCCCTAGGGTCCCTTCCCACAGTCAGTCACGAGGCACAAGACAGAGGTAGTGCGGGGTTGGGGGCAAGACCAGGATGCCCCAAGGTGTCCCGAGGAGGGACATTCCCCAGCCTGGGTGTCGGAGCTCCCTGGGGCAGGCGGGATCTGAGCTGAGCTTTAAAGGACAGCTAGGAGTTAAGACGATGGACGGAGGGAGGAGGGAGGGCATGTCAAGCCGTCTCCCCACTCCCCCACACGCCCCCTCATTGGCAGCGGGGGATGTCTGGACCCCAAGCAGGGCCTCAGGACCCAGCACTCTGCTCTGCAGTGTCTGCAGAGATGCGACAAACACCAATGACATCACGTCTGGCTCTCCTGCTGGGCTGGGAGCAGCTCGGGGTCAGAGGCCACGTCTTTTCACCTGTGAGTGGGGCCAGGCTGAGCCAGCAAGGAGTGGCACTGACATCCTCTGGACATGTCTGTCCGTCCACCCTTCACCCCTCACCCCGCAGGAATTAAGTGAACCAGCATTGGTGTGTGCCCCCCACCCCACCCCGTCGGATCTCCCTGGAGGGGGGCCCCATCACGGGTTTGCCCTTGGCCTCCTCTCTGTCCCGACAGACATCACTCCCACCCTGAGTCCATTTCTGTCCCCAGTCTAGGGAGTACAGCAGAGTGGTCAAGGATGTACTCAGGCCCAGCTGGACTGCCAGCATCCAAATCCTGGGTCTGCGTGAACTCCCTGTCACCTTGGACATGTCAATTATCTCTGCACCTCAGTTGTCTTATCTGTAAAATGGGCGTGATCATAAGTTTTGAACTCACTGAATGGTGGTGAGGATCAAATATCACATGTAAAGCACTTTGAACAGGACCTGTTACGGGGTGAGCAATACACTGTTGTTGTTATTATTACTGTTGCTGTTGTTATTATTATGATTTCTCAGGCTTCTCTCCTAAAATGGCCTTTGCCTGGGAAGATGAGAGGGACAAAGAAGGCCAGAGGACCAGTGCACCTGCCCACTTGTCTCCCTGGTTCTGGGTTCAAGGTCAGATCAAGGGAGACACAGGCAAGAATTTTGCTTCTCTAAGTTCCAGTTCCCTCATCTCCCCAGTGGGAGTAAAAACCCCTTCCTCATAATGTGTATACACATAGCTAACATTTATGTGTGCACTTGGTATATGCCAAACACTGGGGTTTCCTTAAATATTTTAAATTGGTTTTAGTTCCTTGTGATAAATGATAATTGACTGGTACACACAATAGCTCAAACACCACACTAAGCATTTCAATTGTGTTGGCTCACACATCCCAACAGCCCCCAGGAGGGGAACAGCTATTACTCCCAATGTAAAGACAAGGAAGTGAGGCTAATGTCACACAGCCAGCCAGTGGCCAGCGCACACCCAGGTTGCTCTGACTCTAAGCCCTGCTCTTAAATGCCTTGCTTTCCAGAAAGTAGAGCGCATCTTTCCATGTCTGTTCACACCCTTCCTGACGCCCCAGGGTCCCCAGCTCCACCCTAAAGGTGGGGGATGCCAGGGAGGAGCTGGAGTGGGAGGCAGGAGACCTGCTGTGTCCCCTTGAGGGACACCGCCTCATTGATCTCCTTTTCCTAGCCCCTCAAGGAATCCAGCTTCCCCCATTTTCAGGACAATCTGGCTGAGGTCTGGGGCACACATGGGGATCATTTGCCAAAAATGACATCATCCATCACAGTCCAGACAGGCAAGCGAGCCTGTGGCCAGATTTTCCCCCTTTTTGCCCTTGGCTCCCTGGAGGGCCCAGGGAGCAGATGAGCTGTCCTGGCTCAGCTCCCAGATTCTTCCTGTGACCCTGAACTCACACCCATTTGGAACTGGGGCCTAGAGCTGGTCTGCTCTGAAGCTCCTGGAACAGACTCCCCAGACTGGTCTCTGCAGTCCTTTCCTTGGGACAGTTCCCATAGGTCTCCAGGAGGGGATGCCAGGGAGGAGCAGGTATGGGAGGCAGGAGAGCTGCTGTGTCATCCGAGCAAGTTGCTTCCCCTCTCTGGGCCTCAGTTGTACAATCTAGAATGGGAATGATAATATTGGCTGCCCTGCCTACTTGTCAGGGCTGCTAGGAAGGTGAGCTAAGATGATAAAGATGCTTTTGGAGTTGGGACTGGGAGGAAGACAGTCTCTAGATCCCTCTCAGCTCCAAGATGTCCTGTGTGTGCCTGTCACAGGTCCTCCTCCCAGCTTGTCCCAGTCTTAGGATGACCCAGAAGACCCAAGTCTGGGTCAAGGCCCTGAGAGGTCTGAGAGCTCTGCTTCATGGGAGAGACAAAGCCACCATGAACTGGAACAAAACCTTTCTTGGCCAACACATTTGCTAGGTGGCAGCATCCAAAAATCACAATCACTTTTTTTTTCGCAGGGTGTAAGAGTTTCTACTCCCTTTTAAAATCCCTCTACAAGTTCAAACTCATCCCTGAGGCTCAAACATCCCCTCCAGGAAGTCTTCCCTTGGTGTCCTCTCTCACTCCCTGTAGTGGATTGAATGCTCTCCCCACTCAAAAAAAAAGATTTGTCCACCAGAACCAGTGAATGTGACCTTATTTGGAAAAAGGATCTTTGCAGATGTAATTGAGGTAAGGATCTCAAGATGAGATCATCTTGGATTAAGGTGGACCCTAAATCCAATGACAAGTGTCCTTATAAGAGAAAAGGAAGAGGGAGATTTGAAACAGAAACAGAGGAGAAGGCCATGGGAAGAGAGGCAGAGACGGGAGCTGTGAAATTAGTAAAAGAAATCGTAACTAAATTGGCATCGGGAAGGCCTGTAGGGGGAGCTCTCACGCACTATCACACATCCTCAATTACACCAAACAGGAAGAGACATTCACTTGCATCTTCAACAGGAAGTAAGACTCCTTTACTACTGAAGGAAGATTTCTCTCCCCACCCGGCAACAGCCCAGCCAATGAGAAACACCACAGCTCAGTCAATGAGAAGCCATTGCCACCCTGAACTATTACTTTCCCCCAGTGGACTTGCATTTAGAAGAGCACCTCCCTACTCCCCCCTTTTCTCTATAAAAACAGCTCCCCTCCTTTATTTTCCAGATTTGCCTATGGTTCCCCATAGCACGCACAGCCGGAATTGCAATTCTTTTGGCTATTCCCGAATAAACTCATTTTGAGGGTAAAATAATGGGAGAATTTGCTTTTAAGTTGACACAAGCCAAGGGATGCCTGGAGCCACCAGAAGCTGGAAGGGCAAGGAAGGATTCTCCCCTAGAGCCTTCAGATGGAGCACAGCCCTGCCAACACCTTGACTTCAGACTTCTGGCCCCCAGAACTGTGAGAGAATAAATTTCTGTTGTGTTAAGCCACCCAGTTTGTGATCATTTGTTCCAGCATCCCTGGGAAACAAATACACCCCCATTCTGGCTCCCACAGCCCCCCCATCCCCACTGTGGGGCACGTGATATTTATATGATTATTGCTGGCTTACCTGTCTGATTAGATTGTAAGCGACCCAAAGATGAAATCTGGGTCTTATTCAACTCCATGTTCCCCAGTTGGAGCAGAACGTGGGCACCAAACAGGTCCTCAGGGTAATGCTTTGTTCTGACTTGTTTTTCTGACTCCACTGAACAGAGCACCATGCAGCTTGAGCGTACTCACAACCTGGTGGCCTCCAGGTCGTGACCTGTCACACAGCAGCCCTGGGCTCCGTGAGTGAGTGTTCCAGTGCAAAAAGTGGAAGTTGTACGGCCTTTTGGGACCTAGCCTCAAGGTCAGGGTATGGAAATCACATAGTGTCACTTCTGTCCTATTCTTTTTACACCTTTATTTTGAAATAATTACAGACTCGCAAGAAGTTGCAAGAATAGTACAGAGAAGTCCCATGTACCTACCACCTGGTTTTCCCTGATGGTGGTGTCTTACATAACTCTAGCACATTACCTGGAGTATTGTTGGACAAATGGATGGATGAATGAACAAATGGATGAATGAACAAATGGATGGATGAACAAATAGACAGATGAACAAATGGATGAATGAACAAATGGATGGATGAACAAGTGGATGGATGAGTGCATGCTTTTTCTGTCTCACTGTGTTGATCTGGAAATTAGAAATAATAATAATGACAATGATGATGCCGTGGAACAAAGCACAGTAAAACAAAGGGATTAATGTTCCAGGATATGGCCTCACATCCACCAAGGTTGGACTCTTGGCTCTACAACCTAAAAGCTGTGTGACCTTGGGCATGTTTGTGTCCCCCCAGAATTCACGACCCCCAACGTGATGGTATGAGGAGGTGGGGCCTCTAGGAGGTGATTAGGTCATGAGGGTGGAGCCCACAGGAATGGGATTAGTGCCCTTATGAAAGAGCCCCCAGGAAGCTCTCTTGCCCCTTCCACCCCGTGAGGACACAGTAAGAAGGTGGCCATCTATGAACCAGGACACAGGCTCTCACCGGACACCAGATCTACACTGGCCTTACTCTTGGACCTCCGGGCCTCCAGAATTGTGAGAAAGAAATGTTTGCTGTTCAAGCACCCAGTCTCTGGTGTTCTGTAATAGCAGCCTGAATGGACTCAGGCCCATTGCTTTGCCCTCTTGGATGAGCAATGGGGCTCATCCAAGGACCAACCTGTCAGGCTGTTGTGAGGATTGAATAAGCAGCGTTTGCTAAGTGCTCAGGTGCTGCCTGGCACACGGAAAGTTCACCCTTGATAATTAAGCACTTGCTGTGTGCTGGACAACGGGCCACGCACTTTAGGCACATCTCAGCCGGTCCTTACGAGGGCCCTCTGGGGCTGGGACGTGATTATCCCCATTTTCATGGGGACATCGAGGCACAGGGTGGTGATGTAAGCTCTATGAAGCATTCTGCACCGCTGTAGAGCAGAAGGCCCTGCTGTCGCTTTTGTCATTGTTGTTGATAGTGGTGGCTCAGTCCATGATCAGGGTCCACCAGAGTTTCCTATCAGCGCCCAGTTCTGACCCTTCCTGCCTCCTTCATCTCCGTTCTGTCCAGTTCCTCGGGCCTCTCACTCTGATGATGCTGACCATGTCCTGGCCGCGCCCCACCCAGGCCACACCCCACAGAAGGCCTGCGAGGTAACAGCGCTCGTTCTTCACCAGCCTGCAGCTCGGTGCCTGGTTCACAGTGAGCACTGGGTGGGTGCTCACTCACTGGCACAGCGATTTACTGGGGACTTACTGTGCGGCAGGTGCCAAGCCCATTAGAAATGTTGTCACACACCGTCCCCAAACAGCTCTGTATCATTCTCCGCTGAGGCTTTGGAAACACAAACCCCATGCCTCCTGCATCAGTCAGCTCTGGCTGCTGTCACAAAGGACCACAGGCTGGGCGGCTTAAACAACAGACATTTTTTTTCTCACAGCTCCAGAGGCTGGAAGTCCAAGATCAAGGTGTCAGCAGGGTTGGTTTCTTCCGAGGCGTCTCTCCTTGGCTTGAAGACGGCCACCTTCTCCCTGCGTCTTCCCGTGGTCTTCCCTCTGTGTGTGTCTGTGTCCTAATCATCAGGCAGATGGGATTAGATCCACCCTAATGACCTCATTTTACCTTAATCATGTCTTTAAAGGCCTTGTCTCCAAATACAGTGACATTCCAAGGTCCTGGGGGTTAGGACACCAACATAGGAATTTGGGGGGCGGGGGACACAATTCAACCCACAATGCTGACGTTGTTGTCGTTATTATTAGAACTTAACACTGCTATCTGGGTTTCCTCCAGATCACTCACTCTGTGCATGAGGGTCTTCCTCCTAGCTCTCCACCCCACGGCCTCACCCATCCTGGGGCCCAGGCCCTATTCACACACACACAGCATGCTCACAAACATAGAGACACACACACGATGTGCTCACACATACAGGCATACACACACACACACACACACACACACACACACACACACACACACACAAGCCCGGCCTCCGGTGGAGGAAGAGATTTGCGATCTCCACCCCAACAAGGAATTGTCATCTAGAACGTGCAAGGAACGCCTTCCTGCAAATCCAAAACAACAACAGAAAAATGGGCAAATGATATGAACAGGTAATTTACAGGAGGGAAACCCCCAAACCGCAGGCATAAGTAAATCAAGGATCAAAGACATACAAATGAGAACTGCAGTGAGGACTAGCTGGGGGGGGCTGCGGAGGGCCAGGCTCTCCTGCTGTGCCACCGGTACCCATGAACCTCTGTGCGCCCCACAGTCCCGCAAGGAAGCACACTCTGGGGTGCTCCCGTGCAGTGTTTTCAAGGGCATGACTTAGCTTCCGTTCTCCAGAAGCAAACCTCAAATGAGGATTCCTGCAAAAGTGATTTATCAAGGAAGTGTTCCAGGAAAACCTGGAAGGGGAGTGAAGAAGTACCACTGGGAAGGGGAGGAGGCTGGGCAAGGGTGTAGCACTAGGCAAGGCCCCAGGGAAGATGGCCTTAGCTCGTGCTGGGGCTCGGGAACAATGGAGGTCACATTCCAGCAGGCTGAGTATTTGCATCCTCCACCCTGTCCTGGGAGTGTGCGTTCCCAGGCACTGCCAGCCTCTGAGGTCAGTCCTCCGACAAAGAGGGGCAGGTGCTGGCTGCCAGGAGCCAGCGCACCGGGAAGACTGTGTACACGAAAACAATCAAGGATCCAGGGGACTCGGGCTGATGGCTGGAAGCCGGAGGCCCCTGCACGTCCGTTGTGGGAGGGGATGAAGGCTAGGCAGCTGTTAGAAGCAACAAATGACCAAGTGTACACACAGCAATGGAACCCAACTGGGAGCACCTTAAAACCGACCCTAACAGCACTCGAGTACGTTGAAAACATGCACGCAAAAGCAGCAATAAAACAGTAACACACAAAGAACACGGTCAAATAACAAGATACACACTGAACCGATTAGAATGGCTCCGTGGGAGCACGTGGGAGGGGGAATGAGTAGGAAATGGAGCTAAAAGGAAATGAAGGCAGTGACGGAAGAAAAGAAGACAAAAAAGACAAATGTGGGGCTTCCGGAGGCCGGGCGAGGATGCTGATGAGGATGGACGCAGGAGGGTCATTGTGTCAGCCCTCCCTCCTCTCCTGAGGTCCAGAAAAACCCAAAGCAAACACAGATTCCTGCTGGGGTTCATGTTTGGGCAGTGCCCAGCCCTTGCCTCGGTCACTGAGTCCCTGATGAAGCCATACTGGGTGGGCGAAGGGCCAAATAAGCAGCCACCCGCCCGCCTCCTCCATCAGGCAGGAAGTGAACTTGGATGAGCCAGTGAAAGGACCAGCATCAGGCCAGGCAGAGGTGGCCGGGCAGCGGCCCCGGCCCCGGTACCTCCTTGGCGAGCCCAGCCCCTGCCGGGGACCGGATGCTCCCCAGGCAGAAGATCCTGCTGCAGACGGCCCTGCCCTGCCCACGTGGCCACCACAGACCCTTCTCAAGGTCACATCTGGTTCCTCTTGTCACAGAAGGCGAAAACCTCAGGCGGATGTTATTTGCTTAATTTTTATTAAACAAACATGTACACAGCCCTCACTACATGCCACGCATGGTTCTGAACACCATTCTAGAACAGGGAACTGAGGCCCAGAGAGGGTAAGGAACATGCCCAAGGTCACACTGATAGCTCAGGTAAGCAAGGTAGGTCAAATTAGTCATTCTGGACAGAGAAGGATGCTCAGAGCCTGCTGAACGGCCGAACCTGCTCTCCTCGTCCACTGCCTTGCCTGGTCAGAACATTCCAGAATCCTCTGGTCTTTGCCCCAGTGGAACCTCCCAAGAGCCCCCACGAGATCAATCTGGCAGGGTTAGGGTGTGAATTTTACAGATGGGACAAGATGAGGCTCCAGGTCCCCTGGGATTTGTCCCCAAGCCCCTCTGCCTCTGGTTAATGGCCCAAATGGGAATGTGTCATGACCCCAGGTGCTGTGGGGAAAGGCCTTTGGAGGCGGGGCCTCTCCATTCATCCATCCTGCAAGGACGCGTGGGGCCCGCTCCTCCCTGGCCCTGACGAGGAGGCTGTGGTGCAGCGGGCACGCCTGTTCCCACCCAGACCTCTCCCTATCCCTACCAGGTCGCTGTCATAGGTCCCACTTAACCCCAGGGATGTCTGGGGTTGGAGCAGAGTAGTGTCACTTGCCTGAGGTCACACACCTGGTTAGCAGCAGGGCAGGGATTTGAACCTGGCTCCATATGAATCCAGGGTCCCACCTCCTCCTGCTGCCGCCTGCTGGCCTGTGTCCCCATGGGCTCAGGGGACAGCAGGGCTGAAGGCATCTGGGCAGCAGATGTGTGCCTTCCATTTCCTCTCCGTGTCACTGCCCAAGCCCCTTTGCCAAATGGCCGCCCTGAGTCTGTAAAGGACTCGCTCCCTTTCTGTCCATGTCCATCTGTCTGTCTGTCCATGTCTCTCCCTGCTTGCTTCTCCATCAGCCTCTGTCTTCGTCTCTCTCCCTCTCTCTTGTCATGTGCTCCCTGCCTCTCTCGTAGCCCTGTCTGTCTTCTCTCAGTCTCCCTGTTCCTCCCTCTCTCCCCACATCCCCTCAGAGAGGCTCAGCCACCACTCACCTGTGTGCCCAGCGGCCAAGCTGCCAGCAGCCGCTCACTCAGTCTCCCAACCCGCTGCTCTCCCGTCTCAGATTCCCACTAACCTTCTTCTGGCACAGGCCCAGTGCAGGGGCCTTATGGGGGCCGTGGGCGTGGGAGCCCATCAGGGAAACTGGCAGCCCCTCCCTCGGTGTTTGGCCTGGCTCCTGTCCCCATCTCCCACCTCCCCCATGGCCCACACTCACAGTCTGGCTGGGCGGCCCCGGAGGCCTCTCCTTCCACTCTCTTAGCCTCCAAAACCTTTTAGGAGCTGGGAGGCCCCTCAGAGAGCATCCTGTTTTGTAGCTGTGGAAACTGAGGTCCAGAGAGAGTAAGCGAGCCTCCCTAAGCCACAGAGAAGAGGGCCTTGGTCTGTCTTGTGTGTGGCATGTCCCCAGAGCCTAGAACTGTGCCCAGCACCTCACACACCTTATGCCTCACCACTCTGTACCCTCACTGTGTAGATTTGCAAATGGAGGCTCACTCAGAGAGGGGAAGTGACTGGCCCAGGCTCACACAGCCTTTAGCGTCAGCCCAGGCTTTGAACCAAGGACACTCTGAACCTAAAACCTTTGCTATTTCTACTTGCTCAAGATCACAGTCTCAGCCAGCAGCTGGAGTGTAATGGGACCTTCCAGACACCACTTTCCCCCTCACAAATGTCCCTCCTCAGCAGCATCCCTGCCTCCCCCAGGCCCGGTCAGCCGACTCTAAGTCCCGATGTCTTTGCCCACTGCCAGAGGTACCCTGCTGGTCCTATCCACCAGTTCCTCACGCTCAGGGCAGAGAAAAGGGGCCCCCCAGCCCCCACAGATGGCTCCAAGAGACACCTCAGGGGTTACAATCCCTGCATCCCCAGCTCCGAGAGACTCAGGAACCTCGAAACCACACAGCGCCAGCAGATGTTCCAGCCACAGGCCTGGCTGCCAGCCCCAGGACGGAATTAGCTCTGTGTCAGGAGAGAATTTCCTCTCTGGTCCCACGCCCACACCCGGGAGCGCACGCTGAGTCACTGCAGCGGGGCTGCAAGGCGCTGGCTGCCTAACAGGCTGTCTCATTTTCTTCTGGTTCGGATGAGGCCGTGTTTGAGCTTAGGACTCTGTGGCAAGGGCAAAAGCAAGGAGCTTATGTCCCTGGTCCTGGAGAGCCCACTTGCTCAGAGGCTGGAGGCCCCAGAAAAACTCCAGCAGCTGATGAGAGCATAGGAGCAGGAGACCCCCAGATATCCACTCCACTGCCTGGCATCCCCCATGGGACGCCACTCCTTCCTCCCCAGTGTGCTGTCCCCAAATCCACTCCCCCCTGCTCTGGGCCCTACAGGCTGACCTGTAGGAATGACATCCATCGGTTCCATGCCCTCTGACCTCTGGTTGGATTTGATCAATGAGAGGCCTAGCGGGGTTGCAGGGCAGAAAGAGAGTGAGGTCCACTGTTCATTCTCCCAGCTCCCTCCCTGCAGGGTCCGCACCTGTCTGCCACAGCTACCCTCCTTGGGTCATGGTAACCACTCCCTCCTCCCACCCCTCAGCCTAGGGGCAGGAAGGTCTCCTCGCATCCTAGACCTTTCATCACTGCACCATCCCTTATACTGTCCACTCTTGTCTAAGTCCTCCCTTGCCTAAGTCTCATCCATTGCCCCATTTGAGTGGATTGTCTGTTTCCTACAGAGACCCTGACAGAGAAACTAGACTCTCCCTGCCACCCCCTCCCAAACCCCCACATCTCTCAGATCCTACCCATTTTGTCTCCTGTACAGCTCACAAATGTGTCCATCATTTCTGCTCACCTGGATGCTGCCATATGCCCCTAACCAGCCTCTCGCTTCAACGACGATTTCATTTTCCACCCCGTGGCTGGAGAGATCTTTTCAGAATGCAAACCACATCATGGCACTCCTTGCTTAAAACCCCTCAGCAGCTAGTGGTCTTAGAGTAACATCAGCTCCTTCTCAACGTCCCTAGGGCCTCAGCTACCCCAGGACTGAGCGAGGCTGACTCAGCTGCAGGTTCCAGGCCCAGGTAGAGCGTGGACACTTCCTTGCAAACCCAGCAACTGTTCCCAGCCACAAAAGTCCCCCTGCAAGAGTGTTTGGATGGCCAGCTCTCCTTCCAGGCCAAAAAGCCACTCCGGCCCCCAACAATGGGTCCAATGCACAAACTACGTGTCTTCCTGGCCACTCAGCTTGCGTCCAAAGCTGTTGGGCCGATAGCCTGTGCCTCTCCCCATAAACACCGCCGCAGCCCCTGGAGATGGCCTGTAAACACATCTCCTCCCCTGCTTATATCCCACCGGCCTGGGAGGCCCAGCACCCTATTCGCTTAATCCCCTGAAGTCAGCCTCGCGTCCACTCATGCAATTAATCCCCAAGCTGTGTACACAGTGTATCTGGAAGGCGGCAGGCACCGGGGGTGTTTACACGAGCCGCTCAGGATGTGGTCTGAGAAGGCTGCCAGTGGTGGTCGCCCCAAGCCAGGAGCCAGCCCATGGCATGCCCTCCGTGTCCTGCTTGCTGTGTGGGCTTGGAGCCTAGGATCTGAAGGGGTTCCCAAGTGCCCCCTGAGAAGTCATTGTTCCAGCCCTTGTCCCCCCAAATCCAGGCTGTCCCCCTGAGAGCCAGGCTGCATCTGACACTGCCCCAGAGCACGGCTTCTTCTCGTGGCACCTTGACACACCGGGGAGGTGGCAGCCAAAGGAATTTTCCCCTTCAGCGGGGCCCCAGCCCACTGTGGGAGAGAGGGGCAGGGGGCTGAAGACCAGGCTCGGTTGCTGCTGGAGCCCCCCTTTTCAACTCCTAGACTTGGCTCCCAGCCTCCCTCTCTGTTGCTCCGTCAGGTGGAGAACCTCACCAGGCCCCTGACTCTCACACCAGAGTCCCAACTGGGTAGGAGACCCAGCCGGCCATCCTGGTCAGGCGCTTCAGACCCTAGAAGGTCAGGGTGAAATGGTATTCATAATAATCACCAAAATAACGCTACTTTATTGAGCACCTACTATATGTGCCGGGACGTTGAGAAGCCCTGTGCACATCACCTGACACAAACCCCGTGGGATGGTGGCCATTATTGTGGCCGTGTGAGAGCCAAGGAAGCTGAGGGCCAGAGAGGTTAAGAGTCTTGCCGACGGTCACGTGCCTAGTGGGAGGCAGAGGTGGGATTTGAACCCAGGTTAAGAATCGAGTGCTCTTTCTTTTACCCCTTGCAGGCTGTACTTGGCAAACGTCCTTAGACAAATCCCTGACCCTCTGGGGCCTCGGTTTCCCCAGCTGTAAAAACAAGGAGGTTGGAGTTGATGCTGTCAAAGGCTCCCTGTCAGCTTTAAAAAACACCATGGTTGAAGGAGCCAAGTGTCTGTCTATTCCCAGCCTTGTGCCAGCAAAAAGAGCATGGCTCAGCTCCACGCAGTGTGACCCTGGGCTAGTTGCTTTACCTCTCTGAGCTATAGTTGACTTGCCTGTGAAATGGCAATAATGAAACCTTCCTTTCAGAGAATCAGGGGTCTGGATGAAATGATCTCTGGGGACCCCTTGCAGGACTAAGCTCTCTGGGCTGGAGGTTGAAGGTTAATGTGCCAGCCTTCCCAGTATCACCCCAAGAGCAAGTCTGGGGGCCTTGCTGACTGTGACCAGGTTGTGTCGGACATGTCCTGCACTCCAAGCTGCACAGTGGCTAAGAGCCCGCACTGGGGAGTCAGCCAGACCAGGTTCAAAGGCCTTTCCTAGTTCAGTGACCGTAGACAAACCACCTCTCTTCTCCAAGCCTCAGTGTGCTCATCTGTAAAATGGGGTGAATATGATTACCTGCCTCCTCGGGTATCGTGAGCATGTCATGAAACAAGGATGTGGACACGGTGCCTGGCACGCAGTAGGTGCTCAGCAGATATTTGGATAGAAAAATCAGCTGGTGACGTATCTGTGAGAACAAGCAGTACCCCTCTCCCACGGTGCGGAGAAAGCCAGGCTGGATCCAAGTTGGCAGATGCTGAGCCAAAGCAAAGGGCTGTGTTTCCGGAAACCACCGAAGCTCAGCGAGGAGCCTGGCTGGTGTCTGGAAGCAGTGGAGGGATGAGAGCCAGGCTGCAGCCAGCGGTGCCCCTCAGCCGCCCCCTCCCAGACCAGACGCCGCCCTGGGCCAGATGAGGAAACCGTGGCCACTGTCATCTCCACCCTCAGCTGGGCTCCGTCTCCCTTCCTGGCATCGCCACATCCTCTGCAAGACTCCGCAAAGCATTTTTCAACTTGATTAAAGTCCTTCAAGCTATTGCCCCCCCTCTGTTGGCGCAGAGTGTTAAATCCTAATAAAGAGATGGCGCTGGTGTGTGGCCTCCAGGTCTCCAACCCCCCATGTCTGCATCTGGGACGTAGAGGTGGGTCAACATCCTGTGAAGAGGAAGAATGACCCATCTGATGCACCAAGCAAAACAGCCAACCCCTCGTAGGGTCCCAGACCACGTCAATTCCCCCATGCCCATTTGACAGATGAGAAAATGCGATTCAAACAAGTTTTGTGGTCTTTCCCAACGTTACCCAGCAAGTGAGCAATGGGTATATTAGGAGCTGCAGGCTGGGCTTCTGGCTTCTCCTCTCCTGGTTTTCCCTGGAGTCATGTTATATGTCACTTAGAACTAGGTTTTAATCCCAGCTCCAGCACTTGGCATGCTGTGTGACCTTGTACAGGTTACTTCACCTCTCTGAGCCTCAGGCTCCTCATCTGTAGCATCCACCTCTGGGAGTTGTGAGGATTCGATGAAACAAGGCTGGTGAAGTGCTTGGCCTGTCACAATCGCAATTACTCATTAACATTATAGGAAAGGGGGGATTTATCTCACAGTGGAGACACTGGGGAATGCGTTCCCGCTGCTCTCTCAACGGGGTCCACTATCTTAGGGTTCAAAGAGAACTTGGCAGTGCACGGGCCTTCTCTGGACCCACAGGGTCAGATGTCAGGGAATGCTGGGTAAATTGGAGATGCCAGGAAGCTGCAGCATCAGGTCCCAGACCCCTGCCCAGTCCTCTCTTCGTGTCCCATCTGTCTGTCGCCTGAGCAGCTCTGAGGTCCCAGCACATCCGGCCGAGGCAGCTCCATCTGGGCCCCTCACTGGCCGCCAACAGCCTCATTCACTCCAGGCTACCTCGTTCCAGAGACTTCCCGCCTCCGGCCTGGAACGCTCTCCTCCTCCGTGGCCCTGTCGCAGGAGGAAGTGTGCTCAGCATGGGTCCGGGGTTCCAGGAGTGCGGTTTGGCACCCTTGCCTGGGAAAGGTCAGGAAACAGAAGCCCTGCTCGGGGGCGAGGCGGGCCCCTCCCAGACAGGCTAACTCAAACCTTCCGGGAGGCTGAGAAACTTCCAAACTTCCGACAAGCTGGCCTTGACGCTGGTCTAACGGAAAGCTTGGAAGGCCAAGAATTCTTCCCTCCAATTCTCTGAACCTCCTCTCTCCCTTCCTCCATCCTTCCAAGAAATATTTATGAAACACGTATTACACGTCAGCCTAGATCTGGGTCCTGGGGATACAGTAGGAAATAAAAACAGACATGTCACTTCCCTGGAGGGGCTGGCATTCTCCAGGGGGTGCAGGGGGGAAGGTAACAAACAGATAAACAAATACTTAACAAAGAAGTCAAACACCTCTGGAGCCAGACTGCCTGGGTTTGAGCCCTGCTCTGCCCCTCACCTGCTGTGTGACTTTGAGCAAGTCACCACACCTCTCTGTGCCTCAGTTTCCTCATCTGAAAAACAGGGGTGATAGTAACTCCTCCCTCACAGGGTCATTACGAGGATTAAAAGAGTTTACACTGGTAAGGTTTCAGAAGCATGCCTGGTTCATTGGAAGCACTACCTAAACGCTGGAAAAATAAAATGAATATAACGGCTGGTGATGATATGAGCTACAAATTAAATATAAAGAGGAACAGGGCATAGAGATGAGGGAGGTGTGCCATTTTAGGTAGAGTGCTCACAGATGGCCTCTCTGAGAAGGTGACCTTTGAGCAGAGACCTGAATAAAGGGAGAGGGAGACACAGGACTATCTGATTGAAGAGTACTCCAGGAAGGGAGAACAGTAAGCGCAAAGACCCTGGGGCAGGAGCAGGTTTGGCAGGTTCAGGAAACAGCAGGAATCCAGATCTGAGCATTCAACCATCCATTCAAAGGCTGCTAGCGGGCACCTTCTAAGTGCCACCCTCCCTGCTAGATGCTAAGAGAGTGACGTGGCCCAGTCTCTGCCCTCACGCAGGGGAGGTGGGTGTAGGAACAGGTCATGGCATAGTCAGTACTCTGAGATGCCACCAAAAGTCCAGACTTTCAGCAAACTGGTCACACTGGGCCTGCATTACAGACAGGATGCGGTTCTCCGCAGTCCTCACCCCTCCCTGTTGTCCTTTCGACTCTGGGGCAACGTATCAGCTGCAATCCATCGTAGAGTTTGCCTGGGTCTCTGCTGTTGTAGAAATAAGAGCAATCTGGTGAGAGAAAGATGAACCAGGTCACTCTCACTTTCAGCTTTCACAGGAGAGCATGTACTTCCTTGTGCAAGTGAAGAAAGTCCCCACGTGAGTCATTCATGTCATTCATGTCTCCTGCCTGGCCTGGTTGGTCTCTGAGTTTGTGACCCTGGATCTGTACAAAATAAAGGGAAGGTGGCTGAGGTAATCAGGGGAAGCTTCTTGGAGGAAGTGGCATTTGAGCTGCAGGGGGAACTGTGTGTGCAAAGGCACAGAGGCTTGATAAAGCATAGTTAGAGAGCGTGAGGGTGGGGGATGGCAGGAGACATGGCTGAGAGAAGAAGAGGGGTTCAGATTGTGAGACCCCCACAAGGCACCACCTTTATCCTATGGGCAGTAGGGAGCCATGGATGGTTTTTCAGCAGAGGGATGCCCATCTTTCTAAAATGACCCTGGTCTAATTGTACGGCTGATACTGCAGTGGAAGAGGGGAGACTGGAGGCAGGAGACTAGCAAGGGGCCTGGTAAGCTGAGTAAGGATCCTTCCACCAGTTCCAGGTCTGCCCAGAAGTGGCAATCTTTGGAGGCTCAGGAATCAAGGGTCCCATCAGACAGCCGGGGTGGGGGGATGGGAAGAGCTGGCAATCTCTCCATTTTCTTAAGGAATTTTTCCTCAGCCCGCATGGGCAGATTTGCCTCTAGAGTCATTTCCATGGCAACTGCTAACGCTCTAAGAAAGGTCTTGGACAAGCAAATGAGTGGAGACCAGAGATACCCATATGAGACTTCATGGGAGAAGCCAGGCTACGGAGAGGGGCCCACACTGGCCAGTCCAGGCTCTGAGACCCATCCCAGAGTCCTTGATACCACAGATGAAGTCTGATCACCATGGCAACACTGATTCCCCATCCCTGAGCCTCACTGACCCAGGAGCTTTCGGCATGTGGGCACGGAGCAACAGGAGGGAGGCAAGGCCAAGGGGCAACCAGGCCAGATGTGCTCATCCTAGGACAGATGTGCGAGGCAGGTAAGTCTGAAGACCCCCAGGAGGTGAGCAGCCTTTGGGAGCTGATTTTTGGATCCCAGAAAGGCATTCTCCAGGCCCTGAATTCCACCATTGGAATTCTACTTTTGACTCTCCCTCCCCAATTAACTGCAGTAAAAGTAATAATGATGATAATTGCTATGGACTGATGTTTGTTCCCCTGCCCCAAACTCATATGTTGAAACCTAACCCCCAGTGGGATGGTATTAGGAGGTGGGGCCTTTGGGATGTGCTTAGGTCATGAGGGGGGACCCTCATGAATGGGATTAGGACTTCTATAAGAGACCCCACAGAACTTCCTAGCCCCCCCCATGTGATGACATAGCAAGAAGACGGCATCCGCCATCTATGAACCAGGAAGCGGTCCTCACCAGCCACCAAACCTGCCAGCACCAGATCTTGGACTTCCCAGCCTCCAGAACCGTGAGAAATAAATTTGTGTTGTTTATAAGTCACCCAGTGTATGACATTTGTGTTATAGCAGCCTAAACAGACTAAAAAATGACCCACATTTACTGGAAGTTTACAATGCACCAGGCACTATTCTAAATGCTTTACGCACGTTAACTGACACAATCCAGACAGTAATGATATAGGAGGTGTTACTGTTCCCATTTTACAGATGAAGAACTTGAGGCACAGAGGCATTAAACAACCTGCCTGAGGCCACAGAGTTAGGAAGTTGGATTTGGATGGGGCACCAGCTCCAGGGCCTGTGCCTCACGCATTGTTCTATTCCTCCTCGCTTACCTCTCTCGAGTTCCCTTCGAAAACCTACACTTGCTCCTCGCCTCATCCAGCCATGCACTGGCCTGCCCATCTCCTCTTTCTGGGAAGCCGCCCCTCCCCGTTGCTCAGGCTCTGGGGCTTAGAAGGGGCTGAGCCCACCCCCTGCTCCAAGCCTGGCCAATGAGAAGACCCCATTTCCCTAGCCACCAATGATTGCTTCAGGAATGGGGCACACGGCCTGAAGCGGGCCAATGAGAGCCTTCTCCGGGACTCTTGCAGAAACTCTTGGGAGCGAGGCCTGAGGATGGAAGCCTGGAGGTGCTGGATGCCATTGTTGCCACCACCTGGGCAGATTTCATGGAAAACGAGACCAAAACAGGAGAAAGCAGAGCTCAGAGATGGAGAGGGACCATCCCCATCTGAAGGCCGTGCTCACCCTGGGCATAGGAGTTCCCCCAGCCAGTGAAGTTTCCTTACTGCTTCAGACAATTCGAGTTGGGGTTCTGTCACCTGCAACCCAGAGAATCCTGACTCACACGTGGCTGCTCCAGCTCTGATGTCCCACAAACTGAGGGAGGACCTTGCCACAATAGAGCCCCGGGTCCCCCCAAATGGTGGAAGCTTGAGAGAGAAACTGAGGGCCTCCCAGACCGGCCTGCCTGACCCTACAACGCCCATTTCTGCATGAAAGGGCCCCCTCAGGTGCAATAAACCCTCTAGGACAATCAGGATCTCCAAGGGAATCCCCAAACTGGAGAACTTTTCTTCATTTCACAAACAAGTTATGTGCCAGACCCTGCACTGGGTGTTTGATGCATAAATGAATTGTACACCATCCCCACCCTGGCAGGGCAGCGGACAGAGAAAGCACGGGAATCGATGGGTCAGTCAGAGCTGACATTTCTTGAAGGCAGAGCCTTTGCTCTATTTTATTCATTGCTATTCCAGAACCTTAAATAGTGTATGGCACTTAGGAGGCGCTCCATAAAATTTGTTAAATAAAAGTATGATTTGACAGCTTATTACTTGTGAGGCATTTCCATGTTATTAACTCAATCCCCACATCGGTCTTGTGAAGTTAGAACTGTCATTAGCCCCATTATACCGATGAAGAAGCAGAAGCTCAGAGAGGTTAAGTAACCTGCCCAAGGTTGCCCAGCTGGGAAGCTGCAGAAGAAGGAATTGAATGTAGGCAAGTGCACATTACAGGTGCTGTGGTGGACATCTGCATGGACACAGCAGGAGCAGGGAGGAATAAGGGACCAGTCCCAGCTGAGGGAGAAATCATAGAGGGAAGTAGAGGGGGCAGCAGGAAAGAACAGAAGAGTTGGTAGCTCAGTAGGCTAAGAGGGGAGGAGGAGGGCAGGGTGGGGAGGTGGGGGTATGAGAGAGAAGGCTGGAAGCATCATGGGGCCAGATGGGGAAGGGCAGTCCTGTAGGCCTTGCTGAAGAGTTTGCACATTAATCTGAGGGCAGCGGGGAGCCAGTGAGGGCTCCATGCAGAGCAGTGGCGTGGGGAGGAGAGAGTGGTCCAGTTGGCTGGGAGACAGAGAACAGCGGTGAGCTGGGGTGGGGTGATGTTGGGTGTGGAGAGAAGGGACAATGGCAGGCAGACCTGATGGACATGGGGATGGATTGAATTTGGAGGAGGAAGCAGGGCAAAGCGGCAGATACCCCTGGGCTTCTGGCTGCCATTACCAGGTGAGAGAGGAACCCAGACGGGCCCTCATTCGGAGCCTGGCACATGGAGAGCAGGGCTTCCCTCCCTTTCAGCAGAGGGTGGAGCCCGCTCACCTGGCAGCCACACCCCTGCCTCTCTCCTAGGCCCGTGCGGCCCCGCACCTGCCTCCCAGTTCTCGACGCTGGAAGGTGACCCAGTGGGTCTGCAAGAGCCAGACACCAAGCTTTGCTGATCCCAGAGCCTCGGCTGCTGTGCCCTTTCTGGAACCCCAGCCTGGACACGCCAAGTCTGGGCCTCATTCAACCCGACGCCGGGGCCCCTCTCCATCACTCCCACCCCCAGGCTGGCTCCCGGGGAGCTCACACTGGGATCCTGGGGGCCAAAAGCCCCTTCCACTGGCTCAGGCTGGTTCGAGGAGGGACTGGAGGGGTCATGAGTGTGGAGAGAGGAGAAAGAGAGAATAGTCGATGCTAAACGATGGTGTGGCAGACATCTCAAGGATGCAGCTTGGTCCCCTCCACCTTCAGCTCCAGCAAATCTGGGGAAGCACTGAGGGCTGAGCTGAGCGACCAGAATGACAGGGCCTCCAGTCGCATCCCTGGTCTACCATGTGACTTTAGGCAAGCAGCTTCCCAATCTGCTCGGGCCTCAGTTTCCACATCTCTAAAATGGACAGGTTGGACTGAGAGGGGAAGACTTTGAAGTGGAGGAAATGGGGAGAAGGAAAGAGAAAGAAAAGAAAGCTGGGGAGTGAGTGTGGAGGAATTTGGGGTCTCAGAGGTATGAGAGATGAGGACAGCCACCTGGGACAGCGTATGTGCGGAAATGTGACTATTTTGTAATCGTGAGTTATTCGTTGAAACGGGATTTTTGGAGAAAGCTAGACACCCAGCCTATCCAAGTCAGGCTGGCCCCGTGGCCGGGTGGTGGAGAGGCTGAGCACCCAGCTCGGGAGCCAGGTGGCTTGGGTTTCATCTCAGCCAGCTGTGGGACCCAAATCACTTACCCACCATGTGCCTCAGTTTCCCCATCTGTAAAATGGGGGAAATAGTAGGACCTCTTACACAGAACTATTCTGGGATTAAATAACGACACATGTAAAGGGCTTAGAACAGACCCTGGTTCTTCTTCTCTCACCACTGGTTAAGAAAACGCTCAAACCACATGCGTGGGGTGAGCACGTGCGTGTGTGATGCTGACATTACAGAGCTCCAGGGAGGGGACGTCAAGGGGAAAAGGCCACACAGAACGGGAGACCGGGTGGAGATAAGCAGAGAGAGGAAGGGAGGGCCCCTGGGTGTGGGCACTGGTCTCTGTTCCCCTCGGCCAGCCCAGGCGAGGTCAGCTACCTGGGGTCACCGCCCCAGAACTCATGGGAAGCCCTCGGCCACTTCACATGGGAGGGGCCATGGAGGGACCTCGGAGCCCAGGTCCTTCCAAACCAACTTGCCCCCGCCCTCCAGCGTGGTGTCCAGTGTTCCTCTGTCCTCCTTACAGCACTTTCCAGCATCCTGGTGGGCTGATGGCCCCATCACTACAAGGCTGAGCAAGCGGTCAATCAGGGTCCCTTCCTCTCCCTCGGCCTTCCCTGAGTCCCACCAGTGAGGCTCCTCTGCAGGGACACAGAGCCCTCCCCTCTTATGGGGTCCTGGGTGCAGCCCTGGAGAGAGAGGAACAGAAACCGAGAGGCTGGGGCAAGGACATGAACCCCCACTTATCAGGCGCTGACCGCGCACCCAGCGCCTCTACTCAGAACAAACCTTTGAGGTTTTATTCCCATTTTGCAGATGTGGAAACTGAGGCACAAAGAAGCTAGGCCACTGGCCCAAGACCCCACAGCGAGGAAGGGGCAGAGGTGGGACTTGGGCCTGGGCTGTTCTGACACCAGGGTCCATGTCTTCGATCACCGTGACTGCCCTTGACGTCCTATGAGCTGCCCCTGGGGACCCCTCTGGGTGCAAAGCCCTGCGTTCTTGTGCCTGCTGACCCCACCTGTGCACATCCACAACCCCACCTCAAAGAGCTCCCAGGGACCCAACTCACCCAGCTCTGGACAGCACGGTCACCAGACATCAGGCTCCGAGGCAGGCAGGGGGCTGCAGAGGCTGGTGCAGCAGGGCAGACCCCTGAGAGATCTCAGAGCCCAGAGCCACCCCAGCCGCACCTTGCCCAGGCTGCCAGCCCCAGGCACAGGGGCCCTGGGGCACTCAGGCAGGTCTGGCCCTTTGGAATTCCCTGGCTGCAGCCCACGCAGCTGACGAAAGAGCTGGCACTGCTGCCAGCAACCAGGCCGGCGGAGTATGAGATCCCACCCTGTTCCCAGGCACTGGGGAGGAAGGACCGGCTGCCCTCCCCCTCGACCCGTCACAGTGCTGTCACCTTTCCCAAGGCGAAGCTCGAGCCTTGCCCCAGGAAGGGTCTTGCTGGGAAAGTTGCCCCCCCCCCCCACACACACACTCTTAATGGAAAAAACAGCCGGTTGAAGCCCAGAGGAAATTCCAGAATCCTAAACGCCATTGCTGGAGAGGCTTTAGGATCAAGGGGTCTGCCACCCCACATTGCAGAAAAAGGAAAGTGGCTCGGTGCAGGTGACAGCTTAATCCTCATGGAGTTGAGCAAAGCCAGATGCCAAGGCCAGCCCGGCCCCACGCCTGCTGCGTAATCCTGGGTCACGGACTCGGTCTCCCTGTCTGCAAAGTGGGTTGATGTAAAGGCGACACGAGATCACAAATGCAGGGTCTAGAGGGGGACCCGCCATCCCAGTTTGGTGGGGGGAGGTCTTGAAAGGTAAGACTTTCAGTGCTAAAACCGGAATGTTCCAGGCAAATCAGGACAGGTCAGTCACCCTACAGATGTAAAGACCCGGGCTCCGGGAACGCGCCCCTGGGCTGTGAGGTTTAAAGAGAGCAACTTCCGGAGTCAGAGCATCAGGTTGGAATTCTACTGGTGGTGTCATAAATCTATGATTTTTCATTCAATTAATCCAGCAAATCTCTGCAGTGTGCCAGGCACAGAGTCAGGTGTGGGAGATTACTTTGCGGTGGGGAGAGAGGGCATAAGGCATCCTCCCCCAGACGACATGTGGGCAGTGGCGGGGGGGGGAGGGGGCTTCAGCAAGTTGCTTTGCCTTTCCCAGTCTTAGTTTCACCCTGAAACAGGGCAGGAGGCGGGGAGCCTCCACCGGGGACCTTCTCTCCTGGGGTCCCCAAGTCCTAGCTCATCTCCTGAACCATCTTTGTTCTCTTCTCCAGCCTCCTCTCCCCTGCAGCCCATAAACAGGCTCAGATCTCCCCCAAGCCTCAAAGAAAGAAATAATCAAAAATCAACTCTCCCTAGGTTCTGCCATTTTCTCTCCTCCCCATCCCCACCAACAGAACTTCTAGAAAAAGCCAAGTCACTAGAAAGCCCTTCCTTTTTTTTGCTAAACTGAACTCGAATAACCTACCACATGGACCTCAAGCCTGGTTCAGGCCCCTGGAGTCACAGGGATAACGGACCACCTCCTTCCCCTGCCAGTGGCACTTCCTCTGCATCATTCTTAACCCCACGCCTGCCGGCCCCTACCAGCCAGGATCGCTCTGCCGGGCAGGAGGCGGGGTGCTACAGGGTGTTTTTGCTTGCAGGTTTGTTGATTTGCTTAACTATTTGCCTGGTCCAGAAAGGAGGGGAAACTATCTCATAAAAGATATCCAGGAATCCAGGGGAACATAAACGAAAAGTGAGAGTGAAGGAGGAATTGTGGGTGGAGAGGGAGACAGAGCCAGGGCTGGCAGAGGGGAAGAATGCAGCCGATAAGTGATGTTCTACATTCTGAGCACGGGTGGGCCGCACGGCAGACTCCCGGCTCCCAGTCTGGAGGAGGGAAACCAGTTACAGGAGTCACGTGCCCCTGCTGAAACAAACCCGCTCGGGGAATGGAGCCTTCCGGGGCCAGGAGCAGAAGCACTTTCTCCAGAGGTCCCTGCAGAGAGGCGATCGCATCCTCAACAGCGCCCTGACCGTGGATGCAGACTGAGCTTCCACACTTGCTGGCGAATATAGCGCTCCCCCCCCCCCCCACACCCGCCCCAAGCCGGCCCCAGACGGCAGTTCAGTAAGAGCCACTTTTCCCAGCCGTGCGGGGGAAGGAGCGACTATGTGTTTCAGTTTAGACATCCATGGCGGGCTTAATCTGAAGAAATTTCTAGAATGTCTGGGAGAGGGCCTGAGGTGTTCTCCCTGACTTGTGTCTCTGAACTGATGCCTCGACCCTGTTAGCAGCGGTAAGCAGGGACACCACGCTCCGTGGCAAACGCTGGAACCCAGCCACGCTCTCCACCAGCTGGGGACGGGCCGGGGCGTTGTCATGCTCCCTTCCCCACGCTCGCCCATCTGTTAGCACGTTCTAGGGAGACAGGATGCTGACAAGGACACTCATAACCCCTACATGGATGACCCTACAGCCCGGTTTATTCCTCTTGTCCCAAAATACATGTTAAGAGTGCCCACTTCACTCTAAAAGTGTCCCCATTTGGACAATAAATCATACGGTTTCCTCACTCACAGATCACCCCCCCGCCCCAGGGAGAGAGGGGCAGTGGCCTAGAAGCTCTGAGTACTGACCTGCGACTCCCTGTGCTGGGCCCTGTGCTGAGCACTTGTCTGGGTCATGAAATTCCCAAAGGGCTCTGTGAGGGAGCTACCACCATGATCCCCACTTGGCAGATGAGGAAACTGAGGTTCAGAGAGGCTGTGGTTGCCGTGTAAGAAGGCAGCCACGTGACAGGCCCCTGTGTCAGGAATCTTCCAGGATTTAGATCCCCGTTGGCTCCGCACAGAGATGGTCACTCTCGTCCCCTCCGTTTAGCAGATGGAAAGACTGAGCCTTAGCTCGCAGATAAGAGGGTGGCCTGCCGAGGCCCCTGTGGTCTCAGCCTGAACGTCCTGATTCCAGAGGCGCCTGTCTTCAGTCCAGGCGTACGAGCTGTGGGCCCTTGGGCAAGTGACTTGGCCTCTCTGAGCCTTGGTTTGTCTCATCTGAAAAACGGGAGTGAATCTGGCAGTTACCCTCTGCTGTTGAAGGACGAGCGCCCACGGGGAGCATCTTGGAAGGCTCGAGGCACATCCAGGTGTCAGTTATTCTTGAGTGGACAACAGGCAAAAGCAGGACTGGAAACTGGACCCTGCATCTCAGCCTCAGCGTGTTTCCTCCCAGGACATTCAGAACGCTCAGCGGGACAAGCTGCATACTCTGCGGGCCCGGTGCAAAGGGAACACGCAGGCCCCTCACTCAATAAGGACTAAGAATTTCAAGACGGCGACTGCAGAGCATTAAGGCCCCCACGAACCCTGCGTGGCCACCCTGGCCACACACCCACGATGCTGGCCCTGCCCCTCAGCTCTCAGGGGTTTGGGAGAAGGGTCCTCTCCACCTCCGCCCCAGCAGGGCAGGGGAAGGTGGGGTGGGTGACCTCAGTGGGGAGGAGGAAGCACAGGAGCCAAGAGGGGGGCTGAGAGGGGGCGGAGGGAACAGAGGATGATGACACCACGGTGTAGACAGAGGAGGTGGCAGGAGGGGGACAACCAGAGACAGGAATGGGGATGACAGAGACAGAGAGACACAATGACAGAGTGACAGTGGCAGCAGAACTGCAAGAGTGGGGAAAGAAGAGAAAGGCAGAGCAAATACAAAGATTCAGAGACAGACAGACATATGGAGAGACAGAGAGAAGAAGCCAAAAGGAACCTTTCTGCCTGGCTCCTGAGAAGGTTTGTGAAGACTCAATGGACCCACCCTGAGTGGGCAGAGGAGGGCCCACAACTACTCATCCTTCCCCAGGGGAGGCCCAGGGCACCTCGGAGAGCGGACTGTCCGGGGGCGTTTCCTGTTGTATTTACGCAAATGCTTAAGAGCACATAAGGACAGCCCTGCAGTACGTCTAACAGTCCCAGAGACCAGAAAGCTAGGGGCGAGGTGGGAGCCCAGCAGAAATGTGAGGGGCCTGCGCTTTGGGATGGAAAGCTAGAGCCACATGGCAATGGCGACCACGTGCTGACCAGAATATGCAATGAGGGCACGTCAGTGTCTTTGGTTAATTTTAACAGGAAACAGTCAATGTTATTTAACACACAGCCTGCTTGGTGGTGGGGTGGGGGCAGAGAACAGACTGGCTAAAAGCTCTATCAGGCTGTTTTGTCCACTGAGCCTGGGTTTTCGGTCATTATCTTCTCTAGAACGTCTCTCTGTCCATTGACTGTTAGCATCAAGGACAGCCCCCAACGACACATTTCTTTCCTGTAAACACTTCATCGGGGTTCAAGGGTTCTATCAGGATGAGACGGCAAGGCCATTGTGAAACATCAGCTTGACCACCCATGGCCAGGGGGCCATCAGGAGCACATCCCAGTCACCACGATGACTTGGACACTGGAGGGAGGGGTGGGCCCTGCAAAAACTCCAAACAGGACCCTCTCGGGCTAGGTCCAAATGGGCCAGAAGGAACCTTCTCCTTGTGCCATCGAGGAGCTGGAGTCGGGTAGAGCTAGGTTTAAAATCCCCAATGTCTTCATGTGATGGTCAAGGAGATCATAGCAACAAAAGCCATGGACCTTAGAGCTGATAACAATACTTCCTAAGAACACTTACCTCTAGCCTAATAGGCATCTGTTCACAACTCTAATTGGGCTTTTTAATTTAAATTTTTGACTAGGCAACACAACTCCATCTAATTGGTGATGTTCAAAACCACCTAAAATTAGAAAAATGTTAGAATAAAAATTCTCACTCCTACCCTGCCACCGTCCACCCAGTTCCTCCTGCACCCATCAACTTTTATTAGTTTTGCCTGTCTCCTTCCAGAGTTTCTTTAGGCAAATACAAACGTATATTCTAATTTCGCTCCTGTTCTGCATAAAAGGTAGTATACTACACACACTATTTTGCAACTTGTCTGTCCTACCTAACAATATATCTTGGAGGCGATTTCATATCAGTATTTAAAAAGCAACCACCCTTTTTGATGGCTGCCTAGTATTCCATTGTTGGATTTGCTATCATTTACTTAACCAGTCCTCTGGGGATGGGCACTTAGCTTGTTTCCAGTCTCTTACTGTTACAATTCATCATCATGTTCGCATTACAATGTTGCAATCAATCATTTTGTGTATCATTTCCCACTCATTCTTAATAACATCTGGGGCTCTCAAGCCCTTGTCTTTTATGGTGAGCAAACAAATTTTAAACCCTCGCTTTGCTCTGTTTTAATCTATCAAGAAAATGCTTCAGAGCCACTTAGACTGTCAGTCCCCACAGAGCCTGGGCCATGTGCGTGGTATAAGGTCTCATGGGAAGTCAGAGAATCTTGGTTCTTATTCCAGCTGCAACAGCTGTTCCAACTCATGGTCCTCAGTTTCCACATTTATCAAAAGGAGATAACAATGGTTCACAGGGCAGTTGTGGGGGTCAGGGACCAGGAATTAATTCTGTGGATGTATGAAACTATCTACAGTGTGAAGGAGACAGACTCATGCCCGAGGTCCCTTGACAACCCCAAAGGGTAGATCTGGACCCTGTGGGTTCCCAGAGAAGAAGCCAGTCAGGCTGGAGGAGGCAGGCTCTGCAGAGAACAGCGTAGTGACAGACCAGCCAACAGACTTCTGGTGTTATCCCCAATCTCAGGGGCCGGAGCCGAGCCCTTGAGGAGCCATTTTCTGCAGCCGGCTTGGCAGCTTCGAGCAGCCCCGAGCAGCCGCCAACTTGAAGCTGTTTTCTGCTTTTCTTCAGTTTTAAAATAAAGCAGGGATCGCATTCCTGGGGTGTGGAGAAACCTCTCCCCTCCATGAACTGGCCCTCGCCTTCCTGGCCCCTCAGGAAATGATCCAAAGTAATTTTCCACCCATTGCTCATGAAGAACTAATCTTGGCAGGCAACAGGGTGCCACCCCACACCCGGGCCAGAGTCTTCGTCTCCCTCTTCATTGCACTTACATCTTCCCCACTTGCCACCCAAGGGCGGGCCCAAATGGCTGACAGAGGAGCTTTGTCTCCCTCCTTCCTGCTTCCTCACCCTCCTGCCAAGAACCCTGTGACGTCTCTGCTGGTGCAGGTTTCCGAAGGCCCCCGCGGTTTGTAGCCACAAGCAGGGACCCTTGAAACCACTGTGATGCCGAGCCGTGGGAGCCATCAGTGTCATCCCTCTGGATCCCACTCATCCACCACTTTGCTCCAGCCTCCCAACAGCCCTATGGCCACTCCCACCTCACAGTTGAGGAAACTGAAGCTCAGAGGGGTCAAGCAACTTGCCCAAGGTCACACAGCTAGAAAATGGAGGAGCCAGGACTTGAACCCAAAGCCATGCTCAACGCATGATAGTGAAGGGGGCAGACTCTGGAGCCAGACCATCCACGTTCAAATCCCAGTTCTGCCACTTACTACTTGTGAGACCTTTTTGTTGCTTAAATTCTCTGTGCCTCAGTTTCCCTATCTGTAAAATGGAGTGATAACAGTACATACCTCATAGAGTTTGTATTAGAATTAAATAAGAGAAGGAAGATAAAGCACCTCAAACACTGCCTGGCGCATGGTAAGTTCTCAGTAAGACATCTATTGCTATTTCTGTTATTAATATTGTTGAGTATGATTATGATTCTTATGATTATATGACATTGTCCCAGACATGAATGTGGTACAGTCATAAGGGAGTGTGATTATAAAAAACCTCCTCTCAGAGCTTCTTTCACACTGAGGTATAAGTATCTGATGACAGATTACATATTTCTCATCCATACATTCAATAAACTTTACTGAGCCCATATTATCTGCCAGCTACCAGGCAAGGAGCTGGTAAAACAAAGATAGAGTTCTTACTCCCAAGAAACCTAAAGTTACACAGAGGAGACAGACGATGAATAAATCACAGCACAGTAAGCCCTGCGTGCTAGGGGAACACATGGACATAGAATCAACTCCAGCTGGCAAGTCAGGGAAGGCTGCCTGGAGGAAGTGAAGCTTGAAAGACAAGTGCGAGTTGGCAGGCCAGCATCCCAGGCTAAGCCACCAGCAGAGGCGAAGGCCCAGAGGCACGAGAACTTTGCACGTCACGTAATATGGCTGGAGCAGAACACTGTGACTGGAGTGGGGGTTTAAAGCCTTGATGGTGGAAGCTCAGGAACTGTGCAGAGCAGAGGCAGAGTTTCAGAAAGAACATACAGACCCTGGTGTCTCTCTAAAATTCCCAAGGAAAGGCGTGATTAAGGGAGGAAGCCCGGGCCCCTCTCCCTGAGCCCTGGCAGGTATATAACACATCAGGTTTGGGTGTTTTCTCCTGAGTTCCACAAGAAGTCCAACCCACTCCAGAGATCTGGGACTCAGAGCCAAACATCCCAGGCCTCAGGCCTCCACTGTTCCCTCTGCTTCCCAGTTTAGGAAGAACCAAAAGGGGCAGGCCACCTCCCGGGACCCTCACTACACGCCTGGTCACCCATGGGCAAAGCCATCTACTGCCTACTTTCTTCTTCCTCCCTCCTCTCAGTCTCTTCCTCCCTCTGCTTCTCCTTCCTTCCAGAATCACAGACACTTCCTCAGCTTTGGCCTTCCTGCCCCCCAGCTCCCACCCTCCAAGGAAATGAGCCCACCCCTCAGGCCACGCCCACATCCACACTAGCTCCGCCCACTTTCCTGCTCCCCTCCTCCAACCCAGAACACCCTCCTGGCTGAAAAGCATTCATTCATTCATCCATTCTGTAACAGGAATAGAAGCTGGGCCCTGGACATTCCAGGACAGTCATATTCAAAGAAACAATCCGACAGCCAAAAGCAGTCATAAATGATTCAAATTTTTACTGCCATCTCTCAAAGCACCACAAAGAGCATTGTGGTCAATGTTGTTGGGGCCCAGGGCAGATCCTCTTTACCAGCAGGGGGCGCCCATCCCATAGCTGCAGGGAAGGCAGGATGCTCCCAGCTCCCAGCTGCCCCCTTCTCCTGAGAACTGCCCTCAGCCAAGCAGGAGCCACCTTCCCCCCACTGACGTGGGGAACGGTTCAGGCTCCAGAGCTCCGCACTGGAGCAGGCTGAGGCTAGTCTCCACTGAGACCACATCCTCACTGAGCTCCCCCCAACCAGCCCTGTCCTTCAGTGCAAATGTACAGTGTGCCAAAAAACTCACTAATCAAAGTAAATAACACTTCAATGCAATATTTAAAAAAAATCAAAACGAACGCACAAAATGCATGATGAGCAAAACATCAAAATTTTAAATAAAGATGGGATGCAACCCTGAACTTGCATGACCCTGCCTCACTGGCCTCACTCTAACCCCAGTCCTGCCTGATAGCACACGCTCCATACTTCACATTCACCCAAATCCTTGCCTCAGGCTCTGCAGCTGGGGAACCCAATCTAAGACAGATATGCAGCTCAGAAGCCACTACAAGCCTCTTAGAACTTTCTTTTACTCATTCCTCTCCTGTGTATCCCCCACCTGATGCCCTTCTCTCAGCTTCTCCCCACACAGCCCATTTCCCACCAAAACATCACCCTCCCTCCCAGGCAAGGCAGGCTCCCGTCTCCCTCCTGCTCATCTTTCCATCAGCCTCCTTGTGTCCTTCTCACCCAAGATCAGCATCTCCCCTTTTCATTCTCTCTTCTCCTGTCCTCTCTCCACCCACTGCCTTGAGTGTGAACAGAGCACCCGCACGGAAATCTTTTCATCCTGCCGCCCAGTCGGCACCCACCCCGTGCCAGGTCCATTCCCCCTCCGCCGTCCCGCTCTGGCTCTGGCAGAGCCTCTGTCTCCCCCATGCCCAGACCCAGTCTCTCTGTTTTCTCCAGTCGCCCCATCTCAGCCACATCCGTGCTCACCCAGGCTCTCCCTGAGCTCGAAGGAGCCCAAGAGATCGTCTTCGCTCAGTGAACTCCAAACTCTGGGATTTCACAAACTAGTTACCTCTCCCAAAGAGCTCTGAGACTGTCCTTGAGTTGTCACCTTTCTACGTTTGCCAAGTAAGGACACTGCAAAATCAAAACCGTCCCTTACCCTCCCCACCATTTCAGAAGAGAAACAACACGTTATATCAACAAAATCCGTGGGACATAGACTTATCTCTCTCAGTTGAAAACATGTCACTTTATGAAAAAACTCATTCTACTGTCAATATTTTCTCATTTTTGGTTCGCTGTAGACTGGGAGAGACTTGACCACATACGGGTTCCGGTGGGCTGGGGCTGTCAACCCCCTATTTGACATCAGGGGAAACTGAGACCCAGAGAAGCTCTGTCTTTCCTGTCCAAATCCTGGTTCTTGAATGTTCCCCCGAGGGACACAGGAAGGAAGAAGATGCTGTTCCTGTCCCAACTCTGCTCCTATTTTCAGAGTGCACAGCTTCCCGGCTCTGAGCGACCAGCCCGTGGGTCTTTCAGATGACACTGGGCGGGAAGGCACCCTCCGGTCCAGCACGGAGAACTTGGGGTGCAGGCCCCGCCCAGGTCCATAGCTGGACACCAGGCCTCTTTCTAGAACATCATGTGTGGGCCTCAGTTTCCTTTTCTGGAAGTGAGTTTTAGGATGCTTGCCCACTCACGACTGCTTCGCAGCGGCACAGGAGCCAAAGGGTGCAGATGTGGCACCTGGAGAGAGAGGCTGGCCCTGCAGCCAGTGCTTCAGATGAGAGGCGCTGGGACCATGTCCAGTTCCAGAGAAACCAATGGATCCAGAGACCCAGAGCTCCAGGACTCCAGCCGGGGGACCCCAACGTTTGCATCTTTGGGCAAAACCAAGCACTTTCCTGTACCCAGTGGAAGGGTCTTCGACACCCCAGGTGCCACCTGGGTTCTTGGTGGTTCTTCCCTCTGGGAGCTGGCTGTGATCAGAGGTGATGCTGTGAAAGGACATGGGTCTCAGTGGCCCAGGAAACGTGCCCCAGCTTCCCAGCCACAGATGTAGGGAGGTAGATAGGAACAGGGCTCACCAAAGTGGCACCTTTTGAAAATGTTGTGGTCAAAGTTGCCAGGGTTCAAACTCTGGCTTTGCCGCTTATTAGCTGTGTGACCTTGGGCAAGTCACTTAACCTATCTGTGCCCCTATTTCCTCATGTACACAGTGAAGAGGCTAGGAGAAGAGGGCTCACTTGTCTGTGAGCATTCCCCTCAGACCTGACAATCCATGCATTCTCTATCCCATGTTTCTCCAAATGAGCCATGGAGACAGGAATTCAGAGCACAGATGAGGGCCAAAGATTTCCAAGGGCCACAGTTTGGGCCCTCAAATGCACGGGAATATTATAGCGCCAGATGCAAAATTCCTATGTGTTTATTTTTCTTTTTTAACAAAGCGTATGCCTTCCAAATAATTCTATGTGTTTTAAAAATAAAGCATGAGACCTCAAAATAACTGTAGGGAGGGTTTGGTTTTCCCTAAGGGAAAGAGGGGCCTTCAGATGATGCCCCAGATCCTGTTCCCCAACGTACGAGGTGTGCCCTCTGCTGTCGGGGCTCCTCTGTCCATTCCCTCACTAAGGTTTACCGGGTGCCCATGATGAGCTGGGTGCGGGGGTGTGGGCGCCCGGGGCATGTTTCCTGGACAGCTAAGACCCACTTCCTTCCACAGCATCACCTCTGACCACAGCCAGCTCCCAGAGGGAAGAACCACCGAGAACCCAGCCAGCATCAGGGGCCTCAAGGACCCTTCCACCGAGGACAGGCTTGGTTTCGCCCAAAGATGCTCCACTCAGCCTCTGGAAGACTCAGAGCACTCGCTGCAGAAGAACGGAGAGAGGAGGGAAGAGGAGGAGGGGAGGGAGGAGGGAGAGTGAGAAGGGTCACAGAGGTCACAGCAAGATGAAGGGGCCAGTCTGCTGGCCGGCTTTTGCGCTGGCTCCTCACAGAGGCCTTGCTCTGCACCCCGGGTCTGGCGAGAAAACCCAGAGCCCCCCAGCTTTGCAGACCGCTAAGGGACTCGAGTGTCTGGAGATGCCTCCAGCATTTTCCGTATGACATCCGAGGGGAGAAACAAGCTGGCCGCCACCAACCCTGGGGGAGCCAGATGACGTCCAGAGAGGCCTTTCAGATGGTTCCAGAAACTTACCATTGCCCTGGGGCCGGGGAATTTGACTTCCCCCCTGCACCCTCGCAACCACTTGCAAGAGAGCGGACGCAGCCCCCCTTTTCAAGAACACATCTCTCAACGCGGTGAAGCAACTTGCCCAAAGCCCCACAGTGAGAAAGCAGAAGCTTCCCAGTAAATCCACCCCATCCCTGGGGACAGGGACAGCTAGTGACAAAGTAGCCCATGTCGCACATTTACCGAGTGCTGGGCCCCCCAGCCAAGTGTCCTCTATGCGGACGCCCAAGTCCAACTTCCCCAATTCCAGCTTCCTTCCTTTAAACAATTGGCTGTGGCAAATACCAAAAATATAAAGATAAAAACTAAAATAAAATGTGTCCTCTCCTAGATCCATCTCTCCTGCCCGCACCCCAAATTCCTGCAAGGCAACGTCATGCTCAGCCCCATTTTACAGATGAGAAACCAAGGAAGCACAGCTAGGAAGTCAAGGAATTCAAAGCCAAGCAATCGGATTCCAGAAGCTCCTCCTGCTCCTTCAAACACACCGTGAGGAGTGGGCTTCTCCCCACGCCAACCGGCCGGCGCCGCCCCGTCCTCGCCCAGCACCGGCTCCAACGCCCGCACGAGGAAGGAAGGCACGCCCATGAGTGAGAAGGTGCTTTTACCAGCTCAGCAGAGGGTGACGGGGACCCTGGGCTCTTCATCCGGGACACAGGACACAGCCAGAACAGCCACCTCTGCCCCCAGGCTCTGTCAGAAAACAGCAGTCCAGCGGGAGGGCAGTGTAGACACGGGGCATGCCAAGATTGCAACACGGGCCCCCACGGCCTGCCCTTTTCTCTGAGCTCTGCTGATGTGCAGCTTTGTCACGTCACGAAGTCAACTCAATTCCGGCCACTCCACCTACCAGAAAAGGGAGGAAGAGAGAGGCCCCAGGGAAGGTGTGAGGAAGTTAGGACTCCAAACTTCTCCTGTGCAACTGACTCAGTAACTTTCTGTGCTCAGGTCTTTGCACAGGGAGGCTGCTGCTTACCTGCCTCCAGGAAAATCCCTGGCCAAAATGCTCCTCTCACCTTGTGTCCGCAGTGCCTGATCGTCCACCATCATGGACACTCTGCTGGCTTAAGCCATCCTGCTCACAAACCCCACTCCTGCAAGCTGTCATCAGTTGCAGACACCTCAGTGTGAAAGAGTTGACTGCTTTGGTTTTCAACTGGACATCTGGATGAGAACAGGCTTCTGAGGGAGTGGGGCATGAGACTAAGAAGTTTTGATCGAGCTATCAAAGATATATGAGCTAGCCCTAATTGGAGTAGGGAGGGTCTGCGGTGTAGGTAAAGTGGAACGGCCTGGGAATCACAGACGAGGAGGGTAGGCGGGCTCTGTAGAGGGGTCCTGGGAGAATAGGAATAGGCAAGTGTAGGGCAAGGTGTCAGGAGCCTGTCTCCCCTTGTTAAGAGCTGTGTGGCCTTAGGCAGCCAACTAACCTCTCTGATCCTCAGTCTCCATGCCTCATCCTGGACAGGAAAACATGGCTGCTAACAGGCTGGAGGTGGGAGCAGAAGAGGGCAATTAAAGAATCCAATCTCACTTCAGAAAGTATTTACCAAGGGCCTCGCGTGTACCCCATCTCTTTTTAACTGCCTGGAAGTCTAAGGCACCCCCACTTTACAGGGACCAACTGAATGTGGGGACCCAGTGCTAAACACTTTACAAGGATTATCTCTTTTAATCCTCACCACACAACTCAGGGCAGATCCTGTCAGCACTCTCATTTACAAGTGGGAAAACTGAGGCAGAGAGAGAGTAGCTGATCCCTTTCCAGCTGAGGTCTGTTGAACTCCAAACTGAATCATTATGCTTAGGGTCCCACTGGAGGGCAAAGAGCTGATGCCCCCAGAGGCGGGCACACTTCAAAGACAGAGAGGGAGGATGGCTAACAAAGACGTCCTGAATCAGAGAATGAAGGAGCGAGTGCACACACATCCTCTCTCTGGGCCTCGGTTTCCTTGGCTGTAAAATGGAACCATTTGCCCCACCTCCCACATTTCCGATGAGTCTGCCAGGATCCGTCCAAAGTGGCCCCAGACGACAATCTTGGCGGCAGGAAGGATTGAGCAGAAGGTCACCGGGGAGTCCATGAGTGAAAGCTACCAGTCCCCGCAGCAGTGGGAACAACAAAAGAGGCTCTCGGAAGGAGGAAGGCTGCTGGCTGCCCAGCCCCCTGGAAAATGTGGGACGCCAGAGCAGGCAGGGCCGAGAACAAGGAGAACAGAAAGCATGGAGCGGGGGCCAGCCCAGCAGGGCAGGGAGGAGGCCCAGGGCCCCAACCCAGTGAACCCCCCCAGACCCCCGGGAATCAGTGAAGGGGGGGTGGCTCACCCAGCTGGGCTCCGGAAGCTGCCCTTCCCTTCCCCAGAGCCCTGTTTCTTTGATTTCCTTCACACCTCAGGCTTTTCACGGGAGCAGAGGTCAAAACAGAAACAGAAAAGCCCGTTTAGTCCAGACAGGCCCCACTTCCCCCAGGAGCAGAGAGGCTGGCGATCCAAGGTCTCCACCCAGTCCCTGCCATGCTTTCAGGCCAACGCAGGAAATGGACCGGGAGCTGGGACCAAGCTCTGTCCCGGCACCGTCCACACCTGGCGTTTCTTAGCCCCTCACGGCTCAGACTTCTGGTCCCCGCCGCTCCCCCTCACACTGAGGCCACGTTTTGGTTTTCAGCCCCAACTCTGAGCCACACATGACCTCACGCAGGCCACACAGCACCCCTATGAGGAAAGCCCTTCCAGGATCCCCAGTTTACCATGGGGGAAACTGAGGCAGGGAGGAGCGAAGTGACTTTTCCCAGGTCCCAGAGCCAGCAAATGGCAGAAACGGGTTTCCAAACAGGTCTGTGAGTCGCCAGAGTTTCTGCTTCTACCCACCCAGTGGGCCATTCCATTCTTACTCAAGGGATGCCCTTTTTCTTCGTGACCCAAATCCCTGACAGTTGAAGAGGCCCCTTTAGTCGGGTCTGTCATGAAAGAGACTGAAAATTGCCCGCCCTCCCTGAAGACCCACCCTGACGTCAGTCAGCTCTACCTCCCCTGCGGCTGGGAGGCCAGTGGACCCCTTAATGCCCAGCCTGGTTCAGTCTGGCCCCAGCGGGCAGTGGCAATGTCTCTTTCCCCCAGCAAACAAGTCATGGTCCAACCACAGGTGCCATCCAAAGTTAACTATCTTTAACTCTGAAGGAAATACCTCATTTCTCCCAAGCTCTGTCCTACATCTGTCAGCAAGTTCTGGACACGGTAAGAGAGGGGACCCATCATTCAGTCCAGAGAGCCACCAATGCAGAGAAATAGTCTCTTCTCTGAGCTGGTTTGTGGACCAGACAACCCAGGAGGTAAAGCCACAAACCGACATGCCCTCTGCCAAGTTGGAATTTCAAACTCAATTAGCTTGGGATCGTCTGGAATCTTTGATTGTCCAAATGTTCGAGTTTAAGCAACGAGTTTGGAGAGGGTGAGGCCTGGGGACAACAGGATGCTGTTCTGGTGAAAGGGGGAGTCTTGGACCACCCAGAAAATTGGATGAGACCTTCAAGGCCCTGCAGAGCATCAGACTCCCTCCGGCCACTCCCAGTTCCCAGCTGCCACACCAGACACCCTCACTCGTCAAACCACCAAACCTCTGCTTGTGCTGCTCTCCCCGCCTGAAACATCTTTGATTTCTGGCCAACTTCTCCTCCAGGCATTCAAGGCCAACTCATCCTTGGACCCAGCTCAAATACATGTTTCCTTCCCGAGGCACTATTTCCTGACTTCTCAGATCGAAGCCACCCCCCACCCCGCACCCCGCTTTGCTCCTGTAGTACTCTGCACTCTGAATGCACCAGTCGGGCACTAATTTGAGTGTCTTTAACAATAAGCTCTCAGTCAAAATGTCCCAGGGTTCACCCATATACTGCATGGATGATGGATGGAATCGTTATGGGTGATGTGACCCAGGAGCACTGGCCCCGGGCACCCTGCTATTAAAGCCAACCTTCCAGCTAAGTGGACCCCACTCTGGTTACACACTGGTTTTCCACTCAACTGGGAGCCCCTGAGGCAGACTTGTCCCTCCCTGTATCCCACACTCCTGCCACACAGTAGGTCACACAGCAGGTGCTCAGGAGATGCTGCTGCACTGTGTGGAGGCTCTGTCCCTGCTCTCTCCCTGCCTTCCTGTGCTCCTTTAGACAAGCTCCTCTCACTTCCTCGGCTTCAGCCTTCCCATCTGAAAAGCGGAAGTGTGGACTGACTCAGGGCTATGATCTGAACGTTTGTGTCCCCCCAAATTCATATGTTGAACTCCTAACCCCCAAGGTGACAGTGTGAGGAGGTGGGGCCTTTGGGAGGCGCTCAGGTCATGGGGTTGGAGCCCTCAGGAATGGGATTAGTGTTATAAAATCAGTTTTCTCCCCCCCAGAGAGCTCCTTTGCCCCTTTCGCCATGTGAGGACACAGTGAGAAGTCTGCAAGCCAGAAGTGGCCCTCACTAGACCCCGATCCAGACTTCCAGCCTCCGGGACTGTGAGCAATGGATTTCTGCTGTTTAGAAGCCACCCCGTCTGTGGCATTTGTTATAGCAGCCCATGTGGACCGAGACTCTCAGGAATGATGAACGACTATCTCAGATGACCATTGTCATCCATCAGATTTTAAGGTCAAATCTGGTTGGCAGATTGTCTTCAGAGATGGACCCTAACATCACTCGCTCCCATAGACACATGTCACTCCCCCTATCAAGAGGTCGACTCTGTTTCACCTCACTTTGAATCTGGGCTGGGCTGGTGACTTGCTGTGACCAACATAATGTGGCAGAGGTGACACCATGCCAGCTCCAGGCCTAGGTCTCAAGAAGCCTGGCAGCTTCTGCTCTCACTCCTCCAGAGCCCTGAGCCTCCAGGTGGAGAAGTCCAGGCAGCCCTCTCACATGCATGGGACAGCATGAATCCCCGCAGGATGTGAGTCCATCTTAAACGTCCCAGCCCCCGTCGAGCTCCCAGCTGAATGCAGCCCGTGAGCGACCCAGCCGACACGGTATGGAACACAGATGGCTGTCCCTGCAGAGCTCTGCCCAGTGTCAGAATCATGAACAAATAAGTCCCTTCAAGCCACTACATTTCAAAATGGTTTGATACATAGAGATAAATAACTGAAACCTTTGGGTTCAGCTGGAAGGGGAGACATGACTGGATTCATGTCTGCCACAGCTCATGAGGGAGGAGTGTGGAACTCCATCCCTGGATGGGAGAACATCAAGGTCAGTGTCAACCCAATGCAAAGAGAAACTCAGAAAGAGACAGAAGTGGAGGAAACTGAGCCACATGGATAGTAGAACAGCAGAACAGGGAGCTTCAGGGTCTTGCAGTCGAGGAGACGGAGATAGCCCCTCCCTTGAGCCACCTCAGCTCCTGAGAATCTTCTAGTTGAACACAGCCTGGCTAGAACCTCCCCCACCCCCCCTTGGCACACACATCCTCAACAACGAACCCTCTTCCTTCAAGGGAACAGGAAGGAGCTCTGCTCCTTGCAGCCTGTGAGTCAGACACAAGGCAGAAACAGAGGGTCTAGCAATTGCCAGTGCCTGACGAGGAGAGGCTCAGCCTGGGGACCACCGGTTCACATGGAGCCTTTCACCAGGTTCCAGGTGCCATGCTAAGCACTTAACTCTAGCATTCTCGTTTCCTCCTACCCACCACCCTATGGAGGGCATATTGCCATCCCATTTCACAGATGAGAAAACTCACCTGCTCAGAGCCAGGAGACTTATAAGAAGCAGAGGAAGGATCTGAAGGCAGCCTGAATGATGCCAAAGCCAGGGGCCTTGGCCAGGCTTGACAATCACTCCATACATCCTGGGACAGCCTCATTGTCATTGGTTGTTTACACCTGTGTCTGTTCTGATTGGTCAGTGTCCTGATGGGCCACTGTAAATACAAGGATGATCATCTGAACTCTCAGTGTCCAAATTCAGGAAACAAATAGACACAGATCATTGTTTGAGATATCCCTCACTGTGGTGGGCAGAATAATGGCCCGTGAAAGATGTCCACATCCTAACCCTCGGAACCTGAGAATATGTTACCTGGCGTGGCAAAAGGGACTTTGCAGGTGTGATTAAATTAAGGACCTCGAGATTATTCCAAATAATCCAGGTGGGCCCAATGTCATTGCACAGGTCCTTATAAATGAAAGAGGGGGGCAGGACAGTCAGAGTGATTCCACGTGGGAAGGACCAACCCACTGCTCCTGGCTTTGAAGATAGAGGGAAAGGCCACAAATCCACTAATGCGGGCAACCTCTAGAAGCCGGAAAAGACAAGGAAACAGATTCTTCCCTTGAGCCTGCAGAAGGAATGCAATCCTGCTGACACCTTGATTTTAGAATCACAGTGAAACTCATTTGGACTTCTGCCCTCCAGAACTTTAAGATACTAAATGTGTGTTGTTTTAAGCCGCTGCGTGTGTGGTGATTGTTATAACGGAAACAGGAAACTCGTACACTAGTTATCTGAGCTCTGACTTCATCTCACACTTGGGAATTCACAGATTCTGATAGCTGTTCAAACAAACTCAGATAACAGGGATGGGTGTATTGTGAACGGCCCCTGTCCTTAATCACCACCCCAGATCGTTTATTGAGCTCTGCAGACACTCTCTCAGCAACTCCAAGACAAGAGGAAAGGAGGGCTCAGAGAGGTTATGCGATTTGCTGGAGCTCACACAGGTGGTTGGTGCCAAAGCCAGGACTAGAACCCGGGTCAGCCTGGCTGCACCACACCCTCTCCCCACCAGCCCTCCTGTCTCTCTGACCCCTGATTCCCAGAAGGAAACACCCAGTGTTTCTTGCACCATGCGCCCCACCCGCCCACCCACCTCCTTGCACAAGAGCCACCCTCCTCACGAGCCCAGGGCCGAGATCAGAGGACCCGACTCATGTATCCTGAGAAAGCAGAACCGATTCTGACATTCTGCCTGGACAGCAGCTGACCTCCCTGCTGAGTCAGCTGCTGGAACTTTCAAGGCTGCCAGAGCGTGGCTATGGTGGGTGGAGCACCCCTACCACCAGAGCCCAGGACTTCTCCACTGGGCAAGGCAGGAAGCCAGAAGACTGGAATGACCTTTCCCAGCCTAGGAACCCAAGGTCACAAGGCACCAGATGCCCACGTCAACCCAGATGTGCGAAGGTGAATTTCAGTGCCTGCTTTCCTGAGAATAAAAATAGAAACGCTTTCATTGAGTTGACCATGTACTGTTCTCAGTGCTGGATATATATTAACTCATTCAATTCCACAACAACCCTATGAAGTAGGCGCTGATAGGAGGCCCACCTTACAGATGAGGAGGTTGAGGTGGCAGGAGGTTGAGGTGGCAGGTGGTTAAGGGGCAGAGACGGGAACTGAATTCTAGAGCAGTTAGCTGTGGAGCCTATGACCATGTGATGCTGTCAACCGATGCCAACCAGACAGTGGTATTTCTTTCTTTGATCGCACTGTGTAGAATTACTGCCTCTTGATTTCCATCCAGCAGGGCAAGAAATGCTACTCTTTCTCTGCCATGCTTGTGCCCGTCACTGCAAAAAGATAGAGGTTCCAAAAGAGAAGTAAATTAACTGGTTTCCTAATTTTGCCTGGAACCAGCATGTCCTGGAGTCCAGAAGCAGCACAAAGTGGCTGCCAACCCACAGTGCCTGCATCCCAGGACTGGTCTGCAGCCTCTCCTTCAGCCGGGGCCATAGAAAGAGTCCCAGACTGGGAACTAGGAGCCCCAGGTCCTAATCCCACCAATGGCCTTGGGAATGTCACTCAACCAATCCGGGCCTCACTTTCCTCATCTCTAAAATGGGGGCAAACATAAGTACCCGACAGCCCCGCCAAAGTTCCATGAGGGCAAGGATCCTGTCTTTTTTTTTTTTTTTTTTTTTGTGGGGAAGACAAGCCCTGAGCTAACATCTGTTGCCAATCCTCCCCTTTTTGCTGAGGAAGACTGGCCCTGGGCTAACATCCGTGCCCATCTTCCTCCACTTTATATGGGACGCCGCCACGGCGTGGCTGACAGGCAGCGCGTCGGCGGGTGACCGGGATCCGAACTTGCAAACCCCGGGCTGCCAAGCACGGACTAAACTGCTGCGCCACCGGGCGGCCCCATGGATCCTGTCTTATTCATCATTCTGCGTGTGGAGTGCCAGACACATAGCTGGTGCTAATAAATGTTTGTTGAGTGAATGAATAAAAGCACGTCGCGAGTTTGCCTGCTCTCCCTCGATGGCCTTAAGAACAGGAGCTGGGCCAGGTTCATCCCAAGCACCCACACTGGTGCAGCTCTCACTGCTCATGCAGGAGATTGTTCCCAGACACCCACTACATGTGCGGCCCAGCCAAATCCTCAGCATGGTCCAGGACCCACAGATGCCGTCATTCTGGGTCCTCACACGCCATCTCCTTCTCCTTTTTCTGGCCAGTGGCAGTAAAACTTAGCCACACTGGGCTCGCCTTGTGATCGGCAATCTTGACCATTCCAGGGACTTGACAAGACTCCTGCACTTCCACTTCCCTTATGCCCAGCCCTGGGGGAATACAGCCCAAGGAAAACCCCTACCCTAACCACACACACACACGCACACACATGCACACACACACATCCCAAATGCAATGGGACCCTAGGACAGGAGTAGGGTTTTCTGAGTTCAAATCCCAGTTCTTTTGCTTATCTGCTGTGTGACTTTGGCCAAGTCTCTTTACCTCTCTGAGCTTCATTTTCCTCATCCATAAAATGGGGATGATAATCCTGAAGCCTTTCCATGTAGAGTTGTAGGGGGATTCAACAAGATAATGGATATAAAAACCTTTGGTTCCATAAATGTGCTGTGCTCAACAAAATTGTTATTTTTGTTTTCTTTTTCTAGGAGGGAAAGAGAATGGCAGTTGCCTAAGTGCCAGGAAAATCCATATTTAGGGGCCTGGATGGTGGGCATTTACTCAGAATGCTTTATGAGGATTATCTTGAGGATAGGAAGGTATTTGTGGGTCCAATATGACCATGTTAACTTTAAGATCGACTAATGAAAATTTAGACAGAATCAGAGAATGGAAGAGACCTAAGAGGTCGCCATATTTGTGGCACCTAGCTGTCCACAAAAGTCCATTCTCCCCATCCACAGTACACAGCTGTAGATGGAAAAGAGCTGCCCTTGCCAAAAACTACATTTCCCAGCCTCCTTTGCAACTAGATTGGCCACATGACAGATTTTCATGCGTGGCGGAAGGCAGTTACAAAGCAATGATGCCACCTCCATGCTGTCTTTCACCAGTGATAATGTCCAAGGGGATAGTCAGGGTCATGAGAGGGGTCACTGAATCGCTGCATGGGAGAGAAACACCCTCCATTCAGAAACACTTGCCTTATGATAAACATCTGATCTGTTTGAGCCATTATGCATGTTTGGGTCTATTTGTTACTGCAGCTACTATGCTAATACAACATTCAACCTCCTTATTTACAAATGAGATGATTATGGCCAGAGAGGGAGAGTACCTTGCCTAAGATCACACAGCAAATTCAGCATATGTCAAGAACTTTGGTCTCTTAACAATCTGGAGTAGATCTGTAGTTTTCAAATAAGTATTCTGAGAGGCCCTTCAGCAATAAGAGTGAGGTTCAGTGACCACAGTCAACAGTCTTCCACTTCTGTTTCAACTAGAAGGACACCACTTTTCTCTCTTTTAAAATTGCACTTCTCCATGTATTTTCATTGGAAGAAAGGGTCCTGTGGCTTAAAATAATTTCAAAGCCAGCACACTGGATGATTGCTAACATGATCTGACTTTCTGTGGTCCTACAAGACAAAGTTTCACTTCTCCACCATGCCTCCTGGCCTCAGTTGCTGACACAGGACATGTAGACTCACAGAAGTACACAAATATTTGCTTAGAAAGGAAAAAAGAAACCTCAGCGTGCAGCCAAGAACCCGGAAACCTGGACAAAGGGCAAAAAGAAAAGACATTCCAGTACTCTAGCTCAGTGGTTCTCAAGGTTTGGGGTGCATCGGAATCATCCAGGGAGCTGGTTCAAAATGCGGACTCCCATGCCTCACCTTCAGAGATTCTGATTCAAAAAACTGAAGCTCTAAGAAATACTCCTGATTATTCTGATGTCAGTGGTCCCAGGACTGCACTGCAGAAGCCCTGAGTCTACTTCACAGCCTTGAAATTGGCAGTGATAACTACCCATGCAGCATAGCTCAGAGAGAATGAAATGGGCTTTTGGTTTTCTTGTACACTGGTGGGAACCTGAGCATTAATAATCCACTGGTAAAGAAATCAATAATAATTTCTATTTGGCTCAGAGGAGTGTCACAGGTATAGACAGCATAATGATGGAGAAAGGATAGAATAATAGCTAATGTTTATAGAGCCCTTACAATGTGACAAGCCCTCTGCTAAGTGCCCCACATGTGTGATCTCATTTAATCTTTATAATAATCCCATGAGGCAGTTCATATTCCCACTTTACAGAAGAGGAAACTGAGGCACAAAGACAAGGAATAACTTGTTCCATGTCACTCAGCTGGCAGGTGGCAGACCAGGTTCAAACCCACCCCACAGAACCCAACCCCATAGCCACAAGGCTCTGTTGCCTCTCGTAGAGGTCTAGCTCCAGAATCTCCCTCCTGGCCTCAGTTTCTTAATCTGTCAAACAGGCACATGAATAGCACCTTTATCATACAGCGATGGTGAGGAGTCAAGAAAATCATCTCAATAAAATGGTTTGCAAACTGAGAGGAGTTATTAAGTACACATCCAAGAGATGAAACTTTCGTTCAACTCTCCTATTTTACAGATGGTGAAACCGAGGCCTGGTTACTTTACTTACTCAATGAACATTTATTTATTAAGCACCTACTATTGCAAGGTCTTATGCAGGAGACTGAGGATACAGAGAGAATAATATCCCAAGTCTGGCCTCAGGGAACCCCAGCCTAGCAGGAGAGACAGTTATGACGCAGCGTGACAGGCCCCATGATGGGGAAAGTACCGGCCCTGAGACAGCCTGTTGGACAAGCCTTGACCCAACTGCTGGGGGGGGGGGGCGGGACTTAGAATGGGTCAAGCCAGAGAGAGGAGCGACTTGCCCAAAGTCAAGTTCGTCTATTCCCTGAAGTTTTGCAGGAGTCCAGAGAAGGTCCCTGTGCACCAAGAAATAACTCTGCCCATGGGTTTCTCAGTGCCCGACACCCCACCACTTGAACATCACTGGTTTAAGTTAAACCTTCTTTCTTAAGAAAACACCAAGCCACCCTCCTCCCACGCCCCGGAGGCCTGGATTCGCCCATCGTGTTCGTCTCTGCCACCAAGGCATTTAGAGGAGTCCTTCCTTTGATCAAGTTTGGAGGAAGCAGGAGAGACAGCAAGAACCGCAGGGAGGATTGGTCTTGAAAAGGGGGTAGCAAATGCCAAAAGGGAAGTTGGGGGCCAGGCCCCTTAAAGGAAAGAGAAGGCAGATCCGGGGCCTGGCCAGTTCCCTACTGGCCTCTCTGAACCACACAGGTCTGAGTGACCAGACTTAAATTGAGTAGCAGTTACTCGATCATTAAGATGTGTTGTCCTTGTAATTCTGCCAAAAGCTGGTGTGTTTGGCTCACCCACTTGAAATGTGCTAGTCTGAAAGCAGAGGGGGGAGTGGAATATTTTCAACAGATAGCACTGCCAAAGGGTTCCTATCCTTCATATACAAAGAACTCTTAAATATCAATAAGAAAAAGACAAACATGCCAACAGAAAAAAAATTGGAAATGGACTTGAACAGGATAATCAGAAAAGTCAACAATAAGATTATACAAGATAACCAGCATGAAGCAGCCAGATATCATTCTCACCTTTCTCATCAGGGAAGTTGTAGGAGACGGGTAGCAAGCAGTGTGGGCGAGGTTGTGAGGATGTCACACCCCAATATGGTGTCAGGGGAGTGCAGGCCAGCCCATGCTTCAGGGACAATGTGCTCAAAAGCCTCAAGAGGCTTAAAAATAGGCAAACCTTTTACTGTCGAGCAATTTCACCTCTGGAAAGGCAGCCGTAGGACAAATATGCAAAGATGGTGTACAAGAGCGGTCACTGCAGCACTGTTCACAACAATGAAAAAAAGAAGGAAGCAACCACAAGGAGCAATGATTAAACAAATCCTAAGACATCCTCTCCACGTAGCCACTAAGATGTATACTGGAGGAATTTACATGATATAGACAGAAGTTCACAGTCCTAGTAAAGACCAGATAGGTTACCAAACAAGATGCTGGATAAGTGTGTCTGCATCCACATTTGTAAACTTACATGTGTCTGGTCCACTGCAGGTACTCGGCAAACATCCAAGGTAAATTAGGGAGTGAGCGAGGGCGTGAGTGATGGAGAGAGGCACCAAAAGGTGGTACAGCCCAGTGGCTAAGAAGGTGGGCTGTGCAGACTCTCATTTCACTCCAATCTCGCCCCCCACCCTGGCTTACCGTCTCTGCAGCCCTGGGCCAGTGCCCTCCCCTCTCTGAGTCTTAGTTTCTTCACCTGTAAATGAAGACAATGAAAGGACCTCCCTCAAAGGGTTGCTGTGAGCATTAACAGAGTGACCAAGGAAAACGCTGAGTTTGCTGCTTGTAAAACTATGGTGACCTTGCTATTTTTTACAACCAGCATGCGTTACTTTGGAACTCTGAAAATCACAATGGAACTATGTTCATTTTGATCAAACCTGAATTTTAAGAAGAACCAAAGAACTTCTCTCTCTACTAGTATTCCCCTCTTCTGGCCCCTCCGGATGATGTCAAAGCCAAGCATGGTACCTTGTGGCTGGTCGTACCCAGGTCTTCCCGAGGGTCCCCGTGACTTCAGGCCACTCAAGGCTGAGCAGGAGACCCGTGTTCCTCGACTTCTTTCTCCCAATCACATCGTTCTTTGGCTGTGGCTGTTTCCCCAGAAAGCAGTTCATCCATTCATTCAAGATCCCTTGAGCGCCCCCCCAGAGCGCAGCTCCCCCTAGAACACCCTCCTCCCCTCCGAGGCTCCCAGGGAGACCCCGTTCTGTCCTGAGCTCCTTGCTTGCTGGGACTGCTGTCCTGAATGGGACAGAACTCTGCCAGAGAAACAGCTGGAGGGAGGAGAAAGGGAGGGAGGGGCAGGAAATTGGGCTGACCGAGGGCGGGGGCGGCCAGCTGTGCGGAGGGGGGGCGGGTGGGCTGCCCCTGCCAGCCCGGGACTGGGCTCGTGGGTGGTGGCTGGTGGCAAGGCTGCCTGGGGACGACCCTCCCCTCTGGCAGCCAAGCCCAGCTGGGAGCTGTGCTCACCCTCTGGGCGCAAACCAGAAGCAGATGCAGGCCCCGGGCAGCAGGGGGAGGCAACCGCTCCGTGCAAGGGCCTCAGGAGGTCCAGACAGACCACGAGACTGGCCGCCGGATGTCCCACCACCCTGGGCCACCTCCTCATCCCAGGCCTTTGTGCATGCTGTTCCTTCCACCTGGATGCCCTTCCTGCCCCTAATTGTGGCCCAATGACCTCTTGCTCCCTCCTTTTTTTTTTTTTGTAAATTAAAACAGCAATGAGAGTTTTTAAAATTATCAAAAGAACAAAGATTAAAATGTTTTATAATGTTTGATTTTAGCAAATGTTCTAGGCAAGCAAAAATCTTATATACAATTGGATATACATCGATATACCATTTCTGGAGAGCTCTCTGCCAAAATACATCAAAATCTTTAATTATGTTCAGACCCTTTATGGTTTAAATATAAATTCCTGTTTTCATCCCAAACCCTGCTCCCCCGAGATAAATATTATTAATACATTGTACTAACACTCACACACATATGTATTTTATATAAATGTAAAATGGCTCAGTCAGAGTATATGTACCATATTGTAACCTGCTTTTTCATTCAATGATAAGGTGTATATACATAGTCTATGCCTGACCCTGTTTTAATAACTATTTCATGAAATAGATGCACTGTAGTTTATTTAATCAATAGTTTTTTGGTGAAGGTTATTTTCAACTTTTTGACTATAATAAAACCATTGCACACTTATCCAATTATTTTCTTATACAAACGTCCTATGAACATATTTATTATTCAGAGGGTCACCTGCTCGCCCTTCAGTTCTCAGCTTGGGGGCCACCTCATGGGGAAGCCTTTCCCGCCCCTTGGGGGACTGCTCTGGGCTTCCCTCAGCCCCTGGGGCTCCTCTCATCTTGGCACTGATGCTGTGTTGTCCCTGCCCATTAGCGGGTCTCTCTCCCTTGCACTGGGCCTGGGGAAGGGACTGTACTTTGTCCCCTGCTCCGTCCCCAGCACTAAGCACAGTGCCTTGCTCATCATCTGCATTATTGCAACACCATCACCATCAGCAAAATAATCAAAATAGCTGACAGCCAGGCAGTGCGCTAGGCATTTGGTACTTAACCATCACAGCAACCCTAGGAAGTAGATACCCTCTCTGCCCCCACTTCACCGATGAGGAAATTGGAGCACAGAAGGTTCAGTTGTTTGCCCAAGGCCACACAACTGGTAGGTGGCAGAGCTGGGATTCTAACGAGGCTGTCTGGCTCCAGAGCCCGGCCCTTGGCCTCCAGACTAAAGAACTAACAGAAGTGCCCACTGTGTGCACAGCCCTGTGCCTCCTGCTTCCCACGGAGTAAGCCACGTGAACCTCCAGCAACGCTGGAGAAGCTGTCACTTGCCCATTGTACAGATGAGTATGCCGGGGCCACAGAGGGGAAAAAGGCACCCACATAATGCTGAGAGAGGCGTGATTGAACCCAGGTCTGTCTGATTCCAAAGCCAAACCGAGGCTGCTGAAAATTACTTGTGTAGAAAGGGAAAGAGAAGTGGGGGAGGGGAGAGGAGAGGGAAGCAGGTAACAGAGAGAGAAAAGGGAGGGAGGGAGGGAGGGAGGAGGAGAGAGGAGGGGATGGGAGAGAAAGAGAGAGAGAGAGAGAGAAGGAGGAATGGAGGGAGGGAGGGAAGGAAGAAAGAAATGAATAAATAGAGGGAGGGAGGGAAGGAGAGACATTTCTTTGGACTTCAAAGCCTTGGGCAGGTGGAGAAACATGTCCTTCAACATCTGACCAGCCTTAGTTCCTCACCTTCCTCTCCCCACCATCCTCAACCCTTAATTCGGGGAGATTTACACTTAGAAACCATCTAGTCTGACTCTTTCATTTCAGAGATACTAACTGGAAGCACAGAGAGGTTAAGTCACTTGCCCAAGGTCACACATCTCTCTAGAGTCAGAAGTTAGACCCAGCCTGACTCCAAATCCCTCTCCTCCCCCGCCCCTGCCACGCTTGCCCAGGGGACTAAAAGCATCTCATCCACACCCTTACTGTACAGATGGGAACACTGGATCCAGAGAAAGCAAAGGACTCGCCCAAGGTCACCCAGCAGTTAGCTAGCAGAGCAGTAGTTCCCAAGTCTCCTAGTCCCAAGAAGAGGACATCCCCACAATGCAATGGGGACCCTATACACCACCATCTAAAGCCCCATTATTAATAGAGACCAGTGGTTCTCGGGGCGTGGTTTCGGGCCAACAGCCCCAGAGCTTGTTAGACATGCAGACTGTCAGGCCTCAGCGCAGACCTGCAGAATCAGAGCCTCTGGGGGCGAGGCCCAGCCAGCTGTGTGCTAATGAGCTGCCAGGGGATTCTGGTGCTCGCTCAAGTTTGCAAACCACGGATACCGACATTTCCATTAGGAACACACTCTAGCTCCCAGGACATGTCACCGTGTCCATCCACTGAAGAGTGATTAGAAATGGAGGCTTTGGGATCAGACAGACCTGACGATTGGACCCCTGTCTCCACCACTGAGAGCTGTGTGAGTTGGGCAAGCCCTTTCACTTCCCTGAGCCTCAGTTTCCCCCTCTGCCGTGGATGGAGGAGGAGGAGACAGAGGAGAAAGAAGGAGAGGAGGAGGTGGAGGGACGGGAGGAGGAGGGAGAGGAAGCAGCCTTCCGGGAAGATCACGCACGCTTGGGGAATCCTGGACGGGGAGCGGGGTGAACCCAGCCCCTGGCTGGATTCATGGAAACTGCCTCTTCCCGCTGCAGCCTCCAGAGCCAGCCCGAGGCTGCAATGAGGTTCGGCTTTTGCCAGCTGGGAGCCACATCCGGCAGAGCGAGGGTGCCGGACTCCAGGCCAGGCCTCTGCATGCGGAGGTGGAGGTCGGAGCGCACAGCCCACCAGGGTCCCCAGTGTGGAGCAGGCGGTGTCGGGCTGCCCCGGCCAATCAGAAGGCACAGGTCTTTGGCCACCATTCTGAACACGGCTGAGAAGTTTGGAAGTTTTTCTTCCTTGGAGTGAAAAGGGTTTGGGGTTTTCTTAAAAAACAAAAAACAGGATTCTGAAATCTAAGGCCTGACATAGGGATACTGGGGCCTGAGAGAGAGGCGGTGCCCTATTCTCTTGGAAACTCTGTTCCAAGATGGCGCACCCAGCCTCATCCTGATACCCATCTCCAGCTGGTTGGTTCTGGAATCCTGGAGCTCTGTGTCCAAGGGCACCCAGGCCTGGCTGGAAAGAGCACAGTGATCGATTAGCAATGCCTGCCCAGGACCTGGGGGAGGGGCTTTGCCTTTCCCATCCCACGCTGTCCTCCAACAAAAGTCCATCCCATTGGCCTAGGAGGGTAGGGACTGGTTGGCGCTCTGCCCTATCCTGTCCCAGGTATTGGCCGCCCCTAGTGTGGATGAACTTCTGTCTTAATTCCACACCCCTTGGTATCTGTTTCCGATCTCTAGTGTTGATGGGCGCCTAACGTTCTAGTTAAATCCTCCTCCGTCTCTGATCATCAGCTGCTAACCCTGGTTCACCAGAGAGGCTCTCAAACCACAGGACGCCTTCACAGATGCTTTCTGTGGCACGAAGGATTCTCTATACGTCCAAATTCTGCCCATTCTGGACTTTCTTTAAGTCATGGACAGACCACACAGGAATGAGAGCTCCATTTCGGCCAACGACTGGCTGTGTGGACGATAAAGAGTCATGTATCGTCTCTGATTCCTTCAATGTTCTGTGATTAAGTTATGGGTGTGATTAAATTGTGGATCTTGAGATGGGGCGATTCTCCTAGATTATCCAGAGTCTAGATTATCCAAGTGGGCCCAGTGTCATCTGCAAGGGTCCTTCTAAGAGGAAGGCAGGAGATCAGACGGAGGGGAGGCAGTGGTGATGAAGGAAGCAGAGATCTGAGTGATGTGGCCACAAGCCAAGGAACACAGGCAGCCTCTTCACTGGAAGAGACAAGGGACGGACTCTCCTCTGGAGCCTCCAGGAGGACTCAGCCCTGCTGACACCCTGACTTTAGCCCCAGATAACCCATTTTGGACTTCTGACCTCCAGAACTGTGGGAGTATAAATTTGTATTTTTTTAAGCCACTAAGTTTGTGGCCATTTGTGACAGCAGCAATAGGAAATGAATGCAGGGCTGTTCCAGAGAAGACCAGAACACCGACCTTGGTGGCAGGCAGATCTGCATTTGAGTCCCTGCTCCACTTGCTAGCTGTGTGACCTTGTGCAATTTCCTAACCTCTCTGAATCTCAGCTTTCTCCTCTGCACACGGGAGTAATAAAGTACCTACTTCAGACCATTGTTGGGAGAATGAAATGAGTTGAAACCCACCAGATGCTTAGAAGAGAGTCTGGCACACGTCAGCTCTCAATAAATGTTGGATTTTTTCCCTTTTAGGCTACATTCCCAAATGCAGGCCGTCTCATCCCCCCTGGGACACTGCTAGAGCCGCCCTCCTGATACTCCATTGTGTTCAGTGTCGCGGCACTGCTCCACAACATTCCATGGCTCCCCAGTACAATGTCTTCACTCTGGTCCACCCAGGCTCCTGCCATCCTCATCTCCCAGGAAGGAGAAAACTAAAGGGAGGGCAAAGCTGAAATAAGAGTTCAAGAAGCCAAACCTTCAGATGTCAGTTGAAATGTCACCGTCTCCAGGTCAGCGGCCCTGTTGTTCATTCTCACAGCAGCCTGCCCCCCGCTGCAGCACACCCCGTGTTGTCATGCCATGATCATGTGTGTTGTGGACATGCCATCCTTTTCCCCCTCCACACGGAGACTCCATGGGGGCGGGGCCTGGGGCCAGGCATAAAGTAGCTGCTCAATAAATATTTGTCACATGAATGAGCAGATGGATGACCAAAGTCGGCAACCCCCTCAGGCCAGCTGGGCCCGGGACCCAGACACTTCCTCCTGACGGCCAAGTTCTGGTTCTTCCGCTCTGGGAGGACTGCAGTTACAGGATAGGAGAGCTGAGCCCTGGGCCAAGCATCCTCAGACACTTGTAACACCCTCGGCCAAAACTGTACTGGAAACGTGATTTGTGACTGTGCGATACATGTTCAAGTAATGGTGAGAGTTCCTTCTCCTGCCCCACAGGCTGGGCTCGGGGAGGGCGGGTGAAGAAGGGCTCCTTGAGCTCTTAGGGATTGTCTAGGGTGAAAGGAAGAAACACAGAAGTGAGAAGCTGAGTTTTGGGAACTAAGAGGGAGGAAGAATTAGGAGGATGTGGCAGCCCAGTCCATCCTGTCTACTCGGCAAGCGCCCTGGCCGCTGGGCTTTCGTCCAGGCTGGGAAGGGCTAACAGCACCGAGTCGGGCCTGGGTGGGACCAGGCCAGGGGAGGAGGATTTCCTGGGAGAGGGAGAGGGGTAGGGCCCACTGCTCCCAGGGAGCCCTGGGACCCCCACCTGCCCAGCTCCTCCTGCTGGAAGAGACAGCTCTCCACTCAGGGAGTGGTGGGACCACCCTGGAGGCCTGGAGGGGTGGGAGGGCTGGACAGCATTGTTCTGACCCATTTCTCCAGGATGGGGATGGGAGGAGCTTGGAGCCTGCTTGCCAGCTGTTCCCCAGCTCTCAGGTGGTGCCTGACTGCACAGGGCTTGATTCTGGGAAAGCTTCCATTTTCCAGGGGGTGGAATGGAGACCCAGAGAAGGCTAGCAGCTGCTCAAAGCCACACAGCAAGTCCTGAGCAGGTGATCCTCCCAGTTTCCCTAGAACTCTCCCACCTCTGCCACACACACACAGAGGTTTTGTGACCTTGCCCCTGCCCCTCTCTCCAGCCACATGGCCCACCTCTTCCCCTCCTACTCTGACACCATCATGCAGTTTCAAATCCCGGCGCCTTTGTCCCGGCTGCCCCTTCTGCCAGAAATGCCCTCTCTCGCCGCCCTGGGCCCTGCCCACTGATAACCTGGTCATCTTTCAAAACCGAGCTCAGACGTTCTCCCCTTCAGGCAGCCTTCCAGGGTTGCCCCTTGCCCCCCACCTGGGAAAGCTGATCGGCCCTTCTGCCCGGCCAGTCTGTACTTGGCCAATACGTCCTTCCCTTCTCAAGCCACACTGCTTTTTCATTCTGCTGTGTCCGTCTGTCTCAGCCCCTGACCTGCTGTCGCCCCAGCTCCTGACACTGGACTTGACCCAAACTGGAAACATTTGATGAACTGAGCCAGCCCCACACCCGCACCTCCCTCCCCAGGGCCAGCTGTTACCATGAACTACTAAAAATGGATGACAAGCACCAACGCCACTGCATTTTAGGGCAGTTCAGCCTAGAGGTCAAGAACACAGCCCTTTGAGGTCAGAAAGACCTGGGTTTGAATCCCAGTCCTGCCACTTTCTTGCTGTGTAACCTTCAGTAAGGCACTTGCCCTCTCTGGGCTTCCCGTGTCCTTTCTGTAAAATGGAGATCATAATCTCAGCCTCGCAGGGCTGGTTGGGAGGATTCTCTGTGATGATGCACGTAGCCTGTAAGGCACAGGGCTCAGAGTAAGCGCTTAATACATGGTGTTGCCATAACTCTGTGGGTCATTTCTGGAAGCCCACCTCCCCTGACCCTCCCTCCTGGCTCTGACCTTGTATCATTCACCGAAGTCCCTGTCCTTGCTTTGTTGTTAACATTGGGAAAGTAAAGGCACACTCTGGAGCCAGGTGCCCAGATTTGCATCCCAGTTCCGCCACTCCTGCATGACCTTGAGAAAGTGACTTCACCTCTCTGAGCCTCGGTTTCCTCCTCTGTAACATGGGGATAGTAGTAGCACCTGCCTGGCAGCGTGTTGTGAGAATTAAAGGAGTTCGTGCTTGTAAAGCTCCTAGAGCAGCGTCCGGCACGTGCTGAGTGCTGCCGGCAAGGGGGTGTAGTGAGACCAGAATTCACCATCTGGGCCGCTCCTGCCTCCACTCTGTCTCCCCACGCTGCCCAGCTCCTCCTCCTGCCCTACCCACCAAGCTACAACCAGCGACTTGGCTTCTTTTCCCTTCCCTGTTAGAAGAACCCCAGGCCGCCGAGATCCCTGGGCTCAAAGCCTTCAGGCCCTTGGACCCTTCAAGCACCTCCACAGCCACCCATGTCTGGCTTTTTCTTTAGAGGACCCGTTTCTTCCAGAAGACTCTGTACGGATCCCCCAAAGTATACGGCACATGCAAACGGACGTGTTCAGCTAGAAGGGGCAGGGAATGGGGAGCCGCACCCCTCCACCCCGGGAGCCCCTGGGCCCCTCCCGGGCAACATGGGAGCACAGCTTAAAAACTGCGCATTAATCCAGCACGCCTCCACCCACGACCACCACTGGGGGTGGGGGCACTTTTTCATTTTTCATTTTGATATAATTTTATTCCATTTTTCATTTTGATATCATTTTAAACTTACAGAAAAGTAGCAACAATAGTTCAAGAAACCCCTTTATACCTTCACCTTAAGTCATCAGTTATTTATATTTTGCCCCATTTGCTTTATCCTTCCATTCCTCCCTCTCTATCTCTCTGCACATCTTTTCCCGAACCCCTCCCATGTTGCATGTGGGAAAACCGAAGCCCAAGGAGTTGGCCCAGGCCCTTGGCACCTCATTAGAGGCCCAGAACCTGAGGTCTACACCTTGTCAAGGGCCTACAGAGATATGTGAAACCTGACATTACAGGCAAATCGACCCCAGAACACCAAAAGGCAACCAAAAAATCAAAAGTAATAAATGTCTGATTAAATGTCTACAATTCATTAGTGAGTCAACTGCTATTCAACAGCACTCGTGTTTTTAGAAATAGAAAAAGCACAAATCACAAGAACACGATGAATAATTTATTCTTCATAAAACCCCGCACAGTATGAATTATTTTAAAACCTTTTTGGATATTTTTATAAGAAATGCGTACGTGTAATGGGATCGGTAGGGACATTTTGAGGTTCGCCGTGATGTGGGCTGGGGTCCCAAAAGTGTCAGAGATCCCGGAGGCTTCAGAAGCCTTAAAACAAGCTTTCCTGGCCCACAGCCCCATAAGCCTCGCTCGAATTGGGCATAAGATGGAAATTTTTGCAAGGAGGTGGCATGTACCTTTTTATGTGGGTCATAAAATTTTTTTTTTAATTTTAAAAACACGGAGCAACACGAGAAATTTGTCATAGCAACAGGGCTGCCTCTCCTATTTTTGAAAAGTGAGCTTCCCCTCCTTCCCTTAGTACAGAAAGTTTATTTTCCTGCCGGGGCCTCTGACTCAGAGGCGAGCCCCGCACTCGGTCTGCCGCCCCCGAGGGGAGATGAGAGGGGTGGGGGCTCTGGCTCCTGGCCCGGGTGGGTGCCGCCCAAGGGCCCCAGGCCTCAGACCCCCCTCAGCTGGTATGTCCTCCAGGCATCCAGGTGCCCCTGGTGTTTCTGGCTCCCGCCGCGGCCTCCCACTTTGTGCTCATCCACATGCCCCCACCCCACGTGGCTTCAGAACAGCCCCAACTTGTAGGGGCACAGCTGGAGGACTTGTACCAGCTCTGAAATATTAAACTATTTCCTGCCCAGGTGGTAAACCCGAGCTACACAGGACCGTCTCCTAAGACCACCCCACCACTCCTGATCCAGGAGCTAAAGGGTAACAAGTGGCAAGCAGGAGGGGAGGATCCTGACTCAGGGCTGCCTTTTAATTGGTCAGGGCCCATGTTCTATAAGATGATAAAGGGAATATTACCACAGGCTGAGGGCTTCAAGATAGCAACTGAGAGAGGTTGAAAGCACAGCGTGGGTTGAAATCCTGCCCCACCACTTACAAGCTGTGTGACCTAAGGCAAGTGGCTTAACCTCTCTGTGCCTCAGTTCCCTTGCAGAGGTTAATAACAGTAACAGTGAGTTGTGGTGACTTGTGTTAACCCACATAAGGTACTTAGCATAGACCTGGCACATAGCAGACTCATTAAATATTTATAATTATCATCATCATCATCACTGTCATCATCTCCCACTTCCTATCCTTCATAACACTTTTTGTGACCATCTCTTAAAAACAAAGCAATGAAATCAGAATGTAGGCTCCAGCAATTACCAGCTGAGAGACCTTGGGCAAGTTACAAAACCTCTCTAAAGTTGACTTCTTATCTGTAAAAGGGGGATTATAACATAAGCACATAGCTCAGCTCCCGGCTCGTGGTGAGTGCTCTAAACACTGGCTGTTATTCTTATCAGGGGTCAGAAAACTACAGCCCATGACCAAATCCGCCCCCCCCCTCGCCCCCGGCCTGTTTTTGTAAATAAAGTTTTATTGGAACACAGCAACGCCCATTCGTTTATGTATTGTCTCTGGCCGCTTTCAGACCACAGCGCCAGGGCTGAGTAGTTGCAACAAGAGACAGCATGGCTCGCAAAGCCTAAAGCATTTACTATCTGGCCCTTTAAGGAAAAGTTTGCCTGATTTTTACCGCTATGACCTTCCTGAGTAGCAGCAGTTGAATAAGTACATGCACATTTCATCTCCCTCGGTGGACTACACAAGTTAAGATCTGCTTCGCCGGAACTACTTGCAACCCGGGGTTGGACTCCAATGATCCGAAAACCTCCTATGGAGAGAGGGTCCCTAGTTTTCACTGGCTTCTCAAAGGAGTCCATGCCCGTGAGAAGGCTGCCGTCACGGGATCATAAGCATTTGAGGGGCCAGCCAGTGTCTGAATCAACACCTTCCTCCATTTTCCTGGGTTTGCCCCTTCTCAGACAGTCCCAGTCCAGGGCACCAAGACATCAAGGTCATCAATAAGGTTTCTCTTTGTGCTGCGTTATTGCCTGTTCTGAAGCGGCTGGCTGCCTCCTGATTCAGTACTCTCCAAATTCCCTTTGTGTCTTGTTGGGGTGAGAGAAAGGAGATGGGGGGACCAAGAGCTCATCTAGAATTCAACAAAGGAAAACTGTGAATTATTAACTCCAGAAAGATGTCTTTCTATCTCTGGTTCAATTCACTCCTTCGGGAAGAAGGCAGGCCCTTCCTCATTGGTTTAACAGGGTTTGGGCTGTGTGGTATGGAAAACTGCACAAAAAGTAGTTTGTGGACCTCCGGGAGCTTGAGGATCTTGGTGGCCATGCTCCTTGACTTTGTTCCATGCCCACAGAAGCCCGTGTTGGTTCCCAAAACCCTAATGGGGCCCTGACATCATCTTAAAAACCAGGCTGGAGTCAGCAACCCAGAGCCCCTGTCTTGACTGGGGGTCACCTAGACTGGTGAAATCCAGGCACCCTGACACCGCCACCACCTGCCTGTCCCCTCCTCTGCTCATTTACCCTCATTTCTTCCCAAAACAATGTCGGTGAGAGCCAGAAGACAAATCCCTGCTAAGATTCAGCAAATGTCCCCAGGGTCCGGTGAGGATGGGAGTCCCTCGCCGGACAGAGTACCGGCCCCATGAGGGCTGGGGCCACGTCTGTCAGACCTTCTGTTGAAGCTGCAGCCCCTCAGACAGCCCACATGTATAACCCACGAACCGATATTCTCATGTTAAAGGCTACAATCCTGCAGTAGAGAGAAGGAAATCCTTGATTAGGAGTCGCATTTCAAGGTGTTTTTGTAATTATATTGACGCAAATATGACAACAGCATCTTTTTTTCCATTTATTAGAATATAACAATGATTTTGAACCTGGGATTCATGCCCCCCACCCCCAGGAAATCCATTGATGGTGTCCAAGGAGGCCATAAACACATAAAATTTATGTGGGTGTGCCTGTGTGCGCACATGGGTTTCTGGGGGGGGGTCCAACATTTTCAAAAGGGTTCCAGAACATTCAATGGTTATAAACATGAGACCACAAATCTGATCCATGTTTGTGCCCCTAACACCGAGGACCGTGGCTGGTGCATGACATGTGCTCAAAAAGTGCTTGCTGGATGAATCCATCACTGAATGACTGTTGAAAACCACAAACTGTCAAACTGCCTGATAATCAGATTTCCTGGATGGCCAAACCCTGTTAATCTGGAATTTGGGGATCACTTGAATGGATTCTCTTTTGTCACCAGGAAGCAAGAGGTAAATGAATGCTGCAAATGAGAATGAGTGATGACCGATGTGGAAGGGTGCCCACTGCCAACCCACAAAGTGTACCTGGCGTGACCGTTATCTGCTCCGTGCATTGAGGCAGCCTCCCCAGGGAAGTTGACAAAGGAAATGCTTGCTCATGCCAGACAGTCGTTTTCACACAAAAGTAATGAAACTGTGTCTCTCAGAGGAGATTCTGGGATCTAATGCCGTCCCTTCTACCCAGACTTACCTCTGATCGACCTCAAAATTCTTTCCCCAGACAAGGTTCTAGCACAGCTGAGCCCAGGCCAGCTAGAAAATACACATCTTAAAATTCAGTGAATTCAGTGAAGAAGCTTTTCTTCATAAATAATACTACCAGAGGATGCAGTGACATAAGTATTCAAGCAGGCTGTAGGCGTGGGTAGTGGACAGAGGAGGGTACATGGGCGTGATCTTTTCAGGAAGCAATTTTGTAAGACTTGTAAAAGCATTCATGCCCTTAGGCATAGTATTGCACTTCTAGAACTTCATCCTAAGGAAACCACCACAATGGTGCACAAAGATTTATTCACAGAGATATGTAGCTTAACATTATTAATAACAGCAAAGAAACTGGAAACAATGCAAGTGTCAAATTATGAAATTATGGCATACCCATATGAAATATTAAATTGTATTGTAAATTAGTTTCTTGAAAATACTCCTGAAACTTCATAAAAATTAAAAGACTTTTGTGCTTCAGAGGATATCATCAAGAAAGCAAAAAAACAATGCACAGAATGGGAGAAGATATTTGCAAATCATATATCTGATAAGGGATTTGTATCTAGAATATAAAAAGAACTTGTGTAACTCAATATAAAAGGACAAATAACCCAACAACCCAATTTAAAAATGGGCAAGTGATTTAAATAGACCTTTCTCCAAAGAAGATAAACAAATGGCCAATAAGCACATGAAAAAATGCTCAACATCGTTGGTCATTAGGGAAATGCAAATCCAAAACACAGTGAGATACCACTTCACACCCACTAGGATGACTGTAATAACAAGTGTTGGAAAGAATGTGGGGAAATCAGAACCCTCACACACTGCTGACGGGAATGTAAAATGATGTGTCCACTTGGAAAACAGTCTGGCAGTTCCTAAAAAGGAGAAACAGAGTTAGCATAGGACCCAGCAATTCCACTCCTAGGTATACACCCAAGAGAAATGAAAATACATGTCTGCACAAAAACTTGTACACAGATGTTCACAGCATCATTTTTCACAGCAGCTGTAAAGCAGAGTAAACAAAATGTGGTCTCTCCATACATTGGACTATTAGTCAGTCACGAAAAAGAATGAAGTACTGACACTTGCTACAACAAGAATGAACCTTGAAAACATGCTAAGTGAAAGAAGCCAGACACAAAAGACCACACTTTGTATGCTTCCATTTATACGAACTATCAAGAAGAGGCAAATCCACAAGGACAGAAAGTAGATTAGTAGCTGTCAGGGGATGGAGGGAGATGGAGAGTGACTGCTAATGCACACAGTGTTTCTTTTTGAGGCAAGGAAAATGTTCTAAAATTGATTGTGGTGATAGTTGTATAATTTTGCAAACATCCTAAAAAACCAGTGAGAACCAGCCCTGATGGCCTAGTGGTTAAAGTTTGGCATGCTCCACTTCGGCAGCCCAGGTTCGGTTCCTGGGTACAGACCTACACCACTCGTCTGGCAGTAGCTTTGCTGTGGCTCACATAAAAGAACTAGAAGGACCTACAACTAGAACATGCAACTATGTACTGGGGCTTTGGGGAGGAGGAAACAGAGAGAGAGAGAGGAAGATTGGCAACAGATGTTAGCTCAGGGTGAATCTTTCCCAGAAAAAGAAAAAAAAGAAGCTTTAAAAACCAATGAAATGTACACTTTAGATGAGTGAATGGTGTGGTGTGTGAATTATATCTCAATACAGCTATTATATATTATAATAATAAATGTTATATATTAAGTATATTATCTATACATATATAATATAAATAAGTATATATTAAGTATATATGCATGTAATATATATTATATATAATAAATGATGCTTGATGAGTACTATATAAAAAATTCTCTTGAAATAGACTGATGCTTCTCATACCCACCCACCAAATGGCAAAGAAGAATGAATGCATAGCTCTGAGGGTCTGGGGTGGACTCTAAGCCATGAGCACATTTTTCTTTGAAGCCTCATGTTTTAGTTACAAAATGCAGGTGCATTTTGCCTTCCACTTCAAAATATAGCCATGTTAATTTTAACATAAAAAATAATTAACTTTCTCCAAATCTGTGAATAAAATTGATGCTCTAGGAAAAAAGAAGAAATGTGTACTAACATGGGGAATGGTCAGAACATAATGGTAAGTGGGGAAAAGTAGGTATAAACTCTGTGTACAGCGTGTAAGTATCCTAGGGGGTGGGGAATAGGGAAATACACATACATGGAGAGAAAAAAGACTGGAGGGAAATGTGCCAAGATATTAGCAGAGGTTATCTCTAGGCTGTGGGAATGCAATTTTTTAAACTTCTTCTTGATACTTTTTTCCTTTTCCATATTCTTAATAAATGTTGCAAAATATTAAAGAAGAAACAGTTTTTAGTCCAACAGATGAGACCCAGGAGGGACGACATCAGGCAATATTTTTCTGGTGCTCGCAGCTCACGCCTGCAGCATCACAGCTGGGCCCTAAGTGGAAGGACATGTGCACACATGGGGGCTCCCAGCATCCTCTGCTTCCTGCAGGTGCTGGTGGAGAATGTGGATTTATTCCCAGAGGACAGAGGCGGCCAGAGGCTTTGCAAAGTTCCGGGAAGAAAGACAAGCAGATCATCATTATATGGCAACAGCTGGAGGAGGCGAATAAAGACCGGACATGATGTTGGGGGCAGAGCTGTGGATGGGTGGGAGATGTGGGTTCAAGCCTCTGCTTTTCTGCCGACCAGCTGGATGACCTTAGTCAAGTCACTTCCTCTCTCCAGGTTTCAGTTTCCCCCTCTGTAAAATGAGAGCACTGGGTCCTTTTAGTTCTTTCTGATGGTTTGTGATTCTGTGGTCTCACATCTGCTGTCTTTGTTTCCACCATCCATGTAACAAACAGTTTGAAGTCCTTCATGCTGGCCCCCCAGCATAGCCCCTGCAAGTGTCTCAGGGACTTTCTGCCCCCAAAGTCACTTTTCAACCCACCTAATTGGAGAGGACTTTCTGAAGAAGGCAGCATGAGCAAACGGCACTCCCACCCTCTGCACCCCTGAACCTGGTCAAGCGTGAGGATGTTGTGAGCATGGGACCAGGCAGCAGGCGCTGGTGCTGTGGGAGGGAGTAAGACGGACACGGTCCTGCTCTCTCGGAGCTTACAGGATTGGCCATAACTACCAAGTACAGCCCACCTGTCCAGTTCAAGATGGGGATTTACCTACAACACATTTTTATAGCCTCACGTCAGCCCTTTGAGGCCGATGCTGTTATTCACCTTTACAGCTGAGAAGATGGAAGCTTAGAGAAGTGAAGTGCTTTGCCCAAGGTCTCAGGCAAACAAGTGGTAGAACCAGGGTTCCGACTCTGGTCAGTTACACCTCAAAGGTACCTATGATTTGTCAGTGGTTCTTAACCCTACAATGTAGGCAGAACAAAAGACCTGAAGACTCACCCAATCTCCACCCTTTTGATTTGGCCGTAAGACAGGACTGGAAAAAAATGAGGTAAGTTGTAGTCAGCTTGATGCCAAAACATCAAACTTGCTATTGACTTTATAAGAGCAAACTATGGGCTTGTACAAATGAATTTATATGATAAAACCATACCTTGTAATATGGGCAAGACACTAAATAAATATCTAATCAGAATATGAGAAAATTCTTCTTCTTCTTTTTTTTTTTTTTTTTTTTGTGGGGAAGACCAGCCCTGGGCTAACATCCGTGCCCATCTTCCTCCACTTTATATGGGACGCCGCCACAGCATGGCTGACAGGCCAGTGCGTCGGCGGGCGCCTGGGATCCGAACTCGCGAACCCCGGGCTGCCAAGCGTGGACTAAACCGCTGCGCCACCGGGTGGCCCCCAAAATTATTCTTTTATCAATTCTTTTCCAATTCTTCTAATTACGCCTAGGAAAAAGTCTCAGTTTGGTGCTAATCAGTATTTAACACCTTTTCCAACACTTGCCAATCTCTTTTCTAAACAAAGAAAGAACAGGCATTAGGCTCAGAGCCTTGGGCAGGCAATAGTATCTAGCTAACATTTAATAACATTGTTTTGTTTTCATTATTTATCAGAGAGGGATATTTTATGGTTACTTTCTACTTGAGGAAAGTGATAACTAGTTTTCTATTTACTGTGGCCATATACACTTTTTTTTTGAGCTACATTTAGTGACTTTTTAATGAGTAGATTTAAAGAAAAATATTAAATTCACGACACCATAGAGGTGGTATATAAGCAGGACAAAAATCAAAAAGGTGGCGATGGAATGACTGAGGCTTGAGAAATGCTGCCCCATGAAATTAAAAATAACCCAGCCATGTAATTATATTGTCCTGGAAGTATATTGCAAGTTACCTAAATAGCACAAATTCACAGTAGCCCATCACTATTGAGGCAAATTTTTGAGAGCTTACGTATGCAGTTACTTTAGCAACAGAGATATAACTGAATCATATTCAAACCACAAGACATACGTGCCTGAAAGTCTAATTATTGGAAAATTATACACTTAAGAAACACAGTTATGCCTCACTGCACACCACAGGGTTGACTGAATACCTCATGGTAATGGGATGAACCACATCTACATAGAAGCCCTGTGGAAAGGAAGAACCTGCCCCCCCAAATGTGGCACCCTCAACCACCTTCGTATGCAGAACTGCTTTTATTCATTCATTCGCTTATTCACTCATTCAATCATTCACTGCAATTTTTACTGAGCCTGTCATATGCCCTAAAATACAGTGAAGGGGGGGGAAGGGCCCTCTACCCACTCTGGGTCCTTTCTGGCTGGGCTCCAAATTAAATTGACATGAGGCCAAATAGCAGGAGAAAATCAAACAAGGCTTTACAACATGTATACATGGGAAAGACCAGGGAAACTGAGTTTCTCTTGACAAAATGGCAGAGGTTCTCCTCTTAAATAGAAAGGCAATGGAGGATGGTGGGGGTGAGTCAGTTATGGGAGATTACCAGAAAAGCACAGTAAGGTTATTATGCAGCCTCGCTTTCCGCATTGATGAGTTTCTAGAGATGAGGACATCCACCCCTTTTCCCAGTACAGAGGGGGAGATATCTTTACAAATGGAGATTTCCCTTACAAATGTAACTGTTTGGTAAACAGAACTTTGATAAGAATGGGCCTAGCAAGGGCCCTCCCAGTCTATCAATACCCAGAGTTACCCAGGGTGATGGGCCGTCCCAGAAACAGGCCTTCCATCCCAAATCCCTTTAGGCCGTTAGTGGGGGTGGAAGGTCAAAGCCTCCTTCAGAGAAAATAATCAGCGTAAAGAGACATACTTTGAGGTGGCCAATTCTGATCCCCCACAACAGTGAAGGACCCCAGGGAGCCTCCAGTCCAAAAGTGGCTGCCAGACCTCACATGCCTGAGTGCCTAACTGCCAACTGGGCTCTGAAAAGAGCACCATTCTTTGAAAACATGTAACAAAGGAAGCTGCCTACCCTGGGGGTGGTCTGAGAAGTCTTCTTGGAGGAAGTGACCATCATGTTGGGATCTAAAGAAAGAATAGGAATTACCCAGAGGAGGTGGGAATGAAGAGGGAGGTAAAGGGGCAGGTGCATCCATGTATGTGGCTGGGCTCTCATGCACCCTCAGAAAGTGAGCATCTCACCCTGGTGCTGTCATTCAAGTGTGATCCTGGGTTTACAGGTATGTATTTCGTATGTCTTGGCCCTGACATGCAAGCCAGCGAGGGTCCTGTTCTTCAGTGGGGAAACGGCTGTCCAATCTCAACATGGAGGAAAAATTGAGAGATGGCGAGTGGCTGTCCAACACCGGCCTCCCTGTGGGATTTGAAAGGGTGCTTTTGACCACTCAGAACTGTTTTTGTGGCACCAACGTAGCGGTTCTCAGCCGGGGCTGCACTTGGGATTCTGAGGAGCTTTCAAGTCTCCACGCCCAGACCACGCCTGGGCCACAGCCAACCCACACCCAGACCATGCTGGAACCCAGGCCGTTAAGTTAGAATCTCTGTGGGTGTGCCTCGTGACCAGTAAAGTTTAAAGCTCCCCAGTGGGATCCAATGTGTGGCCGAGGCTGAGAATCGCATATGAAACCTAACCCCTACAGAGGACTCAAATATTCAAAATCTTACCAAGCACCTACAATATATTTAGTGGGCCGGGGGCAGCTTGTGGATTGGTGAGGATCAGCTCCCTCGGTCATTTAAGAACCACTACGGAAGGCTGCACCCACTCTCAGTGAATACACTGGAGCCAAGATGCAGAAGAAAAGTGCTCCGGTCACATGAATTGCCTGGGCATCTGGTTAAAATGCAGATTCTGATTCAGCAGGTCTGGGCTGGGGCCCCAGAGTCTGCATTTCCAATGAGCTCTGGGCCAAGAACCGCAGGAGGGTGGCAAGTTCTGAAGGAAATCTCTCAGATCTCGGCTTCGTCTCCCCAATGCTTCTCCACCCCTCAGACGGTCCTGAGCATCACCTGGAGGTGATAACAAAGTGCAGGGAAAGAACGAATTGTACCCCAGCAGCCTGCCAGGTGTGTGCCTGTGTCCCCCAGGCTCCAAAGCCCAGTGAGAGCCCCCATCCCCCACACACACCCCCAGCATAGGGGGCAGATCTCAAGAAGAAAGAGAAGGGTGGGGTGGAAGATGGGATCCTGGGTCAGTGGTTGTCATAAATAGCAACCATCTGCGCGCAGCAGCGCCCCACTGCCTAAGGAGTCCCCCATCTGGAGCCAGAGCAAAAGCAGCAAAATTTAAGAGACATCAGAGATCAAAACGACCTCAGAGGCTCTCCTGTGGGGAGTCCTCATTTCTAATTAATCGCCCGTCCTTGGCAAATCAATTGCACCTGTTTTAAAATCTGTGCTCCAAGGGTGAGGAATGATGCGGTGGAAGTTGGAAGCCGGAAGGTCTTTGGAGTTGATTCTTGGGGCAGTGAATTCTCGGGGAGGGGACAGTGGGGTCAGCCCAAACCCATTCAGCAGTGCCAGAAAGGAATGGATTGTGGGGCACAAATACTTGTAGAGGCCAGGCTGGTCACAGGTACCAGTGGACTGGATAGGGATTAGTAGAGGGAGCCCTGGGGACTGGGCCCAAGTGGAGACTGTGTGCCTCGACCCAATAGGATGGTGGCTATTCAGTTCTGGACCCTCATTGCCACGCAAAAAAGCAAACCCATTTCTGCATTTCTGGAAGATTTGCAGATTTTCCTTTTTGTTTTTGAAAATATGGTTTCTTCCAATATGAAATCTCCTGGCTTATGGAAGTTGGCTCAAATGGTTTTGAAACACTATGCCGTCCATCAGAATATGTCTGAGAGCCACCTGTGGAGTGCAGACTACCAATGTGGAACCCCTGAAATAGAGACTGGACTGTAGGAATTACCTGGAAAATTAAATGGCCTGTGGGCAGGGACTTCCCCAGGGAGCTCAGAGCAGGAGAACATGGGTGGACAACTTCCCGCACACAAGTGCCGTGCCCGTGAAGACCTCCAGAAACCACTGGAGGAGACCATGAAGGGGAAGTGAGCTCCTGCAAGAAGGAGCTGAGAGCCATCGTAATTTGGGCATTACTGTCCCTGCAGGCCCGTTTGTGTAATGCCAGGGACATTCACTCCAGTTACATCTTAATAGACACAGTGCTTACTGAGCACGAACTGTGTACTGGCATTGTGCCAAGCGCTTTGTGTGTATTAACTTGTTTAATCCTGGCAACAACCCTGTGGGGTGGGCGTCGCTATTATCCCCACTTTACAGATGAGGAAACTGAGGCTCAGTTAAGGGACTTACCCAAGGTCACACAGCTGGTAAGTGGTAGAGCTGGGATTCAGACTCAGGCAGTCTGGCTCCAGGATCCATTCTCTCAGCCATGTGCAGCCCTGCCTCTCTTACCTTGCACAGTGCCTTGTGCAGAGCTCGGCACACAGTAGGTGCTCAGGAATCGTCTGCTACATCGAGACAAAGTCTCTGTGAATTAGATCGACTAGAATTGGATGCTATGATTTCAATCAATTTTGTGTTCTTAATTCAAGAACTGGCTCTTGGCGTCTGCTGGGGTGGGGTCCTCGGCCAGGTCATGTCCTCATCATTATGTTCGGTTGGTGCTCAATCACCCAGGCAGTGTCTGCAGAGAAGGAGCCCCCAGCCTTCCCTTCCCTGTCTCTGCAGCCTCTTGCTGCCTATGATCTCCCTGCCTCCCTACCCTACTCCAGCACTGGGCCCTGCCTCCTTCCTGGCATCTATTCCAGATGCATCCCGAGAAGACTGTCTTAGCACTGGAGGCTTCAGAGTCCCTTCTCTCAAGGTGGCTTTCACCCGAAAGGGGAGGAGGGGGTTATCTCCCCAAAGCTAAGCATTGTGGGGGCTGTTTAACCCTTTTTTTTGTTTCCCTTGGACTTTTAAAGCCCTTGGAAGGAAAGTCTCACTGCCTGGGAGGCGGAGCTTCCCCCTGTGGGAATTCCATTTCCCCGCCTGCTGCTCATTACCATATGGGAAATAAACAAAACGGGATGGGCTGTGCAGCAATGCAGATGCCGTTACTGAAACGGGCACTGAGCCCAAAGCAGGCTTTAAATCATGTGGTTCTAGTTCCAGATCTGCTGATAAACATTCATTCATTCAAAAAATATTTATTGTACCTGTTATGTTCTAAGTACCAAGGTGGGTGCCAGGGAAGGAGAACCAAACCAAGGGGTCCCTGTGAAATTTACAGTTAGGAAGTCAAATGCCCTCTCTGAAACTCAGCTTCTTTTTCTGTAAAGTGGGGGTGCTTTTGAAGGTGTAAGTTCCCTTCAAAAGTCCTTTCCTTCCACTATGTGGCTAATCCCCATCTCTAGCAGACAGATCTCCTGGTGCCACAAAAGGAGCACGGGAAGGAGAGCCAGGATGCACCTTCTGGTTAAGTGCCCCTGATTAGGGCATTTCCCCACTCTGGCCCTCGATTTCTTCATCAGCAAAATGAGAGGGCTGGACTGCATGATTTCAAGAACTTGCCTTATTCTGACAGTCTGTGACTCTCCAATTCAAACAGTCTATGATTTTAGCCTGAGAACACTCTCTGACTCCAGGAATGGACATCCTTCCATTCTGGGAGCAAATCTCCTCCTTACAGGTTGCTTTTCATCCCAAAAAGCAGCAGAAAGGGACTTGCTTCTTGTCAGGTGAGCCTGAGAGGGGGTGGGGACCCATCCTAGGAGCTGTTCTCCCAGGATCCCCAGAATCACTAAATTTATCTTCCCCATCATGCTCTTAATCTCTGAAAATTTAGTGGCACAACCATAAGCTGCCTTAAGAACATAGCTGACCCATCACCAATAAATCAGAACCTCCCAGTGATGCTTCTGAATAAATGATAGCCCCTCGGAACATGGGCAGGCAGGCTGGGGATGTTTAATATACCTTGGGAGAGATCTAAACCTGTGCCCTGCTGGGGTGGGGGGGCATCACTGAGCAGACAGGGAGCTTGGTGAGGAGACCAAGAGGCCCCCAGAGACAGCCCAGGGTGTTTGGACAGAACCAGGCCCAAGCTTTCCCAGGCAAGGCTGGCTCTACCTTGCCTGAAAGAAAAACATCCCCGAGAGAGAGGAAAAAATGTCCCAGGGTGAAGGAAAGAGACATAAATGCAGAAACCTCAATTATAATCCCAGCTTGTCCAGTTTCCCCATCTATAAAGTGGAGGTCACAGCATACAGAGATATGTCCTACTTTTGACCTTGCACTTTTCAGTGGTGACCACTGACAGGCCCCATTTTACACAGAAGAGGAAACAGAGGCTCCGAAAGGTGAAGTGACTTGCTCAAGGTCTCACAGCGAATCTGGATTCAATCCAAGCATGACCCCCCCAAGGCCATGCCTTCTCTCCCACAGGGGGAACCCTGCACCCTATTTGGCTAGTTTCCACTTTTGGAAGTTAAAACCCACAGGAAATCCCAGCTGCACTTTCCACCCAGGGGCCTCTGAGGCCAGTTGCAGTGGGCTGGTGTGATGCACATGGTCTTCCTACACACCCTTGGGCTCTGCCTTCCCTCCCTTTTGTGACTCTGGGAAGCGGGCAGACGGGCAGCCCCAGCTGTGGCTGAAGATCCTTTGGAGTCGGCCCTAGTGGGTACCGTGTCCAATGACGTCCCACACCCTGCCAGGAGCTATTTGGAAATTCCAGCAGACCCTGGATCGTGGAAAGCAGGCTCTGCTTGGAAACAGGTGAGGAAATGGGTATAAGAAGCTACTTGTCCTCAGCCTCTCACTGACACCTGGGTCTCAGAGAGCTTCTAAGTACATCAGGCTCCCTCTGCCTCAGAGCTCAGTAGTCCCTCGTCCCAGGGAGATGCGGACTCTGGAGGGAGGGGCCCTAGGGACGGCCGCCTCTACCTTCTGCTTTCACTACCTTCTGCCCACTGGAAACTCCAGGTCTGGGGCCCACAGTCTCCTTCTTGCCTCCCCCACACCCACAAGGATATAAGGTGACCCAATGTGATGGATTTTAAACATTTTAGAAAATGGTTTTTAAGACATATAAGCCTTTCTTCAAACAAAGTCTTACTCAAAATCCCACTGTACAAAACAGATAAAAGGAGAAAGCAGGGATGACAGTCCTGGTCCCCACCCACCTGGCTGCCTCTTGCCTCCCAAGGCAGCCCCAGGGCCCTTCCATGGAACTCCAGGCCCCAAGGAACCCAGTTTGCAAACCACTAGTCTAGTTAGGCCCAGGAGGGAAAATGCCTGGTTCTGCAGGAAGGTAGTGCAGGGGTGAGGGCCCTCTCAGGGGGGCTGCTAAAAGACCGGGGAGTAGACAGCCCTGTCCCTGGGCCAAGGCAGAGCCTGGTTGTGTGAATTTTCCCAAAGCCAGTATATTTTGGTTGATTTGTTAGTGGTTATTTGATTGGTTAGTTGGTCTGTAGGTTGGTTGGATGATTTGCTCGTTGAATGGTTGAGTAGTTGGTTGGCTTGTTGATTGGTTCATGGATTAGTTGACTAGCTGAGTGATTAGTTAGTTGGTTCATCAGTTGGCTCATGGTTAGTTGGTTGTTCAGTTACTTGATCGAGTGGTTAGTTGGCTAGATGGATGGTGAGTTCATTGTTGATTGGATAGCTGGTTAATTAGATGGTTAGTTGGTTCAATGGCTGGCTACTCAATTGGCCGGTTGGACAACTGAGTAGTTGAGTTAGTGGTTGCATATGGCAGTGCTTTGGAGAAGGCTCTGATACATGAAGTGGACATCTGACGGAAGAGGCACCGAGCAGCTGCCCTGAGACCTGGAGGGAGAAGTGAGATGTACTCAGAGATGTCAGTAACAGGAAGGGAGAAAAAGTAGCAAAGTTGCTGTTGTCAGAGGCTATGTGTCCACTGCCTCCTTGGGAGGTGAGCAGATGAGCCAATGAACATGTGGTCTATATAAACCGCAAAGTCCGTTACACATGTCAGGGGTCCTCGCCCCTCCCTCCAGCTCCCAGTGCCTCCTGGTTTCTCCCATCCCTTCCCCCAAACAACCCTGCTCTTCAGTCCTTTACCCACCCTGGGGTGTCCATGATGGATAACAGCTCAACGTGTTTGAATATACGTATTTTTGAAAGATGAAGCATCAAAGGGAATATTTCAGCCATCCTATAGCAGATGGGATTGGGGTTTGAAAGAAAGATTCTCCTGGGGGGCAGTAGTCACATCCCATGAGCAGCATTTGCTCTGATCTAAAGATAAGGGTATAGTTCATGAAACCCTCATAGTAACCTTCTGTACCAAGTACTGGTATAATCTCCATTTTGATGAGGAACTGAGACTCAGAGAGGGCAGCAACCCAAGTTCCAACAGGTGGAGGGGGGCCAGACTTGAACCCCGTCTCCCAAGGATAAGCACCACACTCTTTCACAACCAGAGACCCCTCAGGGGTTGGAGCCACACTGGGTCCTCCGAAGCCTGCTGTTTTCCAACCCTACAGCCTCTTCTCCCTCCACTTGGGCTTCTGGATGCCAGTCCTGGTGCTGGTGGGAGCCCCGAGCGTCACCCACCAACAGACCAGGGCCACAGCAGGCTGCACGTGCCACATGGTGACCACCCCCAACACATGGGCACTGTGGGCGCCCCCCCAGCCCTGCCTAATGAGCTCTGAACTCAGTTCTGAAGACACAATCAATTAATATGAAAACCCCCAGCTGCGGCCACTTCATGCATTTATTTGCAAGATTAATGACAGATACAAAATTGCTTCTTCACCTTGGGGCTGCCAGGGAAATCTGGAAAACATCCATGCAACAGCTCCATAAATGTTCCTCAAGGCCACTCCTGTCTTTGCCACACCCTTTGTTATCAGAATGTAGCATTCTTCTGTCCACGCTTTGCAAGGCCAAGAGGGACATGCTGGAGGATGGGCACGATCATATAATTGGGAGGAATTTCAGGCCTCCTCCTCCCTCCTACCCTCTCTATCTGCCCTTTCCAGGGAAGTGGGAAGAGAAGATGCTTCAGGGGAACACAAATGGCTCCCCGTCGTGTATTCCTTCTTCAGAGACCAGCTGTAAACACTGAATAAAATAATAATAATACATTAACTCACCCATGTATTAGGCTTCCTAGGAGCCAGGCACTTCACATTGTTTCACTTCATCTTGGCAACAACCCTATGAGCTTGGAACGATTATTATCCCCATTTTGCAGATGAGAAGACAGAGGCACAAGATCACACACCGACTGAGTGGAGGATCCCGGGCTTGAACCAGCCCCCTCTGACACCAGAGACCGAGCCCCTCTCCACAGTCCCCACAATGTCCCTCCACACATCTGACTGACCCTCCCCTGTGGGGCTTTACAGGGTGGTCCCTGGTCAGGACTAAACGAGGGAAGTTGGTCCTAAGAGTCTCCAGGACTGGACCTTTGGGGGCTCCCTATTTCCATGTGAATCCCCATCTCAGCTGCCTGGTGGTCAAGAACTTAAGCTGTAGGTCAGACAGGAGGTTCCAGCCTTGGTCCCTCCACCTTCCAGCACTATGACCTTGGACCTTCTCTGAGCCTCAGCTTCTCCCCTATAAAAATGTTTGCCGTAAGGCATGTCTTGTCTTTGTGTCTCACTAAGCAATAAGTGCTCATGATAAAAGAAAGTTCTGAATGTACAGAGCAGAGAGTCTTTCTCCCACCCCTGTCCCCATCTCCCAGGTTCTCCTCCCAGCTGTAACCACTATTACCAGTTTTTCATGCATCCTCTCCAGCAGCTCCAACTAATAAAACTTTCCAGTGATTGAGATGTTCCACACCTGTGCTCTCCATAACACTGGCTTTTGAACACTTAAAATGTGGTTCATGTGAGGAGGAAGTAAATTCTGAATTTTATTGGATTTTAAGTCAGTTAAGTGTCAATAGCCGCTTGTGGCTAGGGCTACCACCTTGGACGGCACAAAACTCTACGACCAACATCTATGGAGCAGTGACTATGTGGCAGGTGCTGTTTTAAGCACTTCCCCTGGATTAACCCTTGATTCTCATAAGAACCCCATGAGCAGGTACTATATCCCCAGTTTTCCCTCTACAGAAACTGAGGGGCAGCAAGGTCAAGTTCTTATGAGGTCACTCTACCAGGACAGGGAGGAGCTGTGCTCTGAGCCCAGGCTGTCTGACTCCAGATTTAGCTCCTGTAAACAGCGCCATCATAAGATGTATGAGACGCATAAATGAGAATGTGTGTGATGAGCTTGACTCCATGCCTGGCAAAGGACAGGTGCTCAGTAACTCACCCCACCCCTTTTGTCAAGTCCCTCTCCTCTCTGCTCTCTGTTTAGGCCCTGCTTGTTCCCACCACTGGGCCCTCGCTTATGCTGTGCCACTTTTCAAGAATGCTCCCTTCAATCCTTCCACTTAGTCAAATCCCCCCAAACTATCGGGCGCCAAGGATGCGAAAGAGTGGCTCAGAGGTGTGAGTTGGCCTGGGCAAAGCCTGGAGTGACTGGCATGGGGGAACCAGTCACAGGACTCAGAGAGGACCATGTAACAGAAGCCATTGCCTTCAGCAGAAGGAGGCAGCCAAGACACAACCCAGCAGGACAACGACACTGCAGACCTCCGTAGGGTGCAAGCTGCATATCGGGAAGTGGTGGGACATGAGGTTATGTAGGAAGGTCGGACACAGGATATACAAGCTTTGACTACCAAATATTAGTTTAGATCTGACTTAATTAGTGGTAAGGGGCTAGTGTTGATATACTCATGCATTTAGCAAATGTTTATTAAAGCACCTACTTAATTGATCCTTAATCATTGGAGGCCACCTTGGAGTTCTCCCACCACATGACTGTGCTGAAGGCAAACTGGATTTTTGGGCGCACGTCCTCACAATGTCACCTTTTCTGAGTAGGAGAATGTATAGGGGCAAGAGTTAAGTTCTTTACCTTCATCCTGTTAACAGGTAATTTCTTTGTACATGAATCCACCTCACAGGATCAGAAAAGTAAAAAGAGTATCATGATCCCATTTTACAGATGACAAGGCAGAGGCCAGGGAAGTTGAGATGATTTGCCCCAGGTCCAGTGACCTGTTAGTGGGTGAGTTGAGATGAGCACACGGGCCCTGAACTGGATTTCTTTCTCCTGTGTCTGACTATTCCCTTGCAGGGCACTGAGGTCTGTAAACTCCATCTGCCAGGTCGGGCCCTGCCAGCAAAGGCATCTGGTGTCCCTGGCACTGGCTCAAAGGGCTGGCTTCCCACTGTGGAGGGAAGGAGGCCCTTTGCTTGGCACTCCACCTGCCATTTTCCATTTGGGTGGGTTTTCATCTTGCAGAAGACAGAGAACTAAGGGTCCTAGAATCCTGGGGAAAGTGAAAGCTCAAAGTGGCCCAGGAAGAAGGGGCTCCAGGCCATGCCATGTGCCCAGGCACAAAGGGACAGCTCTCATGCTCAGGATCCAAGTGACTGAGGGACAGAATCCCACACAGAGCCTTGGGGGGAGAAGCAGCAGCAGAGAGGGTGGTTTGTTAATCCAGTATGGGGCCCCCTGGAAAAGGAGAGTGGGTCAACCCTAAGCCCCTAGAAAGGACCCCCTGTCCACTTGCTTCCCACTGGGTGTGGGACTGTTTGCCCTATAACCATACCTCATCCTTCCCTGGCTCAGCTCTGTGTCTCAGGGGCTGTATTTCCCAGGCTCCTCGGTCAGCTGGGTCCTGTCTGGTTTCCACCAATGGGAAGCTTGGGCAGGAGATTTGAGGATGGGGAGAGGGGTGGAGGCAGGGCATTTCCCCCTTCCTTCTCTGATTTAGGGGTGTGCTTGACGGACTCCTTGGCGGCATCAGCTTCCCCTGAACAAGCCCACTGTAATTCCAGCTTCTGCCAGGTGCCCCCAGCCCTTGGGCACCAGTCATGTCACCCCCTCTCTGTGTTCCTCCAGCCCTGCTCTTGCCAATCTCTGGCATGTCTCCTGTCTTAGTTTGGGTTACCCTCAATGCAGATCCTATAAAGAAGAGTTGGGCACATGGAGTTTATTTGGGAGGTGATCCCAGAAAGAACAAGCGAGGGAATGGGGAAGTGAGATGGGGAAGGGATAAAAGCTAATAGAGGGTGTGTTAGTGAGCTGGTGACCTTGATGGGCAACTGGGCTCAGTCCCACTGGGGACCTTCTAAGAATCATTGGGAAACATACCTCAGCATCAATCCACTGGAGGAATGAGAAGCTGTGCTATCTGTTAAATTCCATCTCCATTGTTTGAGGGTTGCCCTTGGGGTGTTAACTCTCTCACACCTCCAGACTGCAGCTGGGAGGAAGACCTTATGCAGAGAAGCAGTCTTGCACGGGCTTGAGATGAAACTGAAAAGATACTGCACAAAAGAAGATGTGCAAGTGACCAATAGCCACATGAAAAAATGCTCAACAGTGTTAGTCAGAAAAAAATAAAACCACAATGAAATAACACTACCCATCAGAAGGGCTACAATTGAAAAGACTGATAATACCAAGTGTTGGTGAGGATGTAGGACAACTGGAACTCGCACACACTCCTGGTGGGAACTGTAAAATGGGTCAACCACTTTGGAAAAATGTCTGGCTGTTCCTTATAAAACTAAACAACCCTTTACCCTAAAGAGCAGCCATCTCTCTCCCAGGTATATACCCAAGAGAAATAAAAACACATGTCCACACAGACTTGTATGCAAATGTTTGTAGCAGCATTATTTATGATAGACTAAGACTGGAGACCTCCCAGATGTCCATCAATAGGGGAATGGGAAAAGAAGTGGTGGTATATTCATACAATGGAATACCAGTCAACAATAAAAATGAACTAATTATTGATATATGCAATGACGTGGATGAGTCTCAAAAAAAAATATGCTAGTAAAGGAGCCAGACACCAACTGTATGATTCCATTTGTGTGAAACTCTAGAGTAGACAAAACTAATCTGTGATGCCAGAGGTCAAGATCAGCGTTGTCTGGGAGCAGAGGTGGTATCGGCTGGAAAGGGGCATGAGGGAACCTTCTAGCAGAAGAGGAATATTTCACATCTTGATCCGAGTGGTTGGTTACACCATGTTCACAAATGTAAAAATTCATCGAGCTCTACACTTAAGAGTTTGTGCTTTTTATGTAAATTACATCTTCATTTTTTAAAATAAAAACATAAAACGAATGAAGAGCTCCATTCTTAAACGTCCTGCTTCAAGCCGTCAGCCGGTTGCCGAGGATGACTCTGCAGTTGGCATCTCCAGCTTCATTAGGGGAAGGCGGGGGAGGGCCGGGGCCAGGCCGAGTCTCTGGAGGTGCCGGTGCAGAAAAAACACTCGCTCCTGTCAGTGAGTTATGATTAAGAATTTTCCTCCTGGCCTCCGAGTGTTTTACTGGCTCATCCATCAATCTGTCGGGGCAGCCGTCAAGGCGAGAGCGGCAGAAAACTAACAGCTCACACCCAAACCGCCTGAATAATTCAACGCTCTCCACAGCCTCCGGACACTGCGAGCGTGGAGATAATTTTTTATTTATTTCTCAGGCTCTGCAGAGAATTTAGTTCCATGCCCCCGGAGGCTCAGAGAGTGGGCATGGGGTTTCTGTGGGCCAAGAGAAGACAGGCTAAAGCCATAGAGGCTGGGGCATCCCACCCTGATGTCCAGGGCAGGACAACGGACCCAAACCAGGGGCACTGCCAAGTGGGGGCCTCTGAACAGGGAGGAGAAAGAACGGGCATCTCCCAAGGGTAAGGTTTAAGACCTGGGTCAGCCACGTCTCAGCTGGGTGGTCTTGAGCAAGTTCCTTACTTCTCTGAGCCTCAGTTTCCCCAACTACAAGATGTGCATAGTGATAGGACACTTACATAGTGCTTACTGTGTGCCAGGTCCCATTCTAGTCACTTACATACATTAACTTGTTAAATACTCAAACGCCCCTATGCAGTATTCATGACATCATCCCCATTGTACAGATGAAAGAACTGAGGCCCAGAACTCAGGCCCAGGGAATCACATCACCTATCACATAGGGTGAGGATTAAAGGAGATGAAGCTTACCATCTCCAAACGTCATGCCTGGCACACAGTAGGTGCTCAATAAAGCACAGCTATGGCTATGGTTATTATTATAATATCTCTCAAGGTCATTATTTCATTTGAGTATAGTGTCAAATGTGTGATGTTGAGGGGTATTGTGTAACTGTAGATGGGGAAACTGAGGCAGAGAGCAAGGTAAATGGCTTGCCCAAGGCCATACACATTTACCCTCAAGACCCTGCTCTGTCCTCAGGTCCACCTAGGCTCCCTTTATGGAGCTGTTGAGACTGAGTCCCAAGTTCTATAGGCCAAACAGACCCCAAAACACAGACTTGGCTTCCGAAAGAAAGACCTGGATTCGGTCCTGCATCTGCCACTCCCCAGTCATGTGAGTAGAACAGGGTCCTTCGCCTCGGCTTCCTTGGCTGTGACATAGGATGAAACAGTCAGTTACAAGGGGGCCAAGGGAAAACTTGAGTGAGAGAGAGCATCTTGCATTTGGTCCTCAGCCCTGCCACTCACCAGCTGCAGGGCCTTGGACAAACCGACCTCTCTGAGCCTCAGTTTCCTCATCTGTAAAATGGGGAATCCTAATCCCAACCTTGTAGGGTTGTGCTGAAGATTCCATGAGGTGATGCTGGAAAGCCCCTTAGCCCAGGGCCAGGCACATGAATAAGTGGATGCTGTTAGAGTTAGTCACAGAAGTTCCCGTTTGCCACCGTCATTTTTGCAAAGGACCTTGGAAGATGAAAAGCTGGCCTGAGAAATGGGAAGGTCTGCCCAGCCACCTTTTCCCCAGCATAGGAAAGATTTCTGACTGCCAGGAAAGAGTGAGCTGCCACCACAAACTCTCTGGGCTCTTTGAAGGAGGAAAAAAGTGGGAAATGCCTTGATTTATGCAACATCACAAGGGCCGGAGGGATGCTCGCCACAGTCCTGGGAGTGTCACATGGGTGAATGATGTGCTGGGTGGGGCCAGGGCACTTTCAGGGTTTCTGAGTCAGAAGTCATGCTGATAGGGGGCAAATATCCTTGTGGCTGCAGCCCCCTGAACCCCCGGGGTTTGTCTGTTCCCCCTGCATCCATCAGCTAGTTATTGAACATGAGCATTGGGCATGAGCCAGACCCAGTGGTAGGCAAGTCAGACAAGGAAGTTCCCAGCCACCAGGAAGCTCAGGCAAGGGCTCCTTTTGTTCTCGGAAGCTAGTCACATTGGGGAAACTGAGGCAGCTCAGTGGCTATAAGATTTCCCCCTCAGGACAAGGTGGAGAAGGCTAAGACTCCCAATGACCTGCTCCTGGGAAGGGGGCATCTGGAATGGTTTAACTCCCCCACATCAGAAATACCAGATAATTCCTCATTACTGGCTCCTCTCTCTCCCTAGCAGAACATTCTGGGGAGGAGTAAAGGAAGGACGCTCTAAAGCAGTGATCCTCAAACTTCTATAAACTTCTACAAACTTCTATAATTCTATCAGAATCGCCTGGAGTACTTCTTAAAACACAGATTGCCGGGCCCACCAGAGAGTTTCTGGTGCATTATGTGTGGAGAAGAGTCTGAAAATGTGCATTTCTCACAAGGTCCCAGGTGATGCTGATGCAGTGGGTCTGGGGACCACACTTTGAGAACAAATTCAGAGGAAAGACAAGAAAGATGGAGTTAAAAGTCAGCCCTGCCATTTCCTTGCTGTGTGACCTGGGCAAGTTACTTGGCCTCTCTGAGACCCAGTTTCTTCATCTTAAAATGGGGCAGATAATGTCCACTTCACAGAGTCGTTAAGATCAGAGACAATATGTAAAGCACCTGACACTTAGTAGGCCCCCACCAGAAGGCAGCTCTAGGTGACAGTTCCCTCAAAATGCATGAAAATCGTGCTTTTGATGAAGCCACTACTTACAAAGTAGAGTCCTGGAATTCATTTTTCTGACGGATGGAGAAATTGATGGTTTCACAAAGCAGAGTTCCACAGAGTCAAAAACTGAAGCCTGGGACTGCAGAACTCACAGGAAACACTCGATATCACATTAAGCGGAGTGGGTGCCCAGATTTGTCTGTGCACACAAAACAGTGCTAACCTAAAGAATCAATTAGCTCCCGGCAGACAGGCTGTCTGACCTCAAGGCACCCAGCAAGGGCCTGCCCACCCTGGCTGCCCTGAGCACATCGGGAGCAAATTTTCTGAGTCATTTTCTCTCTAGCGCCAACGTGATCAAGGGACAGGATGCTTCACGTGGCTTCTCAATGAGAGGACACCTCCATTAACAATCCTCAGATGGTAAAATGTCACTGGCCACGTTGTCCTGGGCAGGGAGGTCCCCAGGTTAATGACACCTGAATTTCATAAGCTGCAGGTAAATGATGTTCTGTTGCAACGTCGTCTTCTCTTGCAGTGGCAAATCAGGACTCTGGACCTCGGTTTCCTGTTAATACAAAAGAGGGGGGTTAGACTAGCTGACCTTTAAGAATCTTCCTGATCTGATGTTGTCTTATTTTATGTACAACAATCTGAGGTGAAACCCAGAACAGGGATCCAAACGGGATCAAGAAAGACTGGAGTTCGGACAAGCTGTAGGGACTGAGCTAGCAGGGCAAGTCCGCTTCAGCACCACAGACAGCGCCAAGCAGCTGCCCGCCTCTTGGGGAGACTGCTCGAATCTCTGCGAAGGCCAAGGTTCACATACGTGAGTAACACTCACGCTGTAATCTAAAGTCAGCGCTTCTCTGTCTTGGCACTATTGACATTTGGGGCCAGATAATTGTTGTGGAGGGCGGTCCTGTGCACTGTAGGGTGCTTAGAAGCATCCCTGGGTTCTACTCACCCCATCCCACCGCCAAGTGGTGACAATAAAAAATATCTCCAACCATTGCCAGATGTCCCCAAGGTGTGGGGACAAAGTCACCCCTGCTTGAGAACCTCTGATCTAAGTGAATAGCACTCCCTGGAGTTGTGCAGTGCATAGATGAGCCCACCCTCATAGCCCCAGTCCTGAAACTGTCTTTCCAGACTTAAAGAGCCCAGGGGCAGGCTTCTATTCTTCTCTCTTCTGTAGGCAGTCAGTGGTAAACAGGTAAACAAGAAAAATAAATAACATAATTAAAGACTGCAATGAGTGCTGTGAAATAAATAAAACAGGGGGATGTGATCAAAATATAATGGGAGAACGTGTGCACTGGACAGAGAATCCTGTGCACTACTGGTGGGAATGTAAGTTGGTGCAGCCACTATGAAGAGCAGTATGGAAGTTCCCCAAAAAATTAAAAATAGAACTACCGTATGACCCAGGAATTCGATTTCTGGGTATTTATTTAAAGAAAATGAAAACACTAACTTGGAAAGATATATCCACCCCATGTTCACTGTAGCATTATTTACAATAGCCAAGCTATGGAAACAACCTAAGTGTCCACCAACTGAAGAATGGATAAAGAAGATGTGGTGTGTGTGTGTGTGTGTGTGTGTGTGTGTGTGTGTGTGTGTGTATGGAATGGAATATTATTCAGCCATTAAAAAGAATGAAATCTTGCCATTTTTAATAACATGGTTGGACCTTGAGGGCATTATACTAAGTGAAATAAGTCAGACAGAGAAGGTCAAATACCATATGATCTCACCTATATGTGGAATCTAAAAAAAAAAAAAAAAAAAACAAGCTCACAGATACAGAGAACAGATTGGTGGTTGCCAGAGGTGAGGGGTGAGGGTGGGAGAAATGGGTGAAAGAGGTTAAAAGATACAAACTTCCAGTTATAAAATAAATAAACCATGGAGATGTAATGTACGGCATGGGAACTATAGTTAATAATACTGTATTGCATATTGGAAAGTTGCTAAGAGAGTAGATCTTTGAAGCTCTCATCACAAGAAAAAAAAAGGTAATGAGAGAACATGTGTCACCTTAAATAAAGTAGTTGAGAAGGGCTTCTCTGAGGAGGCAACAAATGAAATGACACCTGAAGGCTGAGAAGGAACTACTTGTAGGAAAATGCGGGGAAGTGCATTCCAGGCAGAAGAGACAGAAAGTCCAAAAGCTCTGATGTTGGGAAAAGCCTACAATGTTTGAGGAATTGCAAGGAGGCCAGTGTGGCTGGAGCAGAGTGAGGGAGGGGGAGGGTAGAAGAAGATGAGGCCTGAGCAGGAGACAGGGGTCTGAGCATTCAGGGTCTTGGCAAACAGGTTGTATTTTAAACTTAATCCTAGGAGAAAACTTAAGGTGCTGGTGAAAGTTTCCCTTCTTGTGTCCTCAAAACTCATGGGCATGAGCCTCAGGCTTTCTCCACTGCAGGCAGGAGCACAAGGTACAGCCCAGCCCACATTTGCAGCCGAAAGTGAAGCCAGCATCCGTTAGCCCGCGCTCAAGGCTTCCATTTCCCCTCTTCTCTTCAGAAAACTAACAGTTTTTCTGCAGCTTATGAAAGGTTCCCATACGTCCAACCCAAGGTCAAGATCAAGAAGATGCAGTACATTTTACAGCATCCAGGGAACAAGGTTTGCTCTCCCTTAAGCACATGTCTTGCCCCAGATTCTATGGTGCTATGAAGCTTTTGAGAGCATCTTGTGACTTAGTAAGATGTCAGGGTGTGGGGGAGAAGAGAGGAAATAGCAGTTCTCTGAGGATTTATGGCCAAGTAATTTAGTTTTCCTGCCTGAATCGTTATCTCTTCCCCCAAGCGTCCTTCAAAAGTCAACGGCTTCAGCACTTTAAGAACCTACCCTGGTCCTACTCTCCCATGGGGAAGCTCAGAACACCTCCAACCCTCCTGTTTCATGAGTGGAGCACTGGGGGACAGTGAGGTCTTGTGAGGAGTTCCCAAAGCCTCCACATTAAAAAGAAATCCTGGCCACCTGCCCTCTTCTAAATGCACACTTTTATTCATCACTGCCTGATAAATATATATCTATAGGGGAAAGTCAGCAGCTTGATCCCCAGTGCACTTCAAGGAAGAAATGCGCATAGCTTAAGACCTTGACAAGGGCAGTGGAAATCAAATTCCAGGAAAGAGAATTATAGTGGTAGCACCTACACATTAGAGCTCTGGAGTCAAACAGAGCTGGGTTCAAATCCCAGTTCCTCCACTCGTTAGCTGTGAGACCCTAGGCGACTGATTTTACCTTTCTGAGCTCGAGTTTCCTCATCTGCAAAATGGAAAGAATGATAACACCTATTTTATAGGGTTCCAGAAGGGAGGGGAACTAAATAAAATGCTGATAGAACACAAGCTTCGTGAAAGCAGGTCCTGAAATTGTGTTCCATTGTAACCACATGTCTCGCATATAAATATTGGTTGAGTTAACTATTTGATGAGTAAGTGCATGGGTGAATAAATGATAAACCAGAGGAAAGCAGATGTTTGTTATGTAATGGCAGGGAGTTTAGCAACACTTTCACCTGTGGTAACATGGACACTGGATAATGTATTAGTCTATTGGATGATCGGGATAAGGAGATTTCTAGGCCGAATGTTGAAGATGACACCCATTTCTTCTTGATGCTTATAGTAATATGCAAGAGGAGAGAGATAAGCTAAAGGAATGATCATTCAACAAAAAGAAGCCAGGACTTGATGATTTTGAAAGTTGCTGTGTCTCCAGATGGCAAGTGATGGTAAAATTAAGAAATGTCTCCAGGCAGAGATCAAATCCAGGACACTGTCAGGAAATAGGGCATAAAGAGGAAGTTGAGGGTGTGACTCTAAAGTCCCTGATTTATGCCTCACAAAGATCTAAGACAGCACCACAGATAACAAATCAGTCAAATCATACAGCTTTTGGGGATTTTCGGAAGAAACTCAAGGTAGAGAAGAGTTCATCTCAATGAGATTCATGGGTGGCTTCTCTCTGATGGAACAAAGCCCCCAATGAGATTCACAAAAGACCCACGAAATTTTTAAGAAACATACATTGTCAATAACATAGCCAGCTTGGATGAAAGAGATGGAAACTATGCAGATTGAAAAGAGACCTTTGGGTCCCCACACTTCTACAGAAGGACAGTAGCCTGAGAAAACAACTCATCTGCAGACAGAGCAATCAGTGTTTCATGGAGAAGGAAGGATAAGTCAGATGAACCAAGAGTTCAGAGGGTGGAGCCCTTGAACAACGCAAGACTAGAACACACCCAAGGTGAGAAGTAAACAAAGACTTGAAGGAGCGGAAGAGGAGCAATGGGGCAGGACTGGAGCTGAGGATGGAATTGCACATGTCCAGCTTTCCACTTCTCACCTAGGGATCTGAATAACTTCCGTAAATTTCCCCTCCCTTCAGGTGTCAGATGGCAGTTGGATGGTTATCATCAAGAAACCAACTGTAAGGATCTGAGGCTGAACTTTCATCATCCCCCAGAATTCTAGGAATGGAGGATTAAGAAGGAACTTCATCCTGGGGCAAATGACAATCTACATGCCAGAAATGCCCCCAACCATCTTCAGCCTGAGAAATGTGGGTCATAACCTGAGAGACACACCAGAATCCCCAGAAGAATCTTGTCAAAATGAAACAGCCTGAGTTCAACCCCTTGAAGATTCTGATTCCCATAGCTTTCAGCAACTCAGCTCATATACACTGAGTCATAAACAGCCTGACCATCTGCACATGAGCAGACAAAATTTGCCTGGATATGGATGAATACTTGACTCAAAAATTTTAAATCAACAAAATTCATCTTTTAATGTTAGTTTCTTGAAATAGGGGGGAAAAGTCATCAAAGCCATGTCAGGCACATTTGTTGGGATGGATTAACCATCCTGAACTCCCCCTCCCACTGTTAATCCATGAAGGGATGGGAACATATGTATCTTAATTCAGGCTGCTATAACAGAATACCATAGACTGGGTGGCTTACAAACAACAGAAATTTATTTCTCGCAATTCTGGAAGATGGGAAGTCCAAGACCAGGCTGCCAGCACAGTCTGGTTCTGGTGAGAGCTCTCTTCCCATTGAATCCTCACATGGTGGACAGGAGAGAGAGGAAGCAAGCTCTCTTGTAACCCTTATAAGGTCACCAATCCCATTCTTGAAGGCTCTACTCTCATGACCACATGGAATCCTATTCCCCTCCCAAAGGCTCCACCCCCTAATACCGTCACATTGCGGGGTAGGATTTCAACATATGAATTCGGGGGAGGGGGTGGGCACAGACATTAAGTGCTTAGCAATATGTCTCCATCACAGTCAGTGAGATGACAAGAGGTTTTGCAAAGACTTCTGGGACAGGGACAGGCTCTCCTCCTCACTGTCCTCAAGCCTGAAAGGGCACAGGAGCAGGAGCTAAATTACTATGATTACTCAAGCACGGAGGAGGAATGGGAGGAAGAGAAGGCTTCCCAGTGGAGGTGACATGAACTGGGTCTTGATGATTAATTTGGTGGACAGCTAAGGTGGGGCAGGAAGGTGCTCCAGGAAGAGGAAACAGCATGAGCACAGGCTGGGAGGAGTGGGAGAGCATTAGGTGTTTCGTGGAAATAGACCTCCTGGCTGAAGGGGAGAGAGCACGCAGAGGTAGGGTGAGAGATGAGACTGGAGCAAGTTGGGCCTGATTATGAAGGGCCTAGTAAGTCATGCACATAAGTGTGGACTTTACCCTGGGGGCACGGAGCGGGGCTTGATGGATATGTTTTGAAGAAAGACCACTCTGACAACTGCCTGGTAGAATGACTGAGGGTCTCTTGTTATAATCTAGTTCCATCTTAAGCAGGGTCTTCAAGACCACAGATAAGGAGGGCTAAAACTTTGCAGGTGGGGCCCCAGGGAAAGGTTTGAGGCCAGGAATCTGGGGATGAAACTCACTTTGATGGAGGTCCTCAGTGACCCCATCACGTGGAATGTGCCTTAGTTGGAATCTGTCTTAGTTTAGGGCCTCCCAGAAGCAGACCCTGAGACAAAGACTTGGGTACATTGATTTATTTGGGAGGTGACAAACTGGTAGAGAAGCAGGCAAGTGAGGCAGAGAATGGATGGAAGCCAATAAGGAAGACATTGATGACCAAGTGACTGCATGAACACCGGGGCTCAGTCCCACTGGGGGCTTCTGGAAAACAGAAGAACACGCTCAGAGTTGTCCCACCTGAAAGCTGAGGGAACTGGGGTATTAATCCACCAACTACATTCTTATTGGTTGAGAGCTGCTCCTCCCAGCATTTCTGGCCGGCCTCACTGCCCGCTGAGCACACACCTATGGCTGGAGAATGCCCTCAGGCAGGAAGACTCCGGGGCTGGCTGTGGGAGGCTGTGAGCAGGTGCAGGGTCTGTGAATGCTGGAGCAATGTGGGCAGGACACCAACAGCATTTGTTACAGGATGCATGAATATTTCTTGACGAAGAAGGAAGGGAAGGAGGAGAGAGGCAGGGAGACAAGGAGGGAGGGAGGAGAAAAGGATGTAATGAAGGAAGGAGAGAGGAGATGGAGGGAAGAATAAAAAAGGAATATTTACTGAGCACCTACTGTGTCCCAGGCAATGTAACAAGAGTCTTCCTGTATCTTGCTTAACCTCAAGCACAAGCTGTGGGGAGGATCTGATTGTCCTGTTTTCCAAATAAGAAATGGAAGCTTGCATTGGCTAAGAGAGGCAACGAACAGATGGTCTAGAGTTAAAAACTCGGATCTCACGAGCCCAAACTCCAGAGAATTTCCATTATCCCTCTTGCCCCTAGGCATGACTTGGGGTTTGGTGTGTCTGGAAATGCAGGCCCCGGGCCTCAGTCTCCTGATCATGTGACACTCGGTGGTGGTGGCAGGTGTGCTGTCACACCTGTTGACTTTGCAGGAATCATTTACGCCCGAGGGTTTTTGCTTGTTTGGAAACAACTGGCTGATGGACTGTGCTAAATGAAGACCATCTGCAGGTGTGAATAATTTAGAGGAAGTGATATTACTTGGGGGCAGTGAAACTCACTGGAGCTGACAGCAAGGATCTGCTCCCTCGTGACCCGCCACGCTCCCACCAGAGAGTAGAAACGCTCTCGGGGTGGCTTCAAAAGTGTCCCAGCAGCTGCTCGAAAGTGCCCCACCTCATCCCCACCTGCCACCCACAGCCTCCAGCCTCTCTGCCATGATTACTAACAGATCCCCTGGAATAAAATCAATTCATAGGACAGTCTTTGGGAAGGGAACTAATGCCACATACAATATGTGTGGGCTTGGGCAGATCATATTACCTCTCTGAGCCTCAGTTTCCTCATCTGTAAAATGGAGAGAGAGAGATTTCTTATGAGGAATTGGGTCACCTGATCGTAGCGGCTGAGAAGTCCCATGATCTTCCATCTGCAAGCCAGAAACCCAGGAAAGCCCGTGACATAGCTCAGTCCAAGTCCAAAGGGTTGGATGATGCTCACTCGCATTGATGAGGGTTATCTTCTTTACTCAGTCCACCCATTCACATACTAGTGTCCTCCAGAAACACACTCAGAGACACACCCAGAAATCATGTTTAAGCAGACATCTGGGCATCCCTTGGCCCAGTCAAGTTGACACAGAAGAGTAACCATCACAGGGATCATACCAGGACTTCACTGAATAATCCATGAGTCAACACACAAGTTGCAGACCCTCTGGTGCCCACCCAGACCCCCCGCCCTCACCAATGCAGGGCACATGGCCCAGTTTGCTGTTGTCAGCAACTGAAGGCTTTCTCGGGTCCAAGGGTGGCCTGGAAGGTGGGGTATCAATGCCTCCTGGTGGCATCCCTCAACAAATGACCAGAAATCCAGCTCCCATCTCTCGGGTGGGATGACTCAGAGGCATGTCTCCCAGAGTCTCCCTGTGGGATTAAGCTCCAGCCATCCACAGTGATAATTCATCTAATACGGTACCTTGTTCTGGCTCCTTTTCGTCCCTGTCTCACTTCTCTGTTCACTTTCTGGTGTTTCCTTCATCTCTTAAGTAAAATTCTTGCCCTTGAATCCTTGTCTCTGGCTCTGCTTGGGGGGGAACCCAAGAGAAGGTAACGTTTCAGTTGCCGTTGTTTTGTGTGGTTTAGAATCCTGGGGAGGAGGGAGCTGCATATTCTATGTGGGCCCAGGAGGCAGAGCCAGCACAAATCTGGAGAAGCTTTAGGGAGGCAGACTTGGCCTCTACAAAAGGAAAGCTCCTCTTCGCTCCCCAGATAAGATCATGCTGAGACACTGTTGTCTATGTGGTGCTGACACTGATACACAACTGAGGTCCCTGCAGGGCTCATGGCCTGCAGCCCCTGTGCTCACCTGCCTCCATGACCCACCCTGATCTCTGAGTTTTCTCTGGCTGCTCTCGTCAGGGCTGCTCTGGCTCCAGGACCAGCCATCACCCTGCGTGGCACCCAGCCTGGCTGATGGATGGCACTGGTCCCTCTTTAAAGCACCTGGCTGTGAGGGAGGAAGAAGAGCAGATGATGGAAGGGTAGCTGCTGGCCAGGAGGAAGACACTATGGTGAGACTCCTGGGGAACTAAGAGGCACTGGTCACCTGCTTGGAGGGCTGCCTGTAAGAGGTGTCTAGGCATGGAAATTTGCACCAAGAGTGCTTGAGCAATCCCCAATCTTCTTCTTCCACCACCACCATCATCTCATCACCACCACCACCACCACCATCATCACCATCATCATCATCACCACTATCATCACCATCATCATCGTCATCATCATCATCACCATTGCAGGTTACTGGTCATTTTTGTGACTTTGACACTTAAAGTATTTCTAACCCTTCCCGCAACCCTGCCTCCAAGGACTATTACTCCCATTTTACTGAGGAGACTCAGGATCAGAGAGAGAAATAAACATCACCAAAGTCATCACAACCACAAAGTCCGTGAAGTAGGTTCAAGCCAGGTCTAGCTAGTGTCAAAACCCATGATCCTTCAACTACTCCCTATATTCATCCATTCATTCAAAAAAATCAGTCTGTTGAGCACCTACTATGTGTTGATCATTTTACTTGTATTATTTCCAATCCTCTGAACAGCCCTGAAAAGTCACACAGGAAGAGAGTTGCTCAGAGAGGTGAAGGGACTTGTCCAAAGTCACACAGCTGGTCAGTGCGAGAAGTAGATTCAAACCCAGGTCTATCTGGCTTTAAAGCTTGGACTTTTTCAATCACATCCTATGGTCTTTCATTCATTCATCCTTCCATTAATTACTTCATTAATTAGTTAATTAGGCAAATACCCATTTCTACAGCTCCCACTTTGTGCCAGCTCCTTGGACACACCCTCTGGGGTCTCCCATGTGGCAGAGGAAGGAAGGCAAGAGCACACAGAGCTGAAATAGAAGGTTGGGGAGGCATATGCCAAAAGAGACCAAAGAATGTGATTTATGAGTTGAAAGATCACTTCCAGCTGGGAAAATAAGGGCAGGCTTCCTGGAGGAGGTGGTATCTGGGCTGGGCCTTGAAGAATGGAGAGGAGTTTCCTATGTTGAAGTGAGAGAGAAAAGAATTCTATGCAAAAGGACCAACATAAGAAAAAATATGGAAGTGGGAAGTTTCAGGGGAAGGGAGGTACAAACAAGGAGTGGATTGGTTTGGCTAGAAGGTTGGGTAAATAAAAGAGTGAGAAAGGAGGTTAGATGGGGATGGAACCAACTCGTGGTGGGCTGGGGCCAGATCATGTGGGATCTTTGGTGCCAGGCCCGACAAGTCTAGACTTCATCCCGGTGGCAGAAAGCAGCCATTGAGGGCTGTTGAGATTGGAAACATGAGAGCAGCTGAGGTTTCTGACTCCCCCGCAGTGCACAGAGGGCAGATTCCAGCAGAGAGATCTGTATAAGTCTGTCGTCTCAGGACATTGCTGAAGTTGTCTGCATGAGACCTGGGGCCCAGACTGGGGCAGTGAGACAGGAAAGGACCACTCTAAGTGGAGAAGCTTTCTAAGCTGAAATATGCCAGCACCAAGCAGGGGCTTATCACCTCCACCATGGTGGTGGGTAGCCTCCCAGATCAATATGCACAGTGGGGATGGGGCTGGTTCAGAATTTCTCACCTTCCCCTAACCCTGTGAGGTCCCTGCACTGGGGCGCTCCACTTTTCTCAGCCTCCATTCCCTTGACTGTAAAGTGGGGCTGATGATGTCACCACCATCATCATCATCATCACTATCACCATCATCACAATCATCATCACCACCACTATCATCATCAGGGCCCTTTAGGATCACACAGTCCAAAACATTCATTTTTCAGATTCATTCATTTTACTAATGTCTTTGAGCTCCCACTACTTGCCAGGCACTGAGGATATATGAATGAATAAGACAGACTTTGTCCTTAACCTCGCAAAGTCAAAAGTCTGAGGGAAGGGACAGAGCACTGAAAGTGATTCAGCAATGTGTGATATAATGAGGGAGACCCCGGGCACATCAGGAAAACTTTAGGATGGATTGACTTCAGCCAGGCAAAGAGGAGGAACAGTGTTCCTGGCAAAGGGAACAGCATGTGCAAAAAGCCTGGAGATGACAGTGGGCAAAGCTTGGTCACGAAAGTGAAGACACTCTGTTAGCCTGAATCGTAAAGTGTAAGGAGTTGGAGCGAAAGTGGAGAGAGGGCGAGAACTGAGTTTGGAGAGGTCAGGAGGGGCCAGACCACCACAAAGGGCCTTGTCGACCTTTATGAGAAGTTTGGGCTTTATCCAAGGCAATAGGGAGCCATGGAAGAGTACAAACAGAGGAGGGATAGATGTACATCTCAGGAATATCCCCCTGGCTGCAGGGTGGAGTATGATCACAGGGGGCAATAGTGCAGCTAGGATGACCAACCAAAGGTGATGAGCTTAGAGTGGTGAAGGGCTCGAAGAATATGACAAGATGGACAGAGGATCCTGCCTTTGACAGCCACTTAAGGGAGAATCAACTACATTCATGGCCAAAATTGTTTTTTATAACCTAAAGCACAGGCAATGGGGAGGTCAGTGTTGGACACTTTGACCTTAAGTCCATTTTCTTGTGTCCCCACCCCCCAAACCCAGAGGCCAGCTCGGAGTGACCAAGAGGATAAGCTGGCCTGGGTTGCTCAACTCCCTCCAGCCACATGGCCGGGAAATAATTGCATTAGCCCAGCTCCCCGAGGCAGCCAACCCAGACAAGGGGGCTCCAGAGGCGGCAGCTGGGGGTGCTCCTGAGTTAACCGGGAGCACGCGGGATGAGTTGCTGCTCTGTTTTCATCTTGATGAATCTAATTAGACAAGCAGCGATTGTGCTAAATGGACTGCCCCGCAGACCGAGGCCACAGCCAGATGCTGGAGGACCCAGGCACAGGCAGAGCAGTCTCTGCCAAGATAACTGTCTTTCTCCAAAGAGACTGGGGATGCGGGAGGCAGTGTGGCTGGGACCTGTTGGACACACGCAACCTGGAAAAATCAGATTTCTGGGGACACAATCACAAAGTCACGTCGCAGTTCACCAAGATCTATTGGGTATTTCTGGAGCTCCACTGTGTGCTGGGTGCTGGGGGACACAAGTGTGACTGAGACAGACTTGTCCCTGCCCCCCTGGCGATTACAGCCTAGTGGAGTGACAGATGTTAGCCACATGATCACACAGGAGAGGAAATAAGAATCACGGCCGAGCAGTGAAGGAGAGTTCCCGGGCCGTGAGAAGGAGTAATAAGAGCTGATGCTGACCAAGTGCTTATCCCACACGCGTATTAACTCAGTCAATCCAACAGCCTCATGCAGCAGTTTTATTACTGTCAGTCCCATTTTGCAGATGAGGAAACTGCGGCCCAGAGAGGTAAAGTGACTTTCCAAGGTCACCCAGCAGGGAAGCGGCAGAGCTGGTATTCTAGCTCCAGCATCCAGGCGTCTAGCCATGAGGCAGAGGGCTGTGCAAAGTCCCTGTGGAGGGAAGGAGCGTGGGGGAAGTGTCAGTAGGCAGAGGAGCTGGAGGCAGAGGTGGAAGGGGGGTACAGACTGATGCTGAGGGTACAGTGGTGGGAGTTGGGGCCAGACTACAAGGATGTGTCAGTCACATCAGGGACATGTGTCTTTATTTTGAGGGCAATAGGGAGCCACAGAAGGGTTTTATGCAGGAAAAGGATGTGATGAACTTTGATTCTTACTCCACCCAGCAGAAACAGCACGTCAGGAGCAGGACACACATTTGACAGATGAGGAACGTGAGGCCAAAGAGATAGGCTGACTCAAGTGAAGAGTTTGGGAGAGTTTAGAGGATTCCACTAGCTGGGTGACCTTGGGGAAGCCCTTTGACCCCTCTGGGCCTCCACTTCCCTATCTGTAAAATGGGGACATAGGGTGATCTCGAAGACCATTTTAGCTCTGACCTGCTAAAATCACTTGGCTTCTTTCTTTTTCTTTCTGTTCTTCCTTCCATCTAATCACATATAAAGCTCCCACTAAGTGCTAGGCACTATGCCAGCTCCAACCCCACCATGGGAAGGAGATCATGGATCATCATGATCTGCTTCTTTCATGTCCTTGCATTGTGCCGCAAATACGGGGGATCCTGCACCTGCCAAAGTCACCCCCGGATCCCATCTAACACAAGCCCCCTGCCACTCATTCCAACAGTTGTGGCCGCAGCAGGGCTTCCATCTCCACTCTGGATCATTTTTCCCTCTGATGAAAACAGACGGAGAGACTTGGAGAGAAACGCAGCCCCTCCCCTTCCCCGGAGCTCACGGCTCTGGGTTGGGAAGAGGGCCAGAGCTGATTCTGATACCAGCTGCCTCTTGCGGGCTCCAGACTCTGAGGCCAGCTCCCCGGAGAATTTTCGTGCCTCTCAGCAGGCCGCAGGGAGCTCAGATTTCATTTCCTTGAACAAGCCCAGCTCCTCCTTTTGCTGGCACAGCCCCATCTCCCCGGCAGGTGCACGATGTGGCCTCCATTCGGCTCTCTCTCCAAAGACTTCGGGGGTGGGCATGGCCCCACTGCCCCCCGCAGATCTCCATCCACCCCAGGATGCAGGAGCCATGGCCTCTGCTTGCATAGCAATCCCAGCTCAGAACTAATGCTGCTTGGAGGACAATTTGGGATAGGAATTTATAAACAATTATAAAAAGTTTAAAAATGTACAGACTCTTCAACCCAGCAACATCTTTTCTCAAAACTTATCTTACAGAAATATTTGCCAAAGTACATAGTCAGGTACTTACCTGGAATTCAAATATCGAAGAAGCTTTGAAAATTGAACGTATTTCTCTAAGTTTGGAGCCAACTCTCGCTTGGCAGCAAACCTGGCCCTGAACCAACGTAAGGCTATTTATAGTCTTCATTTATCCCATGTAGTGGGACTATTTATAGGTTTCACTGAAGAATTTATTAGTGTGTTTGGGAGCTGTCCCAAGCCCCCCTGGTGGTATTAAGTAGTGTATGACATATGTACCCTATAACCTGTCTAAAATCTGAAAATACTGAGTCCCAAAACATAGGTGGCCCCACAGGGTTTGGATGAGGGATTGTGGATCTGTACTAGCAAAAAGTGGAGACAACCCAGAATTCCACCCACAGGAGACCAGTCAACAAGTTAGGATACATCCATACAATGGAATAGCGGTAACAACAGCAAGCATCAGAGCAAACCCTTTGAGACGGTTCAGGGAAGATCAGTGACTTTCCCAAGGAAGATTATGCTAACATAGAAAGAAGAAGGTAGCGCTGACATGAAAAGAATTGGGAGAAATAGCCAAAATGTATTGTTGATTTTTTAAAAAGGCAAGTTGTAGGACAATAGGTAGAGCATAAAACCATTACGTAGGTGTGTATGCCCATAATCCATATATATAATATGTGATAGGTGCTATCAGTTTTATGTGTCAATTTGACCAGGCTACAGTACCTCGTTATTCAAAGCCAAATCTAGCAGCATCAATCTAGTTGATGCAGTAAAAGTATTTGCTTGTTTGGTTGGGGTTTTTCCTCCTTTCTCTGTCTTTATTCATATACAACATAAGAGGGCTCTGGAAATAATTTCTTATTTCTTTTATTAGTAGAATTCTTGTTTGTTTGTTGGTCTGAATTCAATCTTACATGGAAGCCTGCATTGGCCTTTTTTTTAAAATTTTTTTCTTTTTTCTTTTTTTGCTAGGAAAGATTTGCTCTGAGCTAACATCTGTTGCCACTCTTCTTCTCCTTTTTTTTTCTCCCCAAACCCCAGTACATAGTTGTATATTTTAGTTGTAAGTTCTTCTGGTTCTTCTATGTGAGCCATCGCCACAGCATGGCAACTGACAGGTGGGTGGTGTGTTTCCGTGACTGAGAACTGAACCCGGCTGCCGAAGCAAAGCATGCTGAACATTAACCACTAGGCCATCAGGGCTGGCTCATGGCCTTTGTCCCTCATTCCAAGTCCTTTGGGGAGCCTGTCAATGAAGAGACCCGCCCCTCCCTTGGTTCCTGGGTGGCAGGGGTCCCAAGCTCAGCACGTCGCTGTGCAGGTCTCTCGTAGATGTCATCAATGTTTGTAACAGTCGACTTTCAGTAAAGGGGATTATCCCCCATAATCTGGGTGGGCGGGAGTCAATCAACTAAAAGGCCTTCAGAGGAGAACTGAGGTTCTCTGGAAGAAGTTCCACCCGTGGACGGCACTTCAGCTCCTTCCCAGGAGCTCCAGCCAGCCCACCCCACAGCCTGCCCTGTGAATTCCAGACTTGCCCAGCCAGCCCCACAACCATGTAGCCAATTCCTTGCAATAATCTCTTAATATAGATCTCCCACTGATTCTGTTTCTCTAGTTGATACTCTATGTAACTATCCTCCATTCCTCCCACCATGGGGTAGACCCTGCCCTTTAGGAAAGACAGAGGGTGGGCGCCCATCTGAAAGTTACATGTGACTACCTCAGAGTGGTCTTTCTGTGCCAGGCCCTGTGCCAAGGATGGTCTCATTCAGTCCTGACCACCACCCTATGAGGTGGGTACTATGATTAGTCCCACTTTCCAGATGAGGAAGCTGAGTCTCAGAGAGGTTAAGCAATTTTCCCAAGGACACACAGACACCTATGATTCTATTCTGCCTGACTCCAACACATGAACTCTTAACCACCAGTTCATCAGCTCAGAAATATCTCCCTGGGATGGAACAGGGAGGACAGAGGAGGGGGACTTGACTGCCTCCTCCAACCAGGTGGCTTGCAGACAAGTTGAGAACAAGGCTAATGACCAGGACTCATATTTCAACCTGGGGCAGCAACTATCTTCATCAGCTGGCTTTGTCTCCTGCCCTTTCTGTCTCTCTCCAAAGAGGGCCAGGCTACTGGCCATGTGTCCAGACTCCTGAAACCGACCCCTCTCCCCAAACAGTTATCAGCAGCAGCAGCAAAACAACTAAATTGGCAATGCTTCATACAACACCAGCCTCCAGATGGATTAATGAAGGGCCAGGACTCCTTGTATAGGAAAAAGAAAGCTGGAGGAGGACCCAGGACACCTGGCTTCTAGCCTCATCCCACCATGAGAGCTGTGTGACAGTGGGCCTGTCACCAAACCCCTCAGAGGCCAAGACTGAGAGAAAGCAAGAACCAAGCACCTTTATACTAGTAAGTCCTGAGATTCTACCACCTCCAAATCGCAGATGAGGAAACAGGCTGGGAGGTCAGATGACTTGCCCCCATCACACAGCCAGTAATTGGCAAAGCTGAAATGCAAACCTCAATCCACTGACTCCAGTGCCCAAGGTTCCAGGGGACCCCTTTGCAATTCCATGGTCCCCAGAAGAGCTTCAAGGCAGCAGGAATTCTGGGCATATGGGAGTCAGCTTGGCTCATTTCCCTCTGAGTGGAGGGCTTATTGGTTTCTTTGCAGCTACAGAATGGCCCACAGCTGGAGAATTACTAAACAAGAAAGCACAGCAGCCTCTGATTTATGAGATGCATGGAACCATGCCAGGCAAGCCAATCAACTGGCATAAATTTGCATATTAATGACACCTCATAAATAATGCAGAGGATGACAAAAAGAGTTGATGCTTGCCACCAGGGAGCAAGCACCGGCCCTCTAAAGCAGGGGGTCTCAAACATGAGTGGGTATCAGAACTGCCCTCAGGACTTGTAACCACACCCCCAAGGTGTCCATTCAGGATGTCTGGGGTGACACCCAAGAAGTCACATTCCTAACCAGTTCCCAGGTGGTGCTGATGCTGCTGCTGATCCAAGGACAATATTTGGAGGACCACTGCTTCAGCCCCCTCCCTCCTTCCCCACCAGGAAGGGACTGACTCCTTGGAATGCCAGGTGGAATCCTGGGTCCACTACCTGCTAGCTGAGTGACTCCAGGCAAGTTACTTAAGTCTTTGGTCCTTAGTCTCTTTGCCTGTAAAATGGGACAACAGTATCTACCTCAAGGGACTATTGTGAGCGTTAAATGAGACACAGAGAAAGTGCTGACCCATGACCTAGAATGTGGTAAGAATCCAAGAAAATGACAGTTTTTACAAAGGAAATGTCCAGCCACGACTAAGAATCTAAGTCCTTTTTGACTATCATATTATTGTTTTACCTTTTTAAAGAAATAATTTCAGACATACAGAAAAATTGCAAAAAGAGGACTTAGAACTCCCATATACTTGGCAGACACCAATGATCAGGATTAACTTAGGGACAAATCAATATCAGGTACCTCCTGATATGATGCATTGAGAAGGACACAACATCATTCTGTGACATTTTCCCCCAAGACGTACAACTTGAACCCAGTCACAGGGAAACAACAGAAAAGTCCACACTGAGGGACGTTCTACAAAGTAACTGGCCTGAAATCTTCCAAGAGGTCAAGGTCCTGGAAGACAGTGAAAGCCTGAGGAACTGTTCCAGACTGAATGAGACCAAAGAAGCAATAGGAAACAAGTACTGTACACATGTCCACATGTTTACACACACATGTATATAGTTAGAGAATGACAAAGCTGATGTAAAATATTAACATGTGGGGAATCTGGGTGGAAGAGCATGTGGAATTTGTCACAAAATATAGTGATGACAAACTGCCACGCACCTGAAGCTCCTGCAGACTGAATCTCAAAGTCAAGCAAAGCCAGATGCACATAGGAGCCCATGGGTAATGCGCGGTGCTTCTCTCATTTCTCTGCGGTTCTTATCCAGGGGTTGTCCTCCCGTGGGATGGTCAGCTTGGCCAGGTCAGTGACAGCCTCGGTGCCTCCTAACACAGCCCCCGGTAGGCAGTAAGTACTCACTACAGTCAATTCAATTAAACTGGTGTTTACTGAGCAGGAACTGTCCTGGACTCTGGGGCTACCACCATGACTTGGACAGACACTGCACCTGTCTTTGGACAGCCCATGGGCTAAAGGGAACATTCTTCAGTTGACAACCTATCTGTGATCACTCCATTTAGACTGTGGTTGTCCCAGTGACTGGCATGTTGGAGGGTGGAATGTGTCATTGTTTCATAAGATTTAAAGGTCCTTTTGATGGTGGCACACAACACACTGACACTCGAATAAATGAAAGGCAGAAGTCTTTGTGACTTACACGTCCAAATGAAAGGGGGCTGCCATGCAGGGCTGCAGGGGGTTGCACCCAGAGGCAGGGTCACAGTAAGCTGGAGCCGTAGGAGCTTGTGTGTAGCAAGTGGGGTTAGAAGAAACCAGGTTTCATGGGCTCCCTGTGGACTGGCTAATTTGAGTAATTTTGTGGGCTCTGAGGCAAGGGGCTGTCCCTAGTGGTCTGGCCCCTGGCCCTGGCACGATTCGGGCAGATGCACAGCGGCCCTGGAGTATGAGATCCTGAGAGGGGTTATGGTTGGAGTGTGGGCTTAATCAGCTGCTCACAAAGAGGAACTGACAAGCGTCTAGCCAGGGCCTCAAAACTGGGTCAAGACAGCATTAAAAAAAGAAAAACCCTATCTTACAGTCATGTCCTCTCTGAGCCTCATCTGTAGAATGGGGACAGTAACACCAACCTAATAGGATTGAGTGAGGATTAGAGAGAAGGTGTGCAGAGTACACACAAGTGCCTGCACACAGTAAATCCATGAGGAGAATCATCCCCCATGCCAGCATTTAGGTAAAAAACAAACAAAAAAATAATTCATAGTTAAAAAGTTGCTGTTGTAAACACTTGAGGAAGGTGCATACCTCTCTTCACAAAACCGCAGAGCCAGTTCTCCTCCCACATTGAAACAGACTGACATTTATCTCAGGGAGCAACAGAGGATGTGGCTGACTTGCCTTCAGGCGCTGTCCTGGATGAAAACCTGAGGCTCTCCACGTGGCAAGATGTTCACTGCCAGAGGATTGTAGAGCCTGAGGAACACGCATGCCTTATCTCCTTCTTTTCCCTGCCATGGAGCATTTGCTGTGAGTGGGTCTCTCTTTCTCTCTCTCTCTCTCTCTCTGCCTCTCCTCGCCCCTTCTTTCTCCCTCCTCTCCCCAACCCACACCACAGTGGACATCCATCATCCCAGCACCTAGGCGCCATTCCCGTTTGAGGAAACATCAAGACATAAGTGACAAAGCCACACCTCCCACGACAAAAACTTAAAGATGGACGACAGTTCCTCTCCCACTAGCACACACCTAGAGCATGGCCAAGTGACAACCTGGCCGATCATTCAGCCCTGCCCCGACTTTGAATCTTGGGAGAGAGGCACCCCCATTCCAAGAGGCAGCGGAGTCAAGAGCCCATGGGCTGGCATTGTGTAGCTGTGGTGGCTGTGCCACGTGTGGCCCCTGAACAGATCATCTCGGAGGCCGATCCTTGGCTGTGTTTTGTCTCTCCTCTTGCCTGGCCCTCCGCCCTTCCCACCAATCCAGTGAGCTCCCCAAGCCCTTTCAATAAGTTTATTTTCTGCTTAAGGTCACAAAAGTCAACTTCTGTCTCTTGCAATCAAGATGCCTAGCTAGTACACACCCAGAGCTGAATTTCTGGAGGTTAACCATATGGGGGGACTCCACTAGGAGCCATGGAGGAACCCCTCCCTCAGGGTGTCAGAAAGTCTGGGGTGTGGCTTTCTCCACGGCCCTTTCTTTTCCCACAGAGTCACTAGTTCCTGAGCATGAGCCATCTGCTTTCCAGCTGTTAATAATTATAAGAAACCTTTGCTGAGTACTTACTGTATGCCAGGCACTATCTCTAAGTATAGTTGATTCTCATTATTCATGGAGTCCACATTTGAGAATTTGTCTACTCCCTAAAATTTCTTTGTAACCCCCAAAATCAATATTTGCAGTGCTTTTGCGGACATGCATAAAGTAGCAAAAAATCCAAGTCTCCCAATGTGCATGTCCCCAGCTGAGTTCTGACAAGGCGACACTCTGCCCTCGTCTCGGCTCTCGCACTGTGAACAAGTGTCCTTTTCGCAGTCTTGATTAATGTGATGTTTTCATGGTGTGCTTTTTGTTGGTGATTCTGCTGTTTCAAATGGCCCCCAAGCATAGTTCTAAAGAGCTGTCTAGAGTTCCTAAGTGCAAGAAGGCTGTGATGTGCCTTAGGAAGAAAACACGTGTTGGATCAGCTTCATTCAGGAGTGAGTGACAGTGCTGTTGGCCGTGAGTTGAATGTTAGTGAATCAATGATATACACTAAATAAGGTGTCTTTAAACAGGAACACACATAAAACAAGGTTCTGTCTTAACTGGTTGGTGAAAATGTTGTGACACGAGGTTTGCAGGAACCTGATCCTGTATTTCCCCCGGAGCTAATTCAGTATTTGCAGTGACTTATAGAAAGTAACTACCATGAACAATAAGAATTGACTGTACATGACATAAATTAACCCATCTTAATTATGTTGACAACCTCATAAAGAAAGAAGATAATATTATTTTCCCCATCTTACAGTGAGGAAACTGAGGCATAAGGCAGTTAAGTGACTTTTCCAAGTACATAGTGGAGCCAGGATGTGAACTCAGGCAGTCTGGCTTGGGGATGTGAATGCCCACCACTATTTTCATCCATTGAACTGCTTTTTCCTAGTTTCCAAGCGTGTGCATGAGAACATATATTTGAGAAAACCTGAAATGCACAATTCTGATCTTCCAGAAGAGAGTGAGAAATCTGCATACAATTTAGTACTTTGCAAGACAGCAAGGGAAATATAAGTGAGGAAGATGCCCCAGACTAGAGACCGCTACCCCCAGTAAGGAGATTAGGAGGAATTGAGGCCCCTTGAATCTGTTAGGCATCTGAGTGCCCAAGAAAAGCTCCACAAAGAGGATGTAGCATTTGCCACAACTATGAACACCAGAGGCCACTGCCATTCGGGGTCTGGTTCTGTCCTAACAGCCTCTGACCCTTTAAGATTCTGTCTTCCAGGGGCCCCCGGACCAAATGCCCATCTGCTCTTTGTGGTCCCAACATCCCTAGGACTATCCATGCTGCTGGGTCTATGCATCCTGGAGCTCTCTAGGGTGAAGATCATTTCCAGGTTTCTCCAGCTGTTCCTGACTTTTTCCTCACCTGCCACCCAGCTGCTCATTTCCTACCCTCTGCTTTATTGTTCGCTCTAAAATCCCTGGCAATGTATTTTTCCTGCCAGCATCAAGAAACAGTTCTGACCCCCACCCAAACAACTACATCTTTCCCCAAGCCCTAGTTCATCCAACTTATGGTAGGTGAGCAGGACTGGGATTAAGCATCTGGCTGTACCTGTTAATAGGTGTGTGACCTGGGCTAAGGCATTTACCTTCTCTTGGCCTCTGTTCCTCACCTATAAAATGACAAGCTTGAGCAGATGTTTTCTAAAGTCATTCCCAGGCCAGTTCCACATCCCACCTCTCTCCATAGGTTCTGGACGTTACTTAAATATCAATCCAGATGACCTGTGAATAGGCTTCTACTGAGAATAAAAACCTACAGGAAGGCGGAGAAAAGAGATAACATGGCTGCTGACGTATATTTCATGCCCTTTAAACATTTCTCTGGTTGATGGATTGGCCCACTACGCAGGATACCAAAAACAATAAACCCTCTTTACAGTTGACATTTAGGATGTGGAATGCAGAAGAAAAGGATGATCATTTAGCGTACAAAGTCCTCTTAACTTGGAAGGCAGGAGTCATGTTAGAGTTCCTTGAAATGATAAGAATGCAATTTAATTTTCAAGTTCCATTAATGCTTAATATTCTACTTTGTATGGTGAGCAAGTCACTTGCATCAACTGAAAAGTGAAATAGAGCTCCAACCCAAGGGTTTCAGGATGAGAGTCTCCCAGGATTGATATCACTGCATGTCAGATTTTGTGACTCAAAAATATTAAATCCCAGTGATCCAGGACCAAGCAAAGACTGCTGGGTGAATGAGATCAGTCTAATTCCAACTTTGTGATGGGTCATCTGTCTCCCAGTGCATGACCAAAAGCAGCAACTCACAGCTTTCTTGTTACCTCTTTGATCTCTTGAGTCCCACCACACTTCAGAGTAGTACAAAGCCCACCCACGTCCAGGGAGGGGGAGGGCTACAACATTGTGGCTAAACTTTGAAATCAGAATCCTGATGGGTTTGAACTCCATCTCCCCTAACTCACTCTCTGGCCTTGGTCATTCCAAGAAATCTTCTTAAGCCTCAGTTTCTCAGCTGTAAAATGAGAATAAGAGAGAGAATTACCTTCCCCTTAGGGTGGTTTAGAGCAGTGCTTCTCTACTGCACATGAATTATTTTGGGATCTTGTTAAAATGAAGATTCTGATTCAGTAAGTCTGGGGCTCTATTTACGGTATGGCAGAGTTGGATCCTAACAGATTAACCATGTCACATATGACAACTATAAACTATGAACAAAATACAAAAAGCAATTACTGTAGGTCCCTGGAGAGTGGGGGGAAAATGTAGATTTCAGAGGGAAGTCAATTCCTGGAGGAAGGGACTGGTATAGGATGAGTTTCTCATTTTTGCTACTCTGGTCTGAGGACAGACCTCAGCTGTGGCCCCGTGCAGGGCAGCTAAAACACTCAGAGAAATCTTGCTTTGAGCAGGTTACAGCTAAATATTAAATATCTCGACTAAGACTTTAACTGCTGCCCACACAGGTGAGACAGAGTTTGCAGTCACAAACCTAATTGCCTGCTAAAACAAAAACATCAACACTCTTTGGAGCAATATAACAGAATCTGTAATCTTCCACAACAAAACATTCAAAACATCCAAGATAAAATCCAAAATTATTCAACATGTAGAGAACCAAGGAGATGTGACCCATTTTCAAGGGAAAAGACAATCAATAGAAGCCAGCCCTCAGATGATCCAGACGTTGGAACTATGAGACAAGGATTTAAAGCACCCATTATAACTATGTCTGATTATTTAAGGGAAAATATGCTCATAATGAATGAAAAGATAAAGAATCTCAGCAGAGAAATAGAAAATACAAAAAAAGAGCCAAATGGAAATTTTAGAACTGGAATACACAAAAAAAGAAAGTCAGAGAACTTGAAGATAGATCAATAGAAATTATCCATTCTTAAGAAGAGGGAAAAAAAGACTGAGAAATACAATGAACAGAGCCTCAGGGGCCTGTGGAACAATACTAAAAAGTCCAAAATAAGGGTAATTGGAGTCCCAGAAGAAAAGAAAGAAAGAAAATGAGGCAGAAAAAAATATATTTGAAGAAATAATATCCAAAAACTTCCCAAATTGATGATTCAGTAGATCCACAGAAAGGGCTGAGATTCCATCTTTCTAACAAGATCCTAGGTGATATTTATGGACCACACTTTGAGTGGATATGGTCTAGAGCAGTGCAGCCCAATAGAATGTTCTGCAATGATGAGAATGTTCTATATCTTCACTGTCCAATATGGTAGCCTCTAGCCACATATGGCTACCAAAAACTTGAAATATGGCTAGTGTCATGACAGAACTTAATTTTAATTTTAGTTAATATAGACCTAAATTTTAAAAGCCACATGTGGCTAGAGGCTGCCATATTGAATGGTACAAGTCTAGAGGATTCAACGAGACAGTACTTATAAAGAACTCACATGATGCCCAGCATAGGATAGCTCTCAATATGAACTAACCATCGTCGTCAACATCCCCATCATCAAGATCCATCTACTTCACCCCCTTGCTCAGGATCACCCCAGCTTTTCCCCCAATGACTGGGGACAAAGCACTGTTCCTCATGGCCCCCAGCTCCTTCCACCACCTAATCATTATTGACATAGTGTTTTCAGCCTCTTCTGCTGTTTTTGTCTGGTCTGGGTTGTGCTTCTCTCTCACCCCAACTCCTTTATTTCCTCTGAGAGTCAAATAATGTGAGTCCCTTTGGATGAGCTGGGACCGCTCACTGTATACGCCTTGTACCTTAAAACACCCTTCAGCCCTTCCGCTGAAATGGCATGAGGTTTTATTCTTTGCATGAAGACAGCTTTGTGAAAGCATGATGGCACCGAGGCCGTGGGAGGCACCCCTGCCCCAGCTCTGCTGTGCTCTCGTCAGGTCTCACACACTCAGCCCGCACACTCACGAGAATCCAGCCTGCGGGTGAATAGCCATTAACTTTACGGGAAGACAAGAGTATCATCGTAATTAAGGCATTTCTGACAACAACGTGGAGCAGCAGCCACTGGGAGTGTCTCCAGTTGGCATGTTTCCACTCCAGCTGGAAAACGTATAGAAGGAAGGAGGGAAGGCCAAGTGACCACATTTCCCTTCCCTAGAGTGGGGATAGGGAATTATCCAGAGATTACTTCCTAGTTCCAACTAAGATAAAAGCAGAGGTAGATGTGCAAGGGCCCTGGAGCAGGCTTCAAAAGACTCTGTCCCATAAAAGCTGTGTGGCCTTAGCCAAATTCCTGAACCTCTTTGAGTATCAGCTTCTTGATGTGGTAAATGGAGGTAACAATACTATCTATGGATAGAGCTGTTTTGAAGCCTTAAGTGTGGCAGTGGGTGTACTCCCAAAGAGAGGAGTCAACGTGAGCATCCCAGCAGTCCTACAGAATGATTTTTGAAGTTCCTTTGATCACAAATATCTCCCTATCTCAGCGCCTGGAATTTCACCACTAATTACATTAACTTAGGCTGTAGTGGAGAATTACCCTCCCCTCGGGCTCTAGGCTCAGAATATTCTAGTCCGAGGCTTCTCAAACTTTAAAGCACATGCAGGTGAACTGGGGATCATGTTAAAAATGCAGATTTCGGTCCATAGGCCTGGAGTGGGGCCTGGGATTCTGAATTTCTAACATGTTCTGGGGGGAGATAGATGGTGCTGTTCTACAGACCATGCTTCAGATTTTGCTGCATATCATAAAGCCAGTTTCCTTCGTGGGGTTTTCTTATTCAGAGTGACACACCAAGCATCTAAATATTCAGATGGAAAATTGGGAATGCCAGATAATACTAATGATGATGCTGATAACAACTGCAGCTAACACGTATTGAGGGCTGATTCTATTCCAGGCATTGTGCCATGAACTTTCTATACACTAGTTCATTTAACCCTAACAACACCCTTACAAGGGAGGTTCCATTGTTAACCCCACTTTATAGATGAAGAAGTTACATCACAGAGAGGTTAAGACATTTGCCCAAAGGCACACAGCTAGTGGGAGGAAGGTCTGGGATTTGAACACAGGGCTATCTGGCTCTATATGCTTCACCAATATGAAGTGCTTCCCAAGACCCACGACAAAGCTACTATCTCAGAATCTTCATTTTACTAGAGGAGGAAGACCCAGTAGCCTGAAGTACTAGCCCATAACCTGTCAGTGTTTCTCATTCCTGTCTGCACATCAGAGTCACCCGGGGAGATTTTTAAACACACCAATGCCCAAAGCCAACCACAGACCAATTAAATCAGAATCTCTGGGAGTGGGACCCCAGATCTCAGTATTTTAACCTCCCCAAAGCCTTTCTAATTTGCAGCCAAAGTAGGAAAACATTGGCTTGAGCCTGAGCTCTGACTGCTAAGGGGGAAGGTGCAACTGAAAGAGTCAAAGGGCTCAGCAGAGAGGCAGCCAATGTGAGAGAGGTTTAATATGGCCAGGAAGGCAGTTCCCACCTAGCAACCACTCTCCCCCACTCGTCAACATTATCATTGTATAATCCCAGTGTCTCTTTATCATCCGTGCATAAGGAAGTCTGATGAGGATGAAGGTGGGCTCATAATAGTGGGAGTAAAGTGGGAAGAAGATTTCTAGGGGCATATCATTACAGTCACTAAATGTCCAGTGTTAAAGATCCTTTTCCTGCATCTCATCAAGATGTTTGGTCAACAGGGGAAGATCTAGGTGACAGCTGCAGCTGTTTCCCAGGACTGCACCCTGGCAGGAGTATAGGAAACTAACATTCTCTGGGGTCATGTTCATGGAGGAGCCAGAAGGCCTTACGAGGCAAGAGTGGGGGTGCAACAGAGAGACCTTTAGAACCTGTGTACTCTGTGTGACATGGTCATTCTATAGCTGGGGAGAAACAGCAATCACTATCCTAGCTCCCAACCTAGCTGCCCTAGACCCCATGGCATCCTGTCCCTCTCCAGGAAGGCCTCTGCAGGAGACCTCTGCTGAGTTTTGCTTGGCTGGTTTCTTTTCCTCTTCATCTGCTACCAGCACCTTCATTTTTATGTGGGGACCTTCTCCCGCCCATTCATCCCAATTGAATGCACTCCTTTGGGAGCTGTCAATCAAAGTGTCCCTTCTTCTCTTGGCCTAGAGGCAGGCGTGTGACCCAATCTGGACCAATCAGCTCTCTCTTAGGACTCAGTCTTAAACACAATGAAGGCAGATTAGAAGTAGGTGGAGCTGATACATTGTTACCACCAAACCCTAGAGCCATTGGCTTCTGCTGCTGCCTGGATCTGATGCCGACCCTGATATCAGTTCCCTTACGTTAAACGCAGCATATATGGGGTTAAAACCAAAAGCTCTCCTCTTTCCCTGCTTCTCTAAGTTACATTCACATGCAAATATCAGTTTTTTAAACTTTGTATCTCTGAACTTACAAGGCAAATAGAAGTTACAAATTGTTAGAGTCTAGGAGGCCTCATGCTAACATTTTGTCTACTTACAGGTCCTTTGAAGTTTTGTGACAGGGAAACTGATATCCAGAGAATGTGAAGAAACTAAAGCTTCCCAGACCTCAACTCCTTGACTTCCTGGTACCAGAATCCACCCTCCACCATGGAGACAGACAATCAAGGACACCCAGCTGCGATTCCCTTATCTCGCCATCCCCCTCCCTGCAAGCAGCCTCACAAGGCCAAACACAGGCTGAGGAGAAAGCGCCAACTAGCAAGGCCACAGGCTCCCCCTCCCTACAAGCAGCTGCATTCCTCACAAACTTTAAGACCCCCTTGCCTCCCATCTTTCGGCGAGATGGGACAAATTTGAGGACTCACTCTCATTTCCCAGCTGGCATCACCCAAAATAAAAACTCTCCTTGCCATAAGCCTGGCGTTCCAGTTTTATTTGGCCCCTCTTGTGTGGTGGGTAAAGAACCTGTGTATGTGTCCAATAACAGATCTCCAGAGTGCCAAAGCCCTTTTTATTCCTGAGAACTGTTGGTCAGCTATTCTTTGGTTCTATGAATTCTTCCTATCAATTCATTTTTGCCCAAGTTAGCCAGGAGCTCGATGACATGGCATCCAATGTTTCATAAGCTGGAACCTGGAAATAGAAGCAGTGGCATAGCCAAAAAAGACGGCTTCCATTGTCACAGGACTTTGAACTCATAAAATATTAGAATGAGAGGGGGTTTAACTGACCAACTCCTTCCCTGCGAGGTAAATCCTGTAGTCCCTGCCAAGTCATTGTCCAGCCTTCCAGTGGGAGGTCCTCTACCTCCCAATGAATCGGCTTCAATGGGTTCTGACCAACTTGTGTGACTTTGGACAAATCTTTTAACTCTTCCAAGCCTCAGTTTGTGTGTGTTATATCATTGTGCATTCTACACAACATAATGCATGCAAAATACTTTGCACAAGGTGCCCAATTAAAGGCAGTTACCATAACTTGTATGGAAATGAAATCTACCTAGTCCCAGAGCTCCCATTTTCATGGAACCAAAGGTCTTTGACAAGGGAAATGCTTCTGGCTCTTTATGTTACTAAGAAAACAAGCCCAAGGAGCCTCAGGAAATAACCCCAAATCACACAGCAAAGAGTAGCGGTACAGGGCTTGAGTTTCCTAGCCTCTTACCAGCTGGCTGGTCTTTGAGCCACACCTTCGAAGTTGTCTCCAGGGACCAAAGGAAGAGATGAAACCACCAAGACAGTCAACAGGGAAGAAAATGGTTTCTTGTGGCAGGAGAAAGAAAAAGGGGAATTATTTGGTCCGGCGCTCCCAGACCCCATCTAGAATGCATCCGTCACCCATCACCTTGCCGAGTAATTGCACACACAGTTACTAAGTTACAGCTCAAATTAGATGCTGTGGCCTACATTTGGGAAACAAAATAATTCACTCTGCCAAATTTGGCATTGGGATTCTGCGTTTATAAATCCAGCCCAGCAGGGGATCCAGGACAAATAAAACTCTATTCCCTGAACAGATTTGGATGAGGCATCCATTCTTATTACCAACCCAATTAAAGCTTCCTAGAATCACCAGACTTGTAAAGCTATGGTGAGGCATGTCAGAGATCTCAAACTCAAATGCCTGCAGAGGCCAGACAGGTAATATCAATGAATGAAGAGGAGGGGACTGTGGTGAAATGAAGGGCTCATGCCCAGTCTAAAGGAGGCAGCTACTACTCAGCCAGTAATTGCTATGGGGAGGTGCGGGGGTATGGTCCCAGGGTTCCAGTCCCAGCTCCATCACTTACCAGCTGTGTGACTTCAGTCTGGTCACTTACCCTCTCTGTGACTCAATTTTCCAATCCACAAAATGGAGATTATAATAATGCCTACCTCTTAGACTGATTGTGAAAATTAAATGAGTTAATACATTGAAGTACTTAGAACATTGCCTACCCCATAGTAAGAACTCAATAATATTGGCTGTTATTATTTAGTCGATGATTTTGAACAAGGGATTCTTGGAGCCAATAATGGTAGTGAGACTAGTCAAGCTATTCTCAATATAGAGAGGCTAACAGCATGGGATAAGACCAGGTTGACTAACAAATCTTTTATTTTTGCTGGAATGCTGGCTAATGCAATGTATACTCACGTTGGGACTCACCTACTGATCATAACCTTATTCGATTCTTGCTTGTGTCTTTAATTTATTAAAACTTGGGAAACTAATTAATTCTTATTCTATGCAGTGGATTTAGCAAAATATTTTCAATTAAAGAGTCTTAGGGATAGAAAAGCTAGATTCTTGGTGAGAGGAAACTTGGGCACCATTGTTCTAAAGCCAGAATACATATAGATCTGGGTTTGACAACAAGTGTACTTAAATCCTTGACTTCATAATGATATTCAAAAGGAAACTCACTGGTCAGAGGTGGAGGATGCTATGAACCAACTCTTTTTTGTGAAAAACAGAAGATAAAGGCAAAGAAGCATCTATCCTGCCTCTTCTAAAAGAACTGTACCTCTGGCTAGCCAAATAGCCAGTGATACTTTTTATATACATTCCAGATAAGGAATGAACACAGAATTATAGAATTAGAATATCACCCTTTTGCAACTGATAGAATTAATAGACTTGGGTATTGAGCATCAGCTACTAATATCACACACAAAAAGTACAAAATACTTGCTATGAATCAGTCTTAACAAAAAGAAATGACAAAAATCTGATAATGCCTCTACATCCCACTACCAATTTACAGGGAAAAAGAGCAGAAGAACACCTTAAATAGACCATGAGGATATAGCAAAATCAGGACTGGAGGAACCTGATAGGAAAAAGAACCCAATTCCTTCAAAAAATTGCAAGGACAAAAAGAATTATAGAGGAGGGATCTATAGATTGAAAAAGACTTAAGAGATATATCAACCAAACACAATATATGGACTTTATTTGGATCCTATGATGGTAGAATAATGGCCTCCAAAGATGTCCATCTTCTAAGCTCTGGAACCTATGAATATGTCCCCTTACATGGCAAAAGGGACTTTGCAGATGTGATTAAGGTTAGGGACTTTGAGATGAGGAGATTGTTCTGGACTATCCAGGTGGGCCCAATCTAATCATATGAGTCTTTAGAAGTGGAGTCTTCTGGCCGTAGTCAGAGAGAGATGTGACAACACAGGAAGGGTCATAGAGACAGATAAGGAAATGGCTTCTCCCCTGGAGCCTCCAGAAAGGAATGCAGCCCTGCTGACACTTTGATTTTAGCCCAGTGAGATCCACGTCTGACTTCTGACCTACAAAACTACAAGATAATAAGTTTATGTTGTTAAACCATCAACGTTATGGTGATGTGTTACAGCAGCAATAAAAAACTAATACAGATCCAAACAAGCAAACTATAGTTTAAAAATTACAATAATTGAGAAAATTTTAACACTGACTGGATATTTGATGATTTTAAAAATTATATGAGATTAAGGAAAGATTTGATAATGCTAAAAAAGTTACCTGAGGGGATCATGATATTTCACATGTTTGGTTAGATTAATTCTCAGATTTCTAATGGGTTTTGGTGCTATTCTAATACAAGTGATTTTTCTGAGTATTCTGAGGAGAAAGGGAGTGAGGGAGGGAGGACAGGGGATAAATCCAGCTGAGCAAGGATGTGGTCCCAGCTAGAGGCCAGCCTCAGCCTGATCCCACAGGGTGCTCCAGAGCATGAATTACATCACAGGGGTGGTCCACCTAGAGACAAGGGGTCCGGATTTTATTCCCCTGTGTCAGTCTGTCATTGGCTGTCAGCTGTTACCAGGTGACAAAGGGGTTCCTGTTGGCTGAAGTCAATTCGCCAGAGAATGCAGCAGCCATGAACCATGCAGGCAGCACTCACAACACCTGGAAGATTGGCCCACCAGCCCATTAAAGGGATCTGGGAGGAACACCAAAAGTGTCCACTACAGTTCACCCCTTGAATGGCTCTGATGCATCACTTCTCACATGAAGTTCACCCCACGCAGGCACAGCTTCTATAGAACTCTGGTTGGTCACAGTTTGGGGGAAATTTTAACAAGAGGAAGATTAGTGGGATGAACTAGAGCCCCCACTACTGTAGTTGGTCTTGAAGCCAAACTAATATTCATCATCTCCCTCCTCCACCACTCATTCTAGATTGCCCTCCTCTGTCAGTACTTCTGCTGGACGAAGTGGTCTGCCTGATGGGGTGACATAGACCCTCATTCTGGGGAGTCTGAACCCCTGGGTACATGCCCTTATCAGACAGTGGTTGCCTTTTGCCCATTTTCAGTTGCAATTAGGGATGGCAGTACCAAGAGGTACCCCAGGTGATCCCCCTGAGCACCAAGAATATGTATCTCTGTTCCCACTGTATAGCTGCAGCCCTTCCTCCTCATGATGATGAGGGCCAATTGCCTCTGCCAGGATGGTAACTTTGCCTTCTGCTGGACCCAAAATGCCCAGGTGGCAGGTATAGTTTTATGTTTACTGAGACTCCTATTGTGTCCCCTGATGTCCCCTGATGCTCCCATCACTGTCTCTGGAAACTAGGACCTCTAGACTCACAGAGCCTGTGGACACCACAGAAATCCTCCAAGTAGATGCCTGGGAGTTATGGAGAGTGGGGTGATTCTTCCTTTACCTTTTGGTTCCCAGACGCATATATTCTACCTCTTAGTGACATGGCAACATATAACGGCATTGATTTAAGGAATATTCTGCATCTTTCAGGATAGTGTGCCCACCTCACAGGGTGTCATCACCAAACTGACATATCAACTGTGACTTCAAGAGGCCATTCCACTGCTCTAACAGATATCCACTTCTGGATAGTGTAGAATATGGTAGGACCAGTGGACTCTGTGGTCATGTGCCTACTGCTGCATCATTTTGCCCAAAGTTATATTTTGCAGTATCACATGATGGCCCATATATATGAACCCTTAAATAGTGGTGCTGGCCAAAGCCCTGGGAGCAAGGAAGGCAAACACATACCTGGAATACATGTCAATCCCAAACCAGGATGTCTATGGTGTGAGGGTCTGATATAATCACTTTGTCACCAAGTGATGTGGTTGGTCTCTTCAAGGACTGATACCATACTGGGGACTTAGCATTGGTCTCTGTTGTGGGCAGGTCAGATACTTAGCAGCAGGACCTAGAACAGCCTTGGTAAGAGAACCCATGCTGTTTGGCCCATGCATAGTCTCCATCTCTGCCACCATGGCTATCCCATTGTGCAAGCATTGGGTTGGCCAGGGAGAGAGACTGGCTGATATCTACTGCCTATGTCATCCAGTCCATGTGATTTTTTTAATGTCTCTTTGCAATGGGTGCTGTCTGGTTGACATTAACATACAATATAAGGACCCTCGTGCTTTGTGCCCATTCTTATATCTCTGTCCAGATTCCTTATGCCCAAAACTCTTCACCCCATCTTCTAATCTTTCTTCTTCCAGGCTCTTGACCAATCAACCAAATCATTTGCCATTTTCCAAGAGTCTGCGTGTATCCTTAACTTGGGCCATTTCTCTCTCAGAGTGAATGGCATGGTACATGCCGAAATATTGCCCATTGGGAGGATTTCCCCTCACCAGTCCTTCAGGAACACACCTTAAGGTGGCTGAAGTGCTGCCACCATCCATTTTTGGCTTGCACACACAGACTAGATCAACCCATTGGTAAACTGAGCTTATTCCTCTTCCATCAGTTGGAAGCTCTCCATGTGGTCATAGGTGAGAGCTGAGGGAAAGATGCTGGTGCCACAGTGATGGAAACATGGGAGTCCTGGCCACCTGCTCATGCAGCTTGTTTGTGTTCCCTGGACCTGCCGGAGCCCAATCCAGGATGTACTACTTTCACTTTACAAAGACTTGCTGCTGGGCCCACCTGACCTTATGACCTTGCAGGTCTGACAGTACACAGTTCATGATGAGACCAGCAGATCCTGACTGCGTGGTCATGATATCACATGGCCAGACACTCAGTCGTTAGCCGAGCCCAGCATCAAGCTAGACGCTGCTTTTCAAATGTTGTACAGTTCTATGCTTTAGATGATGTACCAGTTTCCCAGAGCTGCCATAACAAAGTAGCACACACTGGGTGGCTTAAAACAACACAAATGTTTTCTCTCACAGTTCTGGAAGCTGGAAGTCCAAAATCAAGGTGTCAGCAGAGTTGGTTCCTTCTGGAGTCTCTGAGGGGGAAACCGTCCTTTGCCTCTCTCCCAGCTTCTGGTGGTTGCCAGCAGCACTCGGCGTTCCTTGGCTTGTAGATGCATTCCTCCAAACTCTGCTTCCATCTTCACGTGGCTTCTCTCCCCATGGGTGTGTCAGTGTGCCTCCAAATCTCCCTCTCCTTATAAGGACAAGTCAATTGATTTAAAGTGCACCTAACCCAGTACAACCTCATTTCAGCTTGATTATACCCACCAAGTTCCTATTTCCAAATAAGGTCACATTCGCAGGTGCCAGAGGTTAGGACTTCAATATATCTTTATGAGGGGCACATGTAAACCCACTCCAGGTGGCAAGGCTTTACCCCAAATCCCAGCACCCTTCTCTACCAAAGATCTATCTAGTTCAATGACATCTGCCAAATCCTACAGCTCAAGCAGCTTGGACCCCCTCCAGATCCTCTTCCTGCCCTGGGCTCTACTAAAAAACTAGCAGCCTTTCATGTAATCCAATAAATGTGTTGAGAAGTATTTTCAAGTGCAGAATATTCTGTCTTCAAAATGCAAAGATGCCCACCAAGCTTGTGCTTCCCTTTTAGTGGTAGAAGGTGCAAAGTGCAATAACTTGTCCTCAACTTAAGAGGAGATGTACTGGCCTGCCTCGGATCACTGAGCCCTGGAAAACTTCACCAATATGGCAAGCTCCTGAATCTTAATAGGTTTTCTCTCCCACCTTCTGGAGCAAGTTTGTTTTACCAAGGCAGCCAGGGCACTTACTACTTTTTTCTCATCAGGTTAGACTAACATGAAGTCATCAATGTAGTAGACCAATGTGATGTCCTGCAGAATTTCTAGAGGGGCCAGGTCCCTTTGGACCATATTGAAGCAGAGAATTGGAAATTAATGTAGCCCTGGGGAAAGACCATGACTTTATCTGTTATCTGTCCCATGGAAATGAAGACTGCTTCTAATCCTCACTCTTGATGGGCATTGAAAAGAACGCATTCACCAGATCAATGGCTGTACGTCTTCCCAGCAGAGGCTGTGATACTCTTCTCCAGTAAAGATCCTACAACTAGCATGGCAGTGCGATTGGGCCTACTTCTTGCTTACACGTTAGAGATAATCCACTGTCGTCGGCCATGATCCACCTGGGTTTTGCAGGGGTTAGACTGACTAATTAGGAAGGAATTGATGAGACTGACACCTGTGCATCTATAAATCCTTGGGAGCGGTATTCACCTCCATCTTCCCCCTAGAATGGAATAGTGTTTATTATTTGCTATCTTGGCTGGGAAGGAGCAGGTTCAGGGGCCCCCAGTTGGCCTTTCTTACTTCACAGGTCAAAGAACCAGCGTGAATGTGAGAGTCATGCCAACAATTAAATACTTCCATTCCAATTGTACATTTGGAAACAGGAATGACCAACAGCTGGTCTGTAAAACATCCCATTGGTCCATCTCCCACACAAACTCTGAGAGATGAAGCTGGTATAGGACTCCACGTATTACCTGGTCTTCATATGCCACCACTCTAACACAGGAACCACAATGGTGCTTTGGGTCTTTGAATATCGGCGTCAGCTCATACCATATATCCTCAGCCCCCAATGGCCCTGTATTAATTTTCTATCACCGCCAAAACAAGTAAACACAAACTTGGTGGCTTAGAATGATACCCACTTGTCTCATAGTGCTGAAGGTCAGAAGTCTGGGTATAGCATGACTCAAGGGTTCCTCTGCTTAGAATCTTATGAGGTCGAAATCAAGGTGTTGGCAGGGCTGAATTCCTTCCTGAAGGCTCTGGGGATGAACTGGCTTCCAAGCTTATTCAGGTTGTTGGTTAAACTAACTTCCTTGTGGTTGTAGGTCTGAGGTCCCATTTCCTTGCTGGCCATGAGTCTTCACTCCAGGAGACTGCCTGCATTTTTTCTCATGCTTTCATGTGGCCCCCCTCCAGCAATGGTGGGTTGAGTCCCTCTCATGCTTTGAATCTCTCTGACATTCCCTTCTGCCTTTTCTCCTGCTTCCAGCTTGAAAAAGTTCTCTGCTTTTGAGGGCTCGTGTGATTAGTTTGGACCCACTTGAATAATCCAGGATGATCTCCCTATCCTAAAATCTGGAATCTTAATTACATCTCCAAAGTCCCTTTTTCTATGTAATGTAACACATTCCCAGGATCCAGGGATTTGGGAATGGACATCTTTGGGGGGGGGCATTATTCTGCCTACCACACCCCAGTATACAGATACCTGAGTAAACAACCATAGGCCTTTTGGGGGAAGAACGAGAGAAATCAAGACTGTGCACACTGCCATGATATTGCAAGGTCCTTTCTCATGGGAACTCTGTTTTCTCTCTCAGTGAATGAGTTGGGTTTGAGAACTGGTTCAAGCGTCAAGCATCAAGAATGAAGCAATCTTCTTGGTGGAATCTTATGAAGGTCGAAGCAATCTTCATTTCCATGGGACAGATAACAGATAAAGTCATGGGCTTTCCTTGGGGCTAACTTGACTTCAGTCTTCTGCTCATCCATTCTTATCTTCTTTCATTATACATATTTAGCAACAGACTTGGCTGCTTATCTATCCTGCCCAGGAACACCAAGCTCTATTAGCCATCTTCATGGAACCCAGCTGGTCAAGCCACCCTGGCTGCCATTCTGACCTGCTATCCATGACAGTCATTGTGCCTTCCTTGCTTCTGATGGTTTAGTGCTGTCACCTGGCCTCTGCTACTCCCAAATCCCATCATTCCCACAGCTACCAGGATACCAGTTCCACAGCAGCATCTCTGCCAGCTTCACTCTCAGAGGATGCCACTACAGAGTTTCCCAACGACACTAGTGCCCCCTCATTGGCACATTGCTTATGGCCTTGGTAAAAGGAGGGTCCACCAGTCTTCCCAAGGAATCTAGTCAGCTGGTGATTTTCTGATCTTGGGTAGTAGATTCCCTCTAGCATTTCTACTTCTGTGACCATTTGATCTCTTCCTCCACTCTGCCATCTTGACTTCATTAAATGTGAGCCAGGTTTTTATGCATCCTAGCAGCATATCAGGACTGGCACTTGGGGTGCTTAACATAAAGTTAAAATCTATTTAACAAGATGGGAAGGACACTCCATATTGACAAATTCTCTTTCCTCCAACTTTCTGTCTTGCCCCCTTGATCCAGCATCCTCAGGAGCCACTCCAAGGCATACTCTCCCATTCCAGGTTCTGTAATTCCTTAGAAGTTTATTATCTCCCCTCCCTTAGCAGGTCCAGCATTGTTCTGGACAAGCCATGCTGGGCCTTAACCCTTCTTATAGGTCTAATGTCCAAGTAGGGATCTGGGGGCAGATGCTGGGGAGGGAAAGCATTATCCTATAGGGAGCTGTCTCCTTTGAGGTTTCTGCCTAACTTTCAAGCAAAGAGAGGCTCCTGTCTTCTAGCAAAAAGGAGTGCACCACTTCTGCAGGCTCAGAAAATCAGAGGACTCAGGTTCTCAAGGGCATCTTCCTGGATATCCTCACCCAGGTCTCGGGTCTCCCTCCCTCCCTACAAGGGCACTGACTTTGGCACAGTAGTCTTGCCTAGGCTGAGAGCCCAGCTTTCTCTGAAGTTCAATAGCTTCCACAATTGAGTCTTCTGCCTGGTCTTCAGCTCAGTCTGCCTTCCAGCTGGTCTCTATAAATGTTCCCAAGGAGACTGACTCTCACACTCGGTTTTAAATTACATTGAATAGATCAGAGCCTGTCATTTTCTCTGTTCAGTGGATCCCGTGATTCAGCGGAACTTATCAACAGCCGCTCAATTTTATAATTCTTATAGCTATTATTTCCCCCATGTCTTTCAAGTGTCAGAAACACTGCACAAGTTATTGCACCCCCTTCCACCACAGCCCGTCCCAGGTCACCACAGGTGAGAGTCTTAGCAGTTGTCCTGCCACACCAAGCCAGGAACCATCAATACTTCATCCACCCCCAGCGATGGGACCTTGTTGCCTTTAAGGCAGCAAATGCTCCAACTCCAGAATCCCATGCTTAGAATTGGTTTCCTAGAGCCACTTCTGGTCCCCACCATCCTAGGGTGGATTCCTTAGAAGCAGAGACTTATCCGGGCATTTGTGCAAAAGATTTGTTGAGAGAGAAAGGGAGTAGGGGAGGCAGGTTAGGGTAGGGTGTAGGAGCTAAGCAAAGATGTGGTCTCCACTGGAGTCTAGCTTTAGCCTGATCCCAGGAGAGCCCTGGAGCACGAGTTGCACCATAGCCTTTGTCCCATCTTGATTAATCAGTATTTGGCTGCCAGCTGCCTCTGTGCGAGAGGGTAACCTCCAAGGTGAGGCAGCTCTCATTCAACAAAGGCAATTCAACAGACCATGGGAGAGCTGTGAACCCTCACCACCAACACTCACAGCAGTTGGGGACGATACACCAGGGGTAGTGATGAAAAGAGATCCACCAGGCAAAGAAGTGGGAAGCAGGGGATAGATATTTTGGGCATAAGGTAGCTTTAAGAATCATCCCATACAACAATTGTGTAGCTTTATTATTTAAAAAGTATTTTTGACACACAAAAATAAAACCTATGAAGGAGTTAGAGTTGGCATTATTACATGCAACAGCATGGATGGATCTCAAAATAATTATGAGGGGCGAAAGAATGTAAACAAAAGAAGGATACTGAATCATTCCATTTACATAGAATTCTAGAAAATGCAAACTCGTCAATCATGGCAAAAACTAAACCAGTGGCTCCTTGGGAGGAAGTGGGGCAGGGAGGGCAGGGAGAGATGACAAAGGAGCAAAAGGACATTTTGGGGGTGATGGGTATGCTCACTATCTTGATTGTGGTGATGGTTTCATGGGTGTACACATGTCAAAATTCATGAAATTATACATCTTAAACATGGGCAGTTAATTGTATGTCAATTCTACCTCATTAAAGCTGGCCCTAAGATACCCACACTCTCACCCCGTCCTCCTGGGTATTAAATGCAGGAATTTCTAAGGAGATTATACTGATCCGGGCCTCTGATTGCAAGTACCCAAACCAGTGAAGGCCAAAAAGGAATTGACTGGCTGATGTATCCCTATTGCGGGAAGGGCAGGGGTGGGGCTGCCTTCATGACACTGGACGAAGCCACTGGGGACTCAGCGCTCCAGTCTGTATTCTCCCTCCCCCTTCTCCTCCCCTCCCCCTCCCCCTCCCCACCTTTCACCTTTGCTTGCCTATGCATTGAGAGCCAAATTCTCTCAGGCTGGCTGTCTCCATGAGCTCCCCAGCAGGCCACCAGCAGCTCCTGGCTGCACAGCCCCTGGCTCTACATCCATAGAGGACTAGGCTCTCCTCCTCTCTTGCCCCCCACAAGGGAAGAGCTCTGATTCGCTGGCTCAGGTCATGTGCCCACTCCCAGACCCATCACTGGTGGAGGATGGAAGAATATGGCTGCCCCCTTATCAACTCCATATAAGTGGGTGGGGTCAGGAAGGAGGAGGAACAGAAGCCTCCAAAAAACTCTGTCTGGAGAAAGAAGAGGACTGGTCAGGTGAAACAATAAATTTCCACTACAAGAGGGTGCAGACACCATGGCCAATGAACAAAACAAAACTAACATACCCAGCTGGGGCTTGAACCTCTGATCTTGGCTGTATCCCACCTGGTCACCAAATCAATGAGCCGACAAGATGAGCTGCCATCTCTCTCTCTCTCTCTCTCTCTGGGTAGGAGATCCTAGGACCCCATGAGAAGTGGAAGAGGAAGCATTCAGCTTTGGGTCCTCTGAGAAGCAGATGCCGAGAAAGGATTTGATGTGCAATTATTGGAGGAAATGCCTATCAAGGCTAAGGGGAGAGTGAGCAGGGGTAGTCAAGAGAGACTTCAAACCAAACTCCGGTCTGATACCTGTGGGAGGGGAGAGGGGAGCAAGGACTGGAGCAGTAGAGACTTGGACTCGGCAGGTTCTGAAACAGTCTCAGTCAGAAAAAAATGGGGAGTCCCAGAGCTAAGGTTGCCCATTGGAGGATGTGGTAGACTGAAAAATGACCCCCCATAATACCCACGTCAGATCCCTGGAACCTGTAAATGTTACCTTATTTGGAAAAGGGGTCTTTGCAAAGGTGATTAAGGATCTTAAGATGGGGAGCTTATCCTGGATTATCCAGGTGGGCCCTAAATCCAATGACAAGCTTCTTTGTAAGAGGAAGGTAGAGGGAGGGTCAAGACAGACAGAAGAGAGAACGGTGATGTGAAGACAGAGGCCGAGAATGGTGCTGAGCAGGCATAAGGAATGCCACTATCCATCAGAAGCCGGAGAGGCAAGGAAGGGTTCACCTCTGGAGCCTCCAGAGGGAGTGCAGCCACACTTTCGGACTTCTGGCCTCCCAAATTGTGATATAATACATGTCCGTTGTTTTAAGCCACCACTTTGTGGCAGTTTGTCACGGCAGCCTCGGGAAACTAATGCAGAGTGGTCCCATACTGGGCAGAACTGGGCGAGCTCTACCACTCCGCAGTGCTCAGGTTTTGGCTGGGAGCATTTGGGAGAAGCACGGCGTGGCATGACCATCGTGGTGGATCCAAAGATGCAGCAGGGTGAGGCTGTCGGTCAATCAAGCTCCCTCAGAGGGGGCTCTGAGCTGCCAGCCTCTGCAGCCACCACAAGAACCCTGCACAATGTCCCGCACACAGTAGAAACTCAGTGACTATTGTTGGATGTTGGCTGTAGAATAAATGAAAGTTCGTTCTGTCCAGTCTCAAGGGGCAGACCAGTGGATGAGAAGCACAGGGAAGCAGATTTCAGCCTGGTGGAATAATAACAGCCAACACTAGATGGGAGCTGCTGTTTACCATGCACTGTCGCATGTACTTACGTAGACACACGTGTATCTATGTGTACGTATGGATGGATGGATATACGTGTACACACACGGTTAAGTCAGTTTAAACTTCAATTAAACTTCACAGCAACCCTCAGAGGGTGCTATTACTAGCCACCTTTGAGAAAACGGAGGCACAGTGTGGTAGAGTTACTTACCCAAGGTCACACAGCTTGTAAGTGGCAGAGCAGGACTTCAAACCACCACCCTATGCTGCTGTTGAAGCTATGAAAGGAAGACCGCGAGAGCCCAGACGATTAGTGAGGCAACAAAGCTCCATCACAATTCAGCAATTCAAAGAGCTTCGGTGGGAGGCTGACCTCCTATTATTGGAGATGTGCAAGAAGTAGCCATTTTGTTGACTCGTTCAATAAATATCTGTTGAGTGGCGGGGACTGGGGATCAGGAGGGAGCAAGAGGGGAGTCAAGTAGAGGGTTGAGACGGCCCCAGGTCCCCCGTAGCTGCTGCATATCAAGCATTTACTCATTGCTGAGTACCTTATTAAGGCTTTTATCAGTACTCATTTACATTACTTGACAAGTCTACAAGAAAGGTAGCATTATTCTTATTTTATAAATAAAGAAATAAATTCTTTTATTATTATTTTTTATTGATGTCTTAATAGTTTATAACATCGTGGGGTTTTAGTTGTACATTATTATTTGTCCGTCACCATGTGGATGCATCCCTTCACCCCTTGTGCCCACCCCCTACCCCCCTTCCCCTTGGTAACCACCAACCAGTTCTCTCTGTCTGTGTGTTCATTTATATTCCACATATGAGTGAATTCATGCAGTGTCTGTCCTTCTCTCTCTGGCTTAAGGAAATAAATTCTTATTTTATAAGTAAATAAGCTCAAGGTCACTCAGCTAGGTCAACCCAGCTCTGCCTCCAAACCCCTACTCCTAACCACAGCCTTGTCCTGCCTCCCATGTGCATACGATGATTCTGTTCCAGGATCCCAGGGGCCGCAAACACACAGACACGCCAGATGCACCCTTTGTTCATTTCTTTTGCTGCCTTCAGTGTCTGAGATGGAAAGGCATGCCAGCCCCCACTTGGGGCAACCACCGAGGCTCCTGGGGAATGCCTCCACCCCACTCCACTCCAGTTATCTGGCCCAGACGTGGAGCCATCGTTGATACCATCTTCCTGAGCCGGCATGTTCTGACAATTTGCTGGTAATTGGATGCCACTGGCAAATCATTAGCCCCCTCCATTCCCACCGCATGTGGCCCGGCTTGGCTTGTAACTGCTGAGTGCCTGACACATTTCAGCTCTGGTTGGAAATAGGATCCAATCTGGAAAGTCACTCAACCACAGCGGGGGTCTGAAGGGAACAGCTGAAACTCCCACCCTGTCTCCTGGTTTCTGTCCTTCCCTGGAGCTTTGAAGGGGTTCCAGGCACAATGAGGAGGCCTACGGGGCAAAGAAGGCAGAACAGAAGGAAGCGGCTAGAGTCCTATTCTCGCCTCTGCTGCACCACTGCTTGCTGTGTGACCTTGGGCAAGTCATTCACCTTCTCTGGGCAATGTGACATAGCCCAGGCTCAGACGTTGGTGTCAGACAAGCCTGAGGGGCGGGGGCAACATCCCAGCTCTTGACACCACAAGATGGATGATGTTGGGCAAGATCTTTAACCTTTATAAGGCTCAGTTTATTCATCAATGAAATGGAAGGAAGTAATAGCACTTATTCAGAGGGTGACTTTGAGCATCCCATGAGAATGCGTGAGACATGTTGGCATAGTGCCTGGTACATAATAAGTGCTGAATCAATAGCAGTTATTCTCATCCGCATCATCACCACTTGATGGACAAGCACATTTCTAACTCACCTGGCACTCCCCATCTCCATCGAGTCATTCCCATGGAGCATGAGGTTTGGAATCAGGATCTTTTCAAGTGCTTATTGAATGAATGCAACCAATGGTCACATACCTAGAACGAATTCACATATTGAATGAATGCCATCAGTGGTCACATTCCTAAAATGATATGTGATACCACCACTGACTGAAGACTTAATAGGTGCTAGACAAATAAAGACAACTATGACTCAGCATCTGCCCATGAGGTTCCTGAGCCTCGGTTTTCCCATCTGTGAAATGGGCACAGAGATCCTCATCACCTTGCAGCCTGTTGTGCAGATCTAATGAGATAACCAGCATTCCAGCTGCGTTGTCTTATTTAGTCCTTGTGGCAACCCTGTGAGGTAGGTACAATTCTCATCCCTGTTTTACAGACAAGGAAACTGAGGCTCAGAGAGGTAGAGTGGTTTTCCTAAGTTCGCACAGCTGGTTAGGGGAGGAGCAGGGAGTCAAACCGAGGCATTCTGGCTCCAGAGCCTATGCTCGTGGCTGCTCCAAGCTGGAATCAACCATAAACAGAGGCCAATGCTATTTTCCTGAGTTTCCCCTGCATCCTTCCAAGCCTGCCTATTTCAGTCACATGCAGCAGCCAAGGAGACCCTGGTGGGTCCTTGCTTCCAGAGCTCTCTGAATACAGCTCGCATTTCCTGGCCCAAAAGGGCTGGGTTCTCAGAAGGCAGGCCTGGGCTTGATTTGCCCACTGAATTGGAAGCATTTAAACATCTGCTGGGGCTGCAGAGGCTCACTGGAAAGAGCTTCTGCTCCTTGCCACCGCAATAGAGGGACCTCAACGTCCCTTTGCATTTGGTGGCTCTCACTTCTTCCTGACAGAATCATTATTCCTACTCACTTGCCCCTCTCCATCTTTGTTTCTTTCCTGGCTCTGTGATTCCAGGGGCTGCTGAAGGGAAACTCTGTTTAAAGAGCCTGGCACACAGATGTCGACTCCCCAGTCAGAGGTGAATTTCTCAGCCCCCAGGTGGGATGGCACATCCCCGTGCCTGTCAGGGTCACTGCTAAACCCCCAGCACCAAGCACAGGGCGTGGCTCCAGGAAGCACCAGACAAATAATTGCTAAATGCATAAAGAAACAAATTGTTCACACTTACTGAGTATGGACAACATGCTGGATGTTTTATATACAATGTCTCATTTAACTATTTTCCCTCTTTACAGATGAGGAAATTAAGGAGTATGATTGTCCTCCATCCTTCCCCCACACAGAGAACAGGGTAGGGAGAGGAACCGGTCACTGGGGAAATTCTGTTCCAACACCGGCAGTGGCTATCATTGTTCAGGCATCTTCTACGGGCTAGGACTTCTACTCATTGCTTTAAGTACGTCATCTCCAATCTACACTATAATCTGCAGGATGGGTACTATTATCCCCATTTTACAAGTGAGGAAACAGAGAGTTGTGGAGTTTAAGTTACTTGTTTTGACATGGTAGAGCCAGGATTCAAACCTGGGTCAGCCCAGATCCAAAGTCTGTGTGCTCAACCACGAAGTCCCACTGCCTCCACCCTCCCTTTCTGAGACCACCAGGAACACAAAGTTCAAGGAGCATGGCTAGGGTCAGCTCGTGCTAGGCAGTTACTTAGGTCACTTTGAGGCCAAGGATTCCCTAATCAGTGCCCAGTATCACCAGAGAGAGAACCCAGTCTCCACCCAAAAGCCCTGTTCATTGGCCCTCTCCACGGTCCCTGACTCCCCAAGCCTTTGGTGCCAACTGTCCAACCTCAGGGGCCTCAGGAAGGGGTGGAGGTGCTGTGAGGAGGGAGGAAGCAGATGATCCTCTCTGGAGACCTATGTTTTACCTGAGGGAGAAAAATAAATAACAAAGTGAAAAAGAAAGACAGCGACACAATTGTCCTTGACAACCAGGTCAGAGAATGGATTCTTGCCAGGGCAACAGCAGAGAGCTAGGGGTACCAGACAGCGGAAATCACTGGCTGTACCACCCAGATTGAGAGTCACTGTTCCATAGTGGGAAGGATAGGCATGCACTTCATGTGTTCATCAAAATGGAAAGATGGTCACACTGTTTCAAATGTGTATCATAGGTTGAAAAACATTTGGATAGTTTATTAGTCAGCACTGGTGGAGTAGTTTATTGGTTACCCTCCCAGTACCATTCCATCTCCTTCTTCCTTACTCACAGGGCTCTGATTTTGCACTATCAAACAAGTGTTTTCAACCCTGGGAGATGAATTAAGATTTTTTAAAAACCAGTCATAGCACACCTATTCCCCTCTTCTGGTGACTGGTCTAGAAGTGGGCACGTAGCCCACTAGATCTAGATCCAACCAATCAGACACAAGAGAATTCTGCTGAGCAGCTTTGAGGAGGTAATCTTTCCCCCACCCCACAGTAAGAGAGAGGTACATGCAGAGAAAGCTCGTTCCCTGCTCTAGCTTCCCTTCCTAATTTTGGACACTATCTTGTGAGGATGTCATTCTTGGAGCTGCAGCAGCCATCTTGTGACCATGAGGGGAGTCATTGCCCGCACACCAGGGAAGGTGGGACAAAAATAGTAAATACTATGCCTTTAATGACATTGAACGGTCCCAGAATTACCTTCCTCCAGCCATCTTGGTAAATAAATAAATGTCTTTATAGTTTAAGCTACGTTTAGAGGGTTTTTTTTTCTGCCACTTGCCACAAGATTCTTGGTTGCAAGTAACAGAAATCCCTTCAATCTAGTTGATTTGGAAAAGGGAGATTTGTGGTAAGGATACTCAGAGAACTCAAGAGGAAAATGTGGCTGGATTATGGGAGTCATCTCTGAATTCCCTTTCAGTTGCTTCCTTCTACTCCCTCCCTGCAGACCACTCTCCTCCGCTTCCAAGCCTGCATCACAGTGCAGTTTTGCCCCTTTCAGTTTCTCACCTGCTGCAGCTCAGGCAACAGCAAGATTGAGACTGGAACCTCTTGGTCTCCACTCCAAGTTCCCAGTCAGGACACTGGTTGACTCAGTGTGGGTCAGTTGCCGATTCCTGATGTAATCAACCTTATCCAAGATTGGGTCATGCTGCCCAGGCATGGCTTCAGGACCCTACCATGGAGTGACATGGATGGGAAGATGGCCAGTTCCTGAGATTGGGAATGAGGATACTCGGCAGACAAAAAAAAAGTGTCCACTGCAAATTCCAGAAGGATTACACAGCAAAACTTAGCAGCGTTTAACTATGTGTGATTGCATTATAATTTTTCTTCTTTGCACTTATCTGCAATAAGCATGTAACAGGAACCAGCAAGACCTGGCTCTGCCATTTACCAGCTATGTGGCTTCATCTTTCTGATCCCCTGTTTCCTCATCTCTAGAAAGAAGCATCGTCTTCCCCATTTCAGCCAGTTGCAGGAAGGACTCAAGGAGGTAAATCAGGTCACCAGCTTGACAAGCTGTAAACTGGGAGGTGTTTACATATTTGTGTATATATGCTGAATATATATGTTTGTCTTATCTCCGCTACTTGACTGTTAGCCCCCGAGGTGTGGGCACCAATCTGTGTTTTGCTATAGTGCTTGCACCGGGTTGAATAGTGTCCCCCCAGAATCCATGTCCACCCAGCACCCGTGAGTGTGACCTTATTTGGAAATGGGGTCTTTGCAGATGTTGCCAAGTTAAGATGAGGTCATACTGGATTAGAGTGGTCCCAAACCCCAATGACTGGTGTCCTTCTAAAGAGAGGGAGATTTCAAGACATAGACACAGGAAAGACAGCCATGTGAAGATGGAGGCAGAGACTGGAGTGATGCTGCCATAAACCAAGGAATGCCCAAGGCCACCAGAAGCTGGAACAGGCAAGGAAGGTTTCTTCCCCGGAGCCCTTGGAGGGGGCATGGCCCTGCCAACACCTTGATTTTGGACTTCTAGCCTCCAGGACTGTAAGAAAATAAGTTTCAATTGTTTTAAGCCGCAGAGCATGTAGTAATTTGTTAGGATAGCCCCAGGAAACTAATACAGTGATTCACATAGTGCCTTGCACATAGTCAATTCTCAATAAATGTTTGTTGAGTGAGTGAGTGAATGAATGAATGAGTGAAATAAATTGGAAACAGAGTCTGACAGGGCTTAGCTAAACAGCTGTGCCAGCCACTTTGGCAACCATAGCTAATGTTCAGTGGTCTCTCCCCTTCTGATCCATCATTCATTCATTCATTCATTCATCATTTATCATTTGTATTTATTGAGCTCCTTCTTTGGGCCAGATACCAGGTACTGGATAGCAATCCCATTTTAACTAGAGCGAAGTGTCTTTTTCCAGTTCCCCACCGCCTCATGCACCTGTGTTTTGATTGATGACTCCCCAGAAGCTACCCAACCGTGCTCACACAATAAAAGAAGAGAGGAAAATTTAATAAGATTCCAAATTGCCTCCCCTTGAATTCAAATTGCTTCATATATTATGTTCACGATAACTACTGTAGTCCCTATTTTTTCTCAAGTCCCCTCCTTCTCTTCTAACACAAGTTCTTGCATTAATGAATTCTAGATTTTCATTTAATAAATGTTGTGTGGGAAGCTTCATTATTTGCATCTTCATCAATTTAAAGCAGACACATAAAGGCCCCCTTTCTAAACACCTGGGATCAATAGAGCATGATTCTCACGTCCTCAGGCCCCACTCACTGCAACCAAGAAGAATTAAGTAATTGAAAACACCTTATAAATCAATACAGCCAAATTGAAAACTCCAAGAGAACATCACATCACTCACTGAGGGCTTTGTTAAGACTTTTCTTTACTTTTAGAGAGAAAAAAACAACACTGGGAAAAGGTTGACGAGGAAGCAGAGGAAAACCAATAATTCTCTTTAATCCTAATCATTTGGCGGAGCTGGTGGAGCTCCTATTTAGCATGTGGATTTAATTTCGTTTTGATTACTTATCCTGATTAGTTTTTTTTGTGTCTTTTTCTCTATTTAAACATTAGGTCTCTCCACTCCAGACCACATAAGGATGGTTTCTGAGTCTTCTCCAGGGAAGCATTGAGAGAAAGAATTTCAACGTTCACCATTAAGCCTGCCATACAACAGGGGCTGAATAAATGTGGATTTCGGTTGATTTGCATTGAATGGAGTGACCATTATCCTAGAATCTTAGAAGAATGGGGATAAAGCAGAAGCCATTTTTCTCTGTTATCCTACACACTTCCCTTGCCTGACAGTTCTCTACCACGGCTACAAGAGTTGGACGAAATTTATGGTGAGTGTCCACAATATGGTTTGGGTTGTTTTCTTTTTCCTATTTGCTATTTGCTTCCCGATTGCGGTAATAAAATCAGCTAGTTGTTGTAAATTGCCCACCCTGCAAGGAGAGGAATAATCTGTCTGTTGATGGCAGCTCCTGGATGTTGGGGTGTTTCAGAGATGCCTCCAAAGCAACCTGCACAAACCTAAATTGATCATCTGCATCCCCCCTCTGGACCGCCCCCCTCGATGTGCTTCCCTTCCTGTAGGCTTCGCTCAGAAGGTGGTGCCTCCACTGATCCATGGAGCTGACAGTTACCCTGCCTCCCTCTGTATCCAATCCACAGCCAGTCCCCATCTCCACTCTCCTTCCTAAATATCTCTGGATTCTGTCCACCCCTTCCCATCTCCAACACCACTGCTCCACTCCACATTTATCTTGTTGCAGCTGATTCATCTCCCACCTCTATTCTTGCCTCCACACCCAGCCTGAGGGATCTTCCTAAACCGCGTATCTGATTATGTCGCTTGCCTGTTTTAAAATCCTTCAATGGCTTTCCGTTGATTTTTGACAGAGGACAAATTCTTTACACCTTATAAAATAAAAGAGGTCTGGCCCCAGCCCATCCTTCCTACCTCATGTTGTTCCATTTCCCCTCCCACACCCACACCCACACGCGCACCCACAACCTTGCTCACTGCACTGCCGACACACTGCCCTTCTTTCTGCTTCTCAGGCAGCCTCTTCCTCTCTCAGAGCCTTTGCACTTTCTCTTCCCCCTGCCTGGAAAGCCCTTCCTCCCACACTTCTTGCTAAGTCCTACTCACCATCCGGGTCTCTGTTTTATTGTCCCTTCCTCACAGAACCCTCCCCTGCTCCCACAGAGCTAAGTTCAGAATTTCAGTGAGTTTATTTATATATTCTTGAAGTCCTGTCTTTTCTTTTTTCTTTTTTTTTTGCTTTTTAACACTTACCACAAGTATAAGTAAGTAATTTTTGTGCAATTGCTTGTTTAAATAGTTTTCATCTAGCTAGACTGTAAGCACCAGGAGGCAAGGCCCCATTCTCGTGCTCAGCACACAAAGAGTTTAAGAGTCACAATATATATGACTTCAACACATAAATGAACTTATTCCTGGCAAATTGAAAAGAACATTAATTATCAAAATATATTCACTATGTTGTTAAACTAAAAAGCAGTGGGGGGTATGCAGAGAAAAAGACTGGAATACTATACACCAAAAGGATAAAAATTATCTTAACTCTAAGATTATGGATCGTTTTAACATACTTTTTGGTTGTTACTATTTTCTAATTTTCCAGTGATGGACACGTATTGCTTCTTTAATGATAAAAGTAGTAGTTATTTTATTTCTTTAAAAAGTTTTTTTCTTAATTTATCTACCAGTGTGTGACAATGCTGGCTGGTAAGTTCTGTGCTCACCTGCAAGGCTAGGATAAATGTACAATAAGGAAAATATTGACCTTGAGGGACTCTGATTTATTCAGATGTGAGGAGGTCATAACTGAGCTGGAAATTAAAAGCATGGGTTCAAGTCCCAATTCCACCACTTACCTTTCCCGAGGCTCATTTTTCTCCACTGTAAGGCTACTGAACCAGGTTCATTTTGCCTGTCACATGTTATGCTGATCTCCAAGATGATGAGTTTGCAGCAGAAACAGGGTTTATTCGCAAGGCAGCCAAGCGAGGAGGTGGGAGAACAATTCTCAAATCCACCTCCCTGAAGATGGGGATTAGGGATATTTATGGGATAAAGGGGGAGGGTGGTCTGAAGTGTGGGGAGAGATGATTGGAGGTGAGGAGAAGGGAGGTAATTGATGATCTGCACAAGTGTAGTCAAACATCGTGGCTCTTCATAGGACGCATGTTCCCAAAACAGTGGCGTTACCATGATCTGAGGGTGGAGTTTCCTGACCCCTGATGTCAAAGGGCCACCTATCAGTCATTCGCACAGGCCCAGTTGATGAGCCAGTGGTCTTAACCACCCCAGACCAGCCAGGCAAGAGCTGACTCCAGGTTCCTGGAAAACAACTTAAGCAATAGTAGCCATGGTTACCATAGTGACCAGAAGTCAGAGATGCTATATATAGGGTGGGCTTTAGTGATGCGTTATCTAGCTACTTTTGCAAGCAGACAACTAAGTATGGTTAAAGCAAGTTGTCCCTCAGTTTCAGTAAGATGGGGATAATTAACCTGCCTCACAGGCAGTCTATGTGAAATGAAGTAACAGAGGTCCAAGTGCAACGCTAGGCTGCACGGCACCAGTCAAATACCACCTTGAGGTGGAAGTCTGCCTTTGTCACGCTCAAGAGGGAGCAAGACGACAGGAGCTGAAGTCCTAGTCCAGCCAACTCCCAGCCATGTGGTCTTCATCAGAGCAGTTAATCTCTCTAAGGCTTGGTTTTCACATCTATCAAGGATTTCACACTCATACACTAATAAGGATTTCATACGTTATTGTGGGTATTAAGGGAGACGAGGCATTTCACGTCCTCAGGGCTGCGCCTGACACGTGTGTAAGTTGTTATTTATTATTTATTGCACAACGTCTCCACCGCCATCCCAGTACCTCCCCAATTCCAAGCCAGCTCCACTCACATCCCTAATCCTGACCAACACACTTTTCTTTGGCTTCTGATTGCAAAACCACCATCAATTCAGCGTGCCCTGGGATACCAAGAGGCCCTTCCAGGTCCTCAGCACTCTTACACTCTCTCTACCAGGAAGCAGGCAGCAGAGTGCCCTGTGGAAACTGCTTGATTGGAGCTTGTCTGATAGGTGTTTGTCTTCCCTGCAGAGAAACAGTTGATTAGAGAACTCTTTCTAAAGCAGCCACACACTCTGACCTAGAGCTGAGAAGCACTGGCTGTAACTTCCCTTTGCAGAAGTCACATTCTGCAGAAACACACTCTCTCCTAACTCTGAAGTTACTAGCTCACCTCAGATATGCATGGAAACAGAGTGTGGAGCAGCCGGCGATAGCTCTTGCTTGGATGCTGATGGAAGCCTCTGTGTGATAGTGGCTTGTAGGTACCTGCTTAGGAATCTAGTTGCACAGCATGTACAAGCTTCTCACTGGAGCTGAGAAGGACGGGGAAGAACTTCCCTTTGAAGAACTAACAGTGTGCAGAAACACACGCAGTTCTATCTCATACTGGGGAGTGTGCAGGAGAGTTCAGTGAAAAGGCCGCTCTGCCAAAACAAGTTAGAATGCAGATGCGTAGTTCCCAAGGATATGCTTCTGAGGCTGCTCGAATCTTTGCAATAGAGCTGAGATGAGATCAATACAAGTTCCATTTGAAGAACTAACCTAGACCAGAAACCCACTCAGCTTTAGCTGTTAAGAGTCATCTGGAGGGCACATTCGGGGAAGCAGGCAGCACAGTGCCCTGTGGAAACTGCCCGATTGGAGCTTGTCGGAGAGGTGTTCGTCTTCCCTGCAGAGAAACAGTTGCTTAGAGAACTCTTTCTACAGCAGCCACACACTCTGCCCTAGAGCTGAGAAGCACTGGCTGTAACTTCCATTTGCAGAAGTCACATTCTGCAGAAACACACTCTCTCCTAACTCTGAAGTTCCTAGCTCACCTCAGATATGCATGGAAACAGAGAGTGGAGCAGCGGGCGATAGCTCTTGCGTGGATGCTGAACAGAAGCCTCTGTGCGATAGTGGCTTGTAAGTACATGCTTAAGAATCTAGTTGCACAGCATGTACAAGCTTCTCACTAGAGCTGAGAAGGACTGGGTAGAACTTCCCTTTGAAGAACTCACAGTGTGCAGAAACACACGCAGTTCTATCTCTTACTGGGAAGTGTGCAGGAGTGTTCAGTGAAAAGGCCGCTCTGCCACAACGAGGCAGAATGCAGATGCGTCGTTCCCAAGGATAGACTTCTGACTCTGCTCGAATCTTTGCAGTAGAGCTGAGATGAACTCGGAGTAAGTTCCATTTGAAGAAATAACCTAGGGCAGAAAGCCACTCAGCTGTAGATTTAAGATTCATCTGGAGCGCACATTCTGGGAAGCAGGCAGCAGAGTGCCATGAGGAAGCTGCTCGATTGGAGCTTGTCTGATAGGAGCTTGTCTTCCCTGTAGAGAAACAGTTGCTTAGAGCACTCTTTCTACAGCAGCCACACACTCTGCCCTAGAGCTGAGAAGCACTGGCTGTAACTTCCCTTTGCAAAAGTCACATTCTGCAGAAACACACTAACTCCTAACTCTGAAGTTACTAGCTCACCTGAGATAGGCATGGAAACAGAGAGTGGAGCAGCCGGCGATAGCTCTTGCTTGGATGCTGACGGAAGCCTCTCTGTGACAGTGGCTTGTAAGTACCTGCTTAGGAATCTAGTTGCACAGCATGTACAAGCTTCTCACTGGAGCTGAGAAGGACGGGGAAGAACTTCCCTTTGAAGAACTCACAGTGTGCAGAAACACACGGAATTCTATCTCATACTGGGGAGTGTGCAGGAGAGTTCAGTGAACAGGCCGCTCTGGCCGAACAAGACAGAATGCAGATGCGTGGTTCCCAAGCATATTCTTCTGAGTCTACTAGAAACGTTGGAGTAGAGCTGAGATGAACTCGCTCTAAGTTCCATTTGAAGAAATAACCTAGGGCAGAGGCCCACTCAGCTGTAGCTGTTAAGATTCATCTGGAGCGCACATTCTGGGAAGCAGGCAGCAGAGTGCCCTGTGGAAGCTGCTCGATTTCAGCTCGTCTGATAGGTGTTTGTCTTCCCGGCAGAGAAACAGTGGCTTAGAGAACTCTTTCTCCAGCAGCCACACACTCTGCCCTAGAGCTGAGAAGCACTGGCTGTAACTTCCCTTTGCAGAAATAACATTCTCCAGAAACACACTCTCTCCGAACCCTGAAGTTACAAGCTCACCTCACATGTGCATGGAAACCCAGATTGGAGCAGCCGGCGATAGCTCTTGCTTGGATGCTGCCAGCAGGCTCTGTGTGATAGTGGCTTGCAAGGAGCTGCTTAGGAATCTAGTTGCACAGCAAGTACAAGCTTCTCACTGGAGCTGAGAAGGACTGGGAAAATCTTCCCTTTGAAGAACTAACAGTGTGCAGAAACACACGCACTTCTATCTCTTACTGGGGATTGTGCAGGAGAGTTCAGTGAACAGGCCGCGCTGGCCGAACAAGACAGAATGCAGATGCGTAGTTCCCAAGCATATTCTTCTGAGTCTACTAGAAACGTTGGAGTAGAGCTGAGATGAACTCGCTCTAAGTTCCATTTGAAGTAATAACCTAGGCCAGAAACCCACTCAGCTATAGCTGTTAAGATTCATCTGGAGCGCACATTCTGGGAAGCAGGCAGCAGAGTGCCCTGTGGAAGCTGCTCGATTTCAGCTTGTCTGATAGGTGTTTGTCTTCCCGGCAGAGAAACAGTGGCTTAGAGAACTCTTTCTCCAGCAGCCACACACTCTGCCCTAGAGCTGAGAAGCACTGGCTGTAAATTCCCTTTGCAGAAGTAACATTCTCCAGAAACACACTCTCTCCTAACCCTGAAGTTACAAGCTCACCTCACATGTGCATGGAAACCCAGAGTGGAGCAGCCGGCGATAGCTGTTGCTTGGATGCTGCCAGCAGGCTCTGTGTGATAGTGGCTTGCAAGGAGCTGCTTAGGAATCTAGTTGCACAGCAAGTACAAGCTTCTCACTGGAGCTGAGAAGGACTGGGAAAATCTTCCCTTTGAAGAACTAACAGTGTGCAGAAACACACGCACTTCTATCTCTTAGTGGGGAGTGTGCAGGAGAGATCAGTGAGCAGGCCGCTCTGGCCGAACAAGACAGAATGCAGATGCGTGGTTCCCAAGCATATTCTTCTGAGTCTACTAGAAACGTTGGAGTAGAGCTGAGATGAACTCGCTCTAAGTTCCATTTGAAGTAATAACCTAGGCCAGAAACCCACTCAGCTGTAGCTGTTAAGATTCATCTGGAGCGCACATTCTGGGAAGCAGGCAGCAGAGTGCCCTGTGGAAGCTGCTCGATTTCAGCTTGTCTGATAGGTGTTTGTCTTCCCGGCAGAGAAACAGTGGCTTAGAGAACTCTTTCTCCAGCAGCCACACACTCTGCCCTAGAGCTGAGAAGCACTGGCTGTAACTTCCCTTTGCAGAAGTAACATTCTCCAGAAACACACTCTCTCCTAACCCTGAAGTTACAAGCTCACCTCACATATGCGTGGACACCCTGAGTGGAGCAGCCGGCGATAGCTCTTGCTTGGATGCTGCCAGAAGGCTCTGTGTGATAGTGGCTTGCAAGGAGCTGCTTAGGAATCTAGTTGCACAGCAAGCACAAGCTTCTCACTGGAGCTGAGAAGGACTGGGAAGAACTTCCCTTTGAAGAACTAACAGTGTGCAGAAACACACGCACTTCTATCTCTTACTGGGCAGTGTGCAGGAGAGTTCCGTGAACAGGCCGCGCTGGCCGAACAAGACAGAATGCAGATGCGTAGTTCCCAAGCATATTCTTCGGAGTCTACTAGAAACGTTGGAGTAGAGCTGAGATGAACTCGCTCTAAGTTCCATTTGAAGTAATAACCTAGGCCAGAAACCCACTCAGCTGTAGCTGTTAAGATTCATCTGGAGCGCACATTCTGGGAAGCAGGCAGCAGAGTGCCCTGTGGAAGCTGCTCGATTTCAGCTTGTCTGATAGGTGTTTGTCTTCCCGGCAGAGAAACAGTGGCTTAGAGAACTCTTTCTCCAGCAGCCACACACTCTGCCCTAGAGCTGAGAAGCACTGGCTGTAACTTCCCTTTGCAGAAGTAACATTCTCCAGAAACACACTCTCTCCTAACCCTGAAGTTACAAGCTCACCTCACATATGCATGGACACCCTGAGTGGAGCAGCCGGCGATAGCTCTTGCTTGGATGCTGCCAGAAGGCTCTGTGTGATAGTGGCTTGCAAGGAGCTGCTTAGGAATCTAGTTGCACAGCAAGCACAAGCTTCTCACTGGAGCTGAGAAGGATTGGGAAGAACTTCCCTTTGAAGAACTAACAGTGTGCAGAAACACACGCACTTCTATCTCTTACTGGGCAGTGTGCAGGAGAGTTCCGTGAACAGGCCGCGCTGGCCGAACAAGACAGAATGCAGATGCGTAGTTCCCAAGCATATTCTTCGGAGTCTACTAGAAACGTTGGAGTAGAGCTGAGATGAACTCGCTCTAAGTTCCATTTGAAGTAATAACCTAGGCCAGAAACCCACTCAGCTGTAGCTGTTAAGATTCATCTGGAGCGCACATTCTGGGAAGCAGGCAGCAGAGTGCCCTGTGGAAGCTGCTCGATTTCAGCTTGTCTGATAGGTGTTTGTCTTCCCGGCAGAGAAACAGTGGCTTAGAGAACTCTTTCTCCAGCAGCCACACACTCTGCCCTAGAGCTGAGAAGCACTGGCTGTAACTTCCCTTTGCAGAAGTAACATTCTCCAGAAACACACTCTCTCCTAACCCTGAAGTTACAAGCTCACCTCACATATGCATGGACACCCTGAGTGGAGCAGCCGGCGATAGCTCTTGCTTGGATGCTGCCAGAAGGCTCTGTGTGATAGTGGCTTGCAAGGAGCTGCTTAGGAATCTAGTTGCACAGCAAGCACAAGCTTCTCACTGGAGCTGAGAAGGACTGGGAAGAACTTCCCTTTGAAGACCTAACAGTGTGCAGAAACACACGCACTTCTATCTCTTACTGGGCAGTGTGCAGGAGAGTTCCGTGAACAGGCCGCGCTGGCCGAACAAGACAGAATGCAGATGCGTAGTTCCCAAGCATATTCTTCGGAGTCTACTAGAAACGTTGGAGTAGAGCTGAGATGAACTCGCTCTAAGTTCCATTTGAAGTAATAACCTAGGCCAGAAACCCACTCAGCTGTAGCTGTTAAGATTCATCTGGAGCGCACATTCTGGGAAGCAGGCAGCAGAGTGCCCTGTGGAAGCTGCTCGATTTCAGCTTGTCTGATAGGTGTTTGTCTTCCCGGCAGAGAAACAGTGGCTTAGAGAACTCTTTCTCCAGCAGCCACACACTCTGCCCTAGAGCTGAGAAGCACTGGCTGTAACTTCCCTTTGCAGAAGTAACATTCTCCAGAAACACACTCTCTCCTAACCCTGAAGTTACAAGCTCACCTCACATATGCATGGACACCCTGAGTGGAGCAGCCGGCGATAGCTCTTGCTTGGATGCTGCCAGAAGGCTCTGTGTGATAGTGGCTTGCAAGGAGCTGCTTAGGAATCTAGTTGCACAGCAAGCACAAGCTTCTCACTGGAGCTGAGAAGGACTGGGAAGAACTTCCCTTTGAAGACCTAACAGTGTGCAGAAACACACGCACTTCTATCTCTTACTGGGCAGTGTGCAGGAGAGTTCCGTGAACAGGCCGCGCTGGCCGAACAAGACAGAATGCAGATGCGTAGTTCCCAAGCATATTCTTCGGAGTCTACTAGAAACGTTGGAGTAGAGCTGAGATGAACTCGCTCTAAGTTCCATTTGAAGTAATAACCTAGGCCAGAAACCCACTCAGCTGTAGCTGTTAAGATTCATCTGGAGCGCACATTCTGGGAAGCAGGCAGCAGAGTGCCCTGTGGAAGCTGCTCGATTTCAGCTTGTCTGATAGGTGTTTGTCTTCCCGGCAGAGAAACAGTGGCTTAGAGAACTCTTTCTCCAGCAGCCACACACTCTGCCCTAGAGCTGAGAAGCACTGGCTGTAACTTCCCTTTGCAGAAGTAACATTCTCCAGAAACACACTCTCTCCTAACCCTGAAGTTACAAGCTCACCTCACATATGCATGGACACCCTGAGTGGAGCAGCCGGCGATAGCTCTTGCTTGGATGCTGCCAGAAGGCTCTGTGTGATAGTGGCTTGCAAGGAGCTGCTTAGGAATCTAGTTGCACAGCAAGCACAAGCTTCTCACTGGAGCTGAGAAGGACTGGGAAGAACTTCCCTTTGAAGACCTAACAGTGTGCAGAAACACACGCACTTCTATCTCTTACTGGGCAGTGTGCAGGAGAGTTCCGTGAACAGGCCGCGCTGGCCGAACAAGACAGAATGCAGATGCGTAGTTCCCAAGCATATTCTTCGGAGTCTACTAGAAACGTTGGAGTAGAGCTGAGATGAACTCGCTCTAAGTTCCATTTGAAGTAATAACCTAGGCCAGAAACCCACTCAGCTGTAGCTGTTAAGATTCATCTGGAGCGCACATTCTGGGAAGCAGGCAGCAGAGTGCCCTGTGGAAGCTGCTCGATTTCAGCTTGTCTGATAGGTGTTTGTCTTCCCGGCAGAGAAACAGTGGCTTAGAGAACTCTTTCTCCAGCAGCCACACACTCTGCCCTAGAGCTGAGAAGCACTGGCTGTAACTTCCCTTTGCAGAAGTAACATTCTCCAGAAACACACTCTCTCCTAACCCTGAAGTTACAAGCTCACCTCACATATGCGTGGACACCCTGAGTGGAGCAGCCGGCGATAGCTCTTGCTTGGATGCTGCCAGAAGGCTCTGTGTGATAGTGGCTTGCAAGGAGCTGCTTAGGAATCTAGTTGCACAGCAAGCACAAGCTTCTCACTGGAGCTGAGAAGGACTGGGAAGAACTTCCCTTTGAAGAACTAACAGTGTGCAGAAACACACGCACTTCTATCTCTTACTGGGCAGTGTGCAGGAGAGTTCCGTGAACAGGCCGCGCTGGCCGAACAAGACAGAATGCAGATGCGTAGTTCCCAAGCATATTCTTCGGAGTCTACTAGAAACGTTGGAGTAGAGCTGAGATGAACTCGCTCTAAGTTCCATTTGAAGTAATAACCTAGGCCAGAAACCCACTCAGCTGTAGCTGTTAAGATTCATCTGGAGCGCACATTCTGGGAAGCAGGCAGCAGAGTGCCCTGTGGAAGCTGCTCGATTTCAGCTTGTCTGATAGGTGTTTGTCTTCCCGGCAGAGAAACAGTGGCTTAGAGAACTCTTTCTCCAGCAGCCACACACTCTGCCCTAGAGCTGAGAAGCACTGGCTGTAACTTCCCTTTGCAGAAGTAACATTCTCCAGAAACACACTCTCTCCTAACCCTGAAGTTACAAGCTCACCTCACATATGCATGGACACCCTGAGTGGAGCAGCCGGCGATAGCTCTTGCTTGGATGCTGCCAGAAGGCTCTGTGTGATAGTGGCTTGCAAGGAGCTGCTTAGGAATCTAGTTGCACAGCAAGCACAAGCTTCTCACTGGAGCTGAGAAGGATTGGGAAGAACTTCCCTTTGAAGAACTAACAGTGTGCAGAAACACACGCACTTCTATCTCTTACTGGGCAGTGTGCAGGAGAGTTCCGTGAACAGGCCGCGCTGGCCGAACAAGACAGAATGCAGATGCGTAGTTCCCAAGCATATTCTTCGGAGTCTACTAGAAACGTTGGAGTAGAGCTGAGATGAACTCGCTCTAAGTTCCATTTGAAGTAATAACCTAGGCCAGAAACCCACTCAGCTGTAGCTGTTAAGATTCATCTGGAGCGCACATTCTGGGAAGCAGGCAGCAGAGTGCCCTGTGGAAGCTGCTCGATTTCAGCTTGTCTGATAGGTGTTTGTCTTCCCGGCAGAGAAACAGTGGCTTAGAGAACTCTTTCTCCAGCAGCCACACACTCTGCCCTAGCGCTGAGAAGCACTGGCTGTAACTTCCCTTTGCAGAAGTAACATTCTCCAGAAACACACTCTCTCCTAACCCTGAAGTTACAAGCTCACCTCACATATGCGTGGACACCCTGAGTGGAGCAGCCGGCGATAGCTCTTGCTTGGATGCTGCCAGAAGGCTCTGTGTGATAGTGGCTTGCAAGGAGCTGCTTAGGAATCTAGTTGCACAGCAAGCACAAGCTTCTCACTGGAGCTGAGAAGGACTGGGAAGAACTTCCCTTTGAAGACCTAACAGTGTGCAGAAACACACGCACTTCTATCTCTTACTGGGCAGTGTGCAGGAGAGTTCCGTGAACAGGCCGCGCTGGCCGAACAAGACAGAATGCAGATGCGTAGTTCCCAAGCATATTCTTCGGAGTCTACTAGAAACGTTGGAGTAGAGCTGAGATGAACTCGCTCTAAGTTCCATTTGAAGTAATAACCTAGGCCAGAAACCCACTCAGCTGTAGCTGTTAAGATTCATCTGGAGCGCACATTCTGGGAAGCAGGCAGCAGAGTGCCCTGTGGAAGCTGCTCGATTTCAGCTTGTCTGATAGGTGTTTGTCTTCCCGGCAGAGAAACAGTGGCTTAGAGAACTCTTTCTCCAGCAGCCACACACTCTGCCCTAGCGCTGAGAAGCACTGGCTGTAACTTCCCTTTGCAGAAGTAACATTCTCCAGAAACACACTCTCTCCTAACCCTGAAGTTACAAGCTCACCTCACATATGCGTGGACACCCTGAGTGGAGCAGCCGGCGATAGCTCTTGCTTGGATGCTGCCAGAAGGCTCTGTGTGATAGTGGCTTGCAAGGAGCTGCTTAGGACTCTAGTTGCACAGCAAGCACAAGCTTCTCACTGGAGCTGAGAAGGACTGGGAAGAACTTCCCTTTGAAGACCTAACAGTGTGCAGAAACACACGCACTTCTATCTCTTACTGGGCAGTGTGCAGGAGAGTTCCGTGAACAGGCCGCGCTGGCCGAACAAGACAGAATGCAGATGCGTAGTTCCCAAGCATATTCTTCGGAGTCTACTAGAAACGTTGGAGTAGAGCTGAGATGAACTCGCTCTAAGTTCCATTTGAAGTAATAACCTAGGCCAGAAACCCACTCAGCTGTAGCTGTTAAGATTCATCTGGAGCGCACATTCTGGGAAGCAGGCAGCAGAGTGCCCTGTGGAAGCTGCTCGATTTCAGCTCGTCTGATAGGTGTTTGTCTTCCCGGCAGAGAAACAGTGGCTTAGAGAACTCTTTCTCCAGCAGCCACACACTCTGCCCTAGAGCTGAGAAGCACTGGCTGTAACTTCCCTTTGCAGAAGTAACATTCTCCAGAAACACACTCTCTCCTAACCCTGAAGTTACAAGCTCACCTCACATATGCGTGGACACCCTGAGTGGAGCAGCCGGCGATAGCTCTTGCTTGGATGCTGCCAGAAGGCTCTGTGTGATAGTGGCTTGCAAGGAGCTGCTTAGGAATCTAGTTGCACAGCAAGCACAAGCTTCTCACTGGAGCTGAGAAGGACTGGGAAGAACTTCCCTTTGAAGACCTAACAGTGTGCAGAAACACACGCACTTCTATCTCTTACTGGGCAGTGTGCAGGAGAGTTCCGTGAACAGGCCGCGCTGGCCGAACAAGACAGAATGCAGATGCGTAGTTCCCAAGCATATTCTTCGGAGTCTACTAGAAACGTTGGAGTAGAGCTGAGATGAACTCGCTCTAAGTTCCATTTGAAGTAATAACCTAGGCCAGAAACCCACTCAGCTGTAGCTGTTAAGATTCATCTGGAGCGCACATTCTGGGAAGCAGGCAGCAGAGTGCCCTGTGGAAGCTGCTCGATTTCAGCTCGTCTGATAGGTGTTTGTCTTCCCGGCAGAGAAACAGTGGCTTAGAGAACTCTTTCTCCAGCAGCCACACACTCTGCCCTAGAGCTGAGAAGCACTGGCTGTAACTTCCCTTTGCAGAAGTAACATTCTCCAGAAACACACTCTCTCCTAACCCTGAAGTTACAAGCTCACCTCACATATGCGTGGACACCCTGAGTGGAGCAGCCGGCGATAGCTCTTGCTTGGATGCTGCCAGAAGGCTCTGTGTGATAGTGGCTTGCAAGGAGCTGCTTAGGAATCTAGTTGCCCAGCAAGCACAAGCTTCTCACTGGAGCTGAGAAGGACTGGGAAGAACTTCCCTTTGAAGAACTAACAGTGTGCAGAAACACACGCACTTCTATCTCTTACTGGGCAGTGTGCAGGAGAGTTCCGTGAACAGGCCGCGCTGGCCGAACAAGACAGAATGCAGATGCGTAGTTCCCAAGCATATTCTTCGGAGTCTACTAGAAACGTTGGAGTAGAGCTGAGATGAACTCGCTCTAAGTTCCATTTGAAGTAATAACCTAGGCCAGAAACCCACTCAGCTGTAGCTGTTAAGATTCATCTGGAGCGCACATTCTGGGAAGCAGGCAGCAGAGTGCCCTGTGGAAGCTGCTCGATTTCAGCTTGTCTGATAGGTGTTTGTCTTCCCGGCAGAGAAACAGTGGCTTAGAGAACTCTTTCTCCAGCAGCCACACACTCTGCCCTAGAGCTGAGAAGCACTGGCTGTAACTTCCCTTTGCAGAAGTAACATTCTCCAGAAACACACTCTCTCCTAACCCTGAAGTTACAAGCTCACCTCACATATGCGTGGACACCCTGAGTGGAGCAGCCGGCGATAGCTCTTGCTTGGATGCTGCCAGAAGGCTCTGTGTGATAGTGGCTTGCAAGGAGCTGCTTAGGAATCTAGTTGCACAGCAAGCACAAGCTTCTCACTGGAGCTGAGAAGGACTGGGAAGAACTTCCCTTTGAAGACCTAACAGTGTGCAGAAACACACGCACTTCTATCTCTTACTGGGCAGTGTGCAGGAGAGTTCCGTGAACAGGCCGCGCTGGCCGAACAAGACAGAATGCAGATGCGTAGTTCCCAAGCATATTCTTCGGAGTCTACTAGAAACGTTGGAGTAGAGCTGAGATGAACTCGCTCTAAGTTCCATTTGAAGTAATAACCTAGGCCAGAAACCCACTCAGCTGTAGCTGTTAAGATTCATCTGGAGCGCACATTCTGGGAAGCAGGCAGCAGAGTGCCCTGTGGAAGCTGCTCGATTTCAGCTTGTCTGATAGGTGTTTGTCTTCCCGGCAGAGAAACAGTGGCTTAGAGAACTCTTTCTCCAGCAGCCACACACTCTGCCCTAGAGCTGAGAAGCACTGGCTGTAACTTCCCTTTGCAGAAGTAACATTCTCCAGAAACACACTCTCTCCTAACCCTGAAGTTACAAGCTCACCTCACATATGCGTGGACACCCTGAGTGGAGCAGCTGGCGATAGCTCTTGCTTGGATGCTGCCAGAAGGCTCTGTGTGATAGTGGCTTGCAAGGAGCTGCTTAGGAATCTAGTTGCACAGCAAGCACAAGCTTCTCACTGGAGCTGAGAAGGACTGGGAAGAACTTCCCTTTGAAGACCTAACAGTGTGCAGAAACACACGCACTTCTATCTCTTACTGGGCAGTGTGCAGGAGAGTTCCGTGAACAGGCCGCGCTGGCCGAACAAGACAGAATGCAGATGCGTAGTTCCCAAGCATATTCTTCGGAGTCTACTAGAAACGTTGGAGTAGAGCTGAGATGAACTCGCTCTAAGTTCCATTTGAAGTAATAACCTAGGCCAGAAACCCACTCAGCTGTAGCTGTTAAGATTCATCTGGAGCGCACATTCTGGGAAGCAGGCAGCAGAGTGCCCTGTGGAAGCTGCTCGATTTCAGCTTGTCTGATAGGTGTTTGTCTTCCCGGCAGAGAAACAGTGGCTTAGAGAACTCTTTCTCCAGCAGCCACACACTCTGCCCTAGAGCTGAGAAGCACTGGCTGTAACTTCCCTTTGCAGAAGTAACATTCTCCAGAAACACACTCTCTCCTAACCCTGAAGTTACAAGCTCACCTCACATATGCATGGACACCCTGAGTGGAGCAGCCGGCGATAGCTCTTGCTTGGATGCTGCCAGAAGGCTCTGTGTGATAGTGGCTTGCAAGGAGCTGCTTAGGAATCTAGTTGCACAGCAAGCACAAGCTTCTCACTGGAGCTGAGAAGGACTGGGAAGAACTTCCCTTTGAAGAACTAACAGTGTGCAGAAACACACGCACTTCTATCTCTTACTGGGCAGTGTGCAGGAGAGTTCCGTGAACAGGCCGCGCTGGCCGAACAAGACAGAATGCAGATGCGTAGTTCCCAAGCATATTCTTCGGAGTCTACTAGAAACGTTGGAGTAGAGCTGAGATGAACTCGCTCTAAGTTCCATTTGAAGTAATAACCTAGGCCAGAAACCCACTCAGCTGTAGCTGTTAAGATTCATCTGGAGCGCACATTCTGGGAAGCAGGCAGCAGAGTGCCCTGTGGAAGCTGCTCGATTTCAGCTTGTCTGATAGGTGTTTGTCTTCCCGGCAGAGAAACAGTGGCTTAGAGAACTCTTTCTCCAGCAGCCACACACTCTGCCCTAGAGCTGAGAAGCACTGGCTGTAACTTCCCTTTGCAGAAGTAACATTCTCCAGAAACACACTCTCTCCTAACCCTGAAGTTACAAGCTCACCTCACATATGCATGGACACCCTGAGTGGAGCAGCCGGCGATAGCTCTTGCTTGGATGCTGCCAGAAGGCTCTGTGTGATAGTGGCTTGCAAGGAGCTGCTTAGGAATCTAGTTGCACAGCAAGCACAAGCTTCTCACTGGAGCTGAGAAGGACTGGGAAGAACTTCCCTTTGAAGACCTAACAGTGTGCAGAAACACACGCACTTCTATCTCTTACTGGGCAGTGTGCAGGAGAGTTCCGTGAACAGGCCGCGCTGGCCGAACAAGACAGAATGCAGATGCGTAGTTCCCAAGCATATTCTTCGGAGTCTACTAGAAACGTTGGAGTAGAGCTGAGATGAACTCGCTCTAAGTTCCATTTGAAGTAATAACCTAGGCCAGAAACCCACTCAGCTGTAGCTGTTAAGATTCATCTGGAGCGCACATTCTGGGAAGCAGGCAGCAGAGTGCCCTGTGGAAGCTGCTCGATTTCAGCTTGTCTGATAGGTGTTTGTCTTCCCGGCAGAGAAACAGTGGCTTAGAGAACTCTTTCTCCAGCAGCCACACACTCTGCCCTAGAGCTGAGAAGCACTGGCTGTAACTTCCCTTTGCAGAAGTAACATTCTCCAGAAACACACTCTCTCCTAACCCTGAAGTTACAAGCTCACCTCACATATGCATGGACACCCTGAGTGGAGCAGCCGGCGATAGCTCTTGCTTGGATGCTGCCAGAAGGCTCTGTGTGATAGTGGCTTGCAAGGAGCTGCTTAGGAATCTAGTTGCACAGCAAGCACAAGCTTCTCACTGGAGCTGAGAAGGACTGGGAAGAACTTCCCTTTGAAGACCTAACAGTGTGCAGAAACACACGCACTTCTATCTCTTACTGGGCAGTGTGCAGGAGAGTTCCGTGAACAGGCCGCGCTGGCCGAACAAGACAGAATGCAGATGCGTAGTTCCCAAGCATATTCTTCGGAGTCTACTAGAAACGTTGGAGTAGAGCTGAGATGAACTCGCTCTAAGTTCCATTTGAAGTAATAACCTAGGCCAGAAACCCACTCAGCTGTAGCTGTTAAGATTCATCTGGAGCGCACATTCTGGGAAGCAGGCAGCAGAGTGCCCTGTGGAAGCTGCTCGATTTCAGCTTGTCTGATAGGTGTTTGTCTTCCCGGCAGAGAAACAGTGGCTTAGAGAACTCTTTCTCCAGCAGCCACACACTCTGCCCTAGAGCTGAGAAGCACTGGCTGTAACTTCCCTTTGCAGAAGTAACATTCTCCAGAAACACACTCTCTCCTAACCCTGAAGTTACAAGCTCACCTCACATATGCGTGGACACCCTGAGTGGAGCAGCCGGCGATAGCTCTTGCTTGGATGCTGCCAGAAGGCTCTGTGTGATAGTGGCTTGCAAGGAGCTGCTTAGGAATCTAGTTGCACAGCAAGCACAAGCTTCTCACTGGAGCTGAGAAGGACTGGGAAGAACTTCCCTTTGAAGAACTAACAGTGTGCAGAAACACACGCACTTCTATCTCTTACTGGGCAGTGTGCAGGAGAGTTCCGTGAACAGGCCGCGCTGGCCGAACAAGACAGAATGCAGATGCGTAGTTCCCAAGCATATTCTTCGGAGTCTACTAGAAACGTTGGAGTAGAGCTGAGATGAACTCGCTCTAAGTTCCATTTGAAGTAATAACCTAGGCCAGAAACCCACTCAGCTGTAGCTGTTAAGATTCATCTGGAGCGCACATTCTGGGAAGCAGGCAGCAGAGTGCCCTGTGGAAGCTGCTCGATTTCAGCTTGTCTGATAGGTGTTTGTCTTCCCGGCAGAGAAACAGTGGCTTAGAGAACTCTTTCTCCAGCAGCCACACACTCTGCCCTAGAGCTGAGAAGCACTGGCTGTAACTTCCCTTTGCAGAAGTAACATTCTCCAGAAACACACTCTCTCCTAACCCTGAAGTTACAAGCTCACCTCACATATGCATGGACACCCTGAGTGGAGCAGCCGGCGATAGCTCTTGCTTGGATGCTGCCAGAAGGCTCTGTGTGATAGTGGCTTGCAAGGAGCTGCTTAGGAATCTAGTTGCACAGCAAGCACAAGCTTCTCACTGGAGCTGAGAAGGATTGGGAAGAACTTCCCTTTGAAGAACTAACAGTGTGCAGAAACACACGCACTTCTATCTCTTACTGGGCAGTGTGCAGGAGAGTTCCGTGAACAGGCCGCGCTGGCCGAACAAGACAGAATGCAGATGCGTAGTTCCCAAGCATATTCTTCGGAGTCTACTAGAAACGTTGGAGTAGAGCTGAGATGAACTCGCTCTAAGTTCCATTTGAAGTAATAACCTAGGCCAGAAACCCACTCAGCTGTAGCTGTTAAGATTCATCTGGAGCGCACATTCTGGGAAGCAGGCAGCAGAGTGCCCTGTGGAAGCTGCTCGATTTCAGCTTGTCTGATAGGTGTTTGTCTTCCCGGCAGAGAAACAGTGGCTTAGAGAACTCTTTCTCCAGCAGCCACACACTCTGCCCTAGCGCTGAGAAGCACTGGCTGTAACTTCCCTTTGCAGAAGTAACATTCTCCAGAAACACACTCTCTCCTAACCCTGAAGTTACAAGCTCACCTCACATATGCGTGGACACCCTGAGTGGAGCAGCCGGCGATAGCTCTTGCTTGGATGCTGCCAGAAGGCTCTGTGTGATAGTGGCTTGCAAGGAGCTGCTTAGGAATCTAGTTGCACAGCAAGCACAAGCTTCTCACTGGAGCTGAGAAGGACTGGGAAGAACTTCCCTTTGAAGACCTAACAGTGTGCAGAAACACACGCACTTCTATCTCTTACTGGGCAGTGTGCAGGAGAGTTCCGTGAACAGGCCGCGCTGGCCGAACAAGACAGAATGCAGATGCGTAGTTCCCAAGCATATTCTTCGGAGTCTACTAGAAACGTTGGAGTAGAGCTGAGATGAACTCGCTCTAAGTTCCATTTGAAGTAATAACCTAGGCCAGAAACCCACTCAGCTGTAGCTGTTAAGATTCATCTGGAGCGCACATTCTGGGAAGCAGGCAGCAGAGTGCCCTGTGGAAGCTGCTCGATTTCAGCTTGTCTGATAGGTGTTTGTCTTCCCGGCAGAGAAACAGTGGCTTAGAGAACTCTTTCTCCAGCAGCCACACACTCTGCCCTAGAGCTGAGAAGCACTGGCTGTAACTTCCCTTTGCAGAAGTAACATTCTCCAGAAACACACTCTCTCCTAACCCTGAAGTTACAAGCTCACCTCACATATGCATGGACACCCTGAGTGGAGCAGCCGGCGATAGCTCTTGCTTGGATGCTGCCAGAAGGCTCTGTGTGATAGTGGCTTGCAAGGAGCTGCTTAGGAATCTAGTTGCACAGCAAGCACAAGCTTCTCACTGGAGCTGAGAAGGACTGGGAAGAACTTCCCTTTGAAGACCTAACAGTGTGCAGAAACACACGCACTTCTATCTCTTACTGGGCAGTGTGCAGGAGAGTTCCGTGAACAGGCCGCGCTGGCCGAACAAGACAGAATGCAGATGCGTAGTTCCCAAGCATATTCTTCGGAGTCTACTAGAAACGTTGGAGTAGAGCTGAGATGAACTCGCTCTAAGTTCCATTTGAAGTAATAACCTAGGCCAGAAACCCACTCAGCTGTAGCTGTTAAGATTCATCTGGAGCGCACATTCTGGGAAGCAGGCAGCAGAGTGCCCTGTGGAAGCTGCTCGATTTCAGCTTGTCTGATAGGTGTTTGTCTTCCCGGCAGAGAAACAGTGGCTTAGAGAACTCTTTCTCCAGCAGCCACACACTCTGCCCTAGAGCTGAGAAGCACTGGCTGTAACTTCCCTTTGCAGAAGTAACATTCTCCAGAAACACACTCTCTCCTAACCCTGAAGTTACAAGCTCACCTCACATATGCATGGACACCCTGAGTGGAGCAGCCGGCGATAGCTCTTGCTTGGATGCTGCCAGAAGGCTCTGTGTGATAGTGGCTTGCAAGGAGCTGCTTAGGAATCTAGTTGCACAGCAAGCACAAGCTTCTCACTGGAGCTGAGAAGGACTGGGAAGAACTTCCCTTTGAAGACCTAACAGTGTGCAGAAACACACGCACTTCTATCTCTTACTGGGCAGTGTGCAGGAGAGTTCCGTGAACAGGCCGCGCTGGCCGAACAAGACAGAATGCAGATGCGTAGTTCCCAAGCATATTCTTCGGAGTCTACTAGAAACGTTGGAGTAGAGCTGAGATGAACTCGCTCTAAGTTCCATTTGAAGTAATAACCTAGGCCAGAAACCCACTCAGCTGTAGCTGTTAAGATTCATCTGGAGCGCACATTCTGGGAAGCAGGCAGCAGAGTGCCCTGTGGAAGCTGCTCGATTTCAGCTTGTCTGATAGGTGTTTGTCTTCCCGGCAGAGAAACAGTGGCTTAGAGAACTCTTTCTCCAGCAGCCACACACTCTGCCCTAGAGCTGAGAAGCACTGGCTGTAACTTCCCTTTGCAGAAGTAACATTCTCCAGAAACACACTCTCTCCTAACCCTGAAGTTACAAGCTCACCTCACATATGCATGGACACCCTGAGTGGAGCAGCCGGCGATAGCTCTTGCTTGGATGCTGCCAGAAGGCTCTGTGTGATAGTGGCTTGCAAGGAGCTGCTTAGGAATCTAGTTGCACAGCAAGCACAAGCTTCTCACTGGAGCTGAGAAGGACTGGGAAGAACTTCCCTTTGAAGAACTAACAGTGTGCAGAAACACACGCACTTCTATCTCTTACTGGGCAGTGTGCAGGAGAGTTCCGTGAACAGGCCGCGCTGGCCGAACAAGACAGAATGCAGATGCGTAGTTCCCAAGCATATTCTTCGGAGTCTACTAGAAACGTTGGAGTAGAGCTGAGATGAACTCGCTCTAAGTTCCATTTGAAGTAATAACCTAGGCCAGAAACCCACTCAGCTGTAGCTGTTAAGATTCATCTGGAGCGCACATTCTGGGAAGCAGGCAGCAGAGTGCCCTGTGGAAGCTGCTCGATTTCAGCTTGTCTGATAGGTGTTTGTCTTCCCGGCAGAGAAACAGTGGCTTAGAGAACTCTTTCTCCAGCAGCCACACACTCTGCCCTAGAGCTGAGAAGCACTGGCTGTAACTTCCCTTTGCAGAAGTAACATTCTCCAGAAACACACTCTCTCCTAACCCTGAAGTTACAAGCTCACCTCACATATGCGTGGACACCCTGAGTGGAGCAGCCGGCGATAGCTCTTGCTTGGATGCTGCCAGAAGGCTCTGTGTGATAGTGGCTTGCAAGGAGCTGCTTAGGAATCTAGTTGCACAGCAAGCACAAGCTTCTCACTGGAGCTGAGAAGGACTGGGAAGAACTTCCCTTTGAAGACCTAACAGTGTGCAGAAACACACGCACTTCTATCTCTTACTGGGCAGTGTGCAGGAGAGTTCCGTGAACAGGCCGCGCTGGCCGAACAAGACAGAATGCAGATGCGTAGTTCCCAAGCATATTCTTCGGAGTCTACTAGAAACGTTGGAGTAGAGCTGAGATGAACTCGCTCTAAGTTCCATTTGAAGTAATAACCTAGGCCAGAAACCCACTCAGCTGTAGCTGTTAAGATTCATCTGGAGCGCACATTCTGGGAAGCAGGCAGCAGAGTGCCCTGTGGAAGCTGCTCGATTTCAGCTTGTCTGATAGGTGTTTGTCTTCCCGGCAGAGAAACAGTGGCTTAGAGAACTCTTTCTCCAGCAGCCACACACTCTGCCCTAGAGCTGAGAAGCACTGGCTGTAACTTCCCTTTGCAGAAGTAACATTCTCCAGAAACACACTCTCTCCTAACCCTGAAGTTACAAGCTCACCTCACATATGCATGGACACCCTGAGTGGAGCAGCCGGCGATAGCTCTTGCTTGGATGCTGCCAGAAGGCTCTGTGTGATAGTGGCTTGCAAGGAGCTGCTTAGGAATCTAGTTGCACAGCAAGCACAAGCTTCTCACTGGAGCTGAGAAGGACTGGGAAGAACTTCCCTTTGAAGACCTAACAGTGTGCAGAAACACACGCACTTCTATCTCTTACTGGGCAGTGTGCAGGAGAGTTCCGTGAACAGGCCGCGCTGGCCGAACAAGACAGAATGCAGATGCGTAGTTCCCAAGCATATTCTTCGGAGTCTACTAGAAACGTTGGAGTAGAGCTGAGATGAACTCGCTCTAAGTTCCATTTGAAGTAATAACCTAGGCCAGAAACCCACTCAGCTGTAGCTGTTAAGATTCATCTGGAGCGCACATTCTGGGAAGCAGGCAGCAGAGTGCCCTGTGGAAGCTGCTCGATTTCAGCTTGTCTGATAGGTGTTTGTCTTCCCGGCAGAGAAACAGTGGCTTAGAGAACTCTTTCTCCAGCAGCCACACACTCTGCCCTAGAGCTGAGAAGCACTGGCTGTAACTTCCCTTTGCAGAAGTAACATTCTCCAGAAACACACTCTCTCCTAACCCTGAAGTTACAAGCTCACCTCACATATGCATGGACACCCTGAGTGGAGCAGCCGGCGATAGCTCTTGCTTGGATGCTGCCAGAAGGCTCTGTGTGATAGTGGCTTGCAAGGAGCTGCTTAGGAATCTAGTTGCACAGCAAGCACAAGCTTCTCACTGGAGCTGAGAAGGACTGGGAAGAACTTCCCTTTGAAGACCTAACAGTGTGCAGAAACACACGCACTTCTATCTCTTACTGGGCAGTGTGCAGGAGAGTTCCGTGAACAGGCCGCGCTGGCCGAACAAGACAGAATGCAGATGCGTAGTTCCCAAGCATATTCTTCGGAGTCTACTAGAAACGTTGGAGTAGAGCTGAGATGAACTCGCTCTAAGTTCCATTTGAAGTAATAACCTAGGCCAGAAACCCACTCAGCTGTAGCTGTTAAGATTCATCTGGAGCGCACATTCTGGGAAGCAGGCAGCAGAGTGCCCTGTGGAAGCTGCTCGATTTCAGCTTGTCTGATAGGTGTTTGTCTTCCCGGCAGAGAAACAGTGGCTTAGAGAACTCTTTCTCCAGCAGCCACACACTCTGCCCTAGAGCTGAGAAGCACTGGCTGTAACTTCCCTTTGCAGAAGTAACATTCTCCAGAAACACACTCTCTCCTAACCCTGAAGTTACAAGCTCACCTCACATATGCATGGACACCCTGAGTGGAGCAGCCGGCGATAGCTCTTGCTTGGATGCTGCCAGAAGGCTCTGTGTGATAGTGGCTTGCAAGGAGCTGCTTAGGAATCTAGTTGCACAGCAAGCACAAGCTTCTCACTGGAGCTGAGAAGGACTGGGAAGAACTTCCCTTTGAAGACCTAACAGTGTGCAGAAACACACGCACTTCTATCTCTTACTGGGCAGTGTGCAGGAGAGTTCCGTGAACAGGCCGCGCTGGCCGAACAAGACAGAATGCAGATGCGTAGTTCCCAAGCATATTCTTCGGAGTCTACTAGAAACGTTGGAGTAGAGCTGAGATGAACTCGCTCTAAGTTCCATTTGAAGTAATAACCTAGGCCAGAAACCCACTCAGCTGTAGCTGTTAAGATTCATCTGGAGCGCACATTCTGGGAAGCAGGCAGCAGAGTGCCCTGTGGAAGCTGCTCGATTTCAGCTTGTCTGATAGGTGTTTGTCTTCCCGGCAGAGAAACAGTGGCTTAGAGAACTCTTTCTCCAGCAGCCACACACTCTGCCCTAGAGCTGAGAAGCACTGGCTGTAACTTCCCTTTGCAGAAGTAACATTCTCCAGAAACACACTCTCTCCTAACCCTGAAGTTACAAGCTCACCTCACATATGCGTGGACACCCTGAGTGGAGCAGCCGGCGATAGCTCTTGCTTGGATGCTGCCAGAAGGCTCTGTGTGATAGTGGCTTGCAAGGAGCTGCTTAGGAATCTAGTTGCACAGCAAGCACAAGCTTCTCACTGGAGCTGAGAAGGACTGGGAAGAACTTCCCTTTGAAGAACTAACAGTGTGCAGAAACACACGCACTTCTATCTCTTACTGGGCAGTGTGCAGGAGAGTTCCGTGAACAGGCCGCGCTGGCCGAACAAGACAGAATGCAGATGCGTAGTTCCCAAGCATATTCTTCGGAGTCTACTAGAAACGTTGGAGTAGAGCTGAGATGAACTCGCTCTAAGTTCCATTTGAAGTAATAACCTAGGCCAGAAACCCACTCAGCTGTAGCTGTTAAGATTCATCTGGAGCGCACATTCTGGGAAGCAGGCAGCAGAGTGCCCTGTGGAAGCTGCTCGATTTCAGCTTGTCTGATAGGTGTTTGTCTTCCCGGCAGAGAAACAGTGGCTTAGAGAACTCTTTCTCCAGCAGCCACACACTCTGCCCTAGCGCTGAGAAGCACTGGCTGTAACTTCCCTTTGCAGAAGTAACATTCTCCAGAAACACACTCTCTCCTAACCCTGAAGTTACAAGCTCACCTCACATATGCGTGGACACCCTGAGTGGAGCAGCCGGCGATAGCTCTTGCTTGGATGCTGCCAGAAGGCTCTGTGTGATAGTGGCTTGCAAGGAGCTGCTTAGGAATCTAGTTGCACAGCAAGCACAAGCTTCTCACTGGAGCTGAGAAGGACTGGGAAGAACTTCCCTTTGAAGACCTAACAGTGTGCAGAAACACACGCACTTCTATCTCTTACTGGGCAGTGTGCAGGAGAGTTCCGTGAACAGGCCGCGCTGGCCGAACAAGACAGAATGCAGATGCGTAGTTCCCAAGCATATTCTTCGGAGTCTACTAGAAACGTTGGAGTAGAGCTGAGATGAACTCGCTCTAAGTTCCATTTGAAGTAATAACCTAGGCCAGAAACCCACTCAGCTGTAGCTGTTAAGATTCATCTGGAGCGCACATTCTGGGAAGCAGGCAGCAGAGTGCCCTGTGGAAGCTGCTCGATTTCAGCTTGTCTGATAGGTGTTTGTCTTCCCGGCAGAGAAACAGTGGCTTAGAGAACTCTTTCTCCAGCAGCCACACACTCTGCCCTAGAGCTGAGAAGCACTGGCTGTAACTTCCCTTTGCAGAAGTAACATTCTCCAGAAACACACTCTCTCCTAACCCTGAAGTTACAAGCTCACCTCACATATGCATGGACACCCTGAGTGGAGCAGCCGGCGATAGCTCTTGCTTGGATGCTGCCAGAAGGCTCTGTGTGATAGTGGCTTGCAAGGAGCTGCTTAGGAATCTAGTTGCACAGCAAGCACAAGCTTCTCACTGGAGCTGAGAAGGACTGGGAAGAACTTCCCTTTGAAGACCTAACAGTGTGCAGAAACACACGCACTTCTATCTCTTACTGGGCAGTGTGCAGGAGAGTTCCGTGAACAGGCCGCGCTGGCCGAACAAGACAGAATGCAGATGCGTAGTTCCCAAGCATATTCTTCGGAGTCTACTAGAAACGTTGGAGTAGAGCTGAGATGAACTCGCTCTAAGTTCCATTTGAAGTAATAACCTAGGCCAGAAACCCACTCAGCTGTAGCTGTTAAGATTCATCTGGAGCGCACATTCTGGGAAGCAGGCAGCAGAGTGCCCTGTGGAAGCTGCTCGATTTCAGCTTGTCTGATAGGTGTTTGTCTTCCCGGCAGAGAAACAGTGGCTTAGAGAACTCTTTCTCCAGCAGCCACACACTCTGCCCTAGAGCTGAGAAGCACTGGCTGTAACTTCCCTTTGCAGAAGTAACATTCTCCAGAAACACACTCTCTCCTAACCCTGAAGTTACAAGCTCACCTCACATATGCATGGACACCCTGAGTGGAGCAGCCGGCGATAGCTCTTGCTTGGATGCTGCCAGAAGGCTCTGTGTGATAGTGGCTTGCAAGGAGCTGCTTAGGAATCTAGTTGCACAGCAAGCACAAGCTTCTCACTGGAGCTGAGAAGGACTGGGAAGAACTTCCCTTTGAAGACCTAACAGTGTGCAGAAACACACGCACTTCTATCTCTTACTGGGCAGTGTGCAGGAGAGTTCCGTGAACAGGCCGCGCTGGCCGAACAAGACAGAATGCAGATGCGTAGTTCCCAAGCATATTCTTCGGAGTCTACTAGAAACGTTGGAGTAGAGCTGAGATGAACTCGCTCTAAGTTCCATTTGAAGTAATAACCTAGGCCAGAAACCCACTCAGCTGTAGCTGTTAAGATTCATCTGGAGCGCACATTCTGGGAAGCAGGCAGCAGAGTGCCCTGTGGAAGCTGCTCGATTTCAGCTTGTCTGATAGGTGTTTGTCTTCCCGGCAGAGAAACAGTGGCTTAGAGAACTCTTTCTCCAGCAGCCACACACTCTGCCCTAGAGCTGAGAAGCACTGGCTGTAACTTCCCTTTGCAGAAGTAACATTCTCCAGAAACACACTCTCTCCTAACCCTGAAGTTACAAGCTCACCTCACATATGCATGGACACCCTGAGTGGAGCAGCCGGCGATAGCTCTTGCTTGGATGCTGCCAGAAGGCTCTGTGTGATAGTGGCTTGCAAGGAGCTGCTTAGGAATCTAGTTGCACAGCAAGCACAAGCTTCTCACTGGAGCTGAGAAGGACTGGGAAGAACTTCCCTTTGAAGAACTAACAGTGTGCAGAAACACACGCACTTCTATCTCTTACTGGGCAGTGTGCAGGAGAGTTCCGTGAACAGGCCGCGCTGGCCGAACAAGACAGAATGCAGATGCGTAGTTCCCAAGCATATTCTTCGGAGTCTACTAGAAACGTTGGAGTAGAGCTGAGATGAACTCGCTCTAAGTTCCATTTGAAGTAATAACCTAGGCCAGAAACCCACTCAGCTGTAGCTGTTAAGATTCATCTGGAGCGCACATTCTGGGAAGCAGGCAGCAGAGTGCCCTGTGGAAGCTGCTCGATTTCAGCTTGTCTGATAGGTGTTTGTCTTCCCGGCAGAGAAACAGTGGCTTAGAGAACTCTTTCTCCAGCAGCCACACACTCTGCCCTAGAGCTGAGAAGCACTGGCTGTAACTTCCCTTTGCAGAAGTAACATTCTCCAGAAACACACTCTCTCCTAACCCTGAAGTTACAAGCTCACCTCACATATGCATGGACACCCTGAGTGGAGCAGCCGGCGATAGCTCTTGCTTGGATGCTGCCAGAAGGCTCTGTGTGATAGTGGCTTGCAAGGAGCTGCTTAGGAATCTAGTTGCACAGCAAGCACAAGCTTCTCACTGGAGCTGAGAAGGACTGGGAAGAACTTCCCTTTGAAGAACTAACAGTGTGCAGAAACACACGCACTTCTATCTCTTACTGGGCAGTGTGCAGGAGAGTTCCGTGAACAGGCCGCGCTGGCCGAACAAGACAGAATGCAGATGCGTAGTTCCCAAGCATATTCTTCGGAGTCTACTAGAAACGTTGGAGTAGAGCTGAGATGAACTCGCTCTAAGTTCCATTTGAAGTAATAACCTAGGCCAGAAACCCACTCAGCTGTAGCTGTTAAGATTCATCTGGAGCGCACATTCTGGGAAGCAGGCAGCAGAGTGCCCTGTGGAAGCTGCTCGATTTCAGCTTGTCTGATAGGTGTTTGTCTTCCCGGCAGAGAAACAGTGGCTTAGAGAACTCTTTCTCCAGCAGCCACACACTCTGCCCTAGCGCTGAGAAGCACTGGCTGTAACTTCCCTTTGCAGAAGTAACATTCTCCAGAAACACACTCTCTCCTAACCCTGAAGTTACAAGCTCACCTCACATATGCGTGGACACCCTGAGTGGAGCAGCCGGCGATAGCTCTTGCTTGGATGCTGCCAGAAGGCTCTGTGTGATAGTGGCTTGCAAGGAGCTGCTTAGGAATCTAGTTGCACAGCAAGCACAAGCTTCTCACTGGAGCTGAGAAGGACTGGGAAGAACTTCCCTTTGAAGACCTAACAGTGTGCAGAAACACACGCACTTCTATCTCTTACTGGGCAGTGTGCAGGAGAGTTCCGTGAACAGGCCGCGCTGGCCGAACAAGACAGAATGCAGATGCGTAGTTCCCAAGCATATTCTTCGGAGTCTACTAGAAACGTTGGAGTAGAGCTGAGATGAACTCGCTCTAAGTTCCATTTGAAGTAATAACCTAGGCCAGAAACCCACTCAGCTGTAGCTGTTAAGATTCATCTGGAGCGCACATTCTGGGAAGCAGGCAGCAGAGTGCCCTGTGGAAGCTGCTCGATTTCAGCTTGTCTGATAGGTGTTTGTCTTCCCGGCAGAGAAACAGTGGCTTAGAGAACTCTTTCTCCAGCAGCCACACACTCTGCCCTAGAGCTGAGAAGCACTGGCTGTAACTTCCCTTTGCAGAAGTAACATTCTCCAGAAACACACTCTCTCCTAACCCTGAAGTTACAAGCTCACCTCACATATGCATGGACACCCTGAGTGGAGCAGCCGGCGATAGCTCTTGCTTGGATGCTGCCAGAAGGCTCTGTGTGATAGTGGCTTGCAAGGAGCTGCTTAGGAATCTAGTTGCACAGCAAGCACAAGCTTCTCACTGGAGCTGAGAAGGACTGGGAAGAACTTCCCTTTGAAGACCTAACAGTGTGCAGAAACACACGCACTTCTATCTCTTACTGGGCAGTGTGCAGGAGAGTTCCGTGAACAGGCCGCGCTGGCCGAACAAGACAGAATGCAGATGCGTAGTTCCCAAGCATATTCTTCGGAGTCTACTAGAAACGTTGGAGTAGAGCTGAGATGAACTCGCTCTAAGTTCCATTTGAAGTAATAACCTAGGCCAGAAACCCACTCAGCTGTAGCTGTTAAGATTCATCTGGAGCGCACATTCTGGGAAGCAGGCAGCAGAGTGCCCTGTGGAAGCTGCTCGATTTCAGCTTGTCTGATAGGTGTTTGTCTTCCCGGCAGAGAAACAGTGGCTTAGAGAACTCTTTCTCCAGCAGCCACACACTCTGCCCTAGAGCTGAGAAGCACTGGCTGTAACTTCCCTTTGCAGAAGTAACATTCTCCAGAAACACACTCTCTCCTAACCCTGAAGTTACAAGCTCACCTCACATATGCATGGACACCCTGAGTGGAGCAGCCGGCGATAGCTCTTGCTTGGATGCTGCCAGAAGGCTCTGTGTGATAGTGGCTTGCAAGGAGCTGCTTAGGAATCTAGTTGCACAGCAAGCACAAGCTTCTCACTGGAGCTGAGAAGGACTGGGAAGAACTTCCCTTTGAAGACCTAACAGTGTGCAGAAACACACGCACTTCTATCTCTTACTGGGCAGTGTGCAGGAGAGTTCCGTGAACAGGCCGCGCTGGCCGAACAAGACAGAATGCAGATGCGTAGTTCCCAAGCATATTCTTCGGAGTCTACTAGAAACGTTGGAGTAGAGCTGAGATGAACTCGCTCTAAGTTCCATTTGAAGTAATAACCTAGGCCAGAAACCCACTCAGCTGTAGCTGTTAAGATTCATCTGGAGCGCACATTCTGGGAAGCAGGCAGCAGAGTGCCCTGTGGAAGCTGCTCGATTTCAGCTTGTCTGATAGGTGTTTGTCTTCCCGGCAGAGAAACAGTGGCTTAGAGAACTCTTTCTCCAGCAGCCACACACTCTGCCCTAGAGCTGAGAAGCACTGGCTGTAACTTCCCTTTGCAGAAGTAACATTCTCCAGAAACACACTCTCTCCTAACCCTGAAGTTACAAGCTCACCTCACATATGCATGGACACCCTGAGTGGAGCAGCCGGCGATAGCTCTTGCTTGGATGCTGCCAGAAGGCTCTGTGTGATAGTGGCTTGCAAGGAGCTGCTTAGGAATCTAGTTGCACAGCAAGCACAAGCTTCTCACTGGAGCTGAGAAGGACTGGGAAGAACTTCCCTTTGAAGAACTAACAGTGTGCAGAAACACACGCACTTCTATCTCTTACTGGGCAGTGTGCAGGAGAGTTCCGTGAACAGGCCGCGCTGGCCGAACAAGACAGAATGCAGATGCGTAGTTCCCAAGCATATTCTTCGGAGTCTACTAGAAACGTTGGAGTAGAGCTGAGATGAACTCGCTCTAAGTTCCATTTGAAGTAATAACCTAGGCCAGAAACCCACTCAGCTGTAGCTGTTAAGATTCATCTGGAGCGCACATTCTGGGAAGCAGGCAGCAGAGTGCCCTGTGGAAGCTGCTCGATTTCAGCTTGTCTGATAGGTGTTTGTCTTCCCGGCAGAGAAACAGTGGCTTAGAGAACTCTTTCTCCAGCAGCCACACACTCTGCCCTAGAGCTGAGAAGCACTGGCTGTAACTTCCCTTTGCAGAAGTAACATTCTCCAGAAACACACTCTCTCCTAACCCTGAAGTTACAAGCTCACCTCACATATGCATGGACACCCTGAGTGGAGCAGCCGGCGATAGCTCTTGCTTGGATGCTGCCAGAAGGCTCTGTGTGATAGTGGCTTGCAAGGAGCTGCTTAGGAATCTAGTTGCACAGCAAGCACAAGCTTCTCACTGGAGCTGAGAAGGACTGGGAAGAACTTCCCTTTGAAGAACTAACAGTGTGCAGAAACACACGCACTTCTATCTCTTACTGGGCAGTGTGCAGGAGAGTTCCGTGAACAGGCCGCGCTGGCCGAACAAGACAGAATGCAGATGCGTAGTTCCCAAGCATATTCTTCGGAGTCTACTAGAAACGTTGGAGTAGAGCTGAGATGAACTCGCTCTAAGTTCCATTTGAAGTAATAACCTAGGCCAGAAACCCACTCAGCTGTAGCTGTTAAGATTCATCTGGAGCGCACATTCTGGGAAGCAGGCAGCAGAGTGCCCTGTGGAAGCTGCTCGATTTCAGCTTGTCTGATAGGTGTTTGTCTTCCCGGCAGAGAAACAGTGGCTTAGAGAACTCTTTCTCCAGCAGCCACACACTCTGCCCTAGAGCTGAGAAGCACTGGCTGTAACTTCCCTTTGCAGAAGTAACATTCTCCAGAAACACACTCTCTCCTAACCCTGAAGTTACAAGCTCACCTCACATATGCGTGGACACCCTGAGTGGAGCAGCCGGCGATAGCTCTTGCTTGGATGCTGCCAGAAGGCTCTGTGTGATAGTGGCTTGCAAGGAGCTGCTTAGGAATCTAGTTGCACAGCAAGCACAAGCTTCTCACTGGAGCTGAGAAGGACTGGGAAGAACTTCCCTTTGAAGAACTAACAGTGTGCAGAAACACACGCACTTCTATCTCTTACTGGGCAGTGTGCAGGAGAGTTCCGTGAACAGGCCGCGCTGGCCGAACAAGACAGAATGCAGATGCGTAGTTCCCAAGCATATTCTTCGGAGTCTACTAGAAACGTTGGAGTAGAGCTGAGATGAACTCGCTCTAAGTTCCATTTGAAGTAATAACCTAGGCCAGAAACCCACTCAGCTGTAGCTGTTAAGATTCATCTGGAGCGCACATTCTGGGAAGCAGGCAGCAGAGTGCCCTGTGGAAGCTGCTCGATTTCAGCTTGTCTGATAGGTGTTTGTCTTCCCGGCAGAGAAACAGTGGCTTAGAGAACTCTTTCTCCAGCAGCCACACACTCTGCCCTAGAGCTGAGAAGCACTGGCTGTAACTTCCCTTTGCAGAAGTAACATTCTCCAGAAACACACTCTCTCCTAACCCTGAAGTTACAAGCTCACCTCACATATGCATGGACACCCTGAGTGGAGCAGCCGGCGATAGCTCTTGCTTGGATGCTGCCAGAAGGCTCTGTGTGATAGTGGCTTGCAAGGAGCTGCTTAGGAATCTAGTTGCACAGCAAGCACAAGCTTCTCACTGGAGCTGAGAAGGATTGGGAAGAACTTCCCTTTGAAGAACTAACAGTGTGCAGAAACACACGCACTTCTATCTCTTACTGGGCAGTGTGCAGGAGAGTTCCGTGAACAGGCCGCGCTGGCCGAACAAGACAGAATGCAGATGCGTAGTTCCCAAGCATATTCTTCGGAGTCTACTAGAAACGTTGGAGTAGAGCTGAGATGAACTCGCTCTAAGTTCCATTTGAAGTAATAACCTAGGCCAGAAACCCACTCAGCTGTAGCTGTTAAGATTCATCTGGAGCGCACATTCTGGGAAGCAGGCAGCAGAGTGCCCTGTGGAAGCTGCTCGATTTCAGCTTGTCTGATAGGTGTTTGTCTTCCCGGCAGAGAAACAGTGGCTTAGAGAACTCTTTCTCCAGCAGCCACACACTCTGCCCTAGCGCTGAGAAGCACTGGCTGTAACTTCCCTTTGCAGAAGTAACATTCTCCAGAAACACACTCTCTCCTAACCCTGAAGTTACAAGCTCACCTCACATATGCGTGGACACCCTGAGTGGAGCAGCCGGCGATAGCTCTTGCTTGGATGCTGCCAGAAGGCTCTGTGTGATAGTGGCTTGCAAGGAGCTGCTTAGGAATCTAGTTGCACAGCAAGCACAAGCTTCTCACTGGAGCTGAGAAGGACTGGGAAGAACTTCCCTTTGAAGACCTAACAGTGTGCAGAAACACACGCACTTCTATCTCTTACTGGGCAGTGTGCAGGAGAGTTCCGTGAACAGGCCGCGCTGGCCGAACAAGACAGAATGCAGATGCGTAGTTCCCAAGCATATTCTTCGGAGTCTACTAGAAACGTTGGAGTAGAGCTGAGATGAACTCGCTCTAAGTTCCATTTGAAGTAATAACCTAGGCCAGAAACCCACTCAGCTGTAGCTGTTAAGATTCATCTGGAGCGCACATTCTGGGAAGCAGGCAGCAGAGTGCCCTGTGGAAGCTGCTCGATTTCAGCTTGTCTGATAGGTGTTTGTCTTCCCGGCAGAGAAACAGTGGCTTAGAGAACTCTTTCTCCAGCAGCCACACACTCTGCCCTAGAGCTGAGAAGCACTGGCTGTAACTTCCCTTTGCAGAAGTAACATTCTCCAGAAACACACTCTCTCCTAACCCTGAAGTTACAAGCTCACCTCACATATGCATGGACACCCTGAGTGGAGCAGCCGGCGATAGCTCTTGCTTGGATGCTGCCAGAAGGCTCTGTGTGATAGTGGCTTGCAAGGAGCTGCTTAGGAATCTAGTTGCACAGCAAGCACAAGCTTCTCACTGGAGCTGAGAAGGACTGGGAAGAACTTCCCTTTGAAGACCTAACAGTGTGCAGAAACACACGCACTTCTATCTCTTACTGGGCAGTGTGCAGGAGAGTTCCGTGAACAGGCCGCGCTGGCCGAACAAGACAGAATGCAGATGCGTAGTTCCCAAGCATATTCTTCGGAGTCTACTAGAAACGTTGGAGTAGAGCTGAGATGAACTCGCTCTAAGTTCCATTTGAAGTAATAACCTAGGCCAGAAACCCACTCAGCTGTAGCTGTTAAGATTCATCTGGAGCGCACATTCTGGGAAGCAGGCAGCAGAGTGCCCTGTGGAAGCTGCTCGATTTCAGCTTGTCTGATAGGTGTTTGTCTTCCCGGCAGAGAAACAGTGGCTTAGAGAACTCTTTCTCCAGCAGCCACACACTCTGCCCTAGAGCTGAGAAGCACTGGCTGTAACTTCCCTTTGCAGAAGTAACATTCTCCAGAAACACACTCTCTCCTAACCCTGAAGTTACAAGCTCACCTCACATATGCATGGACACCCTGAGTGGAGCAGCCGGCGATAGCTCTTGCTTGGATGCTGCCAGAAGGCTCTGTGTGATAGTGGCTTGCAAGGAGCTGCTTAGGAATCTAGTTGCACAGCAAGCACAAGCTTCTCACTGGAGCTGAGAAGGACTGGGAAGAACTTCCCTTTGAAGACCTAACAGTGTGCAGAAACACACGCACTTCTATCTCTTACTGGGCAGTGTGCAGGAGAGTTCCGTGAACAGGCCGCGCTGGCCGAACAAGACAGAATGCAGATGCGTAGTTCCCAAGCATATTCTTCGGAGTCTACTAGAAACGTTGGAGTAGAGCTGAGATGAACTCGCTCTAAGTTCCATTTGAAGTAATAACCTAGGCCAGAAACCCACTCAGCTGTAGCTGTTAAGATTCATCTGGAGCGCACATTCTGGGAAGCAGGCAGCAGAGTGCCCTGTGGAAGCTGCTCGATTTCAGCTTGTCTGATAGGTGTTTGTCTTCCCGGCAGAGAAACAGTGGCTTAGAGAACTCTTTCTCCAGCAGCCACACACTCTGCCCTAGAGCTGAGAAGCACTGGCTGTAACTTCCCTTTGCAGAAGTAACATTCTCCAGAAACACACTCTCTCCTAACCCTGAAGTTACAAGCTCACCTCACATATGCGTGGACACCCTGAGTGGAGCAGCCGGCGATAGCTCTTGCTTGGATGCTGCCAGAAGGCTCTGTGTGATAGTGGCTTGCAAGGAGCTGCTTAGGAATCTAGTTGCACAGCAAGCACAAGCTTCTCACTGGAGCTGAGAAGGACTGGGAAGAACTTCCCTTTGAAGAACTAACAGTGTGCAGAAACACACGCACTTCTATCTCTTACTGGGCAGTGTGCAGGAGAGTTCCGTGAACAGGCCGCGCTGGCCGAACAAGACAGAATGCAGATGCGTAGTTCCCAAGCATATTCTTCGGAGTCTACTAGAAACGTTGGAGTAGAGCTGAGATGAACTCGCTCTAAGTTCCATTTGAAGTAATAACCTAGGCCAGAAACCCACTCAGCTGTAGCTGTTAAGATTCATCTGGAGCGCACATTCTGGGAAGCAGGCAGCAGAGTGCCCTGTGGAAGCTGCTCGATTTCAGCTTGTCTGATAGGTGTTTGTCTTCCCGGCAGAGAAACAGTGGCTTAGAGAACTCTTTCTCCAGCAGCCACACACTCTGCCCTAGCGCTGAGAAGCACTGGCTGTAACTTCCCTTTGCAGAAGTAACATTCTCCAGAAACACACTCTCTCCTAACCCTGAAGTTACAAGCTCACCTCACATATGCGTGGACACCCTGAGTGGAGCAGCCGGCGATAGCTCTTGCTTGGATGCTGCCAGAAGGCTCTGTGTGATAGTGGCTTGCAAGGAGCTGCTTAGGAATCTAGTTGCACAGCAAGCACAAGCTTCTCACTGGAGCTGAGAAGGACTGGGAAGAACTTCCCTTTGAAGACCTAACAGTGTGCAGAAACACACGCACTTCTATCTCTTACTGGGCAGTGTGCAGGAGAGTTCCGTGAACAGGCCGCGCTGGCCGAACAAGACAGAATGCAGATGCGTAGTTCCCAAGCATATTCTTCGGAGTCTACTAGAAACGTTGGAGTAGAGCTGAGATGAACTCGCTCTAAGTTCCATTTGAAGTAATAACCTAGGCCAGAAACCCACTCAGCTGTAGCTGTTAAGATTCATCTGGAGCGCACATTCTGGGAAGCAGGCAGCAGAGTGCCCTGTGGAAGCTGCTCGATTTCAGCTTGTCTGATAGGTGTTTGTCTTCCCGGCAGAGAAACAGTGGCTTAGAGAACTCTTTCTCCAGCAGCCACACACTCTGCCCTAGAGCTGAGAAGCACTGGCTGTAACTTCCCTTTGCAGAAGTAACATTCTCCAGAAACACACTCTCTCCTAACCCTGAAGTTACAAGCTCACCTCACATATGCATGGACACCCTGAGTGGAGCAGCCGGCGATAGCTCTTGCTTGGATGCTGCCAGAAGGCTCTGTGTGATAGTGGCTTGCAAGGAGCTGCTTAGGAATCTAGTTGCACAGCAAGCACAAGCTTCTCACTGGAGCTGAGAAGGACTGGGAAGAACTTCCCTTTGAAGACCTAACAGTGTGCAGAAACACACGCACTTCTATCTCTTACTGGGCAGTGTGCAGGAGAGTTCCGTGAACAGGCCGCGCTGGCCGAACAAGACAGAATGCAGATGCGTAGTTCCCAAGCATATTCTTCGGAGTCTACTAGAAACGTTGGAGTAGAGCTGAGATGAACTCGCTCTAAGTTCCATTTGAAGTAATAACCTAGGCCAGAAACCCACTCAGCTGTAGCTGTTAAGATTCATCTGGAGCGCACATTCTGGGAAGCAGGCAGCAGAGTGCCCTGTGGAAGCTGCTCGATTTCAGCTTGTCTGATAGGTGTTTGTCTTCCCGGCAGAGAAACAGTGGCTTAGAGAACTCTTTCTCCAGCAGCCACACACTCTGCCCTAGAGCTGAGAAGCACTGGCTGTAACTTCCCTTTGCAGAAGTAACATTCTCCAGAAACACACTCTCTCCTAACCCTGAAGTTACAAGCTCACCTCACATATGCATGGACACCCTGAGTGGAGCAGCCGGCGATAGCTCTTGCTTGGATGCTGCCAGAAGGCTCTGTGTGATAGTGGCTTGCAAGGAGCTGCTTAGGAATCTAGTTGCACAGCAAGCACAAGCTTCTCACTGGAGCTGAGAAGGACTGGGAAGAACTTCCCTTTGAAGACCTAACAGTGTGCAGAAACACACGCACTTCTATCTCTTACTGGGCAGTGTGCAGGAGAGTTCCGTGAACAGGCCGCGCTGGCCGAACAAGACAGAATGCAGATGCGTAGTTCCCAAGCATATTCTTCGGAGTCTACTAGAAACGTTGGAGTAGAGCTGAGATGAACTCGCTCTAAGTTCCATTTGAAGTAATAACCTAGGCCAGAAACCCACTCAGCTGTAGCTGTTAAGATTCATCTGGAGCGCACATTCTGGGAAGCAGGCAGCAGAGTGCCCTGTGGAAGCTGCTCGATTTCAGCTTGTCTGATAGGTGTTTGTCTTCCCGGCAGAGAAACAGTGGCTTAGAGAACTCTTTCTCCAGCAGCCACACACTCTGCCCTAGAGCTGAGAAGCACTGGCTGTAACTTCCCTTTGCAGAAGTAACATTCTCCAGAAACACACTCTCTCCTAACCCTGAAGTTACAAGCTCACCTCACATATGCATGGACACCCTGAGTGGAGCAGCCGGCGATAGCTCTTGCTTGGATGCTGCCAGAAGGCTCTGTGTGATAGTGGCTTGCAAGGAGCTGCTTAGGAATCTAGTTGCACAGCAAGCACAAGCTTCTCACTGGAGCTGAGAAGGACTGGGAAGAACTTCCCTTTGAAGAACTAACAGTGTGCAGAAACACACGCACTTCTATCTCTTACTGGGCAGTGTGCAGGAGAGTTCCGTGAACAGGCCGCGCTGGCCGAACAAGACAGAATGCAGATGCGTAGTTCCCAAGCATATTCTTCGGAGTCTACTAGAAACGTTGGAGTAGAGCTGAGATGAACTCGCTCTAAGTTCCATTTGAAGTAATAACCTAGGCCAGAAACCCACTCAGCTGTAGCTGTTAAGATTCATCTGGAGCGCACATTCTGGGAAGCAGGCAGCAGAGTGCCCTGTGGAAGCTGCTCGATTTCAGCTTGTCTGATAGGTGTTTGTCTTCCCGGCAGAGAAACAGTGGCTTAGAGAACTCTTTCTCCAGCAGCCACACACTCTGCCCTAGAGCTGAGAAGCACTGGCTGTAACTTCCCTTTGCAGAAGTAACATTCTCCAGAAACACACTCTCTCCTAACCCTGAAGTTACAAGCTCACCTCACATATGCATGGACACCCTGAGTGGAGCAGCCGGCGATAGCTCTTGCTTGGATGCTGCCAGAAGGCTCTGTGTGATAGTGGCTTGCAAGGAGCTGCTTAGGAATCTAGTTGCACAGCAAGCACAAGCTTCTCACTGGAGCTGAGAAGGACTGGGAAGAACTTCCCTTTGAAGAACTAACAGTGTGCAGAAACACACGCACTTCTATCTCTTACTGGGCAGTGTGCAGGAGAGTTCCGTGAACAGGCCGCGCTGGCCGAACAAGACAGAATGCAGATGCGTAGTTCCCAAGCATATTCTTCGGAGTCTACTAGAAACGTTGGAGTAGAGCTGAGATGAACTCGCTCTAAGTTCCATTTGAAGTAATAACCTAGGCCAGAAACCCACTCAGCTGTAGCTGTTAAGATTCATCTGGAGCGCACATTCTGGGAAGCAGGCAGCAGAGTGCCCTGTGGAAGCTGCTCGATTTCAGCTTGTCTGATAGGTGTTTGTCTTCCCGGCAGAGAAACAGTGGCTTAGAGAACTCTTTCTCCAGCAGCCACACACTCTGCCCTAGAGCTGAGAAGCACTGGCTGTAACTTCCCTTTGCAGAAGTAACATTCTCCAGAAACACACTCTCTCCTAACCCTGAAGTTACAAGCTCACCTCACATATGCGTGGACACCCTGAGTGGAGCAGCCGGCGATAGCTCTTGCTTGGATGCTGCCAGAAGGCTCTGTGTGATAGTGGCTTGCAAGGAGCTGCTTAGGAATCTAGTTGCACAGCAAGCACAAGCTTCTCACTGGAGCTGAGAAGGACTGGGAAGAACTTCCCTTTGAAGAACTAACAGTGTGCAGAAACACACGCACTTCTATCTCTTACTGGGCAGTGTGCAGGAGAGTTCCGTGAACAGGCCGCGCTGGCCGAACAAGACAGAATGCAGATGCGTAGTTCCCAAGCATATTCTTCGGAGTCTACTAGAAACGTTGGAGTAGAGCTGAGATGAACTCGCTCTAAGTTCCATTTGAAGTAATAACCTAGGCCAGAAACCCACTCAGCTGTAGCTGTTAAGATTCATCTGGAGCGCACATTCTGGGAAGCAGGCAGCAGAGTGCCCTGTGGAAGCTGCTCGATTTCAGCTTGTCTGATAGGTGTTTGTCTTCCCGGCAGAGAAACAGTGGCTTAGAGAACTCTTTCTCCAGCAGCCACACACTCTGCCCTAGAGCTGAGAAGCACTGGCTGTAACTTCCCTTTGCAGAAGTAACATTCTCCAGAAACACACTCTCTCCTAACCCTGAAGTTACAAGCTCACCTCACATATGCATGGACACCCTGAGTGGAGCAGCCGGCGATAGCTCTTGCTTGGATGCTGCCAGAAGGCTCTGTGTGATAGTGGCTTGCAAGGAGCTGCTTAGGAATCTAGTTGCACAGCAAGCACAAGCTTCTCACTGGAGCTGAGAAGGACTGGGAAGAACTTCCCTTTGAAGAACTAACAGTGTGCAGAAACACACGCACTTCTATCTCTTACTGGGCAGTGTGCAGGAGAGTTCCGTGAACAGGCCGCGCTGGCCGAACAAGACAGAATGCAGATGCGTAGTTCCCAAGCATATTCTTCGGAGTCTACTAGAAACGTTGGAGTAGAGCTGAGATGAACTCGCTCTAAGTTCCATTTGAAGTAATAACCTAGGCCAGAAACCCACTCAGCTGTAGCTGTTAAGATTCATCTGGAGCGCACATTCTGGGAAGCAGGCAGCAGAGTGCCCTGTGGAAGCTGCTCGATTTCAGCTTGTCTGATAGGTGTTTGTCTTCCCGGCAGAGAAACAGTGGCTTAGAGAACTCTTTCTCCAGCAGCCACACACTCTGCCCTAGCGCTGAGAAGCACTGGCTGTAACTTCCCTTTGCAGAAGTAACATTCTCCAGAAACACACTCTCTCCTAACCCTGAAGTTACAAGCTCACCTCACATATGCGTGGACACCCTGAGTGGAGCAGCCGGCGATAGCTCTTGCTTGGATGCTGCCAGAAGGCTCTGTGTGATAGTGGCTTGCAAGGAGCTGCTTAGGACTCTAGTTGCACAGCAAGCACAAGCTTCTCACTGGAGCTGAGAAGGACTGGGAAGAACTTCCCTTTGAAGACCTAACAGTGTGCAGAAACACACGCACTTCTATCTCTTACTGGGCAGTGTGCAGGAGAGTTCCGTGAACAGGCCGCGCTGGCCGAACAAGACAGAATGCAGATGCGTAGTTCCCAAGCATATTCTTCGGAGTCTACTAGAAACGTTGGAGTAGAGCTGAGATGAACTCGCTCTAAGTTCCATTTGAAGTAATAACCTAGGCCAGAAACCCACTCAGCTGTAGCTGTTAAGATTCATCTGGAGCGCACATTCTGGGAAGCAGGCAGCAGAGTGCCCTGTGGAAGCTGCTCGATTTCACCTCGTCTGATAGGTGTTTGTCTTCCCGGCAGAGAAACAGTGGCTTAGAGAACTCTTTCTCCAGCAGCCACACACTCTGCCCTAGAGCTGAGAAGCACTGGCTGTAACTTCCCTTTGCAGAAGTAACATTCTCCAGAAACACACTCTCTCCTAACCCTGAAGTTACAAGCTCACCTCACATATGCGTGGACACCCTGAGTGGAGCAGCCGGCGATAGCTCTTGCTTGGATGCTGCCAGAAGGCTCTGTGTGATAGTGGCTTGCAAGGAGCTGCTTAGGAATCTAGTTGCACAGCAAGCACAAGCTTCTCACTGGAGCTGAGAAGGACTGGGAAGAACTTCCCTTTGAAGACCTAACAGTGTGCAGAAACACACGCACTTCTATCTCTTACTGGGCAGTGTGCAGGAGAGTTCCGTGAACAGGCCGCGCTGGCCGAACAAGACAGAATGCAGATGCGTAGTTCCCAAGCATATTCTTCGGAGTCTACTAGAAACGTTGGAGTAGAGCTGAGATGAACTCGCTCTAAGTTCCATTTGAAGTAATAACCTAGGCCAGAAACCCACTCAGCTGTAGCTGTTAAGATTCATCTGGAGCGCACATTCTGGGAAGCAGGCAGCAGAGTGCCCTGTGGAAGCTGCTCGATTTCAGCTCGTCTGATAGGTGTTTGTCTTCCCGGCAGAGAAACAGTGGCTTAGAGAACTCTTTCTCCAGCAGCCACACACTCTGCCCTAGAGCTGAGAAGCACTGGCTGTAACTTCCCTTTGCAGAAGTAACATTCTCCAGAAACACACTCTCTCCTAACCCTGAAGTTACAAGCTCACCTCACATATGCGTGGACACCCTGAGTGGAGCAGCCGGCGATAGCTCTTGCTTGGATGCTGCCAGAAGGCTCTGTGTGATAGTGGCTTGCAAGGAGCTGCTTAGGAATCTAGTTGCACAGCAAGCACAAGCTTCTCACTGGAGCTGAGAAGGACTGGGAAGAACTTCCCTTTGAAGAACTAACAGTGTGCAGAAACACACGCACTTCTATCTCTTACTGGGCAGTGTGCAGGAGAGTTCCGTGAACAGGCCGCGCTGGCCGAACAAGACAGAATGCAGATGCGTAGTTCCCAAGCATATTCTTCGGAGTCTACTAGAAACGTTGGAGTAGAGCTGAGATGAACTCGCTCTAAGTTCCATTTGAAGTAATAACCTAGGCCAGAAACCCACTCAGCTGTAGCTGTTAAGATTCATCTGGAGCGCACATTCTGGGAAGCAGGCAGCAGAGTGCCCTGTGGAAGCTGCTCGATTTCAGCTTGTCTGATAGGTGTTTGTCTTCCCGGCAGAGAAACAGTGGCTTAGAGAACTCTTTCTCCAGCAGCCACACACTCTGCCCTAGAGCTGAGAAGCACTGGCTGTAACTTCCCTTTGCAGAAGTAACATTCTCCAGAAACACACTCTCTCCTAACCCTGAAGTTACAAGCTCACCTCACATATGCGTGGACACCCTGAGTGGAGCAGCCGGCGATAGCTCTTGCTTGGATGCTGCCAGAAGGCTCTGTGTGATAGTGGCTTGCAAGGAGCTGCTTAGGAATCTAGTTGCACAGCAAGCACAAGCTTCTCACTGGAGCTGAGAAGGACTGGGAAGAACTTCCCTTTGAAGACCTAACAGTGTGCAGAAACACACGCACTTCTATCTCTTACTGGGCAGTGTGCAGGAGAGTTCCGTGAACAGGCCGCGCTGGCCGAACAAGACAGAATGCAGATGCGTAGTTCCCAAGCATATTCTTCGGAGTCTACTAGAAACGTTGGAGTAGAGCTGAGATGAACTCGCTCTAAGTTCCATTTGAAGTAATAACCTAGGCCAGAAACCCACTCAGCTGTAGCTGTTAAGATTCATCTGGAGCGCACATTCTGGGAAGCAGGCAGCAGAGTGCCCTGTGGAAGCTGCTCGATTTCAGCTTGTCTGATAGGTGTTTGTCTTCCCGGCAGAGAAACAGTGGCTTAGAGAACTCTTTCTCCAGCAGCCACACACTCTGCCCTAGAGCTGAGAAGCACTGGCTGTAACTTCCCTTTGCAGAAGTAACATTCTCCAGAAACACACTCTCTCCTAACCCTGAAGTTACAAGCTCACCTCACATATGCATGGACACCCTGAGTGGAGCAGCCGGCGATAGCTCTTGCTTGGATGCTGCCAGAAGGCTCTGTGTGATAGTGGCTTGCAAGGAGCTGCTTAGGAATCTAGTTGCACAGCAAGCACAAGCTTCTCACTGGAGCTGAGAAGGACTGGGAAGAACTTCCCTTTGAAGAACTAACAGTGTGCAGAAACACACGCACTTCTATCTCTTACTGGGCAGTGTGCAGGAGAGTTCCGTGAACAGGCCGCGCTGGCCGAACAAGACAGAATGCAGATGCGTAGTTCCCAAGCATATTCTTCGGAGTCTACTAGAAACGTTGGAGTAGAGCTGAGATGAACTCGCTCTAAGTTCCATTTGAAGTAATAACCTAGGCCAGAAACCCACTCAGCTGTAGCTGTTAAGATTCATCTGGAGCGCACATTCTGGGAAGCAGGCAGCAGAGTGCCCTGTGGAAGCTGCTCGATTTCAGCTTGTCTGATAGGTGTTTGTCTTCCCGGCAGAGAAACAGTGGCTTAGAGAACTCTTTCTCCAGCAGCCACACACTCTGCCCTAGAGCTGAGAAGCACTGGCTGTAACTTCCCTTTGCAGAAGTAACATTCTCCAGAAACACACTCTCTCCTAACCCTGAAGTTACAAGCTCACCTCACATATGCGTGGACACCCTGAGTGGAGCAGCCGGCGATAGCTCTTGCTTGGATGCTGCCAGAAGGCTCTGTGTGATAGTGGCTTGCAAGGAGCTGCTTAGGAATCTAGTTGCCCAGCAAGCACAAGCTTCTCACTGGAGCTGAGAAGGACTGGGAAGAACTTCCCTTTGAAGAACTAACAGTGTGCAGAAACACACGCACTTCTATCTCTTACTGGGCAGTGTGCAGGAGAGTTCCGTGAACAGGCCGCGCTGGCCGAACAAGACAGAATGCAGATGCGTAGTTCCCAAGCATATTCTTCGGAGTCTACTAGAAACGTTGGAGTAGAGCTGAGATGAACTCGCTCTAAGTTCCATTTGAAGTAATAACCTAGGCCAGAAACCCACTCAGCTGTAGCTGTTAAGATTCATCTGGAGCGCACATTCTGGGAAGCAGGCAGCAGAGTGCCCTGTGGAAGCTGCTCGATTTCAGCTTGTCTGATAGGTGTTTGTCTTCCCGGCAGAGAAACAGTGGCTTAGAGAACTCTTTCTCCAGCAGCCACACACTCTGCCCTAGAGCTGAGAAGCACTGGCTGTAACTTCCCTTTGCAGAAGTAACATTCTCCAGAAACACACTCTCTCCTAACCCTGAAGTTACAAGCTCACCTCACATATGCGTGGACACCCTGAGTGGAGCAGCCGGCGATAGCTCTTGCTTGGATGCTGCCAGAAGGCTCTGTGTGATAGTGGCTTGCAAGGAGCTGCTTAGGAATCTAGTTGCACAGCAAGCACAAGCTTCTCACTGGAGCTGAGAAGGACTGGGAAGAACTTCCCTTTGAAGAACTAACAGTGTGCAGAAACACACGCACTTCTATCTCTTACTGGGCAGTGTGCAGGAGAGTTCCGTGAACAGGCCGCGCTGGCCGAACAAGACAGAATGCAGATGCGTAGTTCCCAAGCATATTCTTCGGAGTCTACTAGAAACGTTGGAGTAGAGCTGAGATGAACTCGCTCTAAGTTCCATTTGAAGTAATAACCTAGGCCAGAAACCCACTCAGCTGTAGCTGTTAAGATTCATCTGGAGCGCACATTCTGGGAAGCAGGCAGCAGAGTGCCCTGTGGAAGCTGCTCGATTTCAGCTTGTCTGATAGGTGTTTGTCTTCCCGGCAGAGAAACAGTGGCTTAGAGAACTCTTTCTCCAGCAGCCACACACTCTGCCCTAGAGCTGAGAAGCACTGGCTGTAACTTCCCTTTGCAGAAGTAACATTCTCCAGAAACACACTCTCTCCTAACCCTGAAGTTACAAGCTCACCTCACATATGCATGGACACCCTGAGTGGAGCAGCCGGCGATAGCTCTTGCTTGGATGCTGCCAGAAGGCTCTGTGTGATAGTGGCTTGCAAGGAGCTGCTTAGGAATCTAGTTGCACAGCAAGCACAAGCTTCTCACTGGAGCTGAGAAGGACTGGGAAGAACTTCCCTTTGAAGAACTAACAGTGTGCAGAAACACACGCACTTCTATCTCTTACTGGGCAGTGTGCAGGAGAGTTCCGTGAACAGGCCGCGCTGGCCGAACAAGACAGAATGCAGATGCGTAGTTCCCAAGCATATTCTTCGGAGTCTACTAGAAACGTTGGAGTAGAGCTGAGATGAACTCGCTCTAAGTTCCATTTGAAGTAATAACCTAGGCCAGAAACCCACTCAGCTGTAGCTGTTAAGATTCATCTGGAGCGCACATTCTGGGAAGCAGGCAGCAGAGTGCCCTGTGGAAGCTGCTCGATTTCAGCTTGTCTGATAGGTGTTTGTCTTCCCGGCAGAGAAACAGTGGCTTAGAGAACTCTTTCTCCAGCAGCCACACACTCTGCCCTAGCGCTGAGAAGCACTGGCTGTAACTTCCCTTTGCAGAAGTAACATTCTCCAGAAACACACTCTCTCCTAACCCTGAAGTTACAAGCTCACCTCACATATGCGTGGACACCCTGAGTGGAGCAGCCGGCGATAGCTCTTGCTTGGATGCTGCCAGAAGGCTCTGTGTGATAGTGGCTTGCAAGGAGCTGCTTAGGACTCTAGTTGCACAGCAAGCACAAGCTTCTCACTGGAGCTGAGAAGGACTGGGAAGAACTTCCCTTTGAAGACCTAACAGTGTGCAGAAACACACGCACTTCTATCTCTTACTGGGCAGTGTGCAGGAGAGTTCCGTGAACAGGCCGCGCTGGCCGAACAAGACAGAATGCAGATGCGTAGTTCCCAAGCATATTCTTCGGAGTCTACTAGAAACGTTGGAGTAGAGCTGAGATGAACTCGCTCTAAGTTCCATTTGAAGTAATAACCTAGGCCAGAAACCCACTCAGCTGTAGCTGTTAAGATTCATCTGGAGCGCACATTCTGGGAAGCAGGCAGCAGAGTGCCCTGTGGAAGCTGCTCGATTTCACCTCGTCTGATAGGTGTTTGTCTTCCCGGCAGAGAAACAGTGGCTTAGAGAACTCTTTCTCCAGCAGCCACACACTCTGCCCTAGAGCTGAGAAGCACTGGCTGTAACTTCCCTTTGCAGAAGTAACATTCTCCAGAAACACACTCTCTCCTAACCCTGAAGTTACAAGCTCACCTCACATATGCGTGGACACCCTGAGTGGAGCAGCCGGCGATAGCTCTTGCTTGGATGCTGCCAGAAGGCTCTGTGTGATAGTGGCTTGCAAGGAGCTGCTTAGGAATCTAGTTGCACAGCAAGCACAAGCTTCTCACTGGAGCTGAGAAGGACTGGGAAGAACTTCCCTTTGAAGACCTAACAGTGTGCAGAAACACACGCACTTCTATCTCTTACTGGGCAGTGTGCAGGAGAGTTCCGTGAACAGGCCGCGCTGGCCGAACAAGACAGAATGCAGATGCGTAGTTCCCAAGCATATTCTTCGGAGTCTACTAGAAACGTTGGAGTAGAGCTGAGATGAACTCGCTCTAAGTTCCATTTGAAGTAATAACCTAGGCCAGAAACCCACTCAGCTGTAGCTGTTAAGATTCATCTGGAGCGCACATTCTGGGAAGCAGGCAGCAGAGTGCCCTGTGGAAGCTGCTCGATTTCAGCTCGTCTGATAGGTGTTTGTCTTCCCGGCAGAGAAACAGTGGCTTAGAGAACTCTTTCTCCAGCAGCCACACACTCTGCCCTAGAGCTGAGAAGCACTGGCTGTAACTTCCCTTTGCAGAAGTAACATTCTCCAGAAACACACTCTCTCCTAACCCTGAAGTTACAAGCTCACCTCACATATGCGTGGACACCCTGAGTGGAGCAGCCGGCGATAGCTCTTGCTTGGATGCTGCCAGAAGGCTCTGTGTGATAGTGGCTTGCAAGGAGCTGCTTAGGAATCTAGTTGCACAGCAAGCACAAGCTTCTCACTGGAGCTGAGAAGGACTGGGAAGAACTTCCCTTTGAAGAACTAACAGTGTGCAGAAACACACGCACTTCTATCTCTTACTGGGCAGTGTGCAGGAGAGTTCCGTGAACAGGCCGCGCTGGCCGAACAAGACAGAATGCAGATGCGTAGTTCCCAAGCATATTCTTCGGAGTCTACTAGAAACGTTGGAGTAGAGCTGAGATGAACTCGCTCTAAGTTCCATTTGAAGTAATAACCTAGGCCAGAAACCCACTCAGCTGTAGCTGTTAAGATTCATCTGGAGCGCACATTCTGGGAAGCAGGCAGCAGAGTGCCCTGTGGAAGCTGCTCGATTTCAGCTTGTCTGATAGGTGTTTGTCTTCCCGGCAGAGAAACAGTGGCTTAGAGAACTCTTTCTCCAGCAGCCACACACTCTGCCCTAGAGCTGAGAAGCACTGGCTGTAACTTCCCTTTGCAGAAGTAACATTCTCCAGAAACACACTCTCTCCTAACCCTGAAGTTACAAGCTCACCTCACATATGCGTGGACACCCTGAGTGGAGCAGCCGGCGATAGCTCTTGCTTGGATGCTGCCAGAAGGCTCTGTGTGATAGTGGCTTGCAAGGAGCTGCTTAGGAATCTAGTTGCACAGCAAGCACAAGCTTCTCACTGGAGCTGAGAAGGACTGGGAAGAACTTCCCTTTGAAGACCTAACAGTGTGCAGAAACACACGCACTTCTATCTCTTACTGGGCAGTGTGCAGGAGAGTTCCGTGAACAGGCCGCGCTGGCCGAACAAGACAGAATGCAGATGCGTAGTTCCCAAGCATATTCTTCGGAGTCTACTAGAAACGTTGGAGTAGAGCTGAGATGAACTCGCTCTAAGTTCCATTTGAAGTAATAACCTAGGCCAGAAACCCACTCAGCTGTAGCTGTTAAGATTCATCTGGAGCGCACATTCTGGGAAGCAGGCAGCAGAGTGCCCTGTGGAAGCTGCTCGATTTCAGCTTGTCTGATAGGTGTTTGTCTTCCCGGCAGAGAAACAGTGGCTTAGAGAACTCTTTCTCCAGCAGCCACACACTCTGCCCTAGAGCTGAGAAGCACTGGCTGTAACTTCCCTTTGCAGAAGTAACATTCTCCAGAAACACACTCTCTCCTAACCCTGAAGTTACAAGCTCACCTCACATATGCATGGACACCCTGAGTGGAGCAGCCGGCGATAGCTCTTGCTTGGATGCTGCCAGAAGGCTCTGTGTGATAGTGGCTTGCAAGGAGCTGCTTAGGAATCTAGTTGCACAGCAAGCACAAGCTTCTCACTGGAGCTGAGAAGGACTGGGAAGAACTTCCCTTTGAAGAACTAACAGTGTGCAGAAACACACGCACTTCTATCTCTTACTGGGCAGTGTGCAGGAGAGTTCCGTGAACAGGCCGCGCTGGCCGAACAAGACAGAATGCAGATGCGTAGTTCCCAAGCATATTCTTCGGAGTCTACTAGAAACGTTGGAGTAGAGCTGAGATGAACTCGCTCTAAGTTCCATTTGAAGTAATAACCTAGGCCAGAAACCCACTCAGCTGTAGCTGTTAAGATTCATCTGGAGCGCACATTCTGGGAAGCAGGCAGCAGAGTGCCCTGTGGAAGCTGCTCGATTTCAGCTTGTCTGATAGGTGTTTGTCTTCCCGGCAGAGAAACAGTGGCTTAGAGAACTCTTTCTCCAGCAGCCACACACTCTGCCCTAGAGCTGAGAAGCACTGGCTGTAACTTCCCTTTGCAGAAGTAACATTCTCCAGAAACACACTCTCTCCTAACCCTGAAGTTACAAGCTCACCTCACATATGCGTGGACACCCTGAGTGGAGCAGCCGGCGATAGCTCTTGCTTGGATGCTGCCAGAAGGCTCTGTGTGATAGTGGCTTGCAAGGAGCTGCTTAGGAATCTAGTTGCCCAGCAAGCACAAGCTTCTCACTGGAGCTGAGAAGGACTGGGAAGAACTTCCCTTTGAAGAACTAACAGTGTGCAGAAACACACGCACTTCTATCTCTTACTGGGCAGTGTGCAGGAGAGTTCCGTGAACAGGCCGCGCTGGCCGAACAAGACAGAATGCAGATGCGTAGTTCCCAAGCATATTCTTCGGAGTCTACTAGAAACGTTGGAGTAGAGCTGAGATGAACTCGCTCTAAGTTCCATTTGAAGTAATAACCTAGGCCAGAAACCCACTCAGCTGTAGCTGTTAAGATTCATCTGGAGCGCACATTCTGGGAAGCAGGCAGCAGAGTGCCCTGTGGAAGCTGCTCGATTTCAGCTCGTCTGATAGGTGTTTGTCTTCCCGGCAGAGAAACAGTGGCTTAGAGAACTCTTTCTCCAGCAGCCACACACTCTGCCCTAGAGCTGAGAAGCACTGGCTGTAACTTCCCTTTGCAGAAGTAACATTCTCCAGAAACACACTCTCTCCTAACCCTGAAGTTACAAGCTCACCTCACATATGCATGGACACCCTGAGTGGAGCAGCCGGCGATAGCTCTTGCTTGGAGGCTGCCAGAAGGCTCTGTGTGATAGTGGCTTGCAAGGAGCTGCTTAGGAATCTAGTTGCACAGCAAGCACAAGCTTCTCACTGGAGCTGAGAAGGACTGGGAAGAACTTCCCTTTGAAGACCTAACAGTGTGCAGAAACACACGCACTTCTATCTCTTACTGGGCAGTGTGCAGGAGAGTTCCGTGAACAGGCCGCGCTGGCCGAACAAGACAGAATGCAGATGCGTAGTTCCCAAGCATATTCTTCGGAGTCTACTAGAAACGTTGGAGTAGAGCTGAGATGAACTCGCTCTAAGTTCCATTTGAAGTAATAACCTAGGCCAGAAACCCACTCAGCTGTAGCTGTTAAGATTCATCTGGAGCGCACATTCTGGGAAGCAGGCAGCAGAGTGCCCTGTGGAAGCTGCTCGATTTCAGCTTGTCTGATAGGTGTTTGTCTTCCCGGCAGAGAAACAGTGGCTTAGAGAACTCTTTCTCCAGCAGCCACACACTCTGCCCTAGAGCTGAGAAGCACTGGCTGTAACTTCCCTTTGCAGAAGTAACATTCTCCAGAAACACACTCTCTCCTAACCCTGAAGTTACAAGCTCACCTCACATATGCATGGACACCCTGAGTGGAGCAGCCGGCGATAGCTCTTGCTTGGATGCTGCCAGAAGGCTCTGTGTGATAGTGGCTTGCAAGGAGCTGCTTAGGAATCTAGTTGCACAGCAAGCACAAGCTTCTCACTGGAGCTGAGAAGGACTGGGAAGAACTTCCCTTTGAAGAACTAACAGTGTGCAGAAACACACGCACTTCTATCTCTTACTGGGCAGTGTGCAGGAGAGTTCCGTGAACAGGCCGCGCTGGCCGAACAAGACAGAATGCAGATGCGTAGTTCCCAAGCATATTCTTCGGAGTCTACTAGAAACGTTGGAGTAGAGCTGAGATGAACTCGCTCTAAGTTCCATTTGAAGTAATAACCTAGGCCAGAAACCCACTCAGCTGTAGCTGTTAAGATTCATCTGGAGCGCACATTCTGGGAAGCAGGCAGCAGAGTGCCCTGTGGAAGCTGCTCGATTTCAGCTTGTCTGATAGGTGTTTGTCTTCCCGGCAGAGAAACAGTGGCTTAGAGAACTCTTTCTCCAGCAGCCACACACTCTGCCCTAGAGCTGAGAAGCACTGGCTGTAACTTCCCTTTGCAGAAGTAACATTCTCCAGAAACACACTCTCTCCTAACCCTGAAGTTACAAGCTCACCTCACATATGCATGGACACCCTGAGTGGAGCAGCCGGCGATAGCTCTTGCTTGGATGCTGCCAGAAGGCTCTGTGTGATAGTGGCTTGCAAGGAGCTGCTTAGGAATCTAGTTGCACAGCAAGCACAAGCTTCTCACTGGAGCTGAGAAGGACTGGGAAGAACTTCCCTTTGAAGAACTAACAGTGTGCAGAAACACACGCACTTCTATCTCTTACTGGGCAGTGTGCAGGAGAGTTCCGTGAACAGGCCGCGCTGGCCGAACAAGACAGAATGCAGATGCGTAGTTCCCAAGCATATTCTTCGGAGTCTACTAGAAACGTTGGAGTAGAGCTGAGATGAACTCGCTCTAAGTTCCATTTGAAGTAATAACCTAGGCCAGAAACCCACTCAGCTGTAGCTGTTAAGATTCATCTGGAGCGCACATTCTGGGAAGCAGGCAGCAGAGTGCCCTGTGGAAGCTGCTCGATTTCAGCTTGTCTGATAGGTGTTTGTCTTCCCGGCAGAGAAACAGTGGCTTAGAGAACTCTTTCTCCAGCAGCCACACACTCTGCCCTAGAGCTGAGAAGCACTGGCTGTAACTTCCCTTTGCAGAAGTAACATTCTCCAGAAACACACTCTCTCCTAACCCTGAAGTTACAAGCTCACCTCACATATGCATGGACACCCTGAGTGGAGCAGCCGGCGATAGCTCTTGCTTGGATGCTGCCAGAAGGCTCTGTGTGATAGTGGCTTGCAAGGAGCTGCTTAGGAATCTAGTTGCACAGCAAGCACAAGCTTCTCACTGGAGCTGAGAAGGACTGGGAAGAACTTCCCTTTGAAGAACTAACAGTGTGCAGAAACACACGCACTTCTATCTCTTACTGGGCAGTGTGCAGGAGAGTTCCGTGAACAGGCCGCGCTGGCCGAACAAGACAGAATGCAGATGCGTAGTTCCCAAGCATATTCTTCGGAGTCTACTAGAAACGTTGGAGTAGAGCTGAGATGAACTCGCTCTAAGTTCCATTTGAAGTAATAACCTAGGCCAGAAACCCACTCAGCTGTAGCTGTTAAGATTCATCTGGAGCGCACATTCTGGGAAGCAGGCAGCAGAGTGCCCTGTGGAAGCTGCTCGATTTCAGCTTGTCTGATAGGTGTTTGTCTTCCCGGCAGAGAAACAGTGGCTTAGAGAACTCTTTCTCCAGCAGCCACACACTCTGCCCTAGAGCTGAGAAGCACTGGCTGTAACTTCCCTTTGCAGAAGTAACATTCTCCAGAAACACACTCTCTCCTAACCCTGAAGTTACAAGCTCACCTCACATATGCATGGACACCCTGAGTGGAGCAGCCGGCGATAGCTCTTGCTTGGATGCTGCCAGAAGGCTCTGTGTGATAGTGGCTTGCAAGGAGCTGCTTAGGAATCTAGTTGCACAGCAAGCACAAGCTTCTCACTGGAGCTGAGAAGGACTGGGAAGAACTTCCCTTTGAAGAACTAACAGTGTGCAGAAACACACGCACTTCTATCTCTTACTGGGCAGTGTGCAGGAGAGTTCCGTGAACAGGCCGCGCTGGCCGAACAAGACAGAATGCAGATGCGTAGTTCCCAAGCATATTCTTCGGAGTCTACTAGAAACGTTGGAGTAGAGCTGAGATGAACTCGCTCTAAGTTCCATTTGAAGTAATAACCTAGGCCAGAAACCCACTCAGCTGTAGCTGTTAAGATTCATCTGGAGCGCACATTCTGGGAAGCAGGCAGCAGAGTGCCCTGTGGAAGCTGCTCGATTTCAGCTTGTCTGATAGGTGTTTGTCTTCCCGGCAGAGAAACAGTGGCTTAGAGAACTCTTTCTCCAGCAGCCACACACTCTGCCCTAGAGCTGAGAAGCACTGGCTGTAACTTCCCTTTGCAGAAGTAACATTCTCCAGAAACACACTCTCTCCTAACCCTGAAGTTACAAGCTCACCTCACATATGCATGGACACCCTGAGTGGAGCAGCCGGCGATAGCTCTTGCTTGGATGCTGCCAGAAGGCTCTGTGTGATAGTGGCTTGCAAGGAGCTGCTTAGGAATCTAGTTGCCCAGCAAGCACAAGCTTCTCACTGGAGCTGAGAAGGACTGGGAAGAACTTCCCTTTGAAGAACTAACAGTGTGCAGAAACACACGCACTTCTATCTCTTACTGGGCAGTGTGCAGGAGAGTTCCGTGAACAGGCCGCGCTGGCCGAACAAGACAGAATGCAGATGCGTAGTTCCCAAGCATATTCTTCGGAGTCTACTAGAAACGTTGGAGTAGAGCTGAGATGAACTCGCTCTAAGTTCCATTTGAAGTAATAACCTAGGCCAGAAACCCACTCAGCTGTAGCTGTTAAGATTCATCTGGAGCGCACATTCTGGGAAGCAGGCAGCAGAGTGCCCTGTGGAAGCTGCTCGATTTCAGCTTGTCTGATAGGTGTTTGTCTTCCCGGCAGAGAAACAGTGGCTTAGAGAACTCTTTCTCCAGCAGCCACACACTCTGCCCTAGAGCTGAGAAGCACTGGCTGTAACTTCCCTTTGCAGAAGTAACATTCTCCAGAAACACACTCTCTCCTAACCCTGAAGTTACAAGCTCACCTCACATATGCATGGACACCCTGAGTGGAGCAGCCGGCGATAGCTCTTGCTTGGATGCTGCCAGAAGGCTCTGTGTGATAGTGGCTTGCAAGGAGCTGCTTAGGAATCTAGTTGCACAGCAAGCACAAGCTTCTCACTGGAGCTGAGAAGGACTGGGAAGAACTTCCCTTTGAAGAACTAACAGTGTGCAGAAACACACGCACTTCTATCTCTTACTGGGCAGTGTGCAGGAGAGTTCCGTGAACAGGCCGCGCTGGCCGAACAAGACAGAATGCAGATGCGTAGTTCCCAAGCATATTCTTCGGAGTCTACTAGAAACGTTGGAGTAGAGCTGAGATGAACTCGCTCTAAGTTCCATTTGAAGTAATAACCTAGGCCAGAAACCCACTCAGCTGTAGCTGTTAAGATTCATCTGGAGCGCACATTCTGGGAAGCAGGCAGCAGAGTGCCCTGTGGAAGCTGCTCGATTTCAGCTTGTCTGATAGGTGTTTGTCTTCCCGGCAGAGAAACAGTGGCTTAGAGAACTCTTTCTCCAGCAGCCACACACTCTGCCCTAGAGCTGAGAAGCACTGGCTGTAACTTCCCTTTGCAGAAGTAACATTCTCCAGAAACACACTCTCTCCTAACCCTGAAGTTACAAGCTCACCTCACATATGCATGGACACCCTGAGTGGAGCAGCCGGCGATAGCTCTTGCTTGGATGCTGCCAGAAGGCTCTGTGTGATAGTGGCTTGCAAGGAGCTGCTTAGGAATCTAGTTGCACAGCAAGCACAAGCTTCTCACTGGAGCTGAGAAGGACTGGGAAGAACTTCCCTTTGAAGACCTAACAGTGTGCAGAAACACACGCACTTCTATCTCTTACTGGGCAGTGTGCAGGAGAGTTCCGTGAACAGGCCGCGCTGGCCGAACAAGACAGAATGCAGATGCGTAGTTCCCAAGCATATTCTTCGGAGTCTACTAGAAACGTTGGAGTAGAGCTGAGATGAACTCGCTCTAAGTTCCATTTGAAGTAATAACCTAGGCCAGAAACCCACTCAGCTGTAGCTGTTAAGATTCATCTGGAGCGCACATTCTGGGAAGCAGGCAGCAGAGTGCCCTGTGGAAGCTGCTCGATTTCAGCTCGTCTGATAGGTGTTTGTCTTCCCGGCAGAGAAACAGTGGCTTAGAGAACTCTTTCTCCAGCAGCCACACACTCTGCCCTAGAGCTGAGAAGCACTGGCTGTAACTTCCCTTTGCAGAAGTAACATTCTCCAGAAACACACTCTCTCCTAACCCTGAAGTTACAAGCTCACCTCACATATGCGTGGACACCCTGAGTGGAGCAGCCGGCGATAGCTCTTGCTTGGATGCTGCCAGAAGGCTCTGTGTGATAGTGGCTTGCAAGGAGCTGCTTAGGAATCTAGTTGCCCAGCAAGCACAAGCTTCTCACTGGAGCTGAGAAGGACTGGGAAGAACTTCCCTTTGAAGAACTAACAGTGTGCAGAAACACACGCACTTCTATCTCTTACTGGGCAGTGTGCAGGAGAGTTCCGTGAACAGGCCGCGCTGGCCGAACAAGACAGAATGCAGATGCGTAGTTCCCAAGCATATTCTTCGGAGTCTACTAGAAACGTTGGAGTAGAGCTGAGATGAACTCGCTCTAAGTTCCATTTGAAGTAATAACCTAGGCCAGAAACCCACTCAGCTGTAGCTGTTAAGATTCATCTGGAGCGCACATTCTGGGAAGCAGGCAGCAGAGTGCCCTGTGGAAGCTGCTCGATTTCAGCTTGTCTGATAGGTGTTTGTCTTCCCGGCAGAGAAACAGTGGCTTAGAGAACTCTTTCTCCAGCAGCCACACACTCTGCCCTAGAGCTGAGAAGCACTGGCTGTAACTTCCCTTTGCAGAAGTAACATTCTCCAGAAACACACTCTCTCCTAACCCTGAAGTTACAAGCTCACCTCACATATGCGTGGACACCCTGAGTGGAGCAGCCGGCGATAGCTCTTGCTTGGATGCTGCCAGAAGGCTCTGTGTGATAGTGGCTTGCAAGGAGCTGCTTAGGAATCTAGTTGCACAGCAAGCACAAGCTTCTCACTGGAGCTGAGAAGGACTGGGAAGAACTTCCCTTTGAAGACCTAACAGTGTGCAGAAACACACGCACTTCTATCTCTTACTGGGCAGTGTGCAGGAGAGTTCCGTGAACAGGCCGCGCTGGCCGAACAAGACAGAATGCAGATGCGTAGTTCCCAAGCATATTCTTCGGAGTCTACTAGAAACGTTGGAGTAGAGCTGAGATGAACTCGCTCTAAGTTCCATTTGAAGTAATAACCTAGGCCAGAAACCCACTCAGCTGTAGCTGTTAAGATTCATCTGGAGCGCACATTCTGGGAAGCAGGCAGCAGAGTGCCCTGTGGAAGCTGCTCGATTTCAGCTTGTCTGATAGGTGTTTGTCTTCCCGGCAGAGAAACAGTGGCTTAGAGAACTCTTTCTCCAGCAGCCACACACTCTGCCCTAGAGCTGAGAAGCACTGGCTGTAACTTCCCTTTGCAGAAGTAACATTCTCCAGAAACACACTCTCTCCTAACCCTGAAGTTACAAGCTCACCTCACATATGCGTGGACACCCTGAGTGGAGCAGCCGGCGATAGCTCTTGCTTGGATGCTGCCAGAAGGCTCTGTGTGATAGTGGCTTGCAAGGAGCTGCTTAGGAATCTAGTTGCCCAGCAAGCACAAGCTTCTCACTGGAGCTGAGAAGGACTGGGAAGAACTTCCCTTTGAAGAACTAACAGTGTGCAGAAACACACGCACTTCTATCTCTTACTGGGCAGTGTGCAGGAGAGTTCCGTGAACAGGCCGCGCTGGCCGAACAAGACAGAATGCAGATGCGTAGTTCCCAAGCATATTCTTCGGAGTCTACTAGAAACGTTGGAGTAGAGCTGAGATGAACTCGCTCTAAGTTCCATTTGAAGTAATAACCTAGGCCAGAAACCCACTCAGCTGTAGCTGTTAAGATTCATCTGGAGCGCACATTCTGGGAAGCAGGCAGCAGAGTGCCCTGTGGAAGCTGCTCGATTTCAGCTCGTCTGATAGGTGTTTGTCTTCCCGGCAGAGAAACAGTGGCTTAGAGAACTCTTTCTCCAGCAGCCACACACTCTGCCCTAGAGCTGAGAAGCACTGGCTGTAACTTCCCTTTGCAGAAGTAACATTCTCCAGAAACACACTCTCTCCTAACCCTGAAGTTACAAGCTCACCTCACATATGCGTGGACACCCTGAGTGGAGCAGCCGGCGATAGCTCTTGCTTGGATGCTGCCAGAAGGCTCTGTGTGATAGTGGCTTGCAAGGAGCTGCTTAGGAATCTAGTTGCACAGCAAGCACAAGCTTCTCACTGGAGCTGAGAAGGACTGGGAAGAACTTCCCTTTGAAGAACTAACAGTGTGCAGAAACACACGCACTTCTATCTCTTACTGGGGAGTGTGCAGGAGAGTTCCGTGAACAGGCCGCGCTGGCCGAACAAGACAGAATGCAGATGCGTAGTTCCCAAGCATATTCTTCGGAGTCTACTAGAAACGTTGGAGTAGAGCTGAGATGAACTCGCTCTAAGTTCCATTTGAAGTAATAACCTAGGCCAGAAACCCACTCAGCTGTAGCTGTTAAGATTCATCTGGAGCGCACATTCTGGGAAGCAGGCAGCAGAGTGCCCTGTGGAAGCTGCTCGATTTCAGCTCGTCTGATAGGTGTTTGTCTTCCCGGCAGAGAAACAGTGGCTTAGAGAACTCTTTCTCCAGCAGCCACACACTCTGCCCTAGAGCTGAGAAGCACTGGCTGTAACTTCCCTTTGCAGAAGTAACATTCTCCAGAAACACACTCTCTCCTAACCCTGAAGTTACAAGCTCACCTCACATATGCGTGGACACCCTGAGTGGAGCAGCCGGCGATAGCTCTTGCTTGGATGCTGCCAGAAGGCTCTGTGTGATAGTGGCTTGCAAGGAGCTGCTTAGGAATCTAGTTGCACAGCAAGCACAAGCTTCTCACTGGAGCTGAGAAGGACTGGGAAGAACTTCCCTTTGAAGACCTAACAGTGTGCAGAAACACACGCACTTCTATCTCTTACTGGGCAGTGTGCAGGAGAGTTCCGTGAACAGGCCGCGCTGGCCGAACAAGACAGAATGCAGATGCGTAGTTCCCAAGCATATTCTTCGGAGTCTACTAGAAACGTTGGAGTAGAGCTGAGATGAACTCGCTCTAAGTTCCATTTGAAGTAATAACCTAGGCCAGAAACCCACTCAGCTGTAGCTGTTAAGATTCATCTGGAGCGCACATTCTGGGAAGCAGGCAGCAGAGTGCCCTGTGGAAGCTGCTCGATTTCAGCTTGTCTGATAGGTGTTTGTCTTCCCGGCAGAGAAACAGTGGCTTAGAGAACTCTTTCTCCAGCAGCCACACACTCTGCCCTAGAGCTGAGAAGCACTGGCTGTAACTTCCCTTTGCAGAAGTAACATTCTCCAGAAACACACTCTCTCCTAACCCTGAAGTTACAAGCTCACCTCACATATGCGTGGACACCCTGAGTGGAGCAGCCGGCGATAGCTCTTGCTTGGATGCTGCCAGAAGGCTCTGTGTGATAGTGGCTTGCAAGGAGCTGCTTAGGAATCTAGTTGCCCAGCAAGCACAAGCTTCTCACTGGAGCTGAGAAGGACTGGGAAGAACTTCCCTTTGAAGAACTAACAGTGTGCAGAAACACACGCACTTCTATCTCTTACTGGGCAGTGTGCAGGAGAGTTCCGTGAACAGGCCGCGCTGGCCGAACAAGACAGAATGCAGATGCGTAGTTCCCAAGCATATTCTTCGGAGTCTACTAGAAACGTTGGAGTAGAGCTGAGATGAACTCGCTCTAAGTTCCATTTGAAGTAATAACCTAGGGCAGAAACCCACTCAGCTGTAGCTGTTAAGATTCATCTGGAGCGCACATTCTGGGAAGCAGGCAGCAGAGTGCCCTGTGGAAGCTGCTCGATTTCAGCTTGTCTGATAGGTGTTTGTCTTCCCGGCAGAGAAACAGTGGCTTAGAGAACTCTTTCTCCAGCAGCCACACACTCTGCCCTAGAGCTGAGAAGCACTGGCTGTAACTTCCCTTTGCAGAAGTAACATTCTCCAGAAACACACTCTCTCCTAACCCTGAAGTTACAAGCTCACCTCACATATGCGTGGACACCCTGAGTGGAGCAGCCGGCGATAGCTCTTGCTTGGATGCTGCCAGAAGGCTCTGTGTGATAGTGGCTTGCAAGGAGCTGCTTAGGAATCTAGTTGCCCAGCAAGCACAAGCTTCTCACTGGAGCTGAGAAGGACTGAGAAGAACTTCCCTTTGAAGAACTAACAGTGTGCAGAAACACACGCACTTCTATCTCTTACTGGGCAGTGTGCAGGAGAGTTCCGTGAACAGGCCGCGCTGGCCGAACAAGACAGAATGCAGATGCGTAGTTCCCAAGCATATTCTTCGGAGTCTACTAGAAACGTTGGAGTAGAGCTGAGATGAACTCGCTCTAAGTTCCATTTGAAGTAATAACCTAGGCCAGAAACCCACTCAGCTGTAGCTGTTAAGATTCATCTGGAGCGCACATTCTGGGAAGCAGGCAGCAGAGTGCCCTGTGGAAGCTGCTCGATTTCAGCTTGTCTGATAGGTGTTTGTCTTCCCGGCAGAGAAACAGTGGCTTAGAGAACTCTTTCTCCAGCAGCCACACACTCTGCCCTAGAGCTGAGAAGCACTGGCTGTAACTTCCCTTTGCAGAAGTAACATTCTCCAGAAACACACTCTCTCCTAACCCTGAAGTTACAAGCTCACCTCACATATGCGTGGACACCCTGAGTGGAGCAGCCGGCGATAGCTCTTGCTTGGATGCTGCCAGAAGGCTCTGTGTGATAGTGGCTTGCAAGGAGCTGCTTAGGAATCTAGTTGCACAGCAAGCACAAGCTTCTCACTGGAGCTGAGAAGGACTGGGAAGAACTTCCCTTTGAAGACCTAACAGTGTGCAGAAACACACGCACTTCTATCTCTTACTGGGCAGTGTGCAGGAGAGTTCCGTGAACAGGCCGCGCTGGCCGAACAAGACAGAATGCAGATGCGTAGTTCCCAAGCATATTCTTCGGAGTCTACTAGAAACGTTGGAGTAGAGCTGAGATGAACTCGCTCTAAGTTCCATTTGAAGTAATAACCTAGGCCAGAAACCCACTCAGCTGTAGCTGTTAAGATTCATCTGGAGCGCACATTCTGGGAAGCAGGCAGCAGAGTGCCCTGTGGAAGCTGCTCGATTTCAGCTTGTCTGATAGGTGTTTGTCTTCCCGGCAGAGAAACAGTGGCTTAGAGAACTCTTTCTCCAGCAGCCACACACTCTGCCCTAGAGCTGAGAAGCACTGGCTGTAACTTCCCTTTGCAGAAGTAACATTCTCCAGAAACACACTCTCTCCTAACCCTGAAGTTACAAGCTCACCTCACATATGCGTGGACACCCTGAGTGGAGCAGCCGGCGATAGCTCTTGCTTGGATGCTGCCAGAAGGCTCTGTGTGATAGTGGCTTGCAAGGAGCTGCTTAGGAATCTAGTTGCCCAGCAAGCACAAGCTTCTCACTGGAGCTGAGAAGGACTGGGAAGAACTTCCCTTTGAAGACCTAACAGTGTGCAGAAACACACGCACTTCTATCTCTTACTGGGCAGTGTGCAGGAGAGTTCCGTGAACAGGCCGCGCTGGCCGAACAAGACAGAATGCAGATGCGTAGTTCCCAAGCATATTCTTCGGAGTCTACTAGAAACGTTGGAGTAGAGCTGAGATGAACTCGCTCTAAGTTCCATTTGAAGTAATAACCTAGGCCAGAAACCCACTCAGCTGTAGCTGTTAAGATTCATCTGGAGCGCACATTCTGGGAAGCAGGCAGCAGAGTGCCCTGTGGAAGCTGCTCGATTTCAGCTCGTCTGATAGGTGTTTGTCTTCCCGGCAGAGAAACAGTGGCTTAGAGAACTCTTTCTCCAGCAGCCACACACTCTGCCCTAGAGCTGAGAAGCACTGGCTGTAACTTCCCTTTGCAGAAGTAACATTCTCCAGAAACACACTCTCTCCTAACCCTGAAGTTACAAGCTCACCTCACATATGCGTGGACACCCTGAGTGGAGCAGCCGGCGATAGCTCTTGCTTGGATGCTGCCAGAAGGCTCTGTGTGATAGTGGCTTGCAAGGAGCTGCTTAGGAATCTAGTTGCACAGCAAGCACAAGCTTCTCACTGGAGCTGAGAAGGACTGGGAAGAACTTCCCTTTGAAGAACTAACAGTGTGCAGAAACACACGCACTTCTATCTCTTACTGGGGAGTGTGCAGGAGAGTTCCGTGAACAGGCCGCGCTGGCCGAACAAGACAGAATGCAGATGCGTAGTTCCCAAGCATATTCTTCGGAGTCTACTAGAAACGTTGGAGTAGAGCTGAGATGAACTCGCTCTAAGTTCCATTTGAAGTAATAACCTAGGCCAGAAACCCACTCAGCTGTAGCTGTTAAGATTCATCTGGAGCGCACATTCTGGGAAGCAGGCAGCAGAGTGCCCTGTGGAAGCTGCTCGATTTCAGCTTGTCTGATAGGTGTTTGTCTTCCCGGCAGAGAAACAGTGGCTTAGAGAACTCTTTCTCCAGCAGCCACACACTCTGCCCTAGAGCTGAGAAGCACTGGCTGTAACTTCCCTTTGCAGAAGTAACATTCTCCAGAAACACACTCTCTCCTAACCCTGAAGTTACAAGCTCACCTCACATATGCGTGGACACCCTGAGTGGAGCAGCCGGCGATAGCTCTTGCTTGGATGCTGCCAGAAGGCTCTGTGTGATAGTGGCTTGCAAGGAGCTGCTTAGGAATCTAGTTGCCCAGCAAGCACAAGCTTCTCACTGGAGCTGAGAAGGACTGGGAAGAACTTCCCTTTGAAGAACTAACAGTGTGCAGAAACACACGCACTTCTATCTCTTACTGGGCAGTGTGCAGGAGAGTTCCGTGAACAGGCCGCGCTGGCCGAACAAGACAGAATGCAGATGCGTAGTTCCCAAGCATATTCTTCGGAGTCTACTAGAAACGTTGGAGTAGAGCTGAGATGAACTCGCTCTAAGTTCCATTTGAAGTAATAACCTAGGCCAGAAACCCACTCAGCTGTAGCTGTTAAGATTCATCTGGAGCGCACATTCTGGGAAGCAGGCAGCAGAGTGCCCTGTGGAAGCTGCTCGATTTCAGCTCGTCTGATAGGTGTTTGTCTTCCCGGCAGAGAAACAGTGGCTTAGAGAACTCTTTCTCCAGCAGCCACACACTCTGCCCTAGAGCTGAGAAGCACTGGCTGTAACTTCCCTTTGCAGAAGTAACATTCTCCAGAAACACACTCTCTCCTAACCCTGAAGTTACAAGCTCACCTCACATATGCGTGGACACCCTGAGTGGAGCAGCCGGCGATAGCTCTTGCTTGGATGCTGCCAGAAGGCTCTGTGTGATAGTGGCTTGCAAGGAGCTGCTTAGGAATCTAGTTGCACAGCAAGCACAAGCTTCTCACTGGAGCTGAGAAGGACTGGGAAGAACTTCCCTTTGAAGAACTAACAGTGTGCAGAAACACACGCACTTCTATCTCTTACTGGGGAGTGTGCAGGAGAGTTCCGTGAACAGGCCGCGCTGGCCGAACAAGACAGAATGCAGATGCGTAGTTCCCAAGCATATTCTTCGGAGTCTACTAGAAACGTTGGAGTAGAGCTGAGATGAACTCGCTCTAAGTTCCATTTGAAGTAATAACCTAGGCCAGAAACCCACTCAGCTGTAGCTGTTAAGATTCATCTGGAGCGCACATTCTGGGAAGCAGGCAGCAGAGTGCCCTGTGGAAGCTGCTCGATTTCAGCTCGTCTGATAGGTGTTTGTCTTCCCGGCAGAGAAACAGTGGCTTAGAGAACTCTTTCTCCAGCAGCCACACACTCTGCCCTAGAGCTGAGAAGCACTGGCTGTAACTTCCCTTTGCAGAAGTAACATTCTCCAGAAACACACTCTCTCCTAACTCTGAAGTTACAAGCTCACCTCACATATGCGTGGACACCCTGAGTGGAGCAGCCGGCGATAGCTCTTGCTTGGATGCTGCCAGAAGGCTCTGTGTGATAGTGGCTTGCAAGGAGCTGCTTAGGAATCTAGTTGCACAGCAAGCACAAGCTTCTCACTGGAGCTGAGAAGGACTGGGAAGAACTTCCCTTTGAAGACCTAACAGTGTGCAGAAACACACGCACTTCTATCTCTTACTGGGCAGTGTGCAGGAGAGTTCCGTGAACAGGCCGCGCTGGCCGAACAAGACAGAATGCAGATGCGTAGTTCCCAAGCATATTCTTCGGAGTCTACTAGAAACGTTGGAGTAGAGCTGAGATGAACTCGCTCTAAGTTCCATTTGAAGTAATAACCTAGGCCAGAAACCCACTCAGCTGTAGCTGTTAAGATTCATCTGGAGCGCACATTCTGGGAAGCAGGCAGCAGAGTGCCCTGTGGAAGCTGCTCGATTTCAGCTCGTCTGATAGGTGTTTGTCTTCCCGGCAGAGAAACAGTGGCTTAGAGAACTCTTTCTCCAGCAGCCACACACTCTGCCCTAGAGCTGAGAAGCACTGGCTGTAACTTCCCTTTGCAGAAGTAACATTCTCCAGAAACACACTCTCTCCTAACCCTGAAGTTACAAGCTCACCTCACATATGCGTGGACACCCTGAGTGGAGCAGCCGGCGATAGCTCTTGCTTGGATGCTGCCAGAAGGCTCTGTGTGATAGTGGCTTGCAAGGAGCTGCTTAGGAATCTAGTTGCACAGCAAGCACAAGCTTCTCACTGGAGCTGAGAAGGACTGGGAAGAACTTCCCTTTGAAGAACTAACAGTGTGCAGAAACACACGCACTTCTATCTCTTACTGGGGAGTGTGCAGGAGAGTTCCGTGAACAGGCCGCGCTGGCCGAACAAGACAGAATGCAGATGCGTAGTTCCCAAGCATATTCTTCGGAGTCTACTAGAAACGTTGGAGTAGAGCTGAGATGAACTCGCTCTAAGTTCCATTTGAAGTAATAACCTAGGCCAGAAACCCACTCAGCTGTAGCTGTTAAGATTCATCTGGAGCGCACATTCTGGGAAGCAGGCAGCAGAGTGCCCTGTGGAAGCTGCTCGATTTCAGCTCGTCTGATAGGTGTTTGTCTTCCCGGCAGAGAAACAGTGGCTTAGAGAACTCTTTCTCCAGCAGCCACACACTCTGCCCTAGAGCTGAGAAGCACTGGCTGTAACTTCCCTTTGCAGAAGTAACATTCTCCAGAAACACACTCTCTCCTAACTCTGAAGTTACAAGCTCACCTCACATATGCGTGGACACCCTGAGTGGAGCAGCCGGCGATAGCTCTTGCTTGGATGCTGCCAGAAGGCTCTGTGTGATAGTGGCTTGCAAGGAGCTGCTTAGGAATCTAGTTGCACAGCAAGCACAAGCTTCTCACTGGAGCTGAGAAGGACTGGGAAGAACTTCCCTTTGAAGACCTAACAGTGTGCAGAAACACACGCACTTCTATCTCTTACTGGGCAGTGTGCAGGAGAGTTCCGTGAACAGGCCGCGCTGGCCGAACAAGACAGAATGCAGATGCGTAGTTCCCAAGCATATTCTTCGGAGTCTACTAGAAACGTTGGAGTAGAGCTGAGATGAACTCGCTCTAAGTTCCATTTGAAGTAATAACCTAGGCCAGAAACCCACTCAGCTGTAGCTGTTAAGATTCATCTGGAGCGCACATTCTGGGAAGCAGGCAGCAGAGTGCCCTGTGGAAGCTGCTCGATTTCAGCTCGTCTGATAGGTGTTTGTCTTCCCGGCAGAGAAACAGTGGCTTAGAGAACTCTTTCTCCAGCAGCCACACACTCTGCCCTAGAGCTGAGAAGCACTGGCTGTAACTTCCCTTTGCAGAAGTAACATTCTCCAGAAACACACTCTCTCCTAACCCTGAAGTTACAAGCTCACCTCACATATGCGTGGACACCCTGAGTGGAGCAGCCGGCGATAGCTCTTGCTTGGATGCTGCCAGAAGGCTCTGTGTGATAGTGGCTTGCAAGGAGCTGCTTAGGAATCTAGTTGCCCAGCAAGCACAAGCTTCTCACTGGAGCTGAGAAGGACTGGGAAGAACTTCCCTTTGAAGAACTAACAGTGTGCAGAAACACACGCACTTCTATCTCTTACTGGGCAGTGTGCAGGAGAGTTCCGTGAACAGGCCGCGCTGGCCGAACAAGACAGAATGCAGATGCGTAGTTCCCAAGCATATTCTTCGGAGTCTACTAGAAACGTTGGAGTAGAGCTGAGATGAACTCGCTCTAAGTTCCATTTGAAGTAATAACCTAGGCCAGAAACCCACTCAGCTGTAGCTGTTAAGATTCATCTGGAGCGCACATTCTGGGAAGCAGGCAGCAGAGTGCCCTGTGGAAGCTGCTCGATTTCAGCTTGTCTGATAGGTGTTTGTCTTCCCGGCAGAGAAACAGTGGCTTAGAGAACTCTTTCTCCAGCAGCCACACACTCTGCCCTAGAGCTGAGAAGCACTGGCTGTAACTTCCCTTTGCAGAAGTAACATTCTCCAGAAACACACTCTCTCCTAACCCTGAAGTTACAAGCTCACCTCACATATGCGTGGACACCCTGAGTGGAGCAGCCGGCGATAGCTCTTGCTTGGATGCTGCCAGAAGGCTCTGTGTGATAGTGGCTTGCAAGGAGCTGCTTAGGAATCTAGTTGCCCAGCAAGCACAAGCTTCTCACTGGAGCTGAGAAGGACTGGGAAGAACTTCCCTTTGAAGAACTAACAGTGTGCAGAAACACACGCACTTCTATCTCTTACTGGGCAGTGTGCAGGAGAGTTCCGTGAACAGGCCGCGCTGGCCGAACAAGACAGAATGCAGATGCGTAGTTCCCAAGCATATTCTTCGGAGTCTACTAGAAACGTTGGAGTAGAGCTGAGATGAACTCGCTCTAAGTTCCATTTGAAGTAATAACCTAGGCCAGAAACCCACTCAGCTGTAGCTGTTAAGATTCATCTGGAGCGCACATTCTGGGAAGCAGGCAGCAGAGTGCCCTGTGGAAGCTGCTCGATTTCAGCTCGTCTGATAGGTGTTTGTCTTCCCGGCAGAGAAACAGTGGCTTAGAGAACTCTTTCTCCAGCAGCCACACACTCTGCCCTAGAGCTGAGAAGCACTGGCTGTAACTTCCCTTTGCAGAAGTAACATTCTCCAGAAACACACTCTCTCCTAACCCTGAAGTTACAAGCTCACCTCACATATGCGTGGACACCCTGAGTGGAGCAGCCGGCGATAGCTCTTGCTTGGATGCTGCCAGAAGGCTCTGTGTGATAGTGGCTTGCAAGGAGCTGCTTAGGAATCTAGTTGCACAGCAAGCACAAGCTTCTCACTGGAGCTGAGAAGGACTGGGAAGAACTTCCCTTTGAAGAACTAACAGTGTGCAGAAACACACGCACTTCTATCTCTTACTGGGGAGTGTGCAGGAGAGTTCCGTGAACAGGCCGCGCTGGCCGAACAAGACAGAATGCAGATGCGTAGTTCCCAAGCATATTCTTCGGAGTCTACTAGAAACGTTGGAGTAGAGCTGAGATGAACTCGCTCTAAGTTCCATTTGAAGTAATAACCTAGGCCAGAAACCCACTCAGCTGTAGCTGTTAAGATTCATCTGGAGCGCACATTCTGGGAAGCAGGCAGCAGAGTGCCCTGTGGAAGCTGCTCGATTTCAGCTCGTCTGATAGGTGTTTGTCTTCCCGGCAGAGAAACAGTGGCTTAGAGAACTCTTTCTCCAGCAGCCACACACTCTGCCCTAGAGCTGAGAAGCACTGGCTGTAACTTCCCTTTGCAGAAGTAACATTCTCCAGAAACACACTCTCTCCTAACTCTGAAGTTACAAGCTCACCTCACATATGCGTGGACACCCTGAGTGGAGCAGCCGGCGATAGCTCTTGCTTGGATGCTGCCAGAAGGCTCTGTGTGATAGTGGCTTGCAAGGAGCTGCTTAGGAATCTAGTTGCACAGCAAGCACAAGCTTCTCACTGGAGCTGAGAAGGACTGGGAAGAACTTCCCTTTGAAGACCTAACAGTGTGCAGAAACACACGCACTTCTATCTCTTACTGGGCAGTGTGCAGGAGAGTTCCGTGAACAGGCCGCGCTGGCCGAACAAGACAGAATGCAGATGCGTAGTTCCCAAGCATATTCTTCGGAGTCTACTAGAAACGTTGGAGTAGAGCTGAGATGAACTCGCTCTAAGTTCCATTTGAAGTAATAACCTAGGCCAGAAACCCACTCAGCTGTAGCTGTTAAGATTCATCTGGAGCGCACATTCTGGGAAGCAGGCAGCAGAGTGCCCTGTGGAAGCTGCTCGATTTCAGCTCGTCTGATAGGTGTTTGTCTTCCCGGCAGAGAAACAGTGGCTTAGAGAACTCTTTCTCCAGCAGCCACACACTCTGCCCTAGAGCTGAGAAGCACTGGCTGTAACTTCCCTTTGCAGAAGTAACATTCTCCAGAAACACACTCTCTCCTAACCCTGAAGTTACAAGCTCACCTCACATATGCGTGGACACCCTGAGTGGAGCAGCCGGCGATAGCTCTTGCTTGGATGCTGCCAGAAGGCTCTGTGTGATAGTGGCTTGCAAGGAGCTGCTTAGGAATCTAGTTGCACAGCAAGCACAAGCTTCTCACTGGAGCTGAGAAGGACTGGGAAGAACTTCCCTTTGAAGACCTAACAGTGTGCAGAAACACACGCACTTCTATCTCTTACTGGGCAGTGTGCAGGAGAGTTCCGTGAACAGGCCGCGCTGGCCGAACAAGACAGAATGCAGATGCGTAGTTCCCAAGCATATTCTTCGGAGTCTACTAGAAACGTTGGAGTAGAGCTGAGATGAACTCGCTCTAAGTTCCATTTGAAGTAATAACCTAGGCCAGAAACCCACTCAGCTGTAGCTGTTAAGATTCATCTGGAGCGCACATTCTGGGAAGCAGGCAGCAGAGTGCCCTGTGGAAGCTGCTCGATTTCAGCTTGTCTGATAGGTGTTTGTCTTCCCGGCAGAGAAACAGTGGCTTAGAGAACTCTTTCTCCAGCAGCCACACACTCTGCCCTAGAGCTGAGAAGCACTGGCTGTAACTTCCCTTTGCAGAAGTAACATTCTCCAGAAACACACTCTCTCCTAACCCTGAAGTTACAAGCTCACCTCACATATGCATGGACACCCTGAGTGGAGCAGCCGGCGATAGCTCTTGCTTGGATGCTGCCAGAAGGCTCTGTGTGATAGTGGCTTGCAAGGAGCTGCTTAGGAATCTAGTTGCACAGCAAGCACAAGCTTCTCACTGGAGCTGAGAAGGACTGGGAAGAACTTCCCTTTGAAGAACTAACAGTGTGCAGAAACACACGCACTTCTATCTCTTACTGGGCAGTGTGCAGGAGAGTTCCGTGAACAGGCCGCGCTGGCCGAACAAGACAGAATGCAGATGCGTAGTTCCCAAGCATATTCTTCGGAGTCTACTAGAAACGTTGGAGTAGAGCTGAGATGAACTCGCTCTAAGTTCCATTTGAAGTAATAACCTAGGCCAGAAACCCACTCAGCTGTAGCTGTTAAGATTCATCTGGAGCGCACATTCTGGGAAGCAGGCAGCAGAGTGCCCTGTGGAAGCTGCTCGATTTCAGCTTGTCTGATAGGTGTTTGTCTTCCCGGCAGAGAAACAGTGGCTTAGAGAACTCTTTCTCCAGCAGCCACACACTCTGCCCTAGAGCTGAGAAGCACTGGCTGTAACTTCCCTTTGCAGAAGTAACATTCTCCAGAAACACACTCTCTCCTAACCCTGAAGTTACAAGCTCACCTCACATATGCGTGGACACCCTGAGTGGAGCAGCCGGCGATAGCTCTTGCTTGGATGCTGCCAGAAGGCTCTGTGTGATAGTGGCTTGCAAGGAGCTGCTTAGGAATCTAGTTGCCCAGCAAGCACAAGCTTCTCACTGGAGCTGAGAAGGACTGGGAAGAACTTCCCTTTGAAGAACTAACAGTGTGCAGAAACACACGCACTTCTATCTCTTACTGGGCAGTGTGCAGGAGAGTTCCGTGAACAGGCCGCGCTGGCCGAACAAGACAGAATGCAGATGCGTAGTTCCCAAGCATATTCTTCGGAGTCTACTAGAAACGTTGGAGTAGAGCTGAGATGAACTCGCTCTAAGTTCCATTTGAAGTAATAACCTAGGCCAGAAACCCACTCAGCTGTAGCTGTTAAGATTCATCTGGAGCGCACATTCTGGGAAGCAGGCAGCAGAGTGCCCTGTGGAAGCTGCTCGATTTCAGCTCGTCTGATAGGTGTTTGTCTTCCCGGCAGAGAAACAGTGGCTTAGAGAACTCTTTCTCCAGCAGCCACACACTCTGCCCTAGAGCTGAGAAGCACTGGCTGTAACTTCCCTTTGCAGAAGTAACATTCTCCAGAAACACACTCTCTCCTAACCCTGAAGTTACAAGCTCACCTCACATATGCATGGACACCCTGAGTGGAGCAGCCGGCGATAGCTCTTGCTTGGAGGCTGCCAGAAGGCTCTGTGTGATAGTGGCTTGCAAGGAGCTGCTTAGGAATCTAGTTGCACAGCAAGCACAAGCTTCTCACTGGAGCTGAGAAGGACTGGGAAGAACTTCCCTTTGAAGACCTAACAGTGTGCAGAAACACACGCACTTCTATCTCTTACTGGGCAGTGTGCAGGAGAGTTCCGTGAACAGGCCGCGCTGGCCGAACAAGACAGAATGCAGATGCGTAGTTCCCAAGCATATTCTTCGGAGTCTACTAGAAACGTTGGAGTAGAGCTGAGATGAACTCGCTCTAAGTTCCATTTGAAGTAATAACCTAGGCCAGAAACCCACTCAGCTGTAGCTGTTAAGATTCATCTGGAGCGCACATTCTGGGAAGCAGGCAGCAGAGTGCCCTGTGGAAGCTGCTCGATTTCAGCTTGTCTGATAGGTGTTTGTCTTCCCGGCAGAGAAACAGTGGCTTAGAGAACTCTTTCTCCAGCAGCCACACACTCTGCCCTAGAGCTGAGAAGCACTGGCTGTAACTTCCCTTTGCAGAAGTAACATTCTCCAGAAACACACTCTCTCCTAACCCTGAAGTTACAAGCTCACCTCACATATGCATGGACACCCTGAGTGGAGCAGCCGGCGATAGCTCTTGCTTGGATGCTGCCAGAAGGCTCTGTGTGATAGTGGCTTGCAAGGAGCTGCTTAGGAATCTAGTTGCACAGCAAGCACAAGCTTCTCACTGGAGCTGAGAAGGACTGGGAAGAACTTCCCTTTGAAGACCTAACAGTGTGCAGAAACACACGCACTTCTATCTCTTACTGGGCAGTGTGCAGGAGAGTTCCGTGAACAGGCCGCGCTGGCCGAACAAGACAGAATGCAGATGCGTAGTTCCCAAGCATATTCTTCGGAGTCTACTAGAAACGTTGGAGTAGAGCTGAGATGAACTCGCTCTAAGTTCCATTTGAAGTAATAACCTAGGCCAGAAACCCACTCAGCTGTAGCTGTTAAGATTCATCTGGAGCGCACATTCTGGGAAGCAGGCAGCAGAGTGCCCTGTGGAAGCTGCTCGATTTCAGCTTGTCTGATAGGTGTTTGTCTTCCCGGCAGAGAAACAGTGGCTTAGAGAACTCTTTCTCCAGCAGCCACACACTCTGCCCTAGAGCTGAGAAGCACTGGCTGTAACTTCCCTTTGCAGAAGTAACATTCTCCAGAAACACACTCTCTCCTAACCCTGAAGTTACAAGCTCACCTCACATATGCGTGGACACCCTGAGTGGAGCAGCCGGCGATAGCTCTTGCTTGGATGCTGCCAGAAGGCTCTGTGTGATAGTGGCTTGCAAGGAGCTGCTTAGGAATCTAGTTGCACAGCAAGCACAAGCTTCTCACTGGAGCTGAGAAGGACTGGGAAGAACTTCCCTTTGAAGAACTAACAGTGTGCAGAAACACACGCACTTCTATCTCTTACTGGGCAGTGTGCAGGAGAGTTCCGTGAACAGGCCGCGCTGGCCGAACAAGACAGAATGCAGATGCGTAGTTCCCAAGCATATTCTTCGGAGTCTACTAGAAACGTTGGAGTAGAGCTGAGATGAACTCGCTCTAAGTTCCATTTGAAGTAATAACCTAGGCCAGAAACCCACTCAGCTGTAGCTGTTAAGATTCATCTGGAGCGCACATTCTGGGAAGCAGGCAGCAGAGTGCCCTGTGGAAGCTGCTCGATTTCAGCTTGTCTGATAGGTGTTTGTCTTCCCGGCAGAGAAACAGTGGCTTAGAGAACTCTTTCTCCAGCAGCCACACACTCTGCCCTAGAGCTGAGAAGCACTGGCTGTAACTTCCCTTTGCAGAAGTAACATTCTCCAGAAACACACTCTCTCCTAACCCTGAAGTTACAAGCTCACCTCACATATGCATGGACACCCTGAGTGGAGCAGCCGGCGATAGCTCTTGCTTGGATGCTGCCAGAAGGCTCTGTGTGATAGTGGCTTGCAAGGAGCTGCTTAGGAATCTAGTTGCACAGCAAGCACAAGCTTCTCACTGGAGCTGAGAAGGACTGGGAAGAACTTCCCTTTGAAGAACTAACAGTGTGCAGAAACACACGCACTTCTATCTCTTACTGGGCAGTGTGCAGGAGAGTTCCGTGAACAGGCCGCGCTGGCCGAACAAGACAGAATGCAGATGCGTAGTTCCCAAGCATATTCTTCGGAGTCTACTAGAAACGTTGGAGTAGAGCTGAGATGAACTCGCTCTAAGTTCCATTTGAAGTAATAACCTAGGCCAGAAACCCACTCAGCTGTAGCTGTTAAGATTCATCTGGAGCGCACATTCTGGGAAGCAGGCAGCAGAGTGCCCTGTGGAAGCTGCTCGATTTCAGCTTGTCTGATAGGTGTTTGTCTTCCCGGCAGAGAAACAGTGGCTTAGAGAACTCTTTCTCCAGCAGCCACACACTCTGCCCTAGAGCTGAGAAGCACTGGCTGTAACTTCCCTTTGCAGAAGTAACATTCTCCAGAAACACACTCTCTCCTAACCCTGAAGTTACAAGCTCACCTCACATATGCATGGACACCCTGAGTGGAGCAGCCGGCGATAGCTCTTGCTTGGATGCTGCCAGAAGGCTCTGTGTGATAGTGGCTTGCAAGGAGCTGCTTAGGAATCTAGTTGCCCAGCAAGCACAAGCTTCTCACTGGAGCTGAGAAGGACTGGGAAGAACTTCCCTTTGAAGACCTAACAGTGTGCAGAAACACACGCACTTCTATCTCTTACTGGGCAGTGTGCAGGAGAGTTCCGTGAACAGGCCGCGCTGGCCGAACAAGACAGAATGCAGATGCGTAGTTCCCAAGCATATTCTTCGGAGTCTACTAGAAACGTTGGAGTAGAGCTGAGATGAACTCGCTCTAAGTTCCATTTGAAGTAATAACCTAGGCCAGAAACCCACTCAGCTGTAGCTGTTAAGATTCATCTGGAGCGCACATTCTGGGAAGCAGGCAGCAGAGTGCCCTGTGGAAGCTGCTCGATTTCAGCTTGTCTGATAGGTGTTTGTCTTCCCGGCAGAGAAACAGTGGCTTAGAGAACTCTTTCTCCAGCAGCCACACACTCTGCCCTAGAGCTGAGAAGCACTGGCTGTAACTTCCCTTTGCAGAAGTAACATTCTCCAGAAACACACTCTCTCCTAACCCTGAAGTTACAAGCTCACCTCACATATGCATGGACACCCTGAGTGGAGCAGCCGGCGATAGCTCTTGCTTGGATGCTGCCAGAAGGCTCTGTGTGATAGTGGCTTGCAAGGAGCTGCTTAGGAATCTAGTTGCACAGCAAGCACAAGCTTCTCACTGGAGCTGAGAAGGACTGGGAAGAACTTCTCTTTGAAGAACTAACAGTGTGCAGAAACACACGCACTTCTATCTCTTACTGGGCAGTGTGCAGGAGAGTTCCGTGAACAGGCCGCGCTGGCCGAACAAGACAGAATGCAGATGCGTAGTTCCCAAGCATATTCTTCGGAGTCTACTAGAAACGTTGGAGTAGAGCTGAGATGAACTCGCTCTAAGTTCCATTTGAAGTAATAACCTAGGCCAGAAACCCACTCAGCTGTAGCTGTTAAGATTCATCTGGAGCGCACATTCTGGGAAGCAGGCAGCAGAGTGCCCTGTGGAAGCTGCTCGATTTCAGCTCGTCTGATAGGTGTTTGTCTTCCCGGCAGAGAAACAGTGGCTTAGAGAACTCTTTCTCCAGCAGCCACACACTCTGCCCTAGAGCTGAGAAGCACTGGCTGTAACTTCCCTTTGCAGAAGTAACATTCTCCAGAAACACACTCTCTCCTAACCCTGAAGTTACAAGCTCACCTCACATATGCGTGGACACCCTGAGTGGAGCAGCCGGCGATAGCTCTTGCTTGGATGCTGCCAGAAGGCTCTGTGTGATAGTGGCTTGCAAGGAGCTGCTTAGGAATCTAGTTGCACAGCAAGCACAAGCTTCTCACTGGAGCTGAGAAGGACTGGGAAGAACTTCCCTTTGAAGAACTAACAGTGTGCAGAAACACACGCACTTCTATCTCTTACTGGGCAGTGTGCAGGAGAGTTCCGTGAACAGGCCGCGCTGGCCGAACAAGACAGAATGCAGATGCGTAGTTCCCAAGCATATTCTTCGGAGTCTACTAGAAACGTTGGAGTAGAGCTGAGATGAACTCGCTCTAAGTTCCATTTGAAGTAATAACCTAGGCCAGAAACCCACTCAGCTGTAGCTGTTAAGATTCATCTGGAGCGCACATTCTGGGAAGCAGGCAGCAGAGTGCCCTGTGGAAGCTGCTCGATTTCAGCTTGTCTGATAGGTGTTTGTCTTCCCGGCAGAGAAACAGTGGCTTAGAGAACTCTTTCTCCAGCAGCCACACACTCTGCCCTAGAGCTGAGAAGCACTGGCTGTAACTTCCCTTTGCAGAAGTAACATTCTCCAGAAACACACTCTCTCCTAACCCTGAAGTTACAAGCTCACCTCACATATGCGTGGACACCCTGAGTGGAGCAGCCGGCGATAGCTCTTGCTTGGATGCTGCCAGAAGGCTCTGTGTGATAGTGGCTTGCAAGGAGCTGCTTAGGAATCTAGTTGCCCAGCAAGCACAAGCTTCTCACTGGAGCTGAGAAGGACTGGGAAGAACTTCCCTTTGAAGAACTAACAGTGTGCAGAAACACACGCACTTCTATCTCTTACTGGGGAGTGTGCAGGAGAGTTCCGTGAACAGGCCGCGCTGGCCGAACAAGACAGAATGCAGATGCGTAGTTCCCAAGCATATTCTTCGGAGTCTACTAGAAACGTTGGAGTAGAGCTGAGATGAACTCGCTCTAAGTTCCATTTGAAGTAATAACCTAGGCCAGAAACCCACTCAGCTGTAGCTGTTAAGATTCATCTGGAGCGCACATTCTGGGAAGCAGGCAGCAGAGTGCCCTGTGGAAGCTGCTCGATTTCAGCTTGTCTGATAGGTGTTTGTCTTCCCGGCAGAGAAACAGTGGCTTAGAGAACTCTTTCTCCAGCAGCCACACACTCTGCCCTAGAGCTGAGAAGCACTGGCTGTAACTTCCCTTTGCAGAAGTAACATTCTCCAGAAACACACTCTCTCCTAACTCTGAAGTTACAAGCTCACCTCACATATGCGTGGACACCCTGAGTGGAGCAGCCGGCGATAGCTCTTGCTTGGATGCTGCCAGAAGGCTCTGTGTGATAGTGGCTTGCAAGGAGCTGCTTAGGAATCTAGTTGCACAGCAAGCACAAGCTTCTCACTGGAGCTGAGAAGGACTGGGAAGAACTTCCCTTTGAAGACCTAACAGTGTGCAGAAACACACGCACTTCTATCTCTTACTGGGCAGTGTGCAGGAGAGTTCCGTGAACAGGCCGCGCTGGCCGAACAAGACAGAATGCAGATGCGTAGTTCCCAAGCATATTCTTCGGAGTCTACTAGAAACGTTGGAGTAGAGCTGAGATGAACTCGCTCTAAGTTCCATTTGAAGTAATAACCTAGGCCAGAAACCCACTCAGCTGTAGCTGTTAAGATTCATCTGGAGCGCACATTCTGGGAAGCAGGCAGCAGAGTGCCCTGTGGAAGCTGCTCGATTTCAGCTTGTCTGATAGGTGTTTTTCTTCCCGGCAGAGAAACAGTGGCTTAGAGAACTCTTTCTCCAGCAGCCACACACTCTGCCCTAGAGCTGAGAAGCACTGGCTGTAACTTCCCTTTGCAGAAGTAACATTCTCCAGAAACACACTCTCTCCTAACCCTGAAGTTACAAGCTCACCTCACATATGCGTGGACACCCTGAGTGGAGCAGCCGGCGATAGCTCTTGCTTGGATGCTGCCAGAAGGCTCTGTGTGATAGTGGCTTGCAAGGAGCTGCTTAGGAATCTAGTTGCCCAGCAAGCACAAGCTTCTCACTGGAGCTGAGAAGGACTGGGAAGAACTTCCCTTTGAAGAACTAACAGTGTGCAGAAACACACGCACTTCTATCTCTTACTGGGCAGTGTGCAGGAGAGTTCCGTGAACAGGCCGCGCTGGCCGAACAAGACAGAATGCAGATGCGTAGTTCCCAAGCATATTCTTCGGAGTCTACTAGAAACGTTGGAGTAGAGCTGAGATGAACTCGCTCTAAGTTCCATTTGAAGTAATAACCTAGGCCAGAAACCCACTCAGCTGTAGCTGTTAAGATTCATCTGGAGCGCACATTCTGGGAAGCAGGCAGCAGAGTGCCCTGTGGAAGCTGCTCGATTTCAGCTTGTCTGATAGGTGTTTGTCTTCCCGGCAGAGAAACAGTGGCTTAGAGAACTCTTTCTCCAGCAGCCACACACTCTGCCCTAGAGCTGAGAAGCACTGGCTGTAACTTCCCTTTGCAGAAGTAACATTCTCCAGAAACACACTCTCTCCTAACCCTGAAGTTACAAGCTCACCTCACATATGCGTGGACACCCTGAGTGGAGCAGCCGGCGATAGCTCTTGCTTGGATGCTGCCAGAAGGCTCTGTGTGATAGTGGCTTGCAAGGAGCTGTTTAGGAATCTAGTTGCCCAGCAAGCACAAGCTTCTCACTGGAGCTGAGAAGGACTGGGAAGAACTTCCCTTTGAAGAACTAACAGTGTGCAGAAACACACGCACTTCTATCTCTTACTGGGGAGTGTGCAGGAGAGTTCCGTGAACAGGCCGCGCTGGCCGAACAAGACAGAATGCAGATGCGTAGTTCCCAAGCATATTCTTCGGAGTCTACTAGAAACGTTGGAGTAGAGCTGAGATGAACTCGCTCTAAGTTCCATTTGAAGTAATAACCTAGGCCAGAAACCCACTCAGCTGTAGCTGTTAAGATTCATCTGGAGCGCACATTCTGGGAAGCAGGCAGCAGAGTGCCCTGTGGAAGCTGCTCGATTTCAGCTTGTCTGATAGGTGTTTGTCTTCCCGGCAGAGAAACAGTGGCTTAGAGAACTCTTTCTCCAGCAGCCACACACTCTGCCCTAGAGCTGAGAAGCACTGGCTGTAACTTCCCTTTGCAGAAGTAACATTCTCCAGAAACACACTCTCTCCTAACCCTGAAGTTACAAGCTCACCTCACATATGCATGGACACCCTGAGTGGAGCAGCCGGCGATAGCTCTTGCTTGGATGCTGCCAGAAGGCTCTGTGTGATAGTGGCTTGCAAGGAGCTGCTTAGGAATCTAGTTGCACAGCAAGCACAAGCTTCTCACTGGAGCTGAGAAGGACTGGGAAGAACTTCCCTTTGAAGACCTAACAGTGTGCAGAAACACACGCACTTCTATCTCTTACTGGGCAGTGTGCAGGAGAGTTCCGTGAACAGGCCGCGCTGGCCGAACAAGACAGAATGCAGATGCGTAGTTCCCAAGCATATTCTTCGGAGTCTACTAGAAACGTTGGAGTAGAGCTGAGATGAACTCGCTCTAAGTTCCATTTGAAGTAATAACCTAGGCCAGAAACCCACTCAGCTGTAGCTGTTAAGATTCATCTGGAGCGCACATTCTGGGAAGCAGGCAGCAGAGTGCCCTGTGGAAGCTGCTCGATTTCAGCTTGTCTGATAGGTGTTTGTCTTCCCGGCAGAGAAACAGTGGCTTAGAGAACTCTTTCTCCAGCAGCCACACACTCTGCCCTAGAGCTGAGAAGCACTGGCTGTAACTTCCCTTTGCAGAAGTAACATTCTCCAGAAACACACTCTCTCCTAACTCTGAAGTGACTAGCTCACCTCAGATATGCATGCAAACACAGAGTGTCGCAGCGTCCGATAGCTCTTGCTTGGATGCTCATGGAACCCTCTGTGTGATAGTGGCTTGCAAGTACCTGCTTAGGAATCGAGTTGCACAGCAAGTACAAGCTTCTCACTAGAGCTGAGAGGGACTTGGCAGAACTTCCCTTTGAAGAACTCACAGTGTGCAGAAACACACGGAATTCTATCTCATACTGGGGAGTGTGCAGGAGAGTTCAGTGAAAAGGCCGCTCTGCCAGAACGAGGCAGAATGCAGATGCGTCGTTCCCAAAGATATACTTCTGACTCTGCTCGAATCTTTGCAGTAGAGCTGAGATGAACTCGGAGTAAGTTCCATTTGAAGAAATAACCTAGGGCAGAAAGCCACTAAGCTGTAGATTTAAGATTCACCTGGAGCACCCATTCTGGGAACCAGGCAGCAGAGTGCCCTGAGGAAGCTGCTCGATTGGAGCTTGTCTGATAGGAGCTTGTCTTCCCTGTAGAGAAACAGTTGCTTAGAGAACTCTTTCTACAGCAGCCACACACTCTGCCCTAGAGCTGAGAAGCACTGGCTGTAACTTCCCTTTGCAAAAGTCACATTCTGCAGAAACACACTCTCTCCTAACTCTGAAGTTACTAGCTCACCTCAGATAGGCATGGAAACAGAGAGTGGAGCAGCCGGCGATAGCTCTTGCTTGGATGCTCATGCAACCCTCTGTGTGATAGTGGGTTGCAAGTACCTGCTTAGGAATCCACTTGCACAGCATGTACAAGCTTCTCACTGGAGCTGAGACGGACGGCAAGAACTTCCCTTTGAAGAGCTCACAGTGTGCAGAAACACACGCAGTTCTGGCTCTTAAGGGGCTTCCTCACCACACCTACTGGGGAGTATCCAGAATAGTTCAGTGAAAAGGCTGCTCTGCCATAACAAGGCAGAATGCATGTGAAAACCCGCATGGGACGAAATTCCCTAGTATATGCTTCTGAGTCTGCTTGAAACTTTGCAGTAGAGGTGAGATGAACTCGCTGTAAGTTCCATTTGAAGACATAAGCTGGCCAGAAACCCACTCAGCTGTAGCTGTTAAGATTCATCTGGAGCGCATTCAGGAAACCAGGCAGCAGAGTGCCCTGTGCAAGCTGTTGGGAACCAACCCCCCAGGGAACTCTCAACAGGGAAGAACACAATTGCCTCCTAAATGTGGTCAAAGCCGTCTTCCTAATTTCCTCAACCGTAGCACTGAAAGGAACGCGGTGAGTGGTTTAAAGCCACATATTAGGTTTTACTAATTACACCCTTGGGGAGCCCAGCCCTGAGGCCTCGTGCCTGAAGGTAATTCTGTCAGCCAGGCTTGCCCCAGAGAGAAAAGGAACTGTAGTGTCTGATGGCAGGAAGAAGTAGGATGGTGGGTAAGGTCAAGAAAAAGGAAGTTGTCTGAGAGTTAAAAAAAGTAAAGGAAATTCAAATTACAACACCAAAAAATATCCTTTTTACCAATCAGATCAGAAAAAAAACAGATGGAAATTGCCTTTGTTGACAAGACCACGGGAGCTGGAACTCGATCACCACTGTGAAACTGGAAACTGGTGCCATCTTTCCCAGGGCAACAGCAGTTGCCACCCAATTGAAAACTGGCACCACCTTTTACCATCCTCCCAACTCTCCTTCTAGGGTGCACCTTTTCTACAGGAACACGTGTGCACAAATATGCATGGACAGGAGCGTGCATGAAACAAACACAAAAAAGCTGAAAACATTTAAGTGTCCATCAACGGGGAAATGGATCATACTCTATTGGAATATCCCATTGGAGTATTAAGTGCCTCTAAAAATGAAGTGGAACTCCTTGTGCTCACAAGAGCTGTTTCTAAGCAAGTCATAGATCTGTAAGTATTACATGGTAAGTGTTATAAAAAGGAAGAGAAATACAAAATGACATATGTGCACATACTGAGGTGTGCAGATGCATAGAAAAGCTCTGCAAGATTGCTCTCCAAATTGTTAAAAAGTGGATAAATAGGTGGAGCACAGAGGATTTTTAGAGCAGGGAAACTCTTCTGTATGACGCTAATGAAGGAGAGAAAGAGCATTCTGTACCCACTCTGGGTCCTTTCTGGCTGGGCTACAAATTAAATTGACATGAGAGCAAATAGCAGGAGAAAAATCAAACAAAGCTTTATAACATGTATACATGGGAGAGACCAGGGAAACAGTTTCTCTCGACAAAATGGCGGAGGTTCTCCTCTTAAATAGAAAGACAATGGAGGATGTTGGGGGGTGGGTCAGCTATGGGAGATTACCAGAAAAGCACAGTAAGGTTATTATGCAGCCTCGCTTCCTGCATTGATGAGTTTCTAGAGATGAGGTCATCCGTCCTTCTTCCCAGTACAGAGAAGGAGATACCCTTGCAAATGGAGATTCCTCTTACAAATGTAAATGTATGGCAAACAGAACTTTGATAAGAATAGGTGTAGCAAGGACCCTCCCAGTCTGTCAATATCCAGAGTTATCCATGGTGCAAGTGACAGCCCACCCCTGACAGGCCTTCCATCCCAAATCCCTTTAGACCTTTGGGGTGGGCAGATGAAGGTCAAAGCCTCCTTCAGAGCAAGGTAAAGAGACACATCTTGAGGTGGCCAACTATGATCCCCCACACTATAATGGTGGATACATGTCATTATCCATTTGTTCAAACCCATGGAATGTACACCACCACGAGTGAACCCTAATGTCAACTATGGACTTTGGGTGATAATGATGTGTCAGTGTAGGTTTAAGAATTTTAACAAGTGCCCCACTCTGGTGGGGGATGTTGAAAATGGGGGAACATGTGCATGTGTGGGGGCAGTGGGTATACGGGAAATCTCTGTACCTTCCTCTCAATTTTGCTGTTAACCTAAAACTGCCCTAGAAATACATTCTATTAAAAAAATAAATATGAAAACATTTTTAAAAAGTGAATACCTCTGGAGACACGGGAGAGAAGACTTGTACTTTGCATCTTATGCAAAAAAGAGAAAAGATCTAAAAGAAAAATATGGACATAAGAGAGGAAAATGGTTTATTAATTGAAAAACCTCCCCCTTCCAACACCATCTCCCATCCCTGCCATTCTTCATAAGAAGGTAGATTTAGGTCCTAATTTTAAATATTCAGAAGGTTTTCAGACATAGGCCTTGCTTTGTCTTCTCAGCCTGCTCTCCAAACCTGCATCTGCTTGGCATCCAATCCATTAAGACCTCCCTATGGGGCTATGCTCCCCACTACGAGGACCTTAAACACAGAGAAGGTCTAGGCAAAATTTATGCATGATGCAGTTAAAGTCTTGCACAATTTCCCACCTGCATCTCTTTGTAAACTTTGATTTAAATTTTGTTTCCCTTGGCACCTTCTCTCCCCCTCCAGATATTCTTGCAATGGATATTGTACTCTTTAAGACTTTCTTGGTTGCAAGTGAGAGAGACTAAATTAGCAAAAGGTGGGATTTATTATAAGCATTCAATAAATGTTTGTTGTTGCTGCTGCCCTACAGTTGTTATTTAGCAGAGGACTTGGCTGGGTTTCAGGAACAGCTGGATCCAGGAACTGGTACACCAGAAATTTATTTATCTCCATCCATTGTTCATCTCTGCTCCTGTTTTTGTGGAGTTTCTTTTACTTGTAAGTGAAACCCAAGCTAACCAGCTTTAGCAAAAAAAAAAAAAAAAAGTAGTGTGGGGGGGCACCTATTGGCTCATATAACTTTGGCTTTGGGAATTCCCACATATAGGTGCTAAAACTATGTAAATTACATGCTCACCCTGGAAGCTAGAGTGTGGAATCAGTCCTACCCAACCCACATAAACTAAGAGTGAGAAAAATGTGGTTCCTGCCAAGGCAAATCAGGGTATTGTCACCAAAAAAGGTAGAAGGGATGCTAGACAGGCAGAAACAACACACACTGACTGCAGCTCATCTCTCTCCTCATTCTCCCTCTTGCTCTTTCTCTCTCTCTCACTCTCATCTCACTCTCTCTTGCTCTGAAAACTGGCTTCTTCAGACATTCTGATCTTCATAGTAAGAAATATGGCTGCCAACTGATCCTAAATCCACCTGGCCTGACTCTCAATCCCAAGCCCAAAAGTCTCAGAGAAGGATCTTGTATCAGTGACTCACTGCTGCGTAACAAATTATCCCAAAACTGAGTGGCTTAAGACAACAACAACACTTATTATCTCTCATGGTTTCTGGGGGTCAGGAATCCAGGGCCAGCTTAGCTGAGAGGTCATGGCTCAGGGTCTCTCATGTGCCGGAAATCATCTGAAGGCTTGATTGGGGCTGGAGAATTCATTTCCAAAATAGTTCCCTCTAACGGCTGGCGAGTTAGTGCTGATTCTTGCAGATCTTCACCACATGGACCTCTCTGCAGGCTGCTGGAGGGTCCTCACAACACGGCAGTCCACTTCCCCTAAAGTGAGTGATCCGAGACAGAGAACATCAGGCAGAACCCATCCTTTTTATGACCGACCTCGGAAGTCACATACCATCATTCTATTCATTAAAAGCAAGGCACTAAGTTCAGCCCACATTCCAGGGGAAGGAAATTAGGTTTCACCTTTTGAAAGAAAGAGTATCAAAGAATTTGTGGATATAATTTTCACGCTTGAGCCAATCAAGTGTGACCAGAGTCAGAGTTATGTTGTTACATGGCTGTTCCCTCCACAATTATGTGGATATAGTGGAAAAGAAACTTCTAGAAGGAAGAGCTGCACAACCAGAGAAGACAGAGCTCTTTTCCTCCAGCTCCAGAGAGAAAATCCCAAGGAATGATTCTGACTGGCTCAGCTTGCATTACATGCTCCCCTCAAGAGCCGTCAATCACAGTGGCCAGGGGGCAGAGTCTGTTGCTAGAATAAGGGAAAGGAGAAGCGGTCCCAGATGGTCACTTTAGACCCAGATTAGACAAGCCACTTATTCTTTTTATGTCTTAGCTTCCACATCTGTTAAATAGGGATTAGAAGGCCTTCGGCATAGAGTTATTATGACTATTAAATTTCACGGTGTCTGTAAAGCACAACGTTTAGCCACATGAAAGTCTATTAAGATCCTTACTGCTATGTGGACATAAAACTCATCTCAAGTTGGCATTTAAAAAAAGTAATATACAATTGGAAAGTCTTGGGACCCACTGTTCATTTCTAATTCTCTTGGTTCTTGTTTCCTCATTGTGGCTGACTTCATCCACAAGCAGGCTTTCCTCACAAAACCAAAATAGCTGCAGCAGTTCCAGTCCTCACATTTGAAGTCCACACAATCCACAAAAGAAGAATGTCTTCCTCCCAACATTACAAGCAAGAGTCCCGACATTCACTCTGATTGGACTGACTTAGGTCACACGCCCACCCCTGGACCAACCAGGGTCCAGGGAAATGGAATGTGCTGACTGGCATAAAGCCAATCAAAATCCACCCCCGATGGTTGGAAGTGGAGTCAGTGTCCCAGGAGCAAGAGGGACACATAGGGAGACGTGGAATGAAAATCAGGAAAGAGGGTAAGAGAGAATGGATGCTGTAGGCCAGGGTCAGCTGGCCAGCCAATTCCAGCCCACTGCCTGTTTTATAAATAAAGTTTTATTGGAACACACCCACACTCCATTCACTGATCTACATTTTGTCTAAAGCTGCTTTTGAGCTACAAAGGCAAGGCTGAGTAGCTGCCACAGAGACCATATAGCCCTCAAAGCCTAAAATATTTACTCTCAGGCCCTTTACAGAAAAAGTTTTCAGACCCCTGTATGTAGGCAAACACGCAACTTCCATAGCAATAGTACTCAAAATATTTTTTTTCACTCCCCCATCCTTTCTCTGCTGAGAGACATGACAAACCAGCAGAGCAGGCATCTGTAGGCAGAAAAATCCTCCCAGGGTCCATCAACTCCCACCCCGTTTCCAATGACTAAATGTAAAGCCTGCGAATTCATGTCAGGCAGAGGACTGGCTGGAGAAGAGCTTTCACCACTGGGGGAGCGTACCGGTTCTGACTCCATTACCCACTAAAGAACATCACCATTCACAGATCAGTGACATGCAGCCTAGATGATGCTGGCAGCCCAGGGGCTGCAGATCCCAATTTTTCCTCTGTGATAAATGAGGAGCAATCTCCAGGAGCTCTAGCCTGGAAGACAGCTCTAGTTAAATTACTTTATCACCCAGCTGAGAGATGGCCAGCTTGGAGAAGATGTACTCGGGCAGCATGCTAACTAGAGTCAGCATCAGCACAGAGGCCCTTCCTGGGAGCAACACACTCCTCCCTCCTCCTTCCCACCAAAGAGCAGCACTCCACCCCGGGATTAGCTGATGGAAACCACTCTTCCTGCCACTTCCATTCACTTGTAAAGAAGACTGGGGGTCTGCACAGAACATGCTCACCTTACATGAATGTGTTCAGGGAGATCACTGCAAGCTTGTCGAGTGGCAGAGAGCATGTACATATGGTCCCCTTGCAGACACTCTAAATGCTGGTACATCAACCTTAAAGGAATGTTCTAGAGCAGCAGCTAAGGGCAAAGGCATTAGAGAGAGGCAGAACAGGGTTCAAATCCCAGCTCCTCCATTTATCACTTACCACAGGCAAGTGTCTCAGTTTGGGATCCCTCAGAAACCTACTCTGAGATAAGGGTTTGACTTCAAGTAGCTGATTTAGCTAGGTCTTAACACCAGCAGGGGACTGGGGAAGAGAAGAGCCAATGCAGGGGTGCATCAAGGAAGCTACCAAGGTGGGCAACTGGCGTTGAATTCTGCAAGGGAACTGGGGTGTTTATACCCCCGGCATTAACTCCCTGGCCCTTCTAGCCTGCTGTGCATGGGGACTCTGAAGATCATCAAGAGCCTTCAACAAAGAGCTGCAAGATGCTGGGGGTTGGAAGTCCAGCCCGTGGACCTGAAATGGTAAGACCCAAGGAGGTAAGTATGGAGAGGCACCAACAACATATGCTACAGCAAGCAACCTGACCTCTCTGAGACTCACTTTTCTCATCTATAAAATGTAATAATATCTAATATCATGGGGTTGCTTTGAGGGATAAGGACAATATCGTGTTAAAATACTCAGCACAGTGCCTGGTGCTAGTAAACATTCACTAAATGATAGCTCTGAGCCCCCATCCTATAAAGCTGGCGAGGAATTCTGTCTCCATATTTTGGGGTGCTCCTTCCACCTAAGGTGTCACTGGAATCTGAGAGAACTAACATGGGGCTCAGGAAACAAAGACTAGGCCTCTGGTCTTCAGTCCTTCATGACCTCACTGGTGGGCTATCCTCCCACTCTACAGAATCGTTTAAGTTTGGCCACAGGGATCTTTGTGGAGGCTGAGAGCCCCAATATCCAGGGTAGTGTACCCCAGCCTTTCCACACCTCCCAGCTCAACCAGCAGTGGGGCTCCATCATCTCCCTAGTATCCTGTGAGGGAGTGGATCACAGCACCTGCAGAGCTCCAAGCAGCCCCCTTCTGGTGTTAAGGAATCTCCCTCCACGCTCACTGTTTCTGCCTTTTCCCCCACTCCTCAGAGGCACTCATCTCCCCATCTTCTCCTTTGAGACATCAGCCAAGGGCTGCAAACTGAAGGACAAACAGGATGGACCAAGTTCCCCCCCGAGACAACACAGAGCCTTCTTGGAAGGGGGCTCTGCAGTGCCTCAGCTGCCAGCATCATCTGGGCTGCACATCACTGACCTTTGAGTGGTGATGTTCTGTAATAGGCAGTGGACTCAGAGCCCTGCACTCTCCTACAGCATCCCCCAAATCCCTCATCCACCCAGTCCTCGGCCTGATGTGAATTCACAGGCTTTGTAGGTAGGTCATTGGCTATGGAGTAGGTTTTGACTCTCCCTGAGGGAGTTCTGCCTGCAGGTGACTGCTCTTCCAGTTTGTCACGATGTCTAACAAGACAGAAGAAGAAAGAGAGAGGAAAACAAACATTTATTAAGCACCAATAGTAGCGGACTTTGCATGTCTGCCTACCTAGCATCCATTCTCTTTTCCCCTTTCCTAACAGGATTCAGTACAGAGGAGAATTTACAAATAACTCCCAGCCATTCTGATTCACTTCCTGTGGGAAAACAAAACACAAATTAATATCTCAATGAATTATCCTGCCTCATAAATTTTGTGCTATATCAACAATCATCTCATACCAAATTCTAATATAAGCCAGTAGCAAAAGCCAAAGCAGGAAAAGAATGAAAGAAAAAGCCAAAACTATAAATTCTATTCATTTGGGGTTTGATTGGGTTTTTTTCTGTGAATTGGAAACAAGTTAACTTCTGCAGAGCGTCGGGTATACAGTAAGTGCTCAATACATGTTCAGCCCAGCAGAGCAGATAAGCCATTCTCAAGACACATCCACGCTTTGACAAAAAAAGAGTTGTGTCACTTTTCTTGGAGTGGCCAGATGTCTGGCTTCTCAAAATAAACAAAATAATTTCTTTTCCCAAGGGGATGGGAGAGTGATCCAGGCAAATATCACCTTACCTCATCCCCATCAAAGGTATCAAATGTGAGAAAATTTAATACAGATAAGTTGGATCTATTTGGGGCTTTTAGCATTTCAAAATGGTTTCACTTCAGTTGCTATATTATGCAAGACTTTGCAAGTGTCAGAAACCCAGTTCAAAGTGATTAAGTCTGAAGGGGAGTTTGCTGACTGGCATAACTTGGAAGTTCAGGTGTGGCTTGATCCAGGTGCTCACAAAACAACACTTGATTCTTTTCTAATTCTTCTCTCTGTGTTAGCTTCACTCTCAAGATGTTTCCCCCAGCATAACAAAATGGCTGACAGCTGCTCCTTGCTCCCATCCCACCAGCTAGGCACCCCAGCAGCAAAAGAATGCCTCTGTATCGGTATCTTTCTCAGAAGTCCTGGAACTCACTCCGATTGGACCAGCTCTGCCATCACATGACTTGCCTGAACCAATCATTGTGCAGGAGGATGCAATAAGTGCTCTGATTGGCCAGGCCTAACATTGCCTCTCCAGGGAGACTGGACTGGAGCAAATCCCATCAACATCAGAGTGGAGATGCTCCCCATGATAAACCAGAGTGATATTACTAGAACACAGGAAAGCTGTGCGAGGCAGGCACACACAGCTGATGCCCCTGCAGATCCCCAGCTATCATCTCATTCTCAAGGGGATCTGTGATCCCAAACGGGATCACTTGGGTTTTTTACTTTTTTTAACCTCAAAGTCATATCATTCATTGTAATAATTACTTTCATTTGATAGATGAAGAAACCAAGGTTCAGAAGGGTCAAATAACACCCAAATTCTCAGTCTGTCTGACCCCAAAGTGGGATCCTTACACTGCTGTGCAGATCTGCCCAATGTCTTTTCTTACAAAGTCCGTTTACAGACTCAGGGGTCACTTTCAGGACCGTGCAAACTCCTCTACCGTATACACAAACCAAAGGAAGCGAACAGAGTTCCTCACCCCTTGCTCCCACAACCCAGGGAAAGCAAATGTCAGGAGCCCATGTGCAGCCTCCTGGAAGGGGAGCTGATCACGGAGCCAGTAATTCTGTGTTGGGCTAATGCCACAGAGTCACCAGGGCGCTTGTTAAAAAGTGGATCCCCGGGCTCTACCCCACGCACTCGTGAAATCAGAATCTCTCATGCTGTGGCATCCAGCCTCCAAGATGGTCCCCAGTGATTCCTGCCTCCCAGTGAATCGCTGGTACTTGCATCCTTGTGTATGGTCCCCTCCTGCCTTGAATAGGTCTGACCTGTCATCTTAGTCAGCTCAAGCTGCTATAGCAAAAATACCACGGATGGGGCGATGTAAACCACAAACTTTATTTCTCACCCTCCCGGAGGCTGGGAAGTCCAAGAGCAAGGTGCCAGGGCTCACTTCTCAGTCCATAGACAGCAGACTTTTGCTGTGCCCTCACCTGGCAGAAAAGGGCCAGGGAGCTCTCTGGGGCTCTTTTATAAGGGCACGAATCCCATTCATGAGGGCTCCATCCTCATGACCTAGTCACCTCCCAAAGGCCGCACCTCCGTATACCATCACCTTGGGGATTAGGGTTTCAGTAAGTGAATTTGGGGACACAAACATTCAGTCCATAACGTCTGTGTAACCAATAGGATATTGCAGAGGTGATGCAGTGACTTCGAGGCCAAGTCATAAAAGACATTGCATCCTCTGCCTCGCTCTCTCGGGTCATTCACTCTGGGGGACATCAGCCGCCACATCGCGAGGACGCTCAAGCAGCCTCGTGGAGCCTTCCGCAGGCCAAAGAGCTGAGTTCCGCCGAGAGCCAGCACAGACTTGACAGCTGTGTGGGAGAGCCGCCTTGGAAACGGGTCCTCCAGCCCCAGCCAAGCTCTGGCCCACCACTTGATGAGACTCCAAGCCAGAAACAACTAGCTAAGACTCTCCCTAACTCCCGACACTCACAAACCAGGTGAGACAAGAACTCACTGTTGTTTTAAGCCATTAGGTTTTGGGGTAACATGTTACGCAACAGTAGAAGGTTATCGCACTGAGTGAGCCCAGAATCTACGTTTTTATATGCTTCCTGGGTAAGTCAGACGCACACTCAAGTCAGAGCCACCGCAGCCCAAGGATGTTCCTGCAGCAGTGTTTAGGCAGGGACATTGATGCTCCCTAGGGACCTAGGAATTATAGTCCACCCCGGGATGGACCATGATGCAGAGTCCACAGTCACCTTATCTTTTTTCAAAGGCTGCCCAGGACTTCATGGCGCAGTGAACGACAAGGCAGTTAACATACTCTATGCGTGGCAGAATCCCTCATGCCCCAGGGGTCCCCAACCTGTGAATACATAATAAAGTCTTTTATTCCTTTTAAAAAGTTCTTTTTACTCCCAAATTATTAAGGTGCAAGCCCACGGCAGCCTAATTGCTTGGAATTAGTCCCAGCGGTTTCTGAGGGTTCCCCAAGAATCTATTCAGCTGAGATCAGGAATGAGCCCACAGGTCCTTTTGTCCTTGGTGTCCTGCTGTCCCACTGCTGTGTTCTGCTGGGAAGACTCCCACCGCTAGCCCAGGAGGCGGGATGCTGCTCCCTGCCCAAATTCACCACATGACCCTCAAAAATATCCAAGTGAAACCAGGCTGTAGGGTTGGGTTTTGTCCCACACACACGAAAATAATCCCGTCGTAAAACAATTTCCAGGGCTGGGGACAGGGCTGGGGGAGGAGAGGCAGTGAAGCATAGTGGTTCAGATCCTGGCCCCACCGCTTAAATCGGCATCTTTCCTCATTTCTTGGCTGTCCCGCTGCACTGCACAATCCCAGGCACCAGTCCTATAGTTTCTTTATGTCTATAGCACCCTCTGGAGTGGTGGCTTTGTTTTCTCGTATGTAAACTGGGGATTATAATCATAACTCGTAGGTCATTATTAGGATTGAACAAGTTAGTTCATTCAAGTAAAACCCTTCAACGGTGCCTGGCCCAGAGTGAGCACTCAACAAACGTCACCTATTATTTTAATTACCATCATCATTATCCACGTAGACTCCGCACACATAATCCTGCTGCCCTTCTTAGAAGTAACCCCAGTTACTGTTTAAATGGGGACACTTACGGAGTTTTCTGTGCATTTGCATGCCTATAGAAACATATTTTTGCATTGATTTTTTTGTCTCTTGCCGGAATGGGATCATTCTGTATGTATTACTCCCCAATGATATGTGTCAGAGAGACATCCACGTCAGTGTGTATAAATCCGCCTCACTCTAGTACAGATGTACCATAGTTTATCTGACAGTCCCCACTTGATGGACACTTAGCTTGTTTCCAGTTTTATGCTATTACAAACAATCCTCTTTGATGCTGCAAAAAATGTGAAATCCCTTTTGACATTGCAGAGAATATCAATCCATGCCTCTTTGTCCATCACACTAGTATTTCTTTAGATGAGATTCCTAGAAGCAGTATTTCTGGGACAAAGGGTATTTGCACTTCAAATGTTGACAGATCCTCAGCCTGGGAGATACTGCCACAGACAACATGAAGAGAGGACAGACATTAGTAACATGAAGATTAATGTATAACTTATTTAAGAAAGTGTCCCCTCTCTCAATCCTAAAGAGCAGACACAACATCCAAGCTCTGTGGCAGGGAGCTACTCACTCAGCAATGAGGGAATTCTGGGGGTCCCCACTCTTCCAAGTTCCCACCCAGCTCCTCCTGGACCAAGACAGGAAAGAAGACTTTCTGTCCAGTAGACCAACAACGCGTCCTCATGAACCGTGGGAACGCCTCCCCTCCTCTCCACCATCACATGCCATGAGCCCCGGGGCCCAGACTAGACAACTGCAGAGCCCAGCAGGATATTTCCCAGTCTGCTTATTGGGTCTTGTACATCCACTGGAAGGAGACCAACACTGGAGACCAGGTTTAATAGGTCCTGGTGCCAATTCCAATGTGTGTTTGGCGGGGTGACCAGGGGGGAGTCCCCACACCAACAAGCAATTCTCGAGACACCGGCTGGGTGTCCTACAGTTCAACTCAATTCCGACACAATCCACCTGGAGAGAGCAACAGATTCCACAGTCCTACAAGATGGCTGCCAGCCACACACACACTTCAGATGCCAGCCACAAACCCAGGTTGTTATCTATACTTCTGACTGACTGGCTATAAATCAGAGGTTCCCAAGGCCCCTTCCTTGGGTTTGATTAATTTGCTAGAGCGGCTCACAGAACTCAGAAACATTTTACTTACTAGATCACTGGTTTATTATAACAAGACGTAACTCAGGAATGGCCAGGTAGAAGAGATGCATAGGGCAAGGTGTGGGGAAGGGCGTGGAGCTTCCACATTCTTTCCAGATGTGCCACTTTCCCTGCATCTCCACGTGTTCACCAACCCGGAAGCTCTCTGAACTCCATCCTTTGGGGTTTTATTATATAGGCTTCATTGTATAGGCAGGATTGATTAAATCATTGGCCACTGGCTATCGATTCAACCTCCAGTCCCTCTCCCCTCCTGGGGGGTGGAAATGGGGGGTGAGACTGAAAGTTCCAACCCTCTAATCACATGGTCAGTTCCTCTGGCGACCAGCCCCCATCCTTAGGTGATCTAGGGGCATTCCAAAAGTCATTTCATAACATAATGAAAGACACCTTTGTCACTCTCATCACTTAGGAAATTCCAAGGGTTTTAGGAGCTTTGTGCCAGGAATGGGGACAAAGACCAAACATATATTTCTCATTATAAATCACAGTATCACAAGGATCCTCCTTGCCAAACTCATCCTTTCACCTCCAGCCTCAGGTGAGGAAAAAGTCAAACCTGCACAACCCTCCTGCCAACATCTGACCTTCGGTCCCCAACTTCGGTGAGCAAATGCTCGGATGAGAACACGCACCCCATCTCTCAAGATCAAACAAGAGCATTCAGGCCTGGAGTAGCTTGACTCCAAGTTTGGAAACAGACCTTTCTCCAACCATGCAGGGGTGCGTTCTGCTTACACACACACTGTGCGTTATGTTCTCTTTAGAATACTGAACAGCTCTGTCTGCAGCTTCAAACATCTGGGCTGTCAGAGCCTCCCCAAGAACTGGTGACAGATATTTTTCTTATTTCCTGCTTACCAAGTGCTCACATCCAGAATCAAGGGGTGGTCAGATGTTGGTCTAGTCTCCTTCCCAGAAAGCAGAAAGTGCACGTAATGTATTAAATGAGAGTTTTCCAAGCTTTGAAAAAAAATGTACAAGTTGACTCTACTCCAGGAACCCTATTAAATATGCATTTATATTTTTCATTCATTCAACAATATTTACTGAGTACCTACTGCATACCAGACCTTCTCTTAGGTGCTGGTGACACCGGGATGGACAACACAAGCCAAGACTCTATAGGGATTACATTCTAGTGCACATATGTATAGAAAAAAGACTAAAAATATTTTTAAGTGATAATGTTTATCCAGAGGATCATGATAATAGCAGATCTTTATTTTTTTTATGTTTTGTGTTGTTTGAAATTTTTCCATTGGAAAAAAATCGTGATTTAGAAGAATATAGTTGTGTGCGTATGCTCACAATACATTGCTACATGAAAAGAACTGACTACAGAAGACTATGCAAGACTATGCTATTTTTGGTAAATATATATATATATATAATGTGTGTGAGAATGTGTGTATTGCTAGTCAAATTTTTGACTGGAGGAATTTGTTATTTAATTTTCTTTTTGCCCTTCTGTGTTTTCCAGGCATTATGCATTGAGCACACTCAAATTTTATAAATAAGAGAAAAAGTGTTATTTAATAACCATAACTGCTACCTAGCCCTAAGTAATTCTATCCCTTGGTTTATTAAAATACCTGAAATGTCTCCACTAGAGTCACTAATATTAAATATTGTGTTCACAGAGGCTCCTGTTAAAATACTGAGAAGGAATAGCATATCGGTCTCATGTCACCTGTGAAACGGAATCATGAACAAGAAAATCCAAAAATGAACTGTTGCTTTGGAGAGCAAGTTGTCTCCCTGGCTCAGCAAGACTCAGACAGATACGGAAGGGGAGGGGGGATGTCTAGACCAACATGGAATTCCAGTGGTGAATGAGGGCTCTCTGCCCTGAAAGTGGGCAGGAGAAGACTAGATGAGAGGTGGGAAAAGAGAAGACCCCCATCTACGCCCTTCACCTACCCCCGCCATCGCAACACCTGACAGTTATTCTGGGGGTGAGGTCAGAGCTAATGAACAGATGATTTACTGAAAGGAAAAGGAAACCTATTTGTAAGAGGTTTTATCAGTCGTGAACATCTCTGCCCAACTTTCAGAAGCTCTGTCAAGGGTAATGTCACTCTCCCCGTCCCAGCTGCCAGAGCTGAATGTCACAGCAGTGCCCAAATGACTCCCTCACCCATCTCTCTCTCACTGTAGTGGAGAATTGTCAACCCCGAGGATAGAGGACGGTTGCATGAGGAAACTCGATGACCACTCCAGCTAGATCGCCAAGCTCTCAGCTAGAATATGAGCCTCGACCGGGACTGGCTGGAGCAGGGGCACATTGACCACGTTGGGACAAGGACAAGGTGGGGTGGCAGGACTGTTTTATAATCAATACAAACCTTCCATGATGAGTTAACCATTAATTACCTCAAGGCTCCTTTGTATTAAACTTTTATAAACCATCCAAGAAAGGAAATGTTGAGCTAAAAATTTTGCTCTCCCTCTTTCAATCATGCATCCAAAATCTTTTTCAAATACTTACCAGGGAACAGGGGCTGGGGTTCAGATGCAAAATTCCTTTGAGCTTTAACATATCTGAGAGCATGTTGAACTTTTAAAAACTTGTTAGATTTTTTAATTATGAAAGTACACACACTCATTGTAATTTGCTAAAAGTTTAAAGAAAAAGTCAATAAATCTCCCTCATTCCATTCTCCAAGCCCACCTCCATGACATTATCAATGTTGATGGGTTATTGTAGAGTTCCTTCCCTATGCCTTTTTTCCTTATAAAAAAAGGATCATACTATACATGTGATTCTACAACTAGCCTTTTTCACTTCATTCTGTATTAAGGACATTCCATCAGGGTGACACAGAGATTGAGTTTGTCCTTTTTCATAGCTGCATTGTATTCCATAGCATGGATGTGTTATCGTGTATTTGACAAGTCCCAGACTGATGGGCGGTTAAGATGTCTCCAGATGTGGAGACGATTCATTAAACTTCCTGGGGCATAATCATGCTCTCATGGATATCTAAAGAAGAGACTCCCCAGGTGGGACTGCTGGGTCCCAAGTGTACACATCTAACAGTGACAGAGGTCCCTCAATGCCCCAGCTCATGGGAAATTTCCTGCTAGCTCTCGTCAGTCCCCCCTTGTCGGGGAACAAGATTCCCCTTCTCTCTCTCTCCTCACAAGGTGTCCAAGCCCCCTGCCCGAGATCTCTTCAGGGGTCTGGAAAGTTGCCAGGATGGTTGTCTGGCAAATTATTCACAAACGATGGGTCGAAGGTAAGTCCCCAGGACTGTTCACTACTCAGTCCCTGGCCCTCCTCTCCCTGGTGATCATGATGGAAGCCCTCCCCACATCCCAGTGGCCTCCATGCAGTCCTTGCTGCTCAGGAAAGCCCTCAGAATGATCCCTTTCTCTCCCCAGTCTCCTCATCAATTCTTTAAGACTGGGGATGGGCGGTAGGCAGAATGAGTCCACATGTCTTCACCCATCACTCCATTTTGGTACCATCTGACAGAGGAGGACAGGGTCCTCAGAACCACAGTGAGGGAGCAGAGGGGAGGGAAGGGCCAGCCAGCAAAGAGGTGAACACTTCCCGACACAATCCTACCATGCGCACTTCTGTTTTACTACCTTCTACACTCTGCAAACTCGTGGTGCCTGAACTCAAGTCAGCCTCGAAGTCTCCCTCTGCTACGACATAATGATTGTGCATATTCCACAGTGAAGACGCTGGGGCTGGGGGCTGGGGGGCAGTGAGGCTGTGATTTAGCCAATATCACTTAACGAGTCAGTAGCGGAGATGAGGTGACAGCCCACATCCTTGACTTCACTTCACCCCGAGTCTCCATTACAGCTCGTTCCTCCTGCCCTCCCAGGAATCTGAGCCTCAATTATATTAATCATCATAGGAAGGTTAATATTAAAATAGAATTGGACCTAAATTAAGACAGACAAGTTCAAATGTGTCACCCTTACCCCAATCCCATCAACCTGTCAGCAAGTCCTGTGGGCTCTTCCTTCAAGATATATTGGAAATCCACCTCTCCTTTCAGCTGAGGCCACCTCAGTCCAAGGCACGAGGATTTCGGCAGCCGCCTCCTCCCTGCCCTCCCAGCTTCCACCCTTGCTCCTCCACAGGCCGCTGGCACACAGCAGCCAGAGTCCTCCCTTTAAAATATAAACTCGATCGCGGGTCTCTTCCCAGCTAGGAGCCTCCGGCGAATGACTTCTGGCCGCACTTAAAATAGAACCTACAGGGGCCGCCCGGTGGCGCAGCGGTTTAGTCCGTGCTTGGCAGCCAGGGGTTCGCGATGTTCGGATTCCCGAGCGCCCGCCGACGCACCGCTTGTCAGCCATGCCGTGGCGGCGTCCCATATAAAGTGGAGGAAGATGGGCACGGATGTTAGCCCAGGGCCAGTCTTCCTCAGCAAAAAGGGGAGGATTGGCAACAGATGTTAGCTCAGGGCTGGTCTTCCCCACAAAAAAAAAAAAAGAAAAAGAAAAAGAAAAATAGAACCTACATTCCTCACCCTGGTCTACGAGGCAGGACATGACCTGTCTGCACTTAGGACCTCATCTCCTGCAGCTGTCCCCTCACTAACCCTGTCTTTCTTTCTGTTGCTGGAAAAAAAACAGCTCTCCCCCACCCCACCCCATGGCCTTTGCACCTGCTGTTCCCTCTCCCTGGAATTCTCAGCCCCCAGATGTCTGCACAGCCAGCTCCTTCTCCCCCGGCAGGTCTCAACTCAGATGTCACCTCCTCCAAGAAGTCCTCCCTGGGTCCATCTGAAACCCCCTCAGTCGCTCACATCTCATCACCTGGGTTACTCCTTCAAAGAATTTACCACCACCTGAAATTATCATGTTCACCTGTTTATTTGTCAATTATCTGTCTTTGCAGACCATGATACAAACACTACCAGAGCAGGGACCAGGTCTACTTTGTTCAAGCACCCAGGACATGGTAAATGCTCAATAAATATCTGAGAAGAAGGTGGGGCAGGAGAGACAAAGAGAGAAAGCAAGACCCGTGTGGATCCTCAAGGTAACATCCATCCCACGACACCAAACACTCAAGTAAGAGTCAGCTAACCAAGCAAGCCAGGGGCCCTGAGCAGGTCCCAGCCCTCCATCGATGTCCCACGGTGGGCGGTGCTTGTCGCTGGGCATGGGCCCCCAGTGAGTCTGGTTGTGGCATCTTCAGCACAGCCAGGGCTCTGATGAGGTGGATGGGGACTCAGCAGCCACTTTCTGTCTGAAGCGCTAACATCATTGTGAATTTTTGTCTTTGAGTCAGGTTTGTGGCTCCGGCTTGCACTATGTGGCATTTTCATAAGTCTGAGAAAAAGAGCCAACACTTAGAGAATTCTGTCTCCCAGGGCCTGGCCCTGTACTAAGATGCTACACATGTCACACACCCATGACCACCCTGTGAGGGATGTACCATTATTATCCCCATTTTACAGATGGGGAAACTGAGGCTCAGGGTGCCCAAGGTCACAGAGCTGCTCAGCAGCCGAGCTGAGATCACAGCCAGGTAGGCTGAGGGCAGAGTCAGTGCGTCCACTGCACAGGATTCTGCCCCGTTCTAGGGATGCCCCAGGGTCAGTGAGATCTCCAAAAACTCTACCAGCTGGTTTCTGCCTTAATTCTCTTGACCCCAGAGATCCTGGGGTACACGGGTGGCCAGATCACAGACTCGGTGGTCCACACTGTGCTGGGGAGAGGGTCAGTTCTGCTCACATCAGATCACCTCTCCCCCTTTTTCTGCAAGGAGCGGGGCCCAGGTCAAAGCAACCATGGCTGATTCCCCCAAATCCCACTTTCTCCCTCAAGCAAGGAGAAAGCAATATTGATTCTGCAGGCACCCAGGGTAGTAAATTCGCCCCTGTCAGGCAGGCTCTGCCAGCTAGGGAGAAAACAAACCACTCCACACCTAAATCTAATAAACCTGGGAGAGATGGCACAAGGATTGCTGCCGGGAAGGGGCGGGGACCAGGAGAGATTTATGGGGCACCAGTGGGAGAGGAATGGGCGTTATTGAGCCCATTCTTCCGCCAACCTCAGATTTATACACTCCAGGCCTAGTTCACTGTCCCCACGGGACCTCGGGGACCTTCCAGCCTCTCCTCCTAGCTTTGGGGAGATTGATCACACAGAGCAGAGGTGTCAGTGTATCGTTGTGGGTGTGAGTGAGCCTGTGTGTGCTTGGATGTGTGTGTGAATTGTGTGTCGGCCTCAGTGCGTTTGTGTGTCTTTGTATATGCATGCTTTTGTGCTTCTGTCTTTGGCTGCATCTTTCACATATATGATATCAGTATCCCTTTCAAATAGCCTTTTGGGAGTTTGCTACAGGATCCATGTTCCTTCCCCTGCAGAACCTCATAAGTTGCATCTTCTCTTCCTAAATGTCAAGGCCCCTTCTCCCCTGCTGACCACAGAGCAGATCTTGGAGGTAGTCTTGGATTGTATTCAGGGATAAATGAAAACCTGTGGTTATGATATGCTAAGAAAATACGATGGGTGGTCCCAAGCCCCTAGCTGGCGAATACCCTCCTCCTTCCTTCCTGCAAGTCAGTTCATGTTTAGAGCAAAGATTTTTAAATTTAGTGTCTGTAGTCACTTTTTTTTTGCAAGATGTGCAGCGCTTTGATTCTCTCTTCCCCCACCTTCATGACCTGGAAGGTACATGGTGAGATGGCAGCATCACAAAGATCAAAGCAGCCTGAGTCCCTGAGTCATTGCATGAAGGCCTGCCACCCTGGAGGGTCGACCGACCCTTATCAGAATTTGTGTGGGGGAAAGAAAGCTTTGTTGTGCTAAACCACAGAAACTTCTGGGTTTGCTTGTTACTGCAGAATTAGTGAGCTTATCCTGACAAATACAACACCCAAATCATTCTACATATCCCTGCTGATGGACACAAAAACACTTTGGGATATGTTGGACTTGACTATTTCTAGGGTCCTATTCATCTCTGTTACTTGAAGATCCTACCCTCTTATGATGGCATGACCTTAATTCTTTCCCCAGATCACACCCCTGGCATGTCTACAAAGCTAAAATCTCATCCTGACGTCGCCACCCAACCCTCTGGAGTGTGAGGAGATAAGTCTAAAGATGCCGCCAGGCCCTCCCCGAATGGCAAAGCATGAAATGGAGTTTTTTTCCCTATAACTCTGAGTCATCTCCGAGTCATCTCCATTTACTACCCACCTCAGGACTTAACCAATCACATGTCACCCTGTGCTGGGCAGCTGTTCTGAAAAGAACCCAATCCAAACCCCTTCTCCCCAGATGCCTTTCTATGATCCAAAATCCTCCTGACTAAGGAAATCACTTTGAAACTAACCATGGCAGAGCCCCAGAAGCACCCTTTGGCTTCAAGCAAGCTGGGTGCCTTGAGGGCTTTATCCTGCCTCTTGTCCAGTCGAACTGGACAGTCATGTCCAACTGGAGTGCCAGTGACATGGGTCCAAATCCCAGCTCTGGCATTTCCTAGCAGTGTGACCTTCAACAAGTAACTTAGCCTCTCTGGGCCTCATGTTCCTCATCTGTAAAATGTGGATAATAACAGTACCTACCATAGCGTTGTCCTGAGGATATATAGAATGTGAAGCTAGTTATCCAAGGTTGTGTGATAAGAGCAGCCCTTCATGTAAGCAGAATAAGGAAATGCACCTGTATTCAAAACTTCTTTTCCTCACTGATCTGGCAAAGTGTCAGCTCTCCTGCCATTGGAGTCCCTGGTTTGGACTGGGATACTGCCTCCAGAAGTAAACTTGACCTGAGAGAATAGCTCTTCAATTCACTGCTGGTCTCTAGCTAAGACTGGCTCCTTGGGTGTGTCGGTGTTATCAGGGATGGGAGGGAATGGGACAGGGCACCAGTAGATCTGGAGGAGGAGGAGAGTCAGTGCTGGGGCATGGCTGGAGAGGTCGAGTCAAGTGATGAGAAGCCCCAAGCACTAAAGAGACAGCACGAAAGTAGTGTAGGAATCACTTCTCCATTGAGGTCCCCGTTTCCTCCTGAGTAAAACCCATAGGATGTATTGAGGGTCTAAAGTGGCTGCCAAAACTTTAAAATGTGATGGGCTTGTGAGATGTTGTCATTGCTATTGCCGTTTTCATTGTCAGGTGCCCTCCTCTCCATGAAAGCCTTTACAAAACCACCCCCTCCCTCAGGGCTCTTCGCAACTTCTCCTTCCTGGAGCCCCATACTATGTGGCTGGATGAATCAAAAACCAACACTCTCCAATTTTAGGACTCTCCTGGAATCATTGTTTGTTTTCCAAGAGGGCGGCTTTTAATTCCTCTGTAGGTGAGAGCCTGGCTTTCATCCCCTCTCTCTGCTGTCATGGAAACCAGTGCACTGGCAACTTGGCACGGAAACAAGAACGCAGTTTTCTTCTTTCAGCAAGCAGAGGAAAGGCTGGGACAACTTCGGGGCAGGAGGAGGGGACCTTACAGTTGATTTGATTTCCATTTGTGATGGAACAGCCCCCCAGAAGATGCCAACAGGGGACATTTCTGCAGAGCCCTGAAACTGACTTCAGGACCATGGAAAGCTCCCCATGGAGTAAATGGTGAGCAAGGAGGCTGCACCACATCCTCCACTTCCACAGAAGTCAGAGGACTAAAGGTGGGGACTGTGCTGGGTTTAAGACTACCGGAACCACAGAGAGAAAATTTCAAGTATCATGTCATCTACAATTCCTCAAAGTGTGTTCTGAGGGCCTGCATCAGAATCACCTGGAGCACCAGTCTTCCCAACATCTGAATCATTCTCTACAGGGCAGAACCCTGAATTATATATTTTAACACATTGACCCTAATAATTCTAATGCACTTTAAGGCTTGAGGCCAAATGGTCTAGTGCCACACTCACATTTTTCAGGTGGGAAAATGGGCTAGTAGAGGGGAAGTATATTTCCCAAGTTTAAACAGCAAGTTGGAACCAGAACCCACATCCTCCAACTCCAAGACTTTCTAAACCACTCAGCACTGCTCTGGGTCCTACTTCAAACGCTGTGCTGGTGGCCCTGGACAGTGCATGAGATAATCAAGCCTCAGTCATCTCTCTGGGCTCAGGACTTCTCTTCTATGATGCAAATTCCTCCTGGGAAATGCAGATTGTGTTCCTACCACATTCACATCCCTGGAACCTAACACACACAGAGACACTCAATATATGTCAGCTGAATTAACTAATCAATTCGTGTACTAATGAATGAACGAACCAGTGCTGCTCAACAACAGAGGATGACGTCTCTGAATGGAGCTATAAGAAAAACTCACATTTATCGAGCAAGTACCATATGCCAGTTACAGGGCTAAAAAATTGACATTCATTGGCTCATTGAGTTTGCATAACAATCCGATGAGATAGAAACTATCATCACCCCCAATTCAAGGATGCAGAAATGCAGCTTGGAGAGGTTTAGTAATTTACCCAAGGGGTACACAGCTAGTGTGGCAGAGCTGGGAGTCAAACCCAGGTGTGCTGAATCCAAAGGCTGAGTTGCAAGCTACATCTCTGGAGACACCAGGAAAAAGCACTCGTCCTTGTGAATGGCCTCTGTGTACTGGGAAGAAAGTTAAATAAAAGGACATTCAAGCCCTTGTGATGTGTTTGGTCACTAACTAGAGGCTCTGCTTGGAGATTACCAAAGAGAGATTAAATTCATTCATTCACATCTTTATTATGCAAGTATTTGTTGGCCACCTAGTATGTGCCAGGCTCTATTCTAGATACTGGGGTGTGGTAGTGAACAAGATGGACAAGGTCCCTGCTCTAATTGAGGGAGACAGTCAATAAACAATAAACTAACAAATAGGTATTACAATATTAGTTAGTGACGAGTGCTAAGAAGAATAGAGGAGGGTAAAGGGATGGAAAGCAATAAGATCTATTAGGAAACAGCAAAGAGAGCCACTGACATACAGCAGCTTTGTCTGCAAGAATCCCAAACCACTGGCTGAAAAATAACGTGTCAGGCAACTCACTGTTTGGCATCAACACTACCAAATCTTCTGAGTGATTTTCTCCACTGGACTGATCTTACGTTGTCTTAGTTTTTCTCTTTTAACAGAACTGTCTATGGATAGATAGAAATAGAACCTGAAAGCTGGAGGCTATGACTGATGCTCCATTCCCTGGCCCAGCCTGGGCCTGTCTTCTGGTTGAGACAGCACTGCTGTGAAAAGCAAGGATTGGCGGGAATGCCTGCTCAGCTCTCAGAAGTAAGAACAGAGGCCTGTCCATTGACAACTGTGTTAGTTGGGACTCTCTGGATGCAGGTAACAGAAGCCTTCTAAATCTACCACTGAGAATAAAGGAGACCTGAGCAGAGGGAGACAGAAGTGTTTCAGGGAACCCAGGACAGGAACATGCCAGGACTCAGGAGAGACCTGAACAAGTGGGCAGAAGGCCCTCAGGATGCCTGCTTCCTCTCTATGTCTGCCCCTCAGCCTGTTTCTCTCTCTGCACGTGGCTGCCCAGTTTATGTGACAGAAGACAAAATAGATGTCTACAGTTCCAGAGTTTTATAGTTTTGCTCAAACGCATCCCTCTGACACTGGACTTTCTTAGTCCCAATCCCAAATCCCCAGGGAATTGGCCCTTCCAGGGATAGGGGCTCCCTCTTTAGCCAACCATCTCTGGTCAGGGATAGTGGAACTTCACTGGACAAATATGGCCACTGAGTACACATCCCGGGGACCCTGTGTATCAGAGGAGTGGGATGGGGGTAGCTTTCAGGAAAAAGAGAAGCAGTGTGAGCTGTGCAGAATCTCATAAACTTGCCATGACAATGATACATCTTGGACACTAAAAACAGAGAAAACGCATATTCTCAGGGCTAAGCAATTTGGTCAGGGAAGAACTTGGGGTCCATCCTACATGGAGGCCAGTGATGGGGGTGAGAGAGTTAAGCCAAACCCATGAACTCTGAAAAGCACCCAGCTCCACTCAGTAGTCATTGAAATGGCCTCCACAGAGCTCTGAGGCAAAATTATAGATCATCATTTTAATTGAATGAAATTGGCTATACATTAATATTCATGATTATTAGAGCAGCTAATTTTCTTCTTTATAGAAAGTGAGCGGGGGATGGGTTCAACTGCTACTTACTTTTCCTCAGAGTTCTGCGGGGGAGGTGAAAGAGAATAAAAGACATGATACTGGGAACCAGCCATCAATTTCTGATGGCTGGTTCTATTCAGGACTTTTAATTGCTTTGACCTCTTCGAGGGGGCTGGGGAGTAGCATCTTCTGAATACAAAAAACACACGCACCCAGGAGCCTCTAGGACTGGCTCCTTCAGCTTGATAGAGCAGATTATCTAAATGAGTGAAGCACCCCATCCATTCCACTGCCCCACCAACCTGCCAGTGATGATAACAACAACAATAATAAAAATAACTGCCATTGAAGCCCAAGCGGGATGAGGAGGGTACAGCTGAGATGGGAAAGAGAGCACAGGCAGGTGACAAGGGTGTCCATGGAAGGTAGGGATGGCAGCTATAACAGAAGAATTGTTTCATTGATCAAACAATTAAATAGATCGAGGGAAATGGCAGCCAGAGTTCTCACCATCGGAGAAGGCAGTTACAAATATGGAAAGGGGGAAAGCCAGGATGAAATCTATGGTGATGGCTTAGAATATGAGGTGTCAGTGTGACTTTATCATTTTCAGTATGTAGAAAAATCTAGAAATAAATATAAACGTAAACAAATGTATATGTGTGGATACACACACACACGCATGCATGCGCACACATGTGCACACACACATCCCCTAGCTTTATCCACTGAGGGGCCATCAGAGCTGTGATACCCCAATAGCAATAAACATATTAACACCAAGATCTTTACTTCTAGATATTCTGCACTAAACTGAATCAGTGCTCCTCTGAGAAACGGTCGATTCGGGGCTGGCTCAGGGAAAGGACAAGATGAGCCTAGAATGTCTTATTGTGCCAGAAAGCAAAGTGTCAAAGTAAAATGGAGGTCATATCAAGGGACAGGGAAGGCAGCTTGAAGGGGTTCTCCCTGGCCAAAAACGAGGCGATCTGAGCATCAAAATAAATGATACTGGTAATGGATTGTAACCCACTAAATAAAATAGCAAAGAATGAGTTCATACTGACGTAAATAAATGAATGAATAAAGTAAGAGTTTGATGATGATAGTTACATAGTTTCAAAGAAACTTCCCACAAAAATACTTACTAACAACAAGAGGAACAGAGTAACTTCACAGAAGCGAAGCTTGGCAGAAACCACCTTAGTCACATGACCAAAGTGAACATCACCAGTAACAGAAATGGCATGCCAGCCGGCGGATTCAGTGAGGACACAGCATCTCTCCTGTGCTGTTCCTGCCAAAGATGCACGATCTGAATCTAATCACGAGGGAACATCAGACAAACCCAAACTGAGGCATATTCTGCTAAGTAACTGAACTGTCCCCTTCAAAAGTGTCCGGGTCGGGAGAGTCAAAGAAAGACTGAGGAATGCCGCAGACTGAACGAAATGAGCGATCCCGAACTGGATCCTTCTACTACAAAGGACTTTGTTGGGATAAACGGAAGGCCTTGGATGGGTCTGAGAATTAGAAGGTAGTAATGTACCGGGGTTAATGTCCTGATCCTCATGGTTTTATTGTGATTATCTGGGGGCCTTCCTTTTTCAAGGAAATAGACTCGACTCTGTTCGGGGTGATACAGCATCAGGTTGGTAACTTTCTTTTGCATGGCTCAGGAAAAAAGTTACTCGGATTGAACTTGCAACTTTTCTATAATAATGATAACATCTAATTTGAGTGCCTACTGGGTGTATGCACTTTTCATAACTCTGCTTCTACCTTACAAATAATCTTACAAAGTATTCCTAGTTTATTTCCATTTTACAGATGAGGAAACCGAGGCTCAAAGAGGTTAACTGTTGTGCATAAGATCGTTACTTCTTTTATTCTACAAGTATTTATTGCGTCTCTGGGGACTGTGCCAGGCACTGGGCATAGAGGGAGGAATGAAATAAGCATGCCCTACCTTCATGAAGTTTCCCATCTAGGAGGGGCTCTAGGCAATAACCAGGGATGCAAACAAGGGGATAGATGGTTCCAGGTGTCGATGGGGGCCATGAAGTTACACACAAGAGGTTATGAAGGAAGATAATGTTAGGGGGCAGGGGATGAGCCACGTCACATGTGCCTTTGTAGGACTTGGTAGCATTTGGATTTGAGTCTAAATCAATGGGAAATCATGGACATGATTTATGCAGGTGAGTGACATGATCTGATTTATGTTTTGTGGTTTTTTTTGCTTGAGGAAGACTGGCCCTGGGCTAACATCGTGCCCATCTTCCTCTACTTTATATGGGACGCCGCCACGGCGTGGCTGACAGGCAGTGCGTGAGCGGGCGCCCGGGATCTGAACCCGCGAACCCCGGGCTGCCAAGCACAGACTAAACCGCTGCGCCACTGGGCCGGCTCCCTGATTTATGTTTTAAAGGAACTCCTTAACTGCAGAGAGAGATTAGATGGGGCAAGAAGAGAAACTGTGGGGGTCAAAGAGCTAGTAAGTGGCAGAGCCACTGCCCCTGACCCCAAGATCTGTCCAGCCTCACTCTCTTGCCACTGTGGCAGGCACTCCAGGTGTCCCCCCACTTCCCTCCACATTTACCATGTCTGTGCACCCTGGCCAACTTCCAGTTGCCATACCAGCTCCGGCATGCCTGCCTTGGGCTTTCTCTGGCTGCCCACAGTAAGTCAGGAGGGCCTAGAATTAACACTGCCTATGCCACTGGGAACTGATGACTCGTCCGAGTTGGTGGATAAACACCACAGCTCCCTAGCTCGAGAAACATTTTGCAAAGTGAGCCACTTCATAGCCGCCTTGGGCAGTCCACGTTACATAGAGGTTAAAGATGGGGGCTCTGGAATTAAATGAGATCTGGGTTCGAATCCCAATTCTGCCACTTAATGGGAAACAGGGGTGACTGGCATATAGGCTTCTGATGCTAGAGCCAGTAAAGACCTCCTTCTTTTTTTAGTCTGAATATCTTCCATTTTAGGTCTCTCTGACAGCTGACACCAACCTTGTCCAACAGAACTTTCTGCGATGACGGAAGGGTCTCATATCTTTGCTGTCCAGTACAGTAGCCACTAGACACCTGTGGTTATTGAGCACTTAAAATATGGCTAGTGAGGCTGAGGGACTGAATTTTTCATCTTATTTAACTTGAATTAATTTGAATGTAAAGAGCTGCACGTGACTAGTGGCTACCATATTGCACAGCACACATCTACAGCCCGGGACGGATGCTAGGGCACATCCCACTGGAACAGACACCCCTGGGCTCTCTGGGGAAAGGCAGCCAGTGGGAGCAGCCAACCGCACACCTGAAGCTGACGTGACTTTGGCCACATGACCCTTGCCCTCTGACCCCCAGGATCATCTGCAGAACTTCTCTCTCCTCGGTCCTGCCTAAACAGTGGCATTCGTTTACAAAGCTGCACCATCATTTTAACGAGAACATACGGTGCTAAATGGCATCAGTCTTTTCCTTGTCTCCTGACAATTCTCCCTCTAATAAGATTTTCCCCAGCTAACCCATTTTATGGCAGCTTTTCTAAAAAACCATCTTCTGACTGAGTCACGACTTACTCTGGGCATGGGGCGGTGGGGGAGAGCGTGAGGCACAAAGCCAGAGGGATGTAGGTCTATTTTCTCACCTCTTTGGGGACAGCCAGGTAATATAATCAGGCCAAAGATCATTTCCCTGACACCCGCTGCAAGGCCAGCTGACCAGCACCTGCCATGTCCGGTTCTAACGGATGGGGTTGCCAGCAGAAAACGCCTTGGTCCCTCGCTTCTCTGGAGCGAACTTTCTCTTGCCCTTTATAAAAAGTGAAAATGCAGACCCATTTCTTGAGAAAAGATGAGTGGAATTTATTCTCTAATCGGAGACTGTGGGAAGAACCTTCAGTCCAATTTGTGGTCTGCAAGCTTTTCGAGTGGTGAATCACAGGTAAGCCTGGCGTGAGTAATTCATTCCCTTATCCCTTATGTCCATTCTCGAGTCATGGCCTCGTTAGCTCCAACACGTCCCTGACTCCACTGCTTTCTCCCCATCTCCACACCACGACTCCAGCCCGGCCACCATCGTCTCTCTCCTCAAGGAGTGACATAGCCTTCTTAAAGTTCTCCTGCTTCTGTTCCTGCCCCCAACACCTCCCTGTCTCTTACCCCCAGAGTAACTGTAGCGGGCAGGATGGGCCACATTATGCTGCAACACCAATCAACCCCCAAAAGTTGGTGGCTTATAACAATCAGGGTTTATCTCTCCCTTCAGCTGGGACCCCGGCTCCATGCCCCCACTTGCAGGATTCAGCCACAACAAACACTGACAGTTGCTCCCGACAGAAAATGCTACAGCCAACCAGCAGCTTCCCCAGACCAGCCACCCCGCACTCCCCAGGCTCCCCCACTGCAGGCGGGCATGTCCTAACCTTTGGCCCCATCTCCTCCAAGGCCAGGCTGTGACAAAGGTCAGGATGCTGCGGACACTCCAAGGCAGACAAATTACCATTTCTGTCAACCACATTTAAGCAGTTTATGTCAGGAGAAAAAAAAAACACAGCAACATACTCCTGGGACAGGCAGGTTAGCATGGGGATCTGGCACCCCAAGGGAACAGGGGTTCGTGCGGGGCAGGGGGGAACCTTGCTAGGACATCGCTAAGACATAGTTCTGCATCTTAAGATAGCTTAGGGAACTGCAAGTTTCCTGAACCTCTTCTGACTGTCTGTAGGGGGACCAAACTGCTTGATTTATAGAAGCTGTGCCCCCCCCACCCCCGTCACTCTTCCCCTGGCTGCTGCTGCTCTGACTCAGCTGCCTTCGCTTTCACTTCCGCCCTGCGCAGAAGGACCCCTACCCAAAACAGGAATATAAAAGATGCGATGGCAAAACCGCTCAGCGCAGCTCCTCCCTTGGAGTGTGTATCTTCCTAATAAAATCCTTACTCTTTGTACCTGTCCTTGCTGTTCTGTAAATTCTTTTACAACCCGACATTGAGCAACCTGGACCCGCAGTGTGGTAACACTCCCACCCCAATTTGGTACGAGGTCTGTTCCCACTTCCCTTGGGCACCCAGGCCCAGAAGAGCAAAACAACAAGTCCTGAGCACTGATTAAATTGAGATTTTACTTTACAGCTGTTAGAATTACAAAAAGGCATAATTTTTTATGAAAAGTCTGTTGGATAGGCTGCCCTGGTGTTTTTATGATTGAAATGAAGATTTTTGCACCAGTAGCAGAGTCATCTGATAAACAGGAGAAATCTTTCCTGGCCTGGCCAGGGCCTTTTTCACTCCCTCGTGGGCAATCTTCCTGGCCGGGAAGACAGAGATTTAAAAGGTGGCTTTTTTTTAAGCAGCCTGAGCAGAAGCCAGAGCCTGGAATTCCTGAGTTCCTCTCTGGCGGGGGAGCAGGGCGGGGGTGGAAAGACACAGCCCGGGGCCAGGGTTACCTGTGTGGGCGCAGTTCTGTGCCATTCAACATCTGCGTGGGGCTTAGCTGAGCCTCAGTCTCCCATCTGTAAAATGGGGATACAAGCAAGGTTGCCTGCGGATGGAACGGGACAGGGAAGCCGAAGTGTCTCGCGTGTGGTAGGCACTTGCTATTATGAAGAGTTTTCATGTTTTGGAGTTGCTCTGGATCCTGACTTCGGTGTCTTCCCTGCTTCTCTACAAGTCAACCGCCACCCTGCCTTCAGGGCCCCCTCTGCTGGGAAGCCCTCCTTGATTTATCTCGGGTGATGAGGATCTTGGGCACCTCAGAATCTGCAGACTATTCAGGCCTCAACTATGAATTCTGGACAAGTCTCTCTCCCCAACTAGACCGTAAGCATCTCTGGAGTTGGCGCCAAGCTCTGACTTCTTCGTGTCTCTTGCTGTATCCAGCAGGGGTGGACACACAGCTCAGTACCATCCCCTATGCTCCGTCTCCCCATGACCAGTCTTCAGACCACACCCAAGAGAGCGCCCCTGCTTAAACCTCTCAGGGACCCATGCATTCTGACAGATAATGTCTAAGTTGTTGGCACTTATGGCCAACCCCACCTCTGTGACCCTGCTCCTGCCCTCCCCGCCCTCCCTCCCAGGCCTCCAGCTGGACAGAGTCTCGGCCTTTGTGAATTTCCCAGACTCCATCCCATCCTTGGCCCTTCCTACGGGCTGCTCTACTTGCAAAACACCCACCCTCTCCCCCATCACTCACCGGCTCGCACCTTTCTTCTCCCTCCATCACAACCTCCTCGAGGGCAGGGGCCTTGCCTGCCTCTTCCTGCCCTGCCCCAGGGGCCTAGAACAGCACCTGACACAACAGTTGGCCACCAGTTAATATCAAATGAATGAGTGATGAACACACGGACTTCCCCGTGCCTTCGTTTTGTCTAGGGAAAGGGAATTATAATCAAGCTCCCTGCTTGGCCGGGAGGAAGGGATGTGACAGACAAAGAAACACCCTCACAGACTTTCACTCCAGAAACGGACATGATGGAGAAAGAAACAGGCGCTGACCCATCTCCAATGTGGATGGACCTTGGAAACACTATGAAAGAAGCCAGACATGAAAGGAGGCATACTGGACAATTCCACGTATACGAAATGTCCAGAATAGGCAAATCCATCTGACAGAAAGCAGATTGGTGGCTGCCAGAGGCTAGGGGATGGAGAGAATGGGGGCAGGATTGCTCGTGGGAGTGGGTTTCTTTTTGGGTTGGTGAAGATGTTCTGGAATTAGATAGAGGTGACAGTTGTACGACCTTGTGAATATACTAAAACCACTGAACTTTACAGCTTAAAAGGATGAATTTTATGATATGTGAATAATAGCTCAAGAAAAAAGATTAGATAGATAAATAGGTAGATAGATAGACGGATAGATAGATAGATATAGATAGATAGATGATAGATGGACAGATATAGAGATAGAAAGATGATAGACTTTTTAAAAGCTACATCAGCAGTTTGAGTGTAGTTAATGGTGATTAGCATGTTGAGATCCATACACTTTGCTGAACATGTTTTTTCCTCTGCAACAATATCAGAGGACTTTCTTCATAAATAAGCCTGAAGTATATGCCTTTAAATTAAAAAAAAAAAGAAAAGAAGCAAAGTGGATAAGGTGATCTCTCTCTGCTTCCCCATCAGCTCCAAACTGTTAAGCACTTTCACCCCCTTGTGAATTACACCATCCTCCACTCTAATCCCCGCCATTGTCACTCACAGAGCAAGCAATCACAATCTGTTCAGATACAAGCAAGGGACAGAGCGAAACTCAGGCGCACCTTTTCTCAGACACCCTCCCACCCCACTCCAGGCCTCCATCCAAATGTGGGGCTGGCTGAGAAAATCCAGGTCCCACAGCCCCCAGCTGTGGGCAGAGAGCACAAGAGGGAGGACGATTGAAAACTGGACCCCAGCCTTCCCCTCTCCCTGGATCCACACCCTCAAGAGGCAGTTTGTCTGCTCCACTGCTGTGGACCTGGTCATGTGACTTGGATTTGTGCCAACCAGATGTCAGAGGACGTGGCATACAAAGGCCTAAAATACAATTTTGCAGTTGACTGTCGTCTCGTGAGCACCTGAGCCCGTTCTGCAGCCTGGAGCCCGGCCCAGCAGTGCCCAGCTCCGACTGGCTGAACCGCGGACCACCAGCACGAGTGAGACGCACCCGGCCAGGTGCTCACCCAGCAGTGTAGTGGATGTCACTGGCAGATGCTTCCAGACCAGTGCAGCAGCACATGCTGGCTTCCTGGAAGACGCAAGCCTTGGATCTGGATGCCCAAACTCTGGCGTGGGCTCCCAGGCGCTGGATCAGCAGGAGTGGTCTGGGGGCTGTGGGCCTGCCAGCCCCTAACGCCCCATGGCCCACCCGGAGTGGTAGCCAGGGGTTTCCGGAGCAGCAGTGACCCCCTGCGCCTCTCGGCAACATTGCAGTGAGGCCTCCTCCCCTCTACCTGACGGGAAGAAGTGGACGGGAGGCTGAGAGGGGCCACACACTTCCCTTGAGGACACTGGGCCAGGCAGGGGTCAGAGTGGAGGACCAGTGCTTCCCTCTGGGGCCCCGGGGCCTGGCGCTGTGGACCTGCTGAGCCCAAGAGGGAGGGGTTTGGGACGTCTGCTCTCGGGAGCACTCAAGACTCTGTCGAAGTCCAGAAGGCACAAAGCAGCCTCCAAGTATGTGCTGAACGTGTGCCTGGCATCATGCTGGGTTCTGGGGCACAGGAGTGAGCAAGACGGGCCTGGAGCTCCCTCTTCTGGAACTTACAGTCTAGCGGGGAAGAGTAACACAAAGTACAAGCAAATAATCATCCATTTACAAATGTTGACGAGCAGGGCATCATTTTCAAGAGTACAGACTCTAGAGCCAGACTGCTTGGTTCAAATTCCTGCTCTACCTCTTACTATCCTGTGACCTAAACTCTCCATGCCTCAGTTTCCCCATCTGAAAAATGGGAATTTAACAGTAAAAAAGTAACATTCGTCCCATAGGTTTGTTGCAAAGATAACATAAGATAATACATGTAAAGCTGTTAGCTCAATGCCTGGGACACAGCGAGGGCTCCATCAGTCTTAGCTACTCTCATTACCATGACTTTAAATGCTCTGAAGGGAACAATCCAGTGAAGGAATAAAGATGAGAGGGGGAATGTATGTAGTTACAGTGGTCATGAGAAGCTTCACCAAAAATGTCATTTCAGCTGAGACCTCAAGGATGAGAAAGAGCCAGTCATGTGGAAGAGCTGGAGGAAGAGCATCCCAGGCTAGGGGAACAGCAAGTGCAAAGGTCCTGAGGTTTCTGAAAGATCAAAAGGAAAATGGCTGAGAGGGGGCATGGATGAAGCAAGGTCAGGTCCTCCCACCTCAGTGCCTTTGCACATGCTGTCCCTTCATAAAACACATCTCCTCTCCCTGTCCCCACCCTCACCTCAAGCCCCGCCCCTCTTGCCAACTTAATTCCTACTTATCCTACATTGCCAGCTCAAAAGTCACTTCCTCACAGAAGCCTTCCTTGATTTCTCAAATGAGGTCATAATTTGTTATTATACTTGTATTCGTTTCCTAGGGCTGCTGTACAAATTAGCACAAACTTGGTGGCTTCCAGCAATAGAGATTCACTCTCTCACAGTTCTGGAGGGCAGATGTCCAAAATCAAAGGGTCACTAGGGCCCTAATCCCTCTGGACACTCTGGGAAAGAATCCGACCCTATCTCTTCTAGCTTCTGGTCCCTCCAGGTGTCCTTTGGCTTGAGCCTGCCTCACTCCAATCTCTGTCTCTATCCCCGCGTGTCCTTGTCCTCTTCTCTTGTATAAAGACACTTGTCATTAGATTTAGGGCCCACCTAATCCACTGGATGGTCCACAATGACCTCATCTCCAGATCTTTAATTTAATTACATCTGCAATGTCCCTTTTTTCCAAATAAGTTCACCTTCACAGGTTCCAGGGTTAGGACATGGGGCCACCTTTAAACCCACTATACCTTTTTACATCATCTTGAACTTTTCCATCCCTCCCTTAACCACAGTCCCTGAACTTGTATTTATTTGTGAGATCACTTAGCAATGCCTTCTCCTTAGGGAGCTGCAGGCAACAGGAGGCAGAGCCCACGTCTGGGCTGCTCAGCACGATGCCCCAGCACTCAGCACAGAGTAGGTGCCTGGCGTGTGTTTGCTGAACAGTGGACAGCTGAGCCCTGAGCTCCCAGAGGGCACCTCCCGTCAAGGACACAGGCCAGAAGCCATAAGCAAGGCCTCTAGCCTGTGGTGTGCTCAAGACTTTACAGCCTCATAAATCCCACGGCTGGCGGTGATTAGGGCTGAGTCAAAATGCAAGAAATTTAATTTCCCAGTGCTCAGCCTGTAGGGCCTTGTAGACTCACCCCCTAAACCAATAGCCATAAACATTTAATAAAACACCATGTGGCTTTCCGTTTCCCAGAAACGGTTCCTGGGTCCAGAGAAGAGGCCGCATTTGGCCCCCACGAGATGTGACTTGCGCGTGGTAATTAATGTTTGGGAGAGCTCTTCTGGACAGCCTGGGCTCTTTGTGGATGTATCAGTAACAATGACATCCATCCAGCCCATCTGCTGGTGAGGCCAATCTGGGAGGAAAAGAGAGAGGAGAATCAGAAGCAACCTTCATACTCATTCCGGGGTAAAGGAACGTGGCTGTGGATTTTATAGCACTTCAGGCTTCTCATCCCATGTCCACGTCCTCGATCTCACTTGACCCTTGCTTTGGGTCTATGAGAAAAGCAAAGTGAGAACCGCTGAGTCCTTTTAATGGAAAAGGAGGGTGAAGCCCAGAAAGGGAGCTTTCCAATTCATGCAGGTCATAAAAACCCCAGGACCTGACCCCCGGTCTCAGGACCCCTGAGCCCCTCTCACACCATCGGTGGTGATGATGGGAAGGACAGTGTGATGGCAACTGTGCCTAAACAGCAGCAGGAAGAAGGCAGGTCAGGTTCAAGGAAGACCTTCCTGACCAAGAGCTTCGACAGCACGCACCCGTCTGCAACGTCCTCCTCTTCTGCAAGGTGGTAAGAGAAGAGAGTCTTTTCAGGGTTGACTGGACTCCTGGCCAGATGCAAGAGTGGAGCATCTCGCAGGCTCCCGGAAACCCGTTGCCCGTGGTGTAGACCAGCTTCAAGTGCACACAGTCACCCGGGGACCTCATTCACATGCAGATTCAGCAGGTCTGGAGGGGACTGAAATTCTGCATTTCTACCCAGCTCTGAATGATGCTGATGCTGCCGATCCCTAGACCACATTTGAGTGACAGGTGGTGGACGATCTGTGCCAGGATGCTGCGGGCTTGGAAGGGTCCTCGGTGCGCGAGGATCCATCCCATGGGCGTTGAGTATGAGCTTCTCAGAGATACAGCGATCAGCTGGCCACCCACCCTCTGAGGCCAGCAAGGATTTGGGTGTTTCATACACAGGGACTTTTGGCGAATGGCCCCCATGTCCTCGAGCTTCAGTCTCCCTGTCTGTGACCCGCAGGCTTGGGAGGAAGGGTGTTGAGCCACATCGTACTTGTGGCCCTGCCATCCCAAGACTCCAGGAATGAAATCTACAAAGTAGCCTCTGAGGTCCACCTGTGAGATCCCAGCCTGGCCCTGGGGTGGGCATCCATTGCTCAGGTCTGCTCAGCATTCCTCATTCTTCCCACTTCAGGGCCTCATTTTCCCGTGGGGAACCTCTGCCTCTCTCGGTGGCTGGTGTTTAGATGGGGCTGACCCTGCCCCCAACTCTGGGTGAGCACATGACCCAGGTCTGGCCAATCAGAGTGGTTCAGTGGTGGGCATGTGGCTCAACTAAGCCACAGAAATTCAGCTACAGGACTTTTGCTCTAACATCTGAGGAAAAGGCTCTCCCTTTCTATCAGAGTTACTAAACTATGGGATAAAGGCCTGGCACTGTTGGTGGTCATCTTCACCACCATGTGAGGAGAGCCTGCTTAAGAGCACAAGTCAACCTAGAGGAAAGCAGAGATGAGAGACAGAGTAACTGAGTCACAATGCCTTCTGATGGACACCTGGATCCAGCCATGCCTGAAGCCAGTGTACTGGATTTTTCAGTCCCTTGAGCCAGCAAATTACCTTGCATCAGCCAATTTGAACCTGATTTCTAAGGCTTTCAACTGAAAGAATCCTAATCCACACACTCTGGATTCTATCTCCAAGATCAAGACAAAGAAATGGAGGAAAATCCCCTCTCACATCCAGAAACATAAGCAAGGACATTATTGGCTTCAGTAAATTCCAGAATTTTAGAGCTGGAAGAGCCACCTCATTATACAGAGGAAGAAACTGAGGCCAAGAGAGTAGACTTGACATTCCCATGGCCACACAAGATAAAGTCCAAACCAGGACTCATACTCGGTTCAGAGTTCCTTCCTACACACACAGGCAACGAAGGAATCCAGACATGTAGCATCACTCGAGGAGCATCGAACAGCATCCCCCAAACACACACCAAATCAGAATGACCTCCCACGCCCCGTCACACTGCCTGAAATGCCATCATTAGGGACCCATTCCTCGCTATCCGATGCATGTAGCAAATGCATAAACCCAGGGAAGGAATTACAGTGAGGCTTATAGGTAGAGTGAGACAGCTAGAGAGGTTGTGAATTATCATTGGGTAACTTTGCAGATGGGGAAACTGAGGCTAGGAACTGGACCATGACTGGCCTCTCCACTTTCACAGAGGGATTTGCCCACAGCAGGCTGAAAGCAGAGCTGATGCATCTTTGGGAATGACACCCAAAGGGAGGGGGGAGGTGGGAAGAGCCGGGGTCAGATGGTGCCGACCTCCCTAATTCACCTCCAGCTGGAAGCACGAGGACCACCATCTGGGCCAGACACAGGCTCTAGAACAGACGCTGCTTCCTTTAAGAATCTGGAGGACCCAGCAAGCTCCAGTCACTGTTTCTCTGTGGCAAAAAGGGAGGAGAACATCATATTTTGCCCTTAAGAAATGGGTGTTGACATCTCTTTACATTATTAGAGAAAATGCCCAGCCAAGAAATAAACCACTACTTTTATTTACAGTATATTTCCCAGAACTCAGAGAAACACCATGTTTTTCTGCATAGACTTCAGACCAAAGCAAAATTTATCACAATACGTCACACTTTACAGTACATAAAACTCTCCCTGCCTTATAAAAACATACAAGGAATTGCTCACTCTTTACATAAATTACTTAAGAACATCCCGGTTGTACACATCATTTTGAAAGGATTTCCATTACTGGGAACAGCTGTTTCTACCAGAGGTGATCTTTGCAGTGGCTGAGGGGACAATTAAAATGGGAAAGAAAGAAGTTGTAACAAAGCACTGGGTGAGAAAGAAACCCACCCCAGATCGGCCTAGAGAAGAATGTTGTCCCAACCACGAAATAAGTCACCTCCTTGTTGAAGCTCAGACCTTCAAGGTGGGTGATAGAAATAGAGCAACATTGTAAACAGTCTGAGGGCATGAACTATATCTAGTTTTGCTCACTATTGTATTCCTGGCACAAAGTAGACAATAAGGGAGGAAGGGAGGGAAACTAGGAAGGAAGGAGGAAGGGAGTCTGCACAGAATGTCAATGTATCAGTTATCTCCTGCTACAATAATGCTGTGTAACAAACGACCCCAAAACTCAATGATGTAAAACAACAACTTACTCCTGCTCACAAGTCTGCAGGTTGGCTGGCAGTTCTGGCCTCAGATGAGTTCACCCACATGTCTGGCGGTCAGCTGGCTGTTGGCTGATGGCTTCAGTTGGGACAACTGGGTTCTCTTCCATGTCTCTTCCATGCATGTGTCTTTCATGTTCTGGCGTGGACACGCTGGCTGGCAAGCCCAGGCATGTTCTCATGGTGACCGCAGACATCCAAGAGGGCAAGTGGAAATACGCAAGCACTTTTTCCAGCCTCTGCTGCTATTATGTTTGCTAATATACCATTGGCCAAAGAAAGTCCCAGTCAAGCCCAGAGACAGAATAGGTGGGGACTAAATTATAGGACAAGGGGCATGGGTTCAGGGGGGACATTAACTGGGACCACTAATGCAACCAGCCTACCACAATAATGATTCCCACCAGCCCCCAACCTCATCTCAAACCCCACCCCACATCCAATGACCTTAAGCCCATGGGAAAAGAACAGAAAAGAAGATTCTATGGACCCCATTCTCCATATGGAAAAAATAAGTCCCCAAAGTCAGGCTGTGCAGTTAGAGTCATATTTATTTAAACCATCAGTTGTAAATCTTACTAAGATTTGTAAAATTACAGGGACAGGCAGGTAATAATTACCGAACGAGACCAAGCAAGGAATGGAGGGAACCAGAAGCCACTCCCCCCATATCCCCAGCTCAAGTCAACAAAGACCTCTCAAGAATGCAGGCCCGGGGCTGCCAGCTCATCCAATTATTCCAAGAGAAGCTGGAAATAAACATTCTTAAGTGAAATCATATTTTCAAGTTAGCCACTATTTTTAAAAAAGCATAGTCTGGGCCCAAAAAAGTACAGCCATGAGGCAGACCCAATTTCAGGCCTGGGTGTACTGACTCTGATGTCAAATACTGCATTTGGGGAATCTTGGCCCAATCGTGAGCTTATTGATTTTGCTTCACCATGGGTGAGAGGTCAGATATCTTCTGAGGAAATGAAGGCTGAAACTGTGTCTGTCTTGTTTACCACTCTGATCCCCACCCCAGAGCAGGGCCTGGAATGTAATACTGGTCAGAAGGAGGGAAGAGAAGAATAGAGGGAGGGAGGGAGGGAGAAAGGAAGAAGAGGGAGGGGGAGAAATTAACATTTGTGGAGCATCTGCTATACATTATGCAAGCATTTTATGTATGTGTTATGGACGGAATAGTGTCTGCCCCTACAATTCATATGTTGAAGCCTTAACCCCCAAAGTGACTATATTTGGAGAGGCGGCCTTTAAGGAGGTAATTAAGGTTAAATGAGGTCATAGGGGTGGGGCCCTAATCCGATAGGACTGGTGTCCTTATAAGAAGAGGAGGAAGAAACACCAGAAAGATCTCCCTCTCCCTCTCCCTCCCCCTTGCCCCCTCCTCCTCCCCCTCCCTCCCCCCCTCCCCCCCCACCGCAAGCACAGAGGAAAGACCGTGTTGAACACACAACTGCAAACTAAGGAGAGAGCCCTCGCCAGAAACCAATCCTGTCAGCACCTTGTTCTTAGACTTCCAGCCTCCAGAACTGTGAGAAAATAATTTCTGTTGTTTGAGCTCCCCCATCTCTGGCATTTTGTTATAGCAGCCCAAGCTGACTAATACAATACAATGCACAATCCCATTCCATTTAAAATGTAGAACAAAGACATGAATAAATCCCCAACCCAGAGAAAGGCAAACACCTTACACTTGTGTATTATTTTACAATTTACAAGTCTTGGGGTGGAGGGACAAATTCTTGCCTCCATTTTTCAGATGAGAAGACTGGAGCTCAGAGAGGCTGAGACTTCCCCAAGGTCACACAGTGAGAAGAGAACACCAGTCAATCCAGGATTCTGAGAGCACTCTTTCCAGGATGTCCCAGTATCTCCCACCTTAAACCAGGTCTGTCCCGGGCACTATTGATGCTCCACCCAGATCCACTCAGGTCCCTTTCTACCTTCACCGTGTGTCCCACCATCTACCCCAGTCTCCGTGTGAATTCAGCTGGACCAGCCAGTGTCTGTGACTCTTTGGAGCACTGCCCTGGGCTCCTGCAGGCTCTCTGCTGGCACTCTTGGAGGGCCAGGAGCACCTGAGTGTTTCTCCCAGGCAGTTGTTCACTGATGACTGTCAGGTGCATGTGCAAGAAAGCCCTAGGCGTGGGATGACTCTGGGATGTGCCTCATACTCCTGTGCTCCACGGGACTTTGCTGAAACTGTGCCTCATCTGGCTTCCTCTCTTTCCCTGGCCTGCCTCCCCCACCCCCTTATTCATCTCCCCGGGGACACACAAGTCCTTATCTCAGCGTCTTCTTCTGGGAAACCCAACCCAAGACAAGTCCCCTTGAAGATGCATGCCCTGCAACAAGGCTGGATTTCTGCCCCAGGTCCTGGTGGATGGGAGCCAGGCAGAGCCCAGAGCCTGAATGGAATCACATCTCCAGGGACGCCCCAAAGGAAGCAGCTGTGTAGCTTTGGGGACAGGTGGGAGTGGAAATGGAGACTCCAAGGCAACGGGGATGAGGAGAGGAGAATGAGGCCCTTTGGCCATCTTTAACCTAATTATTTCATCATTACACAATTTGTATATGTTCAAAATGGTACAAAAATGGTTCAATGCAGACTTTTTTTAAAAGATCACCCAAAGATAAAATTGTTACCACACAAGGGCTCACTGCCCAATGCGCATAGACGCTAATCCTATGGCTCCAGCTTTTGAGAAAAGAAAAAAGCTTTATTGCGGGGTTGACCAGCAAGGACACAGGAGGCAGGGCTGTCAAACCTGTCTCCCCAGTCCATGGTTCAGGGTGAAATTTAAGGTAAATTTGGCAGAAGCTGATTGGCTGGTCTCGAATCAGTCCATATATGGTAATCAAGCTACTTGGGCTGCTGGAAGCCAGATTTTCCTTTGTGAAGGACTTCTCACTTTGTAAAGGGCTCCAGTAGCAACATTTCTGAAGGTTCTTGGTTCCAGGGTCCTCCTGGGGCTTGGGTTCCTGCCTGGCACATGCACAGTGCCGTCTCTGTTATTAAGCAAGGTTGATTAATCAATAACCTGCTATGAGGAAGCAAAGCTAGTTTAACCTGGTCAATGTTTATGCACTGTTTCAACAGCAAGCAATCAACATATTGGGGTATTGCCAGACAGACCATGTGCACATGTTTAAACAAAAATAGGGCCATCCCACGTACAGAGTAAGTGCTGTGTAGACGAGGCACCAGGAGTGTGGGCTCCAGAGTCAGACTGCCAGGATGTGGATCTTGACTCCACACTTACTAGCTGTGTGACCTGAGGCAAATAACTCCACCTCTCTGTGCCTCAGTTTCCTCATCTGCAAAGTGGAGACGTCAATAACCTCTACCTTAGAGGCTGGTCTAGAGGATTAAATGAGTTAATGCACGTGGAGCACTTAGAACAGACTGGCATATACAGAGTTCTGCAATAATATTTTCTGTCATCATCGTCAGAGCTCTTGTAACCAGAGGTCACAAACCAGCAGCTTCTGGCAGGATCCAACCTGCAGATGTGGTTTGTTTCATCCAAATAATGTTTTTCAAATCTATTCCATTGCCAAAATTTCGAATTCCGGAGACTTCACATTGACAGGCAGATTTCTGGCTCCTTGAAGAGCAGGACGATTGGGCAACACCTGGCTCATGTAGTCACAGAGTAAAGTCGGCTACAGGGGGTCGTGGCTGCCCCCGGCAGGGAGGCACGGGCTCCCCGCTGGCCGCAGCCCCCACGTGGGTCGCTTCCCTCGCCTACATGCCGAGTCCCCCGGGCGTCCATGGGTGTGAGCCCTGTCTTCTCACTCACAGGGAACACAGCCTGTGAGTGACATTTATGCAGATTTCGATGACTCCTTGATACTCTAGCATGTGGCTCCACCAACAATTATATCACAGAATTCTTAGCATTGAACACGAGGGATGTTTCAGGTTTCTCAGATTGATAAACAAGACTGCCATGAACATCCTGGGACCTACAACGTTGGGCACGTAGAAGAAGGTTGTTGGGAGGGCAAGAGCTGAAACACTACACATAACCACAGGTAGAAAGATTTAAGATGGGACTAGACCGAGAGGGAGAGTGAGTGACAGGGAAGGGTCCGTGCTGAGAAGGGGACAAGGGGCATTTCAGAAGTCCTCAGAATGACTGCCCGGTCCCCTTTCTTTTTCCATAATAGCAGTTTGGTTATTGGTCATCTAGGGAGGGTTTAAAGAATCAAAATGCACTGCATAGACCCCGGATTCAGAGTCCTCAGATCCACACACAAGCTGACTCTAACACCCACATTCTGTTCTCAACTCATCAAATGGCCGAGACAAATCTCGTGACCTCACAAAGCTTCCATCTCCTTCACTAAACCGGGGCAAAGGCCCAAATGTCGCCCAAATGGCGACAAAGCTGTTGGGCTGTCATGAGGGTTGAATAAAGTAATATCCAAAATAAATCCCAGTTGAAACGTAGAAAAAGAAATGTGAAACTATAAACATCCTAGAAGAAAGTCCCAAAGAATATTTTATAATCATGGAGTGAGGGAGGACTTTTGAAGCATAATATAACACCCAGATTTACAAAGGAAAACCCTGACATGTTTGACCACATCAAAATTTAAACCTCTACATAGCAAAAAATATAATTAAATGAGATATAATGCAACATAAACAGAAAAAAATTTCCACAACATACATGACAGACAAAGGGCTTTAAAAAGAGAGAGAGAGAGAGCTTCTACAATCCATAAGAAAAATTGCAGAAACCCAACAAAAAAAATTGAGGAAAGGACAAAAAGAGGCAATTTCTGAAGCGAACAAATGGCTTCTAAACTAATAATCAAAGATCTATAAATTAAAACTGTGAAGTGCTATTTTCCCTTCATTCACTTGTCAAAAATATTAAAGGTTAATAATATTCATCATCGGGGGAGCTATGGAATACAAATTGCTGCAGCAGATTTGGAGGGCAATTTGGCAATAAAGATGGAACTGGAAAGCGGGCAGGCCTTCAACGCAGCCATTTCACTCCAGGGAATTCATTCCCCAGAACTATTTTCACATCCTCAAAGTCTTAGGTACAAGATGCTCATTGCAGCACTGTTCATTAGAGTTGTGATGGTTCATCTTCTGTGTCAGATTGACTGGCCACGGGGTGCCCAGATTAAACATTATTGTGGGTGTGTCTGTGAGAGTCTTTCCGGATGAGTTTAGCATTTGGGCCAGTGGACTCCGTGGATTGCCCTCCCCAACCTGGGTGGGCATCATCCAATCTGTGAAGGGCCTGGACAGAGCAAAAGGCAGAGAAAAGGGGAATTTGCCCCTTTCTTTCTGCTCGCTGATTGAGCTGGGACCCCCAGGTCATCTTCTCCTGCCTCAGACTGGGATTTACACCACTGGCTCACCTGGTTCTGAGGGTTTTGGACTTGGGCTGAATTACGTGCACCACTGGATTTCCTGGGTCTCCAGCTTGCAGATGGCAGATCGTGGGACTTCTCAGGCTCTGTAGTCACATGAGCCAATTTCTCGTAATAGATAGATAGATAGACAGACAGATAGAGATAGATATCTCCTACTGGTTCTGGTTCTGTTTCTCTGGAAAACATTGACAAGTGTGATAGTGAAAATCAGAAACGATTTCACCTAAAGCGGTGTCGTTCATGTGGGTAGTTGATTTAGAAATGTGATCTCGGGGAGCAGGAGTGAGCATCCTTGTGAATGGGGAGGAGGAGGAGCCAACTGAAGTTTGCATTATAAAGTTGGCCACTCCACCTGTGATGGGGGCTCATGCCCATGGGATCTTTAGAGGACCCCTATGAAATCCACCTCTGAACCGTCCATCTAGGGGAAGACGGGGGGACACACTGCTCCATCAGCTCCTGTCTCCCGCTGGTCAAGGACCACCCATCGACTCCCTCGCACATTCAGGTGGCACACGCAGAGGTTGCGAGCAGGTTCCCAAGGGAGTCCCACATGCAGCATCAGAAGTCCCACATCAACCCCAAGCAGGGTTGGCCGAAGCCCGCACAGTGTGACCGTGGCTGGAACAAGAACAATGGCCCTGTCACGGGCCGGAGTGACCTGGCCCTCCCCCCTGATTTGGTTTGAGGCAGGGGCTGGCTGTGCAGTTCACCACTGGCCTTACCTCTTTCTGATGGCTTGTCATGAAGATGTCACCTCCCTTGGGCAGGGCTCCTATCATGGAGGGGCTGTGGATCCACTCAACTGAAAAAATGCAACCGTTGGTGGTGGCTCTCCCTCCCACGTTGGGGTCCAGGGTGCCACGCGGGTTGAGTGGCTAGGATTACAGCTCAGCAGGCATGTCACTCATGTTCTTCTCCTGAGTGGCCTTTTTTGTCTGACACCATCACCTTTTCCACCCCATTTTCTCTCATTTCCTTGGACTCCTAGAGTGAGGTAGTCTCAGATTTCTCCCTTCTGCACGCCCTACAAGCATAAAAGCCCTCTGAGGCTTCGCAAGGCCTTTGTGCTGGCTCATGACCCCGGGAGGGACTGTAGTGGACACTGTGGCCTTGGTCTTCACGGTACGCTCTCTCCTTGGGAACTGCCCTCCATTCTATGAGCTTCTAGTGGAGCTGTCAATCACAGCTTCCATAGCAACAGGCATGGTCTATTAGAGAGCCCTGCCCCCAGTCCAGGCTGGCTCAGGACAGGCATGGGACTACTGAAGTAGGAGCAGCAGAGTTCTTCCCTGGGAATTTCCCAAGGGAGCCATATAGTCTCTCTGATGTCACAATGCTGGAGGGAGAAAATTTGGGTTTGCCAGCCCCATGTTCCTGCCACTCAAAAGAAACCTGAAACACTAAAATCAACACATGAAGAGAAGCAGAGAAAGAGGAGAACAAAATCAACGCACGGAGACAAGCAGTGACGAGCAGTGGCAAGACAAGCCCTATGGGGCTCCAGTCCCGGCTCCATTTGGTGGGATCTGGCTGTGTCCTTCCTCTTCCCCCAGCCTGCCTTTCACCTCCTCCTAATAACTTACCTCTGTTAATGTTGTTTACTCTCATCAAGTTGGGTTTCTCTCACTTAGGATGAAAAAATCCTACTAAATACAGTTCCCATTTTCCAAAAGAAGAACCCCGAAGCTCATTGAAGTTATGTAAATTTCTTCAAAGCCGGAATCGGATTTAAATCTGGGTTTGTAGGTCTCTGGAGCACCTGCTCGTCACACTTCACTCTTGGGAAAGTGGAGAAGTGACTTGGCTTCCATGCGTTCATTCAGAAGTGATGCTCTGAACCCCAGAATCTGCTCTGAGCACTCTAAACATGAGAATTCTGGTCATTCAGGAGAGCCACTCCTGACCCAAGAGGATGTTAAGAGAGAACCGTGTCAACAAGAGTTCACCCCCTTATGGCGAGACTGTCACCAAAGAAAGTCTCTGGGGCCCTCTGGTGTTTCGCGGGCCGGGTTAACGAGCAGGGACAACTTCTGAGAGAACCCTGGTGAGCTGACACTCAAGACCTACATGTGGATTTGATGTGAAAACCATCCCCTCTGCCAGCTGCTCCAGGCAAAAATCTCAGGATCGCCCATGATTCCCCCTCTCCTTCACCACCACGCCCAAACCCTGTTGGTTCTAGCTCCAAAGTAGACCACGGTCTATCTACGTTTCTTTACCTCCACCACCATGACTCAGGTTGCCAGCCTCTGTCAGCTCTGCTCCTGCAGGAGCATCCTCTCTGGCTCCTGTGCTGGTCCTTTGCCTGTTTGCACTCAGATCCCATCTCTATCTTTCTCTGCCCCGCTCTGCATTGCAGGGAACTACATTTCCCAGGCTCCTTTGCTCTCTGGATTCTGGGTAAATTCAACCAATGGGAGACTAAAGGGAGGGATGAAGGGAGAAACCAGGGCATTCCTGCCCCTCCGCCTGCTTCAGGCAGCATCCCTGGGTAGCATGGCACCCCCTCAAAGGTTCCACCTCCATGGTCCCAGCTCCAGCAGGGCGGCCCAAACTCAGGTTCTCCTTCCTGCCAGATGGCTCCAGCTCCCAGGCTCTGACAGCACCACCTCTCCCCTTTGTCTTTCGGGCCATCAGTGCAAAGATGTTTCCTGCACTGATCATTTCTGGGCCCCCTCATTGTCCCCTAATTTGACTTCTAAGCTTTTCTAACAGTTGTGTAACCAATTTCCTGCATTTAATACCCTCTTTTTAAAACACCTAGACTAGACTCTGACTGATACAGTCTTTCCTGCAATCCATTGTCTACCCAACAGCCAGTTATCAAATGCTCCAGTGACTTCCATCACCCTTAGAATAAAATCCAAATTTCTCACCACCGTCTACAAGGTCCCTCAAGATCTGTCCCCTGCCTAGCTCTCCACCTCATCTCACATCTCTCTCCCCCTTACTCTGCCCACACACCAGCCCCTCTGGCCTTCATTCAGTCCTCCAACACGCCAAGCCCTTCTCCTCCTCAGGGCCTTTGCACATGCTCTTCCTTCCCCTGACAAGTTCTTTTCCCTGCTATCTACTTGGCTCACTCACTCCTTTTCCTCCTTTATGTGCCAACATAAATGTCCCTTCTTCATAAAAGCCCTCCCCTCACCCAGTCATGCAACAGAAAGCCCATCACCACTTTTTATTCTCTCTCACAGCACTCTGGTTTGTTGTCCTCATAGGACACCCTCTGAGTCCTTATTAGTGAGCCCTGATTATTAATTACCAGAGTCCTTATTATTAATTCACTTATCAGTGTCTGTCAGCCTCGCTAGGGCAGATCTAGACCATATTCACAGCTGTATACCCAGCCCTGGACCTGGCACATATCAGATACCAAAGGTTTGTTGAATGAATAAATCAGTGAGAGAGGATCTAGTTCAGAGGTTATCAATGGCAGGTTGTACGGCCCCCTGGAGGCTGCCCTGGGTGGGGTTCTTTAGAAGCAGGCCCTAAGATAAGAATTTGTGTAAAAGTGATTTATTAGGGAATGTTCTCATGACAAACCAGTGGCAAAGCGCCACGGAGGGTAGCCTTGGCTCTGTCCCCCAGGGGAACTCTGGGGACAGTGCAGGTCCCGTCTGGAGTTGACTAGATCAGAGGCAAGGAAGCTGAAGCCTTCATCCCCCTCCTCTCCTCTCAGTCATTGATTAAGAGCTGCCCACGGGGCAGGAACATAAGTTCCCAGCAGGATGGATTCTGACAGTCTGAGAGCAGTGCTCCAACCAAGATGCAGGTGCTGGTAGTTGGGGAGAGCGCACCCTGGGAGACAGTGTGCATGAAAACAGTCAAGGGACCCAGGGAGAGGAGCAGGGACCTGATGGTGATTCGCTATGGAGGAATTAGGAAGTGTGCAGAGGTGCTTTTGGTTAGCAGTGAAGAGGGCAGATGTTGGCATATGATGCCCAAGGACCAGGGATGCTAAACTCCATACAATACCTCACCAGTCCCACACAATGAAAATCTGTCTCACCCCAAGTACCAAAAGCACCCCCATAGATGCTTATCTACTTCCAATCTCTCATTTGACAGATGAGGAACTTGAGGCCCAGAGAGGGAAAGCAACTTGCCCGAGGGAACACAGCAAAAAAGACACAAAGCTGGGGGCTAGAACGCTGGCCTCTTCACGGCAGCCCTTGAGTCTTAATTCCTCTAAAACCTGAAAGAGAACATTGTGAGCCCCAAGTGCAAAATCCCTTCTGGAATTCTAGAGAGGGGAGCCAGCCCCTGTCCTCCCTGGGGGAAATGGGGAGAAATCAAACTTGAAGACCTCAGAGGCCGGTGCCAGAAGCAGATGTGCAAACAAAGATAAGGGAGGCAGCGTTTCCACCAGACAAATTCGCGCCCTGCTCAGTTTAGACATTAAAATGAACTAACTTAATTTCATGCCATATGCAAATCCTTCCCAGCTGTCGGCTCTGTAATCACAGGAGACTTAATGTAACAACTAAACAAGAACAAGAATGCAGCAAATACAGGCTCTGAGCAAGTCCACTGACAGCGGGTTTTATGTCCCTGGGAACCGGCGAGGGCAGAGCGTTTATGGCGGACATCTGGAAGCACCTCTGGGCCCAGACACTTTCCATCTCCTTCACAGAAATGCCTGCAGCGCTAATAAATAATGGCTAAGGACTGATCTGGCTGGGGTGCACGCTGAGCCCCCGTGTGCCGTGAGCATCTCTCTCCAGACCCTGCAGCTTCTTTCCAATTGTCAAGGTTCATCTTGGTCCAGCCATCTGGACTGAGCTCAGAAGGAGCCAAAAGACTTCTCGGGCTCACTGGGTTAGGGTGCCCCCACCTGGAACCAAAGGGGTGGGAGGACGGGTGCTGCTGGAGGCAAGGGGGAACAGTCTTCCAACCTGAGAACCCCACTTTCCTCCGACTGCCCAAGCTAATAATCATAATAGCAAACATTTATCAAATCCTTACCACGGGCCAGAAGCTAAGCACCCCGCCTTCTGTACATTATCTCAATGGTTCCCAAAGCATGGAGGATGGTTTAAAGTCATTTGTTCATTCAACAAATATTCATTAAGCAACTATTATGTGCCAGACTCTGTGCTGGAATATAACAGCAAACAAAATACAGAAAAATCCCTGGCCTTCTGAAGCTTGAGCTCTGGTGGGACAAACATTTTTTAAATACAGTTACAATGTGTGTTAGGAAAAAACACTTTGCACCTATGATGTCACCAACATTACTGCCTTGGGATGATGCTCTATGTTTAAAAGTTGATTTAAAGAAAAAAAGTTAGGGACCAGGCCGGTGGCATAGCAGTTAAGTTGGCGCTCTCTGCTTTGGCGGCCCGGGGTTCACAGGATTGGATCCCAGGCGCGGACAGATGCTCCAACTGTCAAGCCATGCTGTGGCGGCGTCCCATATAAAATAGAGGAAGATGGGCACGGATGTTAGCCCAGGGCCAGTCTTCCTCACAAAAAAAAAAAAAGAAAGAGAAAAAAAGATTAAGTACATAAAACAGGTGATTCATAGACGGGCTAAAAGCATGATGGAGTGTCCTCTCCCACACAGCCCTGATGTAGACATTATTGTTTGTCCCATTTTACAGCTAGAGAAACTGAGACTCAGGGATGTGAAGTGATTTGCCCGAGGTCACACAGCTGGGACATGGTGGAGGCCAGATTTGAACCAGGTCAGTCTTCAGAGCCAGTGTTTTACCCGCCAGGCTGAGCCAAGGCCATACACCAGGCGGCCCATTTCATTCTAACACTCAGCTCCCTGCCGCCAGCTACCAAAAATCGCTTTGCACGTGGCTTGTATCCTGTCTACCGAAATCCCGCCAAGAGGTTATGCAATTTCCCCTTGCTCGTGTTTTAGGGTTGAGGACTTAGGGAAGACTATTTCACATCCTTCCTTAAGTTTGGGGCCAGACCCCCCAGGGGACCCATTCACTCAACAGCCTGACTTGGGCCTGTGGAGACAACCAGGTTCCCACTCCAGGGAACACCCCTCATAACCTACAGCTCCTTCCCCAGCCCCAACAGGGCTGTGCAGTGCTGTGACTGTGTCTGTGACCAGCATGCCAGCCTGCCAGCACCCCAGCCAGGAAAGCAACTCAGAACGTGTTCATGTCCAACCCCGGGCCAGCCAGCTGCCCAGAGGACCGATGACAACTCCCATGTATCGCACACCAAGAGCTCACTCACTCCTCCATTAACCCGTGGGGTAACCACCACGATCATTCCTATTTCACAGATGAGAAAACTGAGGCGGGGAGAGAGAAGTAACTTGCCAAAGGTCACACACCTGCTCGGTGACAGAACTGGGTTTCCCACCCCAGATGGTCTGGCTCCAGAGCCCCAACTCTAAACCCAGAGTCAGAAAACCTGTTCTATTAAGGGCCTGATAGTAAATATTTTAGGCTTTGTGGGCCATACGGTTTCTGCTGCAACTACCCAACTCTGCCACTGTAGACTAAAGCAGCCACAGACAATAGGTCAACTAATGGGCATGGCTGTGTGCCAATAAAACTTTATTTACAAAAACAGGTGGTGGGCCAGATTTGGCCCACAAGCCATAGTTTGCCAACCCCTACTTTAAACCACTGCTCGGCTCTGCCTCTTGTCATTTCTAAAGCACACACCCTGAGTCACCCACTGGGGGTTATACCAGAGGAAAAGCAAATAAACAACAGACACATTGGTCTTGAAGTCAGGAGGCAAAGCCTGTGGGATCCTGGGGAGATTATGTCACCTCCAGGTTCTGTTTCCTCCACTATAAAATGAAAACAATAGGGGCTGGCCTGGTGGCATAGTAGTTAAGTTCATGCACTCTGCTTCAGCAGCCTGTGGTTCGTAGGTTCAAATCCCAGGCACAGACCTACACAACGCTCATCAAGCCATGCTGTGGCAGCGTCCCACGTACAAAATAGAGGAAGATGGGCATGGATGTTAGCTCAGGGACAATCTTCCTTGCCAAAAAAAAAAAAAAAGGAAACAATACCTGCAAGGTACACACAGACAGAAAACATGCATGCACACTCTACGGGGTTATTATGACCATCCTGTGAGATAATGTATGCACGGGGACTTATACGGCCATCCCTGTACAAAAGCTATTATTATTGTTGTTATTACTATTCTTGGGGCTTCCAGACACTCCTCCAGGAGCCACAGGAAATACTGGGCATCACTATAAGAGGGTGTCTCTGCGATTTCTAAGGTTGCCTCTATCCCTTCCCATCACACTAGAAACTGTCATTTGCCCTCCATTCAGGTTCCCGTTCAGCCTCTTTGCTCCCTCCCTGCTGAGAGCCAACACGTGAGATTTAACACTCTGTTCCCCAGTAATTAAGTCAGCCATATAAAGTGAAAGGTTGAACAATGAACTTTTCTGCAGTGCCCGGAGGTGATGTGGCAACAGCGTGAGTGGCTCAAGCTATAAACTGCTCCTTCATTCTCGCCTGGAAGGTTCTCTCCGTGGGCTCCCCACTTTTAGTCAGAAGAATGCCGGGACCAGGGGAGGTCATCACCCCAAGAAACATGCTCAGAACAGTGAGGGCAGCCTCAGGGGAGACTTTTACAGATGGAAGCTGGAAGGTTCAGTAACCATCGAATCAGCCCTGAAAGAGGGTGAGCCCTTCGTGCTGTAAGAATGTTCCATTCGTGCGGGAAATATTTGGGGGTTCATGCTGTGGGCGGGCACCGCACGGGGGGCTGCAAACGAGGGCCGCTCCCATGAACCCACAGTCTGCTGGGGGGAGAGAGACATTAGACAACTAACTCTGTACAAGAGGGACTGACGCTCAGGGAGGGGACAGGGAGTCCTGATAGCATGGGGGACGCCCTAAGCCAGGGTCCAGGTGAGCTCCCCGAGGAAGGAGCTCTGAGGTGAGCAGGACTTTGCCAGGTGAAGTGGGATGTGGGGAAGAACATTCCAGAACGGACTGTACAATAGCCCTTTGGTGGAGAGGAGCCTGACTGGCCCTGGATGTGTGCACAGTCTCCAAACTCTCTCACGGGTTTTATTGCCACTTGACATCATCCCGCACACCGTGGGTGCTCAAGAGATATTTGTCAGGGTGAAATGGATGACCCAGGAACTCATCTTTTGCTCCCCCAGATTGGCTATTCTGGGAGAGACTGAGTTGGGGAGGAGGGAGTGAAGCTGGAGGGCAATATCACTCTGGATAACAAAATTAATAGACAACTGCCGAGATTTACTGAGCACCTGCAAAGTGCTTTGTTTGCATTAGATCATTAATCCTCATAAAAGACAACAAGATGGGTCTTGTTATCATCTCCATTTAAGAGAAAAGAAAAACAAAGCACAGAGAGGCGGCAACTCTTGTACAGGGCCACAGGCTCAGGAGGTTTCGGAGGAGTTTCCTCATCACATCCTCAAGTCGGATCTTGTCTCTCCTCCATCTGACACAACAACTCCCCATCTGACTCTGATAAAAGTCAAATACTTACAATGGGTCTAGAGGCCCCAGATCTGCCACCTCCTGGCTGCCCCTCTATGACCACATCTCCCACCTGCTCGCCCTCACTCACCCTCTCCAGCCACCTTGGCCTCCTTGCTGGTCCATATATACTCTAATGAGCTCCCACCTCAGGAAATTTGTACATGCTATTCCCCCTGCTTATAATACTCTTCTCTCCAGACATCCAATTGACCATCTAAAATTGCAAACCACTCCCCACCCCCTTCCCCGCTCTGTTTTTTCCATACTGCTTATCAACATCTAATACCCCATATAACTTACTATTTTGTTTATTGTCTCTCTTCCCCACTAGAAAGTAAGTTCCATGAGGGCACAAATTAAGTCTCTCTTGTTCACTGCTGTTTCCCAGGACCTGGGACAGTGCCGGGCACACAGTAGGTTGTCGTGGTTGTTTGCTAAATGAATGAACCCCATTGCAGTGTTCTAACCATCACAAAATGCTCTCTCTAGAGGGAACACCAAAATGCAACAGGAGTAAATGGTTGGTTAAGGTTTGGCAAAAGCTTCTGAGAACCCAGGCAGGAAGCCACAACCGGAAGGGAAAAGGGAATAAGGAGTGAGAGGTGGGACAAGAAGGGACGAGCAAGAGACAGTCCAGTCAAATTACCAAGATGACAGCCTGTGCGGTCAAAGGGGCTGCTACACGCATTTAGGAGGATCCAGCACCAAGGCCACCACCGGGAAAGATGATCCCAAATTTTCCTCCAGCCACAGGGAAGACCACTAAACAATCCTAAAATCAGAACGCCAAACAGACGCCTCTTGTGTTCTGTACTTCTCACCCGGGAGAAACCCACCTCTTCATCCCAGACCGGGGTGTGCCAGGAATGATCTTAGAGTTCCCAAGAACCAAGTCTCAGATCTCCCTCCAACGCCACCCCTGCTGCATCTCAACCCACCCCCAGAGATGACTGTCTGGCTGGGCACTGAAGACCCAGAGGGAGCTGGCCGGCCCCACCCTTCCTCCTCCCGTAGGGCTTAGCGGTGCTGGGAAGGACTGTGGGTTCTGTCTTCACTCTGGGGTCTGCAGAACCTTTAAGGGAGGCATCCACAGACTGCTTTGCCCCAAAAGAAGCTCAGCTTCTTGAAGTTTCTCTAAGCCAGTGCTTCTCAAACTGCAGCACATTGGGATCCCCTGGAGGGCTCTCAAACCACAGATTGCTTGAGGGCAGAAGAGGAGTGGAGGGAGAGACACATCTCAGCCCGCCTTCTTGCACACCTCTGACTCCTAGAGTATGGAACTGTTTCACATTCCCAACAAATGAATAAATAATTAAAATCAGCCAAGATGGGGGGCTTCCCAAAGTGTGCCCTGTGGACCATCCGCATCACCTGGGAGCTTGTTAGAAATGCAGAACCTCAGGCCCCTCCCAGAATTACTGACTGGATCTTTGGAGGTTGAGGCCCAGGAATCTGCGTTTTTAAAGACTTTATTCTGAAATAATTTAGACTTAACAATTGCAAAGTCAATACATAGTTTCCCTATGCCCTTCACCCACCTTCCCCAATGTCGACACCTCACATGCAATGTTCAACTGTCCCAGCCAGGACTTTAGCGTTGACACAAGATGATTAACTCACCTAAACACATTCAGATTTCACCAGCTTTTCCACTAATGTCCTTTTTCAGGTCCAGGATCCAATCTAGGATGCCACATTGCATGTAATTCTCCTGCAGAACTGTAACACAACCATCGAAATTAGCAAGCGACACTGACATGTCATTACCATCGAATCCTCAGACTCCAATGAGGTTTCACCAGCTGTCGAAATAAAGTCCTTTATGGTAAAAGAATACAATTCGGAACCAGCCACACATTTAGTTGTCATGTTTCCTCGGTGTCTTCCGATATGGAATAGTTCCTCAGTCTTCCATTGTCTCACATGATCTGGACACTTTTGGAAAGTACTGGCCCGAGAGTTTGTAGAATTGCATTCAATTTGGATTCGTCTGATGTTTTCTTGTAATTAGATTGAGCCATTGCACACCCAACACTAGGATTCCGGAAGCCACCAGTTGCCACGAGTTGAGCTGTACACTTGCCAAAATTAGCTATTTGATCCCAAACCTGTTTAGGCCAGTTGTACTTGTTATTACATATTTTAATTAAATAGTATGCAGTAGGATAAAATACAGGGGAAAAAGAAAGCTGTCTCTATGAGAACTAAATTAAGTGTTTTTGGAAAACCCTAAGAAAATCAAGTTCCTAAACAGATATTGATGAAGAATTAGTTGTAGAGGTGGATAGCTGTAAAAGATGGGGGGTTTATGGAAATGTGGAAGGGTTCTATATTCTGCTTTGCAAGTGTCTTTAAATTCTCATTACATTTAAAATAAACCAAAAGAGACAATCATCTGATTTGTGCAGGAAAGATATGAGACTTCAGCCCATTAACCCATTAGGAACTAATTAACCCAATATGAATTAACTGCCCTGATATTAATTAATTAACCCAATATTAATATTGGAAGGTTAATATACAGAATACAAATTAATATGCAGAATACTTGTATGTGTAAGTTGTAAAAGATATGATAAAATATTCTAGGATATAAAATTTTCTGTTTCTCTGCTCTAACCAACTTTTTCACCCAACCCACCAGACACCGGTCAATGGGAAAATGATATCAGGCTCCACATCATACGTCATCAGGAAAAGCAAATTGAAACAACAGTGAGATACCTCCACAAACCTATCAGAATGGCCAAAATCCAGAACACTGACCACACCAAACGCTGGAGAGGACGTGGAGCAACAGGAACTCTCCTTCATTGCTGGTGGGAATGCAAAATGGCACAGCCACTTTGGGAAACAGTTTGGTGGTTTGTTACAAAACTAAACACATTCTTACCATGGGATCCAGAAATCGCGCTCCTTGGTATTTACCCAAAGGAGCTGAAAATGTCCACACAAAACCTGTACGCGGATGTTTATAGCAGCTTCCTTCGTAGTTGCCAGAACTTGGAAGCAACCCAGATGCCCTCCAGCAGGAGAATGGGTACATAAACTGTGGTCCCTCCAGACAATGGAATATTATTCAGTGTTAAAAAGAAATGAGCCATCAAGACATGGAAAGACACAGAGGAACCTCGAATGCATGTTACTAAGTGAAAGAAGCCAATCTGAAAGGGCTACTTACTGTATGGCTCCAAGTATATGACATTCTGGAAAAGGCACAACTATGCAGACAGTAAAAAGATCAGTGGTTGCCCGGGGTTAGGGGAGGGAGAGGGATGAATGGGGGAGCACGGAGGATTTTTAGGGCAGTGAAACTACTCTGTATGATACTGTAATGGTGGATACATGTCATTATACGTTTGTCCAAAACCATAGAAAGTACAACACCAAGAATGAACCCTCACGTAAACCATGGACTGTGGGTGATAAAGATGTGTCAGTGTGGGTTCATCCATTGTAACATACGTCCCACTCTGGTGGGGATGTTGATAATGGGGGCAGGGAATATACAAGATATCGCTGTACCTTCCCCTCAATTTTTCTGTGAACCTAAAACTGCTCTAAAAAAATTAAATCTTTAAAATTAAAAAAAAATGATATCAGGGTAGCCTCTTAGCTGTACACAAAGATATGTTAAAAATGAACACTAAGAATGTAATTCAGCCTTAAAAAGGAAGGAAATTCTGACACCGGCTACCACATGGATGACCCCTGAGGACATTATGCTACAAAATAAACCAGTCACAAAGAGACAAATACTGTATGATTCCATTTATATGAAGTACTTAGAGTAGTCAGATTCATAGAGACAGAAAGTAGAATGGTGGTCGCCAGGCTGGGGGGAGGGTAGAATGGGGCAGTCAGTGTTGAATGGTGCAGAGTCTCAGTTTTACAAGATGGAAAGAGTTCTGGGGATGGATGGTGCTGATGGGTGCACAACCTTGTGAATGTACTTAATGCCACTGAACTGTCCACTTAAAAATGGTTAAGATGGTAAATTTTGTGTTATGTGTATTTTACCACAATAAAAAAAAATAAGTAACTAAACAAGTAAAATATCTAGAATAGCAGAGGGCGAAAAGTGAGATTATTTCTACATACTTTGTTTATGGCTGAAAAATAGAAGACGGACCCAGATTATAGCCTCAGCAAAATATCTGCATGAAGTAAAAGAGGTAGCTTTTAAGTGAGTCCCATAAAAAGAAAAGGAAAAAAAGAGTCTGTAACAATGAGATAGTCTTAACACGTGTGATGCTCCTAGTACCTGCCTGGTGCCTGGTAGGTAAACGGTCACTGGTTGTGATTACAGTCCCCCCAACCAGCCTTCGAGAGAGCGAGCCATGGAAAGCATGAGCTCGTGAGTGTGACACCTGCCCAGCAGTGCTCCAAAGGGGCCGCTTTCCCCGCTACAGTCTGGGAACAGCCAGGAAATCTTAACACAGAACCGGCAGAGCCAGGGTTGGTGGCCTTGAAGGAATCTGCTCCCTCCCATCCATCTCGAGCCCGTGGACTAATGCGGCTCTTGCATCCCCAGCCAATGAACTGTTCCCAAGGAGAACAGAGACACCTTTGTCGGAAAAACTATGAAGAACCTTAAGGAGGCAGAGAATACAAATGCTGAAAGAAGCCAGTCACAAAAGACCACATAGTGTATGATTCCGTTTATAGGGAATGTCCAAAATAGAGAAATCCATATAGACAAAGAATAGATTGCCAGGGGCTGAGGGAGGGCGATGGGGGAGAGAAATGGGGAGTGACTGCTATAGGGTGTGGGGTTTCTTCTAGGGGTGATGAAAATGTTGTAAAACTGATTGTAGTGATGGTTCCACAACTCTGAATATACTAAAAACCATTGAATTGTACACTTTAAATGGACAAATTGTATGATATGCAAATTATATCTCAATAAAGCTGGTTTGGGGTGTGTTTTTTTTAGTTGCCTCAGCTCTAAACTTATTTCTCCAGTTCCTCTAAGAATGGTAAAGCCACCAGCATCTTTCTGATTAGGGCTGTGCTCATTTCACCACAATTTTTTAAAGAGCTTTTCCTCAACACCTGAAAAAGACCCTTTGATGTCCATCCAAAGCCCTCCTAGGAATCCTTATCTATTTAAAAGAGGGGAATACGTATTAAAAGCTTGGCTTTCTTGGCTAGCCAGGCACCCATGTTAATTTCCCTGTCTCCGCGTTACTATGGCAACAGAAAGCTTCCACTGAGAGCTTTTGGGGTGCGTTCAAAAGGGACTGCAATTTGGACCCTGAGTGGTCTGCAGCCCCTGTGCCCAGCAGCCCGTGGGCCCTGGCTGCCTTGCTGATGGATGCTGCAGGAAGGGGCAGCCTGGAATCAGGTGAAGCGGAAAATCTGAGAATCAAGAAGATGCAGACAATGGCTCCTCCGGGTCTGTACTCCACGCTGGCCTAGTGGCCACCCTGAGTCACCATCACCATGCAAGACAGGAAAGGGTGTTAGTCACATCTTTTAGAGGCTGTGATGTAGAAAAGCATCTTGAGCACCTGAGCCAGTCTCCATGTCAACACGGCCATATTTTTAGGCAGGAGTAGGCGGCTTCTCTAGCCAACACAGACAGAAAGCTTTCATTAAACAGCTGGGGGAAAGGCAGTCGATAAGTGGGAGCCCATTGTTCGCACAGGTGAGTCACACCTGCAGAAGCTCCCTGTCTTCCCCAAAGACTCAGCCACATGAAGCCAAAAGGGGCCTGAAGTCCATGCTGTTGGGCTGTTGGGCAGAACCGTTGGGACTGGGGAGAGGCAGGTGCAGTGGGTGTAGGGTAAGCGGCCTCCAAGATGGCCCCCAGTGATCTTCACCTCCTGGTGAACCTTAGGTAGTCCCCTCCCACATTGTACCAAGGTTGGTCTGTGTTGTGACCCACAGAGTTCAAGAAAGGTGACAGTGTATGACTCCAAAGCTAGGTCATAAAAGACACCATGCTCTTGGATCACTCATGCTGGGGGAAGCCGGCCGCCATGTTGTAAGGACACGCAAGCAGCCCTGTGGAGTGACCCACATGGAGAGGGACTGAAGCCCCTGGCCTCCAGCTGGCACCAGCTTGCCAGCTATGTGAGGGAGCCATCTTGGACATGGATCCTCAGCCCAGTCATGCCTTCAGATGAGACTGCACCCCAGCCAACATGGTGACTGCAGTCTCAAGAGACCCCAAGTCAGAACTCTCCCAGTAAGCCACTCTCGGATTCTTGACATATACCAACTATGTAAGACAATAAATGCTCACTGTTGTGTTAGGTGCTAAGTTTGGGGGTTATTTGTTACACAGCAATGGATAACTGTTACGGAGTGGATCCAGATGCCCCCAGGATGGCCAGAAATTGTCTTGAGAAGAAAAGATTGCTTTATTAAGATTTTACCCTCCCTGGTCCTCACTCCCTTCCACAAAGTATTTTTACATAAGAAAGTGAAGTGTTGATGGATAGGGAGTCTAGAGACTTGTATTTGTGTCCTGGGTCTGTCCCTCCCTCTATCAGCCTCAGTTTCCCCACCTGTAAAATTGAGGAGTTAAAGTGTAACCTGTCAGCTCTGAAATCACAGGGTCTCATAGTGGTTAAAACCATACGTTTTGAGTCGGGAAGACTGATTCTGAACCCCGGCTCTGCCGTTTGCTTTCTGTGTGACCTTGGGCTAATTACCTAACTTCTCCTAGCCTCAGTCTCACCTTCTGTAATGTGGGTTTAGGAATATCTACTTCGTGCCATTGTTACAAAAATCCAATAAAATAATACATATAAATTACTTAGTACACAGGAAGTGCTTAATAAATGGTAGTTACTGCTACCAATAATGAGATACTGTGGCAGGTACAATTCTTTGAGAAACTCTGCCCTAGAGAAACTTCCACACAGGTGCCAAAAAAAATCATACAAGAATTTCACTGCAGTGCTGTTTATAATAGGGAATGACTGGAAACAATCCAAATGCCCATCAACAGATAAATGGGAAGTAAATTGTAAATGGAATACTACACAGCAGTGTAAAATTAATGAACCAGAGCTACATGTATTAACGTGAATATAAATCACTACAATATAATGCTGAACCAAAAAAAAAAAATGCAGGAGTATATATAACATGTAAAAACATGCAGAACATCACTGTATATTACTTAGGAATAGATACATGAAAACAAGAGGCCATGCATGGGTACAATGAACATCAGATTCGAGGTGGTGACCTCTGGGAGGGGGAAGGGAATGTGATGGAGGAAGAGGATGCCATGGGGCTTCCATGCACTGGTAATACGGTATTTCTTAAACTGGGTGGCAGGCATCCAGGAACCCATTGTATTATGTATGCTTTCTGGATGTCTGAAATATCTCATAATTTAAAAACAGATGTGCATAAAAGAATATCTAGTACAATTGTGCATGGATATTTTTTCTTCTTGTTTATTTGTGACTCCTATTATATCTATAATGATCCCATCTTGCTTTTAAGAAATAAAGTAGTTGGTTATTTAATAAGAAAAAAAGCAGTCACGTTTAATTTTTTGAAAGTGAGAAATATCACTTCCCCAAATGACTTGCTCTGAAAACAACACTTATTTGCATGTCTGAGGTCCAACAGATTGGTGAAAATCAGTTCAACACCGTGTGCCCTGAGGAACATCTCGAGTCCGGAGCGCGAGCCATCAGCCCAGGGACACCCACACGGGCTTTCTGAAAGCTCTGTCTCTTGGAGATGCTTCGGAAACGGGGCCTGACTCCCCCCAACCCCCCGCCCCAGGTACATATAATAAGGAGGATTAATCAGCAGTCAATTGAGTTAGGAGAAAAAAAATAGAAGCAGCCTGGGAAACGGGAGGAACCCGGGAGGGAGGGAGGGAGAGCTGGTGTGGTGGACTTTCTTTTAAATGAAGTTGAGTCATTCTGAAGCCTTCCCAACGCAATACAGCCTCAAACTGGGGAGTTTTGTGTTCTGAGCAACACAATCCAACTCTGCCAGCAAGAAGTGCTTGACTGCTGTTTCTTAAAGATGCATACTTTTTGTTTGTTGGTTGGTTTGGTTTGGTTTGCATAATGGACTTGTTTCCCTTGCAGCTACTTTTCAGGTTCTTTGTCAAGTGTCAAGGTAAGCTTTTAGAAAACTCCTCCGTGGGCCACGGGGAGGCAATTTCCACCCAATACAGAATGCTTAAGACGGAAAAAGCCAACTTTTCAATATCGCTTCAGGGACCATATTTTGTGCATTCAACACAGCTGAATATAGACAACATCAAGAAAGAAAATTGAGTGTAATCTGCCAGGAGGATTGAACGGAGGAAGTGATGCCAGGTGGATGACTGTCCCCTGGTGTCCACAGAGAGTGGTGCAATCATTTGCAGAGAGAGTCTTCTGTGGCGTTTCTTCTTGTGTACCCTGCCTCCCTCTCCTACCCTCTCCTAAAACAGGGATTACAATCTGGCAGCCCTCTGTAGCCAGTGGGCAGACATGCCAACTGTTTAAAAATCTGGAGATTTTGCTTAAAAATCTAGGCCTGACATTTCTTTTGAAAAATTGGAAAATCTGCTAACTTTTGGCCTGTACCCCAGCATCATAAATGTAAGCTAGAGCTGAGAAGCTGCTGCCCACTTCGGACAAGGCAGGTGTTCTCACATTCTCCACACTCCCCACCTCTCCCTACTGTCTCACACCCAGGCAGTTTTACTCACTAATGGTTCTTATGCAGCTTCTGGATTTGCTGGTGCCCTAAGCTCATTAAAGAGGTTCCACTGGCGTTTCAAGGAGTGGAAAGAGGACGGTCTGCGTATGAATACATCGGGAGGGCACAGAAGTCCACAAGCCCCATGATACCCAGTTCAGTGAGGGTAAGTGACCTGCTCAAGGTCACCCAGCAGCAAGTGGCGGGCCCTGCATTTGAACACACGTCCGTCTGACCCCAGAGCCTCAGTGCCTCCCAAGCCCCACCCATCCCCCATAATGAGCTGGCTGCACAGCAGGCCCTCCTCTGGAGAAGGCTTTTACAACATTACTGACTGCTTGGGCGATCCGAAGCGAAATTCAGGGGACTCCGGGAGAACAATGTTCCCCGGAAATAACCACCATCCCGATTTTGTTTCTTAAAAACTCCATGGTTTGTTCTCCTTCCAATATTTCGGGTTTTTTTGTTTTGTTTTGTTTTGTTTTTTTTGGTTGTTTGTTTTTTTTCATTTTTACTGATGTCTTAATAGTTTATAACATTGTGGGGTTGTAGTTGTACATTATTTTTTGTCCGTCACCATGTGGATGTAACCCTTCACCCCTTGTGCCCCCCCCTTCCCCTTGGTAACCACCAATCAGTTCTCTCTGTCCGTGTGTTCACTTATATTCCATATATGAGTGAGTTCATGCAGTGTCTGTCCTTCTCTCTCTGGCTTATTTCACTTAACATAATACCCTCTAGGTCCTTCCATGTTGTTGCAAATGGGACAATTGTGTCTTTTCTTATGGCTGAGTAGTATTTCATTGCATGTATATACCACATCTTCTTTAACCAATCATCAGTCGAGGGACACTTGGGTTGCTTCCACTTCTTGGCTATAGTGAATAATGCTGCAATGAACATAGGGGTGCATACGCCTCTTGTGATGGTTAATTTCATGTCCATTGGGTAGATGCCCAAGAGTGGGATTGCTGGATCACACGGTATTTCTATTTTTAATTTTTTGAGGACTCTCCATACTGTTTTCCATAGAGGCTGCACCAGTTTGCATTCCCACCAGCAGTGAATGAGGGTCCCCATTTCTCCACAACCTCTCCAGCATTTGTTGTTATTTGTCTTTGTGATTATAGCCATTCTAACTGGTGTCAGGTGATATCTCAGTGTAGTTTTGATTTGCATTTCCCTGATGATTAGCGATGTTGAACATCTTTTCATGTGTCTATTGGCCATCTGTATCTCTTCCTTGGAAAAATGTCTGTTCATATCCTCTGCCCATTTTTTGATCGGGTTGTTTGTTTTTTTGTTGCTCAGTTATATGAGATCTTTGTATATTACTGAGATTAATCCCTTGTCGGACAAACGATTTGCAAATATTTTCTCCCAGCTGGTGGGTTGTTTATTCATTTTGATCCTGGTTTCATTTGCCTTGTAGAAGCTCTTTAGTCTGATGAGGTCCCACTTGTTTATTTTTTCTTTTGTTTCCCTTGTCCAAGTGGACATGGAATCCAAAAGGATCCCTTTATGGCCGATGTCAATTAGTGTACTGCCTATATTTTCTTCCAGGAGTTTTATAGTTTCAGGTCTCACCTTCAGATCCTTAATCCATTTTGAGTTGACTTTTGTGTATGGTGATAGAAGATGGTCTACTTTCATTCTTTTGCACGTTGCTGTCCAATTTTCTCAGCACCATTTACTGAAGAGACTTCCCTTACTCCATTGTATGTTCTTTGCTCCTTTGTCAAAGATTAGCTGTCCATAGATGTGTGGTTTTATTTCTGGGCTTTCAATTCTGTTCCATTGATCTGTGTGTCTGTTTTTGTACCAGTACCATGCTGTTTCGATTACTATAGCTCTGCAGTATATTTTGAAATCAGGGATTGTGATGCCTCCAGCTTTGTTCTTTATTTTCAGGATTGCTTTAGCTATTCAGGGTCTTTTGTTGCCCCATACAAATTTCAGTATTTTTTGTTCTATTTCCGTAAAGAATGACTTGAATATTTCTTATTCCATTCAAGTCAACAAAATTTCTCGAGCATCTAAGTGCCACGCTCCATGCCAAGGGCTGGGAGGTGGGAGAATAGGGGCTGGTTACAAGACATAAACAGGGAGCCCAACGGGCAGGGCCATGGCTGTTTGATCCCTCACCTTGCAAGGTCCCCCCATGGTGTGCTTCTTGACAGCACCCCTCTGACCTGGGCCTGGACACTTCACTTTGTGCTATGGGTCATTGGCTTCCCTAAACTAGAATTAGACAGAGACCTACGAGAGGGCATTGGGGTCTCTCCCCAGCGGTTGGAGCAGCCTGCAGCTCTGACGTTTCTTCTGCAGATAACAAATAAAGCAGCAATGACTTGGCTCTTTTCTAGGAATCACTGCAACAGCTGATATTTATCTGGTGTTTGCTCTGTGCCGGATGTGTGGGATCTCACTTTGCCCTCACCCAAAACCCTACCAGGAGGAACTGACATCACAAAATTATCCCCATCTTACAGAGGAGCAAAAAAGGGATCAGAGAGGTCCAGTCACTTGCTGAACGTAACTCAGTTTGCAAGTGGCAGAGTTGGGATTTGAACCCAGGGTGATGTGGCTCTAGCAGTGACACTCACAACCACTGCCTGGTACTGGCTCCCGAGGGGCATGAAGAAGGTCAGATCTTGAGGTGTCAGGCCTTCTACAAATCCTGAACTTGAGGGCAAAAGTGAGGTGGGCTGTTTGTCCCCATTTTACAGATGGGGAAACTGAGGCTCGTAGTAACTTGTCCTGGGTCACACAGAGCGTAGCTGACAAAGTGTGAATTTGAGCCTGAGTCTCTTTGACTCCAGAATCTGTATTGCTAACATCTTGATGCTTAGCATTTCTGGGCACGTCCCTGGATGTTTAATTTCAATACTTGTGGATTAAGATGAAGATTTCAGCTCTCTGCTTCAAGGGAAAATCTTCTCTTTCTCTGGAAGCCAAAAAAACCAGCCGGAGCATGCAAATTAAAAAGTCAGGGAGGAAAAACGAGAGAGAAGGTAAGCGAAAGGGGAAAGATCGCAACCCTAGTAGCACAGGGTGGAGGCCAAGAACAGGGGCTGTGAAGTCAGACCAGCAGGTGGGGAGGTGTCAACCGTCAGCATCCCCATTTTACTCCTAAGGAAACTGAGGCCCATGAGAGCGGCCCCGGGACGAGGAGCCCTGAGGGAGGGCAACAGTTAACCGGGCAGAATTGCCAGTTTCCACGCCCGGGACGTAGCGCGCCCCAACACTGCAGCCACCCGGGGTTTTCAGCACCCTCCGCTCCCGCCTTGTCGCTCAGGCCCCGCCCCTCCTGTTGCTTATTGGCTGCTGCGGGCACGAGACCAAGTCAGGAGCCAGCCAATGGGAGTGGCCCACGGTGCGTCTTTCCCGGGGAAGCAGACGCCGACGCGGGAACCCGGAAATGCGAGGGGCGGACAAGTGCGAGAAGCCAATCCGCCGCGACGAGGGAGGCAGGCCGACCAATAGCGAGTCTCCGGGGGCGGGGCCAGAAGGCCAGCCGGGGAGGAGGTCCCGGGAGCCGGCGGAGCATCGGGGAGGCGGTGGCGGGGCCGGGCCGCGGCGCGAGGTGAGTAGGGGGCGAACCCAGGGGGTTCGGAAGGAGCCAGCCAGGGAGGGTGCGGCGGAGCAGCGAGCCCTGGGCGGGGCTTGGAAAGGGGCGGCTCCTCAGAGGGACCTTGTTCCAGTCCCTTCGCCTACCTGGGCCTCAGTTTCCCTCCGCAAGATAATGAACGGTCAGAGATTCGCGCCTTCCGGAGCGCACTGCTTCCTCCCTCGCGCGTCCCCGGCGAACTCGAGCCCGTCGGGGAGCCTGTCCCTCGGGGAGGCCGCCCAGACCCCCTGGACCAAGCGGTGACCGGCACCCTCTTCTGTACCCCCATCACGGGGCATCCAAGCCTTTTCAGATGTTCTGTATCAGTGAGCCCCGTTAGACTCTAAGGCCGAAGTGACCACGAACCTAATCAGTCCTTTCTGGGCCTTGGAGGCCCAGCCCCAGGAGCAGCCGGGAGCGGGTGCGCGGGCTCTGATTATCAATCAGAAGATAGAAGTTAAGACCCGGGCACTCTGGACTCAGACGCACTGGGGTTTCCTTCCTGGTGCCTCTGTTTACTCTCTGTGGGCCTCCTGGCGTTGACTTACCTTCTCTGTGCCTTAGTTTCCCTCGTCTGTAAGATGGAGCTGGGGTAGCGTCCCTTCACAGGACGGTGAGGATTAGGTGAGATAATGCATGGCCAGCGCTCAGCACACCCTGGTTGCCCAATAAATGCTTATTGTTAGCATAATGGTGCTTGCAAACCTGACCCCTCCGCTCCCACTGCCAGCCCCGAGCACATGCCCGTTGTCACAAAGGGCGATCACCCACTGTGGCCCACAGCCTGAGTTTCTTTTGAGATGCCAGGCTGCCCGAACTCAACAAGATCCCTGCTGCACAGGCCGGGAAAGGAAGGCCAGAGAGGGGATCGGCCTTGTGGCTAATATCAGGGTGAGGGCAGGAAGAGGAAGCCACTCGTCTGGCCCTAAATCAGGCCACCAAATAGTTGTGTTTATCGCTGAGTGGGCCTCAGAACTGCCTTAGTCGATCTGGATTCGTGTGTGTGTTTATTTGTATCTCCGACACCCAGTGTTTGGGGTCAGAGGCCACAGAGATTTTTGGTGAAGGGGGGAAGACTTCAGAGCCATGGCTGAAGGCTGTCACTTACTCCCGGGGTGACTCTAGGCTAGGGCCTTCACCTCTCTCAGCCTGTTTCCTCCTCTGGAGAGTGGGGTGACAACAGCATCAGCTCCTGTTGAAGATTGCAAGAGACAGCAGGCATGAGGTCCTTAGCGCTTAGCACAGGGCCTGGCACACAGTAAACGCCCAATACATGGTGGTGGTGTTGGCATTACCTGTCACACAGTCACACTGCCCTGGAGGTGGCACAGTCCTTCCAGGTTGGCCCCTCCCAGTTATAGCCACTCCTTGCCTTGCCTCCACCCCCTGGTCATGGTGAATTAAGAGGCAGGTGGGTGTCTCCAAGCCCCAGTCGGAAACATCCTGAGTGTGTTGGTTCAGTGTAGGCCTCATCTCCTACAGCTGTTGTTCCTTGCAGATCCTGCTCTCTCAGGCGACTGGCTATGTGCCAGGGGCCCACCCCTGAGTCCAGATGACATTCGTGCCAATGGCTTCGGTGATGGCGGTGACTGAACCAAAATGGGTCTCAGTCTGGGGCCGTGTCCTGTGGGTGACGCTGCTCAGCGTGGTGCTGGGGTCCCTGCTGGCCCTGCTGCTGCCGCTGGGGGCCATGGAGGAGGAGTGTTTGGCCGTGCTCAGAGGCCTCTACCTGCTCAGGAGCAAGCTGGACAGGGTGCAGCATGCTGTCACCAAGTGCGCCAGCCCGTCCGCAGAGCTCAGCGTCACCTCCAGGGACTCGGCACTGCTGGTGGTCAAGACCAAGGCCTCTCCAGGTAAGACAGACTGGCCCTCTCCTCAACGCTTGTTAATCCAATAGATATTTAGAGTGCCTACCGTGTCCGGTGTGCAGGGCACAGGGGTATTATGGTGAACCAGTCAGCCCTGAGCTCCCAGCCTAGATAAGCTGACAGGTGACTGAGCTACAGCGTTGCCAATATGATGGTAGGGAAGCGAAGGGGCCATAGGAGCACACCAGGGAGGCTCCCTGGAGGAGGGAATGCCTGAGCTGAATCTAAGTAGGAGGGACCCAAGGGAAAAGGCATGAGGGCAGAGTGCTCTGGGCAACCAGAGGGTAAGATGCCCTTGAGGAACTAAAAGAAGCCAGTATGTGTGGCTGACACGTGGTGGGGGGCTGGGGAAGGAGGACTCGATGTAGAGGAGGGTTTCTCCAGCTCAGCACTGTTTGTTGTGGAACTGTCCTGTCCATTGTAGAATGTCGAGCAGCATCTCTGGTCTCCACCCACTAGATGCCAGTAGTGTCCCACCCCAGCTGTGACAACCCAACATGTCTCCAAACATTGCTAGCTGTTCCCTGGGGGAACATCCTCGTTGAGAACCACTAAGTTAAAATAATTAAAGAAGGGCCCAGGGATGGGGAAGCCCCCAGGGCCTAGCACCAGTGGGGACCTGTTCACAGCCTGGGCCTGAAGGGGCAGGGGCTGGGGCAGGGACCAGCATCACCAGGACTGATCACAGAATGGCCGTGGCTGCAGAGGAACACAGCCACTCATAGTGGGAAGGTAGGGGGCCGGGGAGCCAGGTGATGCCTCCCAGGGTACAGAGAAGCTCTGGGGACAAATGGACAATGACCAGGATACCGCCCCACAGGGCTGAGGGAACAAATGTGGCCATAGCTGTAGAGTGGTACCAGGCACGCTGAAAAGCATGTGCAGTGTGGCTGGAACAAGCTCGTGAGGCACAGGTGACAGCTCCCCTGAACATCCTTTGCCACTCCCTGCCCTCCCTGACAGTGCTTCTTTGGCTCTTTTCTAGCCGGTAAGTTGGAAGCCAAAGCAGCTCTGAACCAAGCCCTGGAAATGAAACGCCAAGGCAAGCGGGAGAAAGCCCACAAGCTCTTCTTGCACGCGCTCAAGATGGACCCGGACTTCGTAGATGCGCTCAACGAGTTTGGCATCTTCTCGGAAGAAGACAAGGACATCATCCAGGCGGATTACTTATACACCAGAGCACTGACCATCTCGCCCTACCACGAGAAAGCACTGGTCAACAGGGACCGGACACTGCCACTGGTGGAGGAGATCGACCAGAGGTACTTCAGCATCATCGACAGCAAAGTGAAGAAGGTCATGTCCATCCCAAAGGGCAACTCCGCGCTGCGCAGGGTCATGGAGGAAACGTACTACCATCACATCTACCACACGGTCGCGATCGAGGGCAACACCCTCACCCTGTCGGAAATCAGGCACATCCTCGAGACCCGCTACGCCGTGCCGGGGAAAAGCCTGGAAGAGCAGAACGAGGTCATCGGCCTGCATGCGGCAATGAAGTACATCAACACGACGCTGGTCTCCCGCATCGGGTCCGTCACCATCGGCGACGTGTTGGAGATCCACAGGCGGGTGCTGGGGTATGTGGACCCAGTGGAAGCCGGCAGGTTCCGGACGACACAGGTCCTCGTGGGACACCACATCCCTCCCCACCCTCAGGACGTGGAGAAGCAGATGCAGGAGTTCATTCAGTGGCTCAACTCCGAGGACGCCATGAACCTGCACCCGGTTGAGTTTGCAGCCCTGGCCCATTATAAGCTCGTTTACATCCACCCTTTCATCGACGGCAACGGAAGGACCTCGCGCCTGCTCATGAACCTTATTCTGATGCAGGCAGGCTACCCGCCCATCACCATCCGCAAGGAGCAGAGATCCGAGTACTACCACGTACTGGAAGTCGCTAACGAAGGCGACGTGAGGCCGTTCATCCGCTTCATCGCCAAGTGTACGGAGACCACCCTGGACACCCTGCTCTTTGCCACAACGGAGTACCCGGTGGCACTGCCCGAGGCCAGACCCAACCACTCTGGGTTCAAGGAGACGCTGCCCGTGAAGCCCTAGCCCTGTAAATCCTCCCTTGACAAGGGAGATGTCCCGGGGGGAAAATATCAAAGAAATGTGGCATTTCTAGAAACCTACTCGTCTCCCAAAGCAAAAGGAGATGGAGAAGGAACTCAAACATTCTTTACCTCCAAATGTGTTTTTAGTTAAAAAAGAAAAAAACTAAATTATTAAGCCTTATCTCTAAGATAACTTATAACTCAGCTAAGTTATTTTCTTCTTTTGAGCTTGTAAATGTGTGGTGTCAGCTGTCTGTGCTGGTGGCCCCTGTTCTGTGGTGGTCCCAGCAGGCTTGGGGGCATCAGTGTGCCTTGTGTGACCAGGACACAGGTTCTGGAGCAGAATTTGCACTAAGGTTGGGGAGAGGCCAGGAGCTGGGGGACGAGGTCCAGAGCCACTGGAATAACTCCTCCCAGTCTTTCTGTGCAACTGGCTGACAGGCTCTGTGATGTCACCTGGGAACTCAGCACTCCTGGGAGAACCCAGTTCCAGCTTCGAGAAATGACTGAAAGCTTGCTTGCTTAGAGGTTTTTGCTCCCTTACAAAGAGATGTGTTGTGACTAATTGTTACTGGTAGAGCAAACTTTCGAGATATGAATGTTGACCATGTTTCTAATTAGATACCTTGCTTATTTCAAGGAAGTTCTTTGAGCCATAGTTAGTTTGCAAACTCCAGTAACAGAGGCTGTTATTTTTCCACATCAAGACTATTTTTCTAATTAAGAACAGGGGAGAGGCCAGCCTGGTTTTCTTTGTGTATCAATCCTTCTCGTACTTCATTTGCAGCAACTCAGACCAGATGTTTTAGTCTAAAAGTTCTCTGGGTTTGTCACCCAACAACTAAACCATGCTGCAAATCAGGTACCCTGCAAGTGGGCAAGTCTGCCCTCATCCCCCACTCTGAGTTTAACATTTTCTATATATAGATGGTAAAGAACACATCTGAGAAAACAGATGCCACGTCAACACCAAATAAGCATTTTTGATAGTGAATCAGAGTACCAGTTTCTACTGAACCAAGTAAAAACCTTTGACCACAGCCAGGATGTGTCCCTTTTGACGTGGAGTTTTAGCCACTGACTGACCTGACCCCCACCTCCCACAACCATTGTACTGTCCAGCGTCCCTTCAGGGAAGAATAGATTGCCTTGGAGTGGCCTTATTTTTCTAGCAATTTGTAAAATGGTGTAATGTTATGTGTAATACAGCCAAGTTTCCAAGCTTTCTATGGAAGTAGAAAGAATCTTCTCCCAATCATATGGCACAGGTGCCAACACGATTGCTGCTATTTAGAGTCAGAATGGTCGAAAATCACTGGGTTCTTTTCCAGTGACAGAGCCCGTGATGTCTGACACTGTCCTGCACTCTGTCAGTGTCTGAATGATGGTGAATACATACAAAGTGTTGTCTATGATTTGAGAATTCGGATCCCGACAGTCATGAGGTCACTATTCTGGTGTAGCAAGTGTCTATACAGTTCTTTAATTGTATAATAAGCACATTGAGTAGTTTTCTGAAGAATTAAAAAAACTAGTGAAAAGATGTATGAAATGGCCCCAAGTGAGAGTTATTCAAACCTTTATAAAAAATATTTTCATACTGGTATGCTGCCGTAAGGTATTTCTTAAACCTTAACTCGTTTATCATCTTGGATTTATAAGCACACAAGGAAGCCTGACAGAAATGCTTGCTCTGTACTGTAGAGAGAAACTGCACTTTAGCTGTATGTGAAGGATATTATTTTAACCAATTAATAAAGTATTTTATTACATAAATGCCTGAGACTGCTGTCTTATTCAAGAGATGTCCCCATTTGCCTTAGGACGAAGGAGGGATTCTTTCAGAACTTCAGCCCTGTCCTTTGTGTTGTTCTGGCAGAAGAAGAGATCCAGGAATGGCAAGTTCAACAGGAGAACAAGACAGAACTAGTTGGAGAAGCTACCCACCTAGGTTGACAGGGATGAATTACTGGTGTTTCACTAAGATTCAATAACTGAAATGGTTTTTCATGTTTCTATTTACCATCAGTTCTTGATTTCCTGGGGAACACACATAAACCCACTCCTATGTTCTTGAAGATCCATTTCTAGAACAGTCAACACCCTGAACCTAAACTAGGTCCTGCTCAAGTCTAAAAAGGTTCAACTCTGTAATGAGCCTATGTTGACATTTGAAAGTATTAAGCGAGGTCAGAGGATTGGCCAAGAGCAAGAGAATAAAAGTTAAAAGCGAAGCAGCAGAGAGTGAAGCCACATTAACCTGGACAGATGAGGAAATATTCTTGGCTCTTCAGTGTCAATTCCCGACTGTCCCAAATGCTCCCTCTCCCCCACCAAAAGGGCTTCCGCAGGGAGATAAGCGGCCATTCCAGAGAACAACACAGGAGGAACCGGTGATCCAGCACTGGTTCTTCTGACTGCTTCCAACAGCTGCTGCTTGAATTTAATTCAAAAGTAACGCCTAACAAAAAAAGTTTTGTGCAAAACGGAAAGATGGGGTAGAGGGGAACCTAGAGATTAAGACTTAAGAGGTTTATCAACCAATCATAACTTACAGGGGAAAACCAACATTTACAAAACAACAGGAAATTGGAAATTTGCTGGATAGTTGATGACATTAAGGTATTACTGCTAATGTTTCTAGGAATGATGATAAAACTATGGCCTCTGAGTCCTCCTCTCTCGGAGGTCCGTGCTCCAGTATTACTGGGTAAGTGCCAGATAGCGCTCAATATGACCTGGAAGAGGCGAAGGCGGCCTGGGTGGAGATGAAGGAAGGTGGGCTATGCAGGGGGAGGTGCTGAAGCAGAATGACAGGCCCACAGGGAGTTCTACTCTTGTCTCCATTTTTATAATGTTTAAAATTTTCCATTAAAAAAATGTTAAAAAATGAGATAAGGCCTGACTGATGCACAAAAAGTTACACAAGAAACAAATGAGTTGATTTCCATCAGGTATGAAAGAATCCCCTGATTGTTTCCCCAGAGTGCCTTCACAGAGTCAATTTCCCTACTGAACTGGCAATGCTACTTTCAAGGCAACAAATATTTGACAGAAGAGAAGGGGCAAAAAAGCTTTCAAGTTAGAGGGTCAAACTGCTGTAAACTGAAGTTTAAACTGAAGACACATCACAGCTGAAATGGTTTCAATCAAAGTGACAACAGGATTTGCTTTACAAAAGTTCTATTTACACATCTATTAGATAAAGCAAGTACACCCATTTCAAAATACGTCCATATTTGAATGCACATCTGAGTACCATTCAGCAAGAAGTTTTAAGAGAACTTCAGTTTAATAAACAAAGCTAAATGGGGAGAATTTAAGTTCGCACTTGACATGGAATTTAAACAAACCCAAAGGGCTGAAACTCAATATTTAGACAAAGAACAAGTTCACTCGTCACTAGGCAAAGAAAATGGTCCACGGCAGGTGGCACACAGAATTCCTATAAAACAAGTGTCACAAATATTTTGCTTTTAGGAAACATAAAACAATGGGTTGACGTGTCATTTACAAATACATAATATAAAAACGCACAGCCCCCTTGAACAAAAACCCATCAAATGTTTTTTATGTGACTCCCCCTATCCCCACCCCTTTACTAAAATAGGCCATTCTGGTGAATTACTAGTATCTGCCATTTTGTCTTTCAAAAATTAAAAGAGTGCCGGGCACATGTGCTGTGCAGGGTGTAAGAGAAGTGTCTTATAAAAAGGGGCCAGAGTTGGCCAAAAACATTAGTTAGGACAAGTGGGTCTCAAAACGGTGTGTTCGAGTTTCACTTCTGTTTCTCTCTTTAAGACACAAAAATATCTTAGAAACTACACTCTGTGCCCAACGTGTGGAGTGATCCTTTTCCTCCTATTGCCCTCAATATGAGGGAGCACTTGAAGCCTTTCCTTGGACCCCCTTTCCCTTCCTGTCTAAACCAGAGGAAAATACGTGGGAGCGGGCGCTGCCCCGGGCTCTTCCATACCCAGGGTACAGCTGGGTGCGTGGTGGTCTTCCCGGCCAGCATGAAGTAAGGCATTTCCCTTCTCTGAGAGTACCGTTCACTTTCTCAGAAGCAACTTGGCAAAATCGGCATTGGACATCTTGGGTGCCTCGGTGGCCGCTGAGGTGGTGACTGCCGGCTGTGGGGCAGGGCCGTTCTCGGCCTGAGCAACCAGAACGCTCGTGCGTTGCAGGGCGCGAGGCAGCAGAGAAAGCTGGGTCCTTCCCTTCCCCCGCCTGGAAGAGCAAACACTGCATGTACCCCCTCAAGGCAACAGTTCGTGGGCCCTGGTTTATTTGTGAAAATAAGCCAGGACAGTCTTCAATCACTCAAAGTTAAAAGGTGACAGACAAAAAACAAGACGGACAAGACAATCCTGTCTCCTTAATTTTGGCTATTACGTAAAAATCACTTTAACCAACTTTGCCTTTTTCACAGTTTTGGCAAGAGCCAACCCTGTGCAATACAGTCACCCACAGGACCGACAAAATGGCAGCCATCTTTCAGACGTCACCAAATAACCTTGCAATTCTGCTGTCTCTTCCCTGTCGGGTGAGACCACAGCCTGTCTGATTACAGCTGGAGCTGCACACTCCCCTGGCAAGCACACAGCTGTCAGGTTACGTTTTAAACACGTATGGATTCAATGTGCAAAGAAGACTTTAAAATAAGCACTGCCTGAAAAAAATCTGACCTTAAAGAAACCCCAAGTGTAAACTGGCAAACACCAGGAGGAGTTCCACTTCGGGGCTTGCACTCTGCCCAGGCCGGCTCCTGACACCCTGCACCAGGGAACTCCAGTGGACAGCAGGCCCTGACTTTCTGTCCTAACCAGCTTACTAACAGGGAACAAATTCATCATGGCAGCAGCCAGGACAAAGTCTGCACTGGGCTGACATGCAAACACTTACGCTCCATATATCTGCCGTGGCACCAGGGGGCCACCTGATGCTTTCCTTGCCTCTGGCTTCTCTGGAACTTTCCTCTGAGGAGGATTGCTGATGGCCACTTTGATGACGTTCTCTTTGATAGTCATGCCGTCCATCTTCATTACAGCCTGCGACGCCTGGGATTCATTCTCGTACTCCACATAGGCCAGGCCCTGAAAGAGGCAACAGCCGGAGCAGGGTCAGGGGCTGCAGAACCAGGACGCAACTTCCACCCTCAGGTCAGGAGGCCAGTACGGGGCAGGCGCCCCATCATCGGGCTGCCTCCCCCACCACCATCCTCTGTCTATAGGTTTATGTCCCTGCTGCACTCTTCCTCCCTGTTTCTGCAACTGCCTGTAACTTCAGAGAACCTTTTTAAGTTCAGTACATCTTGTGCTTACTCCAGCAAAAAATAAAGAAGGACGAACCAGTATAAATCCAGCAAACATATGAGGTGGCCTGGACACAGGTGAGCACCCAGGAGCCCGGGTGAGCCCTGTGTCTCTGTGCCTTCGGCCCCTCCCTTATTTCACACTCCCCAACTGGAGTATTAATCTGGATGGGGGCGGTTAAAGAGGTAATCCAAACTAAAGCTTAAGCAACACTATTCAAAATGTGCTGCAAAAAGGACTTAACAAGGAGTGACGTCAGCATCATGGCAGAGTGAGATTCCCTCTTTGAATCTCTGCCCGCTACGACACAACGAAAACATCATTCACATTCCAACAGAGCTCAATCAAACACTACGAAGGACTTCTAAGAAACCCCTGCTGCCATACATCGGACAGTGGAGGCGCAGGAAGCCCAAAAGGACGGGAGGAGAGGTAAGAAGTTGTACTCCCCCTCCCCAATCGATCGGCAAAGACAGTGCGGTCCGCAGACAGAGGGGGGAGGGGCGGCCCACAGCGGGGAAAACTATCGCCATCCAGGTGCTCTCACAGACTGTCGCGAGATCCCCACTGGGAAGCGACGACGGACTGTTTAGGGGGTGTAGCAAACACCCTAAGAGAGCCAGAAAGGAAACCCCCGGGTCAAGCAGGAGAAAGAGAGGACCCCTCCCCCCACACGCCCGGCGTTTCAGCATAATCCCTCCGGAGGCTGCAGCCGCCTCAGAGCAAACCACTCGCGATCTCCATCCAGTGGCAGCAGGGGGAAACTGCAGGACCAACTTTATCATGAGGGGAAAAAATAAGGCTGTCCCCGTCGGATCCTTGAGACAATTTGTCAGTGCTACAGACCAAAAGGAAAATGACGAACACCCAGAAACCAACCCTGAAGGCACAGAATTTGATAACCTGAATGAGAGAGAATTCAAAATAGCTATCATAAACAAACTCAACGAAATACAAGAGAACACACAGAAACAAATCAACGAATTCAGGGATTATGTCACAAAAGAGATTGAAACCCTAAAGAAAAACCAATCAGAATTATTGGAGGTGAAAAACAAAATCAACGAGATAGTGGAAAAAATGGAGTCTTTAAAGAGCAGAACTGACGATATGGAGGAATGAATTAGCACTATTGAGGATAGCCACGCAGAAATGCTCCAGATAGAGGAGGAGAGAGAGCTAAGACTAAAAAGAAATGAAGAAATTCTTCGAGAAATATCAGACTCAATGAGGAAAAGCAACATAAGGATAATAGGTATTCCAGAAGGAGAAGAAAGAGAAAAAGGAGCAGAAAGTTTGTTCAAAGAAATAATAGCTGAGAACTTCCCCAACCTAGGGAACAAGAGGGAAATAACAGTGAATGAAATCAATAGATCACCTAAATATATAAACAGGAATAAAAAATCATCTCGCCACATAGTAGCAAACTTGAAAAATACCCGTGACAAGGAAATAATATTGAAGGCAGCTAAACAAAAAAACAAAATAACATACAAAGGAAACCCCATCAGGCTCTCAGCTGATTTCTCGACAGAAACTCTACAGGCTAGGAGAGACTGGAATGATATCTTCAAAATAATGAAAGACAAAAACCTTCAGCGAGAATACTTTATCCAGCAAAAATATCCTTCAAATACGATGGAGAAATAATAACTCTCCCTGATAAACAAAAGCTAAGAGAGTTCGTCACCACAAGACCCCCCACTACAAGAAATGCTCAAGAGGGCCCTTAGGCCTGAAAAAAAACAAATGAGAAAGGGGATACAAAGATTTCAGCAAGGAGACTAAACCAGAACAAACTACAATTGGATAACATCAAAAATTAACTCAAGCTCATCACTGGAAACACACATTCATGACACAATCTGGAATAAAGAGATAACAAACAAGGAGGGGAAGAGGTAAGGGATTGAATCGACCCAGCGTCAGGAAAAAGGAGGCATCCAAAAATGTACTTTCTTATCCAGGAGATCGCTTATATAAACCTCACGGTAACCACTAAACAAATAACCAGAAGAGAACCACACATGGCAAATAAAGAGAAAACCAAGAGAATGAGCATGCAGAAATACCAAATTGAATTTGCAGTCCGAAACACAAGGGACAAGAAACGAAGGAAATGCAAAAGAACCAGAAGATGAACAATAAAATAGCAACATTAAACCCTCATATATCAATAATCACTCTAAATGTAAATGGATTGAATTCTCCAATCAAAAGACACAGAGTGGCAGGATGGATTAAAAACCAAGATCCAACTATCTGCTGCCTCCAGGAAACACATCTCAGCTCTAAAGACAAACACAGACTCAAAATAAAAGGATGGAAAACAATACTCCAAGCTAATGGCAAACAAAAGAAAGCAGGAGTAGCCATACTTATATCAGACAAAGTAGACTTCAAGATAAAAAAGGTAATGAGAGACAAAGAAGGGCAATATATAATGATAAAAGGGACACTTCACCAAGAAGACATAACACTTATAAATATCTATGCATCCAACACAGGAGCACCAAAGTACATAAAACAACTGCTAAAAAACCTTAAAGGAGATATTAACAATAACACAATAATAGTAGGGGATCTTAACACCCCCCCTTACATCCAGACAAAAGATCAATAGATCATCCAGACAAAAAGTCAATAAGGAAATAATGGACTTAAACGAAAAACTAGACGCAATGGACTTAATAGATATATACAGAGCACTCCACCCAAAAAAAGCAGAGTACACATTCTTCTCAAGTGCACATGGAACATTCTCAAGGATAGACCATATATTAGGAAACAAGGCAAACCTCTATAAATTTAAGAAGATTGAAATCATTACAAGCATCTTTTCTGATCATAATGCTGTGAAACTAGAAATCAACTGCAAGGAAAAAACTAGGAAAGGGACAAAGATGTGGAGACTAAACAACATGCTACTGAACAACCAATGGGTCGTTGATGAAATTAAAGGAGAAATCAAAAGCTATCTGGAGACAAACGAAAAGGAAAATACACCATACCAACTCATATGGGATGCAGCAAAAGCAGTCCTGAGAGGGAAATTCATACCAATACAAGCTCACCTTAACAAACAAGAAAAATCCCAAATAAATAACCTTAAATTGCACCTAACAGAATTGGAAAAAGAAGAACAGACAAAGCCCCGAATCAGCAGAAGGAGGGAAATAATAAAAATCAGAGCAGAAATAAATGAAATTGAAACCAAAAAAAACAGTAGAAAGGATCAATGAAACAAAGAGCTGGTTCTTTGAGAAGATAAATAAAATTGACAAACCCTTAGCCAGACTCACTAAGAAAAAAAGGGAGAAGACTCAAATAAATAAAATTAGAAATGAAAGAGGAGAAATTACAACAGACACCACAGAAATACAAGGGATTATTAGGGAATACTATGAAAAACTTTACGCCAACAAATTGGACAACCTAAAGGAAATGGACAAATTCTTGGAAGCGTACAACCTCCCAAAACTGAATCAAGAAGAAATAGAGAATCTGAACAGACCAATCACAAGTAAAGAGATTGAAACAGTAATCAAAAACCTCCCACAAAATAAAAGCCCAAGACCAGATGGATTCCCTGGAGAATTTTATCAAATGTTCAAAGAAGATTTAGTACCTATCCTTCTCAAACTATTCCAGAAAATAGAGGAAGATGGAATACTTCCCAACACATTCTATGAGGCCGACATCATCCTGATACCAAAGCCAGACAAGGACAATACAAAGAAGGAAAACTACAGGCCAATATCACTGATGAACACAGACGCAAAAATCCTCAACAAAATATTGGCAAACCGAATACAGCAATACATCAAAAAGATCATACACCACGATCAAGTGGGATTTATACCAGGGACACAGGGATGGTTCAACATCCGCAAATCAATCAACGTGATACACCACATTAACAAAATGAAGAATAAAAACCACATGATCATCTCTATCGATGCAGAGAAGGTATTCGACAAGATCCAGCACCCATTTATGATCAAAACTCTCAACAAAATGGGTATAGAAGGAAAGTACCTCAACATAATAAGGGCCATATATGACAAACCTACAGCAAACATCCTACTCAACGGGGAAAAACTGAAAGCCATTCCTTTGAGGACAGGAACAAGACAAGGGTGCCCACTCTCACCGCTCTTATTCAACATAGTGCTGGAAGTGCTGGCCAGAGCAATTAGGCAAGAAAAAGGAATAAAAGGACTCCAAATAGGCAATGAAGAAGTGAAACTCTCACTATTTGCAGACGACATGATCTTATACATAGAAAACCCAAAAAATTCCATCGGAAAACTACTAGAAATAATCAACAACTACAGTAAAGTGGCAGGGTATAAAATCAACTTACAAAAGTCAATTGCATTTCTATATACCAACGATGAAACAACAGAAAGAGAACTCAAAAAGACAATCCCATTTACAATTGCAACAAAGAGAATAAAATATCTGGGAATAAATTTAACCAAGGAGGTCAAAGACCTATACAATGAAAACTATAAGACACTATTGAAAGAAATCGAGGAGGACATAAAGAAATGGAAAAATATTCCATGCACATGGATTGGAAGAATAAATATAGTTAAAATGTCCATTCTACCTAAAGCAATCTACAGATTCAATGCAATCCCAATCAGAATCCCAATGTCATTCTTCACGGTAATAGAACAAAAACTACTGAAATTCGTATGGGGCAACAAAAGAGCCCGAATAGCTAAAGCAATTCTGAAAAAAAAAGAACAAAGCTGGAGGCATCACAATCCCTGATTTCAAAATATACTATAAAGCTACAGTAATCAAAACAGCATGGTACTGGTACAAGAATAGACACACAGATCAATGGAACAGAATTGAAAGCCCAGAAATAAAACCACACACCTATGGAGAGCTAATCTTCGACAAAGGAGCAAAGAACATGGAGAGAGGGAAGTCTCTTCAATAAATGGTGCTGGGAAAATTGGACAGCCACATGCAAAAGAATGAAAGTAGACCATCTCCTATCGCCATATACAAAAATCAATTCAAAATGGATCAAAGACCTCAAAGTGAGACCTGAAACTATAAAACTCCTGGAAGAAAATATAGGCAGTACACTAATTGAGATCGGACATAAAGGGATCCTTCTGGATTCCACGTCTACCCAGACAAGGGAAACAAAAGAAAAAATAAACAAGTGGGACCTCATCAGACTAAAGAGCTTCTACAAGGCAAATGAAACCAGGATCAAAATGAATAAACAACCCACCAGCTGGGAGAAAATATTTGCAAATCGTTTGTCTGACAAGGGATTAATCTCAGTAATATATAAAGATCTCATACAACTGAGCAACAAAAAAACAAACAACCCGATCAAAAAATGGGCAGAGGATATGAACAGACATTTTTCCAAGGAAGAGATACAGATGGCCAATAGACACATGAAAAGATGTTCAACATCACTAATCATCAGGGAAATGCAAATCAAAACTACACTAAGATATCACCTGACACCGGTTAGAATGGCTATAATCACAAAGACAAATAACAACAAATGCTGGAGAGGTTGTGGAGAAATGGGGACCCTCATTCACTGCTGGTGGGAATGCAAACTCTATGGAAAACAGTATGGAGAGTCCTCAAAAAATTAAAAATAGAAATACCGTATGATCCAGCAATCCCACTCTTGGGCATCTACCCAATGGACATGAAATCAACCATCACAAGAGGCGTATGCACCCCTATGTTCATTGCAGCATTATTCACTGTAGCCAAGAAGTGGAAGCAACCCAAGTGTCCCTCGACTGATGATTGGTTAAAGAAGATGTGGTATATACATACAATGGAATACTACTCAGCCATAAGAAAAGACACAATTGTCCCATTTGCAACAACATGGAAGGACCTAGAGGGTATTATGTTAAGTGAAATAAGCCAGAGAGAGGACAGACACTGCATGAACTCACTCATATATGGAATATAAGTGAACACACGGACAGAGAGAACTGACTGGTGGTTACCAAGGGGAAGGGGGGTGGGGGGGGCACAAGGGGTGAAGGGTTACATCCACAAGGTGACGGACAAACAAAAATGTACAACTAAAACCCCACAGTGTTATAAACCATTAAGACATCAATAAAAAAAAATGGTAAAGAAAAAAAGGACTTAACAAGAGGGGCAGCCCAGTGGCATAGCCATTAAGTTCACCCACTCCACTTCAGCGGCCCGGGAGTCAGGTTCAGATCCCAGGCAGGGACCGACACAACGCTTGTCAAACCATGCTGTGGCAGCGTCCCATGCAAAGTAGAAGATGATGGGCACGGATGTTAGCCCAGGGCCAGTCTTCCTCAGCAAAAAGAGGAGGATTGGCAACGGATGTTAGCTCAGGGCTGGTCTTCCTCACAAAAAAGAAGGATTTAAGGCGAGGCTAAGGACTAGAGGGGAGGACATCATGAGGGGATGCCAGTAGAGGGACTTGAGGAGATGGCTGGAGGCCTAGTGAAAAGAGGAGTCTGGGCAGGAGGAAGGAGACTGCAGAGGAGGAGACCTCACCCCAAGGCCCCACAGCCTGGGGTCCACACTGTGGCCCCTGCTAATTCGTGGCAGTGTTTTTCAAAAGCTTTAGTACTAAATGATTCCAAACGTAAGTCGAGCCCAGTGTACCTACCCTTCTGTTAACTTATTTGTTTCTCAGCAGACAAACTAGGAACTCACTCCCTCCAGAACCAAACCATCTCTGAACAGATGCAAAAGTGGCTCTCCCCAAGGCTCAGGAGGCCAATGCCACCCGCTCAGACTCTGACCTTTGGTTTGCCAGCCCGGTTGGTCACCAGCCTGATGTCCCTCACGGTGCCATGAGCCTTACAGATCTCTTCTAGTTCCTCTTTCGTGCAGGAAAAAGGGAGACCTGAGACAAACAGCTTGTGTTTCTCCAGGGCAGTGCTGTACCTGAACACCTGCAGGAAGAAGGGAGGGAAAGAAAGTCAACGACAAGCCCCAGCCCTGCAGGCCGCCCTCCAGCCAGTACAGCCTCGTCCACAGGCCTCGCCCCAGCCAGAGACCAGAGCCAACTTTGGGGGCTGGGAAGTGTTAACTGGGCCACCCTGGGCAAGTCACTTAACCTCTCAAAGCCTCCACTTCCTCTTCTATAAAATGGCAGGAATAAAAGTCACGTTCTCAGAGTCTGGGTGAGGATCCAACAAGGTAATATACAAAACACTCAGCCCATCCCTTGTTATTCCTAACTGTTCAATGGAAAGTAGCCATTAGTACAATCCCTAATTTTATCATCATTTGTCAACTAATGCAAGCTCCAAGTGACCAAGCCACGAGTCAGACCTCAGTTAACCAGCTCAGAACAGATGTTGGTTAATGTGGAAGTTTAGTTCTTAACAGAGTATAGAAATCCCACATATATTCTAAATATTACTTGCTGCGGGTAAAAAGTATCTGTAGTCTGCCTACAGCAACCCTGCATGAAAGGCATTCTTTTTTCCACAAACATACCTTAAAATCGGGATTTTTGCTCTTATCCACACAGGGGGAAACAAACATTGGCCTCCCTTCTACATTCTTCCGGTCCAACTCCAGTGCCTGCAGGGCTGACTTCTCTTCTTTAAACTCCACATAGCAGTAGCCTCGGAAATCGCCCCGGTTGCTGAAAATGGGGCGGACCTCCACCACCTCCCCACAGGCCTCAAAAAGCGGCCGGAGCTTCACGTCCGGCTCCCCCATGCTGTACGGCAGGTTGCTGACAAAGACGGTGACGCTGTCCTTGCTGCTGTCATGAAGCACCTTGGGCACATCCTTCCTCAGGGCGGCCGCCCTCTCCTTCTGCTTTGAGGGGGAGTCGATATCCACGGGTGCACTTTTCCCAAAGAGTCCTGTTTTTGCTTCCAGGTCTGGTGCTTCTCCAACCAGAGGAACGCTGTTCCCAACCCTTCTGCGTTTGAAAGGCTGCTCTACAGGTTGTGAGGAGAAAAGCAGCAACGATTAATTCACTGTTTCTTCTCTTCAGTGAGCGTCTGATGTAGGTGTGAGAGGAAGTGCTCTTCCCACTACATGTGGCTGATCTCTAACAGCTACACTGAGGTGCACGCACCACGCCCTCTGTCAAGGCTGTCTTGACCCACCTGACTTGTCCCACTACTTTCTGGGCCCCAATTACATTCAGGTAAGTGGACTAAATCAAGTGCAAGTGATAACGTAAGTCCTCATCATCCACTCTGAATTCTGTAAAAGGTTGGGGGTCTCCAAGTTCCGACAGTAAATCCAGAGCCCTCTCCTAGAAAGCCCAGGGCAGCCATGGTGGGAGGGGGCCTGGGGACGTGCATTCAAACAAGCACCTTAGGTGACTGAAGTATGTGCTCCACAGGTCACACTCTGGAAAGTGCTACAAAGCACTATTGTTGCTAAAAACTTCCAATATTGTCTTACGTCCTTCAAGAGACAGCTGAAGGACAATTATTCACTACTCACAGCAAATGCCCAGCTGTTTAGTGCCTCATGCTTTGCTGACACCAGTTCTCCGCCTGGCTTCCCTTCCCTTCTTTTCCAGCAGACAGTCACTCACTCCTACCCCCAGGTGCCCGGGTGCATGCATCACTTCCCCACGAAGTCTTCACTGCAGGGAGCTGCCCCACTAGCGCCTTCTCTGGCCTTCACCATATTCGCACCTACAGCTCCCACAGTCCCAATTACATGCCACTGTGGTCACATGTCACATTTGCCTTATCCTGCTAAACCGGGAGCTCTGAAGGGCAGTGAGCTACCTACAGTCATGTCTGAAGGCCCTAAAAACATGTGCAGGAAAGGTCAATTGAATGACAACTCCATTACTATTTCCCTCTGGTCAACAACTTTGTACTAGGAAAGTGTATAGAGTCCTTTCATGTCTAGAGACAATTCTTTACCTTGACTGACTTTGCTGAAATAAATCTGACCCACGCTTGCCTGTGCCTGAAGTTGCAGGGGTGACAGCAACCCTGGTTGGAAAAGTCTATCAAGTCAAAACTATTAGGTAGGGCCGAACAAGGTAGGTGTCTGTGCAGGGCGGGGCTGCAGTGGAGGTGCGGGATGCTGGAGCCTGAGTGGATGTCCACGCCTGGGGCAGTGACAGGGACCGCGTGGGGTACGGGAGCCCGAGCGGGGTGAGGGCCACCACACAGGAGAGCAGTGGTGGCAAGGGCACAGCATAGTGAATGGGCCCCAAGTGGACAGGCAAGGCTGCCTGTGCAGGGCAGCGCCTGGCACAGGGCGTGGGGCCCGAGCAGGGGAGGAGGGTGCCTACACGGAAGGTACGCAGGGACAGGAAGGGTGATGGGCACCATGCAAGCGACCTGTTCTCAAATGGTTTAAGAAAAAGCTTCCTTGCACTGTTTTTGCCACTGCTCTGGAAGTCAGAGATGTTCTAAAATAAAATTTCTGAAGAGCTTTACCGTCTTCATCATCGCCCCACTCCTTCTCGTCGTCCTCGTCTGCTTTGCGCTTGTCCGCACCTCTGGTCTTTTTCTTCTTCTTCAGCGCCTTCTTCTCGGCCCGGGCCTTCCTCCGTTGCTCAGCCTTTTCTTCTTCTTGCTGAGCAAGGGCTGCTTCCTTCTCTGCAGCCTGGAAAATCAGGAATACAACGCATCACTGATGCAGCAATCACGTGAACTCTCCTGGCTTGTGATGAGAGGAGTGGTGGAAGGGGGCAGGGAGGGGAATCCATTCCCCAGTGAGAGGAAGAGATCACAAGAAAGACAAGGAGAAGGACGTGCTCACCACTTCCTCCTGCCAAGGCTTATTCAGGCTTCTGAGGATGCTGTATCTCAAGTCTACGGTATGTTTCACAACATCCCCACTAATTATTCACCAAAAGAAAAAAAATCTATAAAACTGGGGCCCTAAATTGGAGGTGTTCATGTTCCAATCACTAGGCTGAGGCTCTGTTTTCATCTATTCCAGTAAACTTTAGGGCCAAAATTCCCCCACTACATAAAAAAAGTATTTAGGGGCCAGCCAGGTGGCATAGTAGTTAAGTTCGCACGCTCTGCTTCGGCGGACCAGTTCGCGGGTTCAGATCCCAGGCGTGGACCTATGCACCACTCATCAAGCCATGCTGTGGCAGCATCCCAGATATAAAATAGAGGAGGATGGGCACGGATGGTAGCTCAGAGCCTATCTTCCTCAGCAAAAAAGAAAAAAAAAACAGTATTTATTGTTGGGGCTAAAGTTTTAAGCTAATCTAAAAAGATGATACAAGACAGGCCTAAATATTGATTCAAATATTTCATAATTAATACACTGAGTAAAAGACAATTCTTAAGAGGACCTCAAAGATTTTAACAAGAAATGTTCATACCAAACAGTCAACATAGCTATCAGGGGTTCCAAAGACTATAAATAAATAGCATCATTACCTTAATTCTCTGCTCATTGACACGAGCTAATCGGGTTTCGGTTTTCTGAACAGCTATATCCCAATCTTCTAAAGTACCTGGATAGAAAGAGAAGCAAACTTTCACTTTTTAAGATTTTGATGGATATACTAATAAAAAATTTTCTTCATTTCCCCACACCTCCAGAAGAGATCTCTCCCATCAGACAATAAGAACTGGAGAGTCAGCTCCCCATTTTAAGATTTCATTATGCAGGCCTGAAGTTTTAGAATGCAAGTTGTCCTTCCAGGTGTATTTAAAACATCCCTTCTCTTTCAGAAAAGAGACCTGAAAACCAGAATATGATCTATTACAGGCTCTCCATGGCAAAGATTATGAAACACATTCTCAATGCAAAAGGTACAAGACATTTATATCAAGACTGAAGAATTTTAAGAGCTCCTTAAATGATAAATGTTGGGGTGTTCTGTAATTTGTGGTTGTTTGGGTTTTTCATTTCAAGTTCTGAGGGGTTTACACCCTAAATTGAGACCAACACCCATGGATAAATTCTCTCCTTTCCCACTAGAAATTTAACACTGAGGCTCTGAAATTTGAGAAGCGATGCCCACGACCAAAGGACACATTCAGCCGCTAGCCTCTCTGCGCTCCTGCAGAGACATTGTGCTGGAGCAGAGGTTCTCAACTGGAGCCCTCCTGACCCCGGGGAGCGTTCAGCAACGTCTGGAGACATCTCTGGTAGTCGTGACTGGGGCAGGGAGGAGTGCTACGGGCACCCAGTAGGGAGAGGCCAGGGACGCTGCTAATGGCCTTACAACGCCCAGGACAGCTCCCACAAAGAATCACGAGAACCCCGTGCTAGAGCTACATCCCAGAGAGTCCTTGTATGTGGAGAATGTTGAGAGGACTCGCTCTCACTGGGGTGCACCACGTGGCAGTCTAATCACAGAGCCCCACTTGAGGGGCTGTAGCCGTAAACACAGCCTGTCCTGACAGACTGCAGTCTGGAGACCAAATGGTAAATGGGACGGACTCCCAGCCAGAGCAGAAAGCCGAGGGTCCCCACCTTCTGTCCTCTCCATGGTGAGCAGTACTTCACAGACGTGTTCTGGATAATCACTGGTGCACTGGACAGCCCGGTGCAGAGCCTTCCTGCAGTGCTGGGTGTCACCGTGTGCCCTAGGGCAGAAAACAAACAGCTGCTCCCACCAGGGCACAAAGCGGAAGGCACAAAGGGAGGGGCAGTCTTCTCTCAGTAGTGCCATAGGCTCAGAAGCTCTGTGACAACTCCAGCTTCTGAGGAGAATCTAATTTCCAGAACTATCCACAGCTATTCATACCACTGCTAATTTTAATGTCTTCTCCTTTTTCCGCAAGAGTCAAAAACTGAACCTTTCTTCTAAACCACTCTTTCCCTTAGCAAGTAGGTGCCACTAAAACCTGCATCTGGAACAGTGGTCTGCAACCAGGTGTTCTGCCTTCACGGTATTTCACCTGTGCAATACACGTGAGGGAAATCTAAGAACTCGATCTAACTTGATCAAGTGCCTAGAGAAATTCCACAGTGCAGTCCTACCCAAGGGAAGAAATAACTAATCCAGGGGACTGTCTGATTTCACGCCGAGTCAGATCTTTCTGCGCTGACACGGAAAGATATACTGCTAATCACTATAGTTATAAAACAATATTCTCTGAATCACAACATTATGAAACACTGTTCTCATTTCTGTTTTTAAAAATTTTACAAATACATTTTAGGACATTAAGAAACAATTTAGAGCAGTGGTTCTCCAAGTACGATCGATGGACCGATCGATGGACCACTGAAGGGCTGCAAAGTCCAAACTACCTGCCCAACACCAAAACAGTATTTGACTTCTTCACGTCCTGACATGTGCACCGATGGAGGGAAGCTACGGGGGCTCCTGGCACAAGTCAAGGCGGTACACGTCTTTTAGCATTCTGTGTGACAGGACAGACGCACACATATAGCGCTGCTTCGTGCACATCGAAGTACAACGGTTGTCACAAAGAAGACATGTTATTGTTTGGGTTGCAAGCTGAACTAGTTACTTTTTTCATGGAACATCATTTTTACTTGAGAGAACAGCTGAGTGACAAAAACTATGGTTATTCAGACTTGGGCATTTGGCAGACATTTTTAAAAACTAATGAAGTGACTCCATCACTGCAAGGAAAACCACTGACGGTACTTGTTGCCAGTGATAAAATTCAAGCTTTTGAGTGAAAATCAGAATTTTGGAAAACTTGCATCTGCCAATCTGAGTCAGTGAGGATATGAACAAATGCGGTTTTTTTATACTGTATAATGAAATGAGTCAATGTTCGGAAGGGCTGCATGACTGAGTGAAGCAGCATTTCCAAAGAACCATGCTCGGGTAAAAGGTCCACTCAAAGTGCAAAACAGACCAATGGATATTAATGTAAGAGTCTGAAAAATTCACTGAGATGCTTTCAGATTCCACGTTGCAACTGACTTTTAGGAAACTATGACTTGTTGAATTTTGCTGCAGTATGAAAGAATATCCACAATTATCTGAAAAGGCTATTAAAACACCCCCTTCTCTTTTCTAACCTCATATCTGTGTGAGGCCAAATTTTCTTCACATTCTTCAATGAAAACATCACAACAGAGTGAATGCAGAAACAGATACGAGAATCCAGTGTCTTCTTCTAAGCCAGACTAAGGATACTTGTGAAAAATATAAAACAAAGTCACTTTCCTCACTAAGTTATTTTGGGGTTTGTAAAATGGTCATTTTTCATAAAAAATATGTTATTTATGTTAAATGTAATAAACATTATTTTTAAATGAATAAAAATATTTTTTAAATTTCTCAGTTTTATTTTCTAATATGGTAAATATTGCTATACCTCACATCAACAAAAGCTTTTGGGGGTCCTCAGATTTTAAGAGTGTAAAGGGGTCCTGAGACCGAAAAGTTTGAGAACTGCTGATCTAGAGGAATATTCAAGAAGCTTCAAAAATTGTCATTCTGGGGATGGGATTATAAGAAACTTTCACTTCCTATCACATATTTTTGTAAATGTTCTGACTATTTTAAATTTAAGCAAACATTTTAAATTGGGAGAAAAACTAAAATATTCAAAACAGAAAAAAGGTAATGTAGAAATATATTTATTGACATGCAATGTTCAAGAGATAGTGAATAAAAAAACTGGTCATATTCTTTTATCTTCCTCATGCTATAAATATTAGGCATAGCTTATATATTTAAAATAAGTTTAGAGGTTTATAATATGTACATTATAATTGCATTTTCATTTTTAAAAAACTTAAGCACAGAAAAATCTCTAAGAACATCCCCAAACCATTAACTAAAGGTGATTATGTCTGGATTTATCATTACAGATAATTTGGGTTTTTTTCTCTTTGCTTTTTAGAATTTTCTACTTTTCTATACAAATCAAATATAAAAAATAAATAGCTCCCCAAAAAGTCAAAGAAAACATTCATGTCCAAAAATCAAAACAAACCAAACAACAAACTGAAAGAAATGCACAGCTATAAGAAGAGCCCAGGCCCAAAACACTAAGTTCGGTTCTCTAGCCCCACCCAATAAACACACAGCCCTAATGAAAAGGGACAGGATGACAGAGGAAGGAGCCAGACCACAGTGGCAGGAGTCAGTAAGACCGAAGCCGGGGTATACCTGACAAGCACACCTCCCCCACCCCAGGTCAGTTACCTTTCCAGGTTGTAATACTCAAGCCACATGTTGGCGTACTTGGCGTTTCCTTTGGTCATGATGCTATCCCAGAGTTCCCGAGCTTTCTGCATATTATTGCACAGTCGAGCCTAAAACACATTAGCAGGCTTAGTTAGGGAAGGGCTCGAGCCTTAAGACATGGACACACACTACAAAACATACTTCCAACAGACATGCCTAAAAAGCTCCCCCTAACCATCAGTGTACAGAACTCCCTGGACATTCCTGGCCACCCTCCGTGGTAAAAGGCCCAGCCCAACCACCTCAGCCTCTGCAGCGACGAGCCTCCAGCTATCTGCCTACGCCACCTGACAACACAGAGCAGGGACCTACAGGCACTTACGACAGGACTAGCTGGTCATTTGATTTTCAGTTTTATCAAGCCTCACTACAATCATCTGAGAGGCAACGTGTGAGAAAGCCAGACTGATGCAGGAGCAAATGCTGGCTCTGCCACTAAGTGACTTGGGCAAGTTACTTGACCTCACTGAGTTCAGACACCTAGGCTTTCAAATGGTTACAACACAAACATCCCAACCAGAAACTACCTAAAAAATGTTTCTTTGACCTGATTCCCCCTCAGAGAATAAAACGTTAGAATTTGACAATTTTGTGAGCTGATCAAGGGCGGTTCCACGTCTTACTCACCGTGGGGTCCCTGGTCCAGTAATAACCTTCAACTCATCACATCCTCTAATTATTTGTCAAGTCGTCTGTCTTCCACACTAGAGGAAGCCTTACTAGCACAGGAACCGTCCCCATCTCATCTCCCCAGCACCCAGTACAGCGCCTGGCAAACAGCACACGCGTGCTGTGCTCTCAGGAATGAGGCACTGAGGGAGGGACGGCAGAGGAAGTCACTGAGTGAATGCCTGGCATGCAGACGTTGCTGCACAATTTCCACCTGGGAGCTAATATTTCACTAAGATATGGACGAATGTGCGTCAGGCTAGGTAAATAACACGAATCCTTACATAGCCCAGACCATCACCTGGGATTCTGACTCAACTTCAGCCTCTCTTTAGACAGAGGTCCTTCAAAGGTGGATGAAACTCAAAAACATTTACCTCCATCCTAGCCCAGTTCTGCATGATCATGCAGCTTGGATCTCCACTCTCATTGAAACCTTCAAGAACAGAATTAGTCAAAATTAGAAAGTAATTTAGAGACAAACAGCATTTGACTGAAAAGGCACATTCACCGAGAACAGGAAAGATGACTGGACAAGCAGCAGGCTGGGGCCACACTTACGCTCTTCCACCTCCTGTTTCAGATACTCCAAAGCACGAGTGAACGCGGACCTCAGCTCTTCTAGCTCTTTACTGGAGTCTGTCAGAAATCGCAAAAGAGGTTTGGCTTTACAAAACCAAATACCATGTCTTTTTTTTTTTTTTTTTTTTTAATTCTACACTGAAAATCCTGGGAGCCTGTTATGCACCTGGCATCATGCTGCGGACACAGAAATAAAACTGCCAGTCCCTGCCCTCACCACATAGAGGGGAGAAAGACACTGGACCAGAACACATTTCGGACAGTACACCAACAAAGGTGAGCATGGGGTGCCGTGTGTGGGACTCAACAGAGGGGTCTCCCCTAGCCGGCAGAATGGCTGAAGGCCACCTGCAGGAGTGTGCAAGTACAAGTTAGACAGGGGCGTTCCGGTTGCTATTTTTTTTTTTTGAGGGGAGAGGGGAGAAAGGTAGGGGATCCTGCAGAGGTTCAAAGTTTTAAAAGAAACACAGCAGTCTTACTTAAATAACTATTTAGGATATATAGAAGGGAGAGGAGAGAGAAATGAGATTAAAGCGGATGCAGGAGCCAGCACGAAATGTAAAGACCATCACTCTCTTCCTTTACAATCCATAGCATGACTTGTTTAAGACTTAAATAGCTAAAATTTCTGGGGGGAAAAGTTCCCAATGGCTGGTCTAGAGCATTTGCCCAATCCCAATGTATCCAGGCAACTGGGACATCTCATCATAAGATATGTCAAGAAAAAGTTCTGTTCTGATATGAAACACATGAATTTAAATACCTTGTTTGAAATCAACCCTTCTCCTCAGGTAATCAAGGTAGGCCTGCCAAATCTCCACATAATCAGTGGCCTGAATGAAGCCGGCACTCAAAGCTTTCTCGAAGGTCACTGGAGTTGAAGAAAAAGCCAGGATTTGTTGCCAATTCAAAAAGAAGCTAACGTAAAGTTATTAAGATCATTATAAAAACCTCTACTGACTATAAAATACTACATGACTTAATAACAATAGTAAGATGCAACGAAGTGAAATGAGCTAGAGAAATGTTCAAAAGAAAAGCTACTAGAGCATTGCACAAACTGTGTTCTAGAAAGGGCACGTTCCACAAGATACTCTGCAACAAAAGATATCCAGGTCAAGTAAGTGTGGAGAAAGACTATGACTTCCTGGAGAATCACAATGAATATAAGCATGTTAAAAAGCTCTAAAAAGCCAAAAATACAACCAGTTTATGTCCCACTTGGAGCCCCTTTTGTCACTAATACCCAATATCCCAAAGTAACAACCTGGGAATGCTGATTTAATGACTCTGTCACAGCTCTATGTTTCTAACTTGGGACAAAAAGCTAAGAAGTCTTCCCACAAAACATTCGCACCAGAAATTGCTCGGTGATCAACTCCATGTCTTTCCATGGCCAAGAGGTACCGACTCCACAGGGCGACCGTCCAGGGGCAGTTTCTAACAGCACGATTATGTACAGACAAAACCAAGTCCTTCACTTTCAGGTGCCGATCCTATGGTAAAGAATTCCAGGGTTAGAAGGTAAAATTTTAACACTTCACCATTCCTGAGACATTTCCAGCACAACCAACTGACGAAACCAATTTCCTGGAAAACATCTCTTGTGACTGGTTTCTTCAACTAAGAAATTGCAAGGGGGAGTGGGGAAGAAGAAGAAAGGTGGAGAGGGAATCTATAGACTAAAATAGCCTTGAGACATCGGCCAATCCTAACATATGGACCTTGTTTGGATCCTGATTCAAATCTTTTACATATACACATTGAAACGTACCATTTCTGGATTTGCTTCAAAATAACATGGTAGGGAGAAGTAAGTAAGGATATAGATGAAACTAGACCAGTGCTATTAGTTAACTGTTGAAGCTGAGTGATGGGTACATGAGGTTTCATTTTACTAACACATCTACATTTATGTGTTTACATTAATAAAAAGTTAAAAGAAAAAAGTAATGTTACAAAGTCCTCAATAGTAAGACTATGCAAATTTTTTACAGTTAGTGATCAGTTTAAAATAACTTAAAACATTAGGAGAACTTTTTTAGGTGAGCTAGCAAAAGGGGAATAGGAGAATGAAGGAAAATGAGAAAGAGCAGAGAGGAGCAACATGCAAAATCTCCTGGCACTCTTACTGATTTTCTTTAAATAGATCCTGAATTGGTAAAAGTAAAATGAAATCAGAACAGTTATCTTACTAGGTACTGACTGTAACGGATCCACAAGTCTGGGACAAGGCAGTTCTCCACCAGGGCACGCTCAAAGATCAACTGAATACGAGCAGGATCACCAATTTTCACCTCAAAATCGATGTATGCTTGATACTCGGCCAGCCTGGGTGCCTCTGCTTGCAACTGGGGAGAAGGAGAACTGCAATGAGCCTCTTGATATTGTCAGGAAGCACAATACATATATTAAATTCTGGAGAGACTGCTTACACCAAGAATCACCAATCCCCACTCTCAGAACCTCTGCACATCGGGGTCTACGATCTGATGGGCACAAGGGGGGTCCAAAGTGCTTATTCATGGCAGTAGTTAGAAAGGTTCTATAAACCCTTTTCTAAATCCATCCCTAGACCACAGGGAATTAAAATCTCCCATCAATCAGGAACTGAATGAAAGAGAAACACCTTGACCAATGACCACTGCTAGTCATCCTTCCAAAAGAGAAGTCACTTTCTTGGCCTACTGAGTGGAGTGAATGCAACCACACTGGAGTAATTCAGTGCCTTGTGCTAGTTCAGGTTTCTCCTTCCAAGTTATCAGCTCCTGCCAGAGCACAGGCACATGCAGAAGATGGAAGAGGCTATGCTGAACGTTTACTGATCCAAAGACACAGAATCAGGGGCTGGCCCTGTGGCGTAGTGCTCAAGTTCGGTGCACTCTGCTTCAACACCAGGGTTCTCGGTTCAGATCTCCGGGCGGACCTACACCACTCATCAGCCATGCTGTGGCGGTGACTCACATAAGTGGAGGAAGATTGGCACAGATGTCAGCTCAGGGCTAATCTTCCTCAAGAAAAAAAACAAATGAAACAAAGACATACAATCAAAATTCTTTTTAGACAAAATCCTCTTGTTCAACTTGTTTTCTCTTCAGCCACACTCTGCTGATGGCCATAACAAAGCTGAACTGGCTGAGGATTTCACTAATGAGGTTTTGTGAACTACAGCTACATACAAATCATTTACACATGAAAATGGGAGAGGGAGCATATGTGGGCCAGCAAGAGAGCACACACGCTCTGAACACAGAAAGATGATGTGTCGGAGCCTCCGTTTCTAGGAATAATGACAAATTAGTTACCCAGACACACTGTGCCATTGAAAACAACTAAAACTGCTGGATTAAATACAAAAAACATCTTGAAAATCATCAACAAACTCGCAAAGAAACAAGCAACACTAAGGACAAAATCGAAGTGAAGGCAGTTAAGCTCCGTGAAGGTTAAGCTTTTCCTGGCTTAAGATATATTAAAATTGGATCTTCACAACAATCCTATGAGGCAGGTATCATCACTGCCCCCATCTTACATTCGAGGCAACTGAGATGCAGGGAGGCTAAGTACTAGCCCAAAGTCAGAGAGCTAGTCAGTGGCAGAGCTAAAATTCAAACGTGAGGCAGCCTGGCTCTCAAAGTCTGTATTCTTACTCACTAGGCCATGAAAGAGACCAAACACAGAGCCAAGAAGCCCAATAAACCTCAAGCAGGATAAACACAAGATATCCACACCTGGACCTACTGTAATGAAACTGCAGGACATCAAACCAAACCAATGAGATCTAAAAATTGTCCAGACAGAAAAAACAAGGATTACCTTCAAAGAAGCAAGAGTGAGGCAGACAGCTGACTTCTCAACAGCAACAACAGAAGACAGAGCGACATACAGTCACACATGCTGCGTAATAACGTTTCGGTCAACGACGCACTCATACACGATGGTGGTCCCATGAGACGGTACCATATAGTTTAGGTGTGTAGTAGGCTACCCCATCTAGGTCTGCCTAAGTACACTCTATGATGTTCACACGACGACAAAATCGCCTAACGATGCATTTCTCAGATCATGTCCCTGCCATTAACCGACATACGACTGTATTCAATTGCTGAGAGAACATAACCCTCAGTCTAGAATTCTATATCCTGAGAAATTAACTTCCAAAGAGAGCAAAGTAAAGACCTTTTCAAACAAACAACAACTGAGAAAATCTGTTACCAGCAAATGTCTAGCGCAGGAGAGTCTAAAGGGTGGACTTCAAACAAAAGAAAAGTGATTCCAGATGAAAGCCCTAGGATGTAAGAAGAAAGAGCAAAGAAAGCGGGAAATGCATGCAGTAAAGATAAACAAATGGGACTGTATAATGCAAAAATAACAATGACACCTTGTGGGTCAAACAAAAAGACAAGAAATACAAGACGACAAGAGCATAAGTCTGAGGCGTGGGAAATGAAGTTAGAAGTATTCTAAGATCAACAAAGGGAAAAAATGCCACTTACCAATAATATTATTGTCCCAAAAAACACAAGCATTATTGCCAACAGAGAAAACCCAAAAGAATCTATGAACTAATATTAATAAGAATTTAGCAAGTTTGATGAAAAATACAAAAGACAAATTAATTTTATATACCAGGAACAAACAACTAGAAAGAAAATCTTTAAAAAGATATTTTCAATAGCATCAAATACCACTTATAAATACATCTAAAAAATGTGTTCAAGACACCAGATGAATTTATAAATTTATAAAATTTTACAGAGAGACAAGGCCTAAATGGCAGAGGCCTATATACCACGTTCACAGATTGGAAGATTCAATATTTAAAAGATGTAAATTCTTCCCCAACTTGATCTACAGATTCACTGCAATTCCAATAAAAAGTCAACAGTTTGTTTTTGTTTTTGTTTATTTGGTGAGGAAGATTGTCCCTGAGCTAACATCTGTACCCATCTTCCTCTACTTTGTATGTGGGTCGCCACCACAGCATGGCTTGATGAGCAGTGTAGGTCCGCACCAGGGATCCAATCCGTGAACCCTGGGCCGCCAAAGCAGAGTGCATGAACTCATTAACAGGTTGGTTTTTTTAAATAGAACTTGAAAAACTGATTCTAAATTCAATGGAAATATTAAGAGTTAAAAAAAAGCCAAGACCCTCTTAAAGAAAAACAAGGTGGATGGGATTCATGCTACCTAAGATCAAAACTTATTACAAAACTATCGTCATTATGACAGTGTCAAATAAACCAGTGGGGCAGAATAGAGAGCCCAGAATAGACCTACACATAAACGGACATCTAATCTATAACAGACGTGGGACTACACATCAGTGAGGGAGGATGGAATTATCAAAATCAGGGCTGGACCAACTGGTTCTCTGTATGGAAAAAAAGCCAACTGGACACTACCTCATGCCACACACAAAAATCAATTTCAGATGAAGACCTAAACATGAAACACAAAACAATAAACTTTCAGAAGAAAACAGAGCTAAGCATATTCATGACTTTGGAGTAAGGCGAGATTTCTCAAGCATAACAAAAGCACAAACCATAAGAAAAAGATAAATCCAATTAAAGAACTAGTCATCAAAAGATGCCATTAAAAAAAGTGAAAAGACAAACCACAAACTTGGGGGGAAAATTTCTAATACATACAACCAAAACTAAGGATTAAGATTCAGGACTCCCATGAATCAATTAGAAAAAAGGCAAATCAAAAGAAAAATGAGTCAAAGACTTTAACAGGCACTTCAGAAAAAAGGAAATCTGAATGGCCAATAGACAAGAAGAAATGCTCAACTTCATTAGTAATCAGAGAAATGCTAATTAAAACTACAATTTTAGACTCATCAGATTGGCTAAATTTTAATTACTTGAAAATTAAGCAATATCCAAGGTTGGCAAGAGCAATGAGAACTCCCAGATACAGCTGGTAGGAGTGTAAATTGATAACCTGGAAAACAGTTCATCAACACCCTATGATCCAGCAATTCCATTCATACATATATACTTAGAGAAACGTTTTTTCATGTGAACCAAGAGATACATACAAGAATGGTCAGAGCAATGCTGTTCCTCCTAGCAAAAAACTAGAAACTATCTAGCTAAGAACATGGACAAGTAAATCATGGTATACACAGACAACTTTATTGCAGGGAAAACAAATGGACTGTAACTATATTTATCAACATGAGTAAAACCCAAAAACATGTTGAATAAAAGAAAATATACAGCATGATTGCATTATATAAAAGTTCAAAAACAAGCAAAATTAATATATTAATTAAGGATAGGTTCATAGGTTGTAAAACTATAAAGAAAAGCAAGGGAATGATTATCACAAAAGTCAGGAAAGTGATTACCTCTCGGGAGAGGGAAGAGGAGGCAATCGGACAGGGGCACATAGGAGACTTCTAAGGTACTGGCAATGTTCTATTTCTTAACCTGGGTGATGGGTACACGGATGTTCACTTTATTATTAGTATGTAAACTGTATGTATACATTTATACACTCTATATATTTCACAATAAAACAAATTTTAAACATACTGTTTTACTTGCAACTATCGATCAGGGAAAAGTCTGCAGAGAGAAGTTGACTGTAAAAGAAGCCAACACTTACCAGTGCTTCTTCATAGGGTTTGTATTTCTCCAGCTGCTGCAGTGCTTTGTTATAGCTCTGAATTACCGACTCTGGAATTGGGTCTTCTGACCATTCTTCATACTCCGCAAATGTTGCCTCCATATCTATTGAAAGATGGATTCAGCCCCGTGGGTCTTGCCACTGGGTTTTATCAACCCAAACAGAGATTAAACCCTGAGACTCAGGTGCCCTCCCTCATCTGCGGCCACAGCAGATCTTACAATGGAATCTGAGCTCTTCTGCTGAGCCCAGACTGGGCCTGAGACTCTGTCTCAAAGCACTGTCCCAGACAGCCCTACCAACTAACCAATCAGAGTCAATGACACTGACAGCCACGCTTTAACAACACTTAGCCAGTGCTTCCTATGTTTAGCACTTCACATCCACTAACTCGTGCGATCCTCCCAACTCTCCGAGGCAGGTTCTATCGTGATCCCCGTTCTGCAGGTGAGGAAACCAAAGCAGGGGCTACCTCACTTGTCTACAGTTAGCAGTGGAGCAAGGCTTTGAACCCCGGCAGTCTGGCTCAAATTCATGCTCTACTCACTATGCTACGCTGCCTCAGGTTGGCATGCGAGATGAAATCTACAAGCCAGCTCAGTTCTAGCCTTTTCTGCATGTCACTTAAGGATTCGACTGGAGAGGCCCTTTACAATTTTTTAAATCAAATCCAAATACACCGTGAAGTAAAAAGAGAAATAATGCCTGGGCTCAAGTCGCCCAGAGGTGCTGAGGGTGTACAACGCATAACCACGCCTGGGGAACAGACGAGACGGCAGCACCAAACTCCTTCCATACTCAGAAAAACCCTCCCTGCACTGCTCATGCTCACAGCTGCAGAGCCTCAAAGGCTTGGCTTGCCAAAAAAATATTCACCCACAGAGGAGAATCCTCACCAAACCCCAAGAAATTCAGATATGAATACTTCCAATCGATGGTGCTTCTGAACCAAATCACCCCACAAAAGAAGGAGATAAACCCATGTAAAATCCCCACTCTGTAATGAAAGAGGTTACTTTGAAGAGAAAATGCTTATAATGGAACTCTTATTCAATCAAGTTTCCCCGGAAAATATAGGGGGTCAGTTTCCCTATGCCTTTCAGAGACCCTATCTCTGCCTCTCCAACAAGGTCTTACTGTAGGAAAGAGATCTCAACTGGGGGTGGAGAAGTCCAGCTTCTAGTCCTGCCTCTGACCCTCATAACCCTCTTGAGCATTAACAATTCAGGATACGTTTTTACCAAGGGCCTCATCCACAGCGACACTGTCCAGCGAGAATAAGAACACCAGCTACACTTGCCTCATGGGATACTGGGAAAGGCCTAATTACATGACACACCCCAAAGCGTTTTAAATACCACAAAGGGCTGGCTGATGACATGTCAGTTTCTCTTACCATAGAGTGGGATCGCCAACTGTCGCCGGAAGAGACTGTGGACTTTCTCAAGCTGTGAATCAAAGGTTTGTTCCCAGTCAAAAGGGGAAAGGAAGCCAGCTATGGGCTAAAGAAGCAAATTCGTAGTAAATGACAAACTTTGGTTCTTCCTACTTCAAAAAATATTTCAATAAATTTTTAGTTCAAACTAAAAAAATTTATATGACCTCTTACACATGAGGTATTGTGCCAAATACTGCAAGAGATACAAAAATAAATATTCTCTCTGCTACTAAGTATTTATGATGGGGAGAAAGCAAGAAGGAATATAAGAAAGTATCCAAATGACTACAATGAGGCAGAATGTAAGCATCATAAAAGCAAGTTTCATAAGTATCAAAGTACTGTGGCTTGCTTTAAGCTGGTTTTTAGGGCTGAGTTTTGTTGTGAAGAAAAAATCAGGAAAGACTCCTGGAGAAGCTGACACTTGGGATGCGTCTGCAGGCTCTCCACAGGTAACGAGAGAAAAGAAGGAAACAAGAGAAAGAAATCTCCCCCAGTTGAAGGAGCAGTGTGAGTGAAAGTATAGTGGCCAGAAAGCGCAAGAATGTTGAGGGGATCGTGGAAGCAGAGTCCACGCAGAGTTACATCTGATACTAGAAAGAGCCACAGACGTCAGCCAAAGGCGTCAGCGCCAATGCCTCAGTCAGGCGAGGCAAAGGCACCATCGCAGGTGGTCTTCAACAGGGACGCGATCAAGAGGGGACTGGACTAGTTTAAAATAACGATCTAACCATTAGACGGTTCCACTACGTGCCAACAATAACTTTGTGCGCACACACACAGTGGAGAGGGACTGTAAAATTCTATAAATCATAGTCTAAAAAGGGCAATTATGATGGGGTCAAATCTCTCACAGTTACTATTGGACACACACACACACACGAATGACATGGTTATTCTTGTGCATTCACCTGGAACCAGTAACTATTGGACACACATACACACACACACACACACACACACACACACACGAATGACATGGTTATTCTTGTGCATTCACCTGGAACCAGTAACTAAAACAGTAGTATTTTTAAGTATTGGGGAAAAAAATCGTAGGGTCATCTGCTTTTTAGTCAAAGCAAGCATTCGTGCTATTCCACAAAGACTACTGATTGTATTTACTTCACTGCCCACCAAGGGGCGGGCGAAGACCATTCTGTTAACTATGCTCTTCCAAGACCACCTCGAGAGACAGCCCCGACCAGTCAAAGGTGGCGTGGGTCCCGGAGATGGGCACTCACCCGGGCAGCTTCCACAATCGCACTTTCAAACTCCCGATAAGCCTCCCAGATGGCGAGTCCTTTGGTCATGTGTAACCCGACGGAGGAGAGAGCCCGCTCAAACACAGAGCGAACTTTCTCAAGGCCACCTTTCTGACCGATCCCACCGACTGAGTACTGGCCATACTCTAGCCAAATGTTAGGACCTAAAAATGAGAAATCTTCTATTAGTTCAGAATATGAAATACCCAAATGTCAGAACTTTTGTTCTGTTGCATAACAAAAGAAATGTGCCCACCAAGAGTACTTATTCATGCAAAAAGGTCAGAGCGTCACCAACAAGCATCCCTCTTTACCTACATTGATACTGCGGCCTGAAAGGAAAGGGTATCGTAAGCAGCATTCCTACTGGGTATCACCACTGAGATTTCACTGCGTCAGCAGTATATGCCAGGTGGTGATATGTACTGTGACCATGACTGTAATGCTCATTTATTAAAACTGCAAGAACCAGTTCTGGCCAGAGCAATTAGGCAAGAAAAAGGAATAAAAGGACTCCAAATAGGCAATGAAGAAGTGAAACTCTCACTATTTGCAGACGACATGATCCTATACATAGAAAACCCCAAAAATTCCATCGGAAAACTACTAGAAACAATCAACAACTACAGTAAAGTGGCAGGGTATAAAATCAACTTACAAAAATCAATTGCATTTCTATACAGTAACGATGAAAAAACAAATAGAACTCAAAAAGACAATCCCATTTACAATTGCAACAAAGAGAATAAAATATCTGGGAATAAATTTAACCAAGGAGGTCAAAGACCTATACAATGAAAACTATAAGACACTATTGAAAGAAATCGAGGAGGACATAAAGAAATGGAAAAATATTCCATGCACATGGATTGGAAGAATAAATATAGTTAAAATGTCCATTCTACCTAAAGCAATCTACAGATTCAATGCAATCCCAATCAGAATCCCAATGTCATTCTTCACGGTAATAGAACAAAAACTACTGAAATTCGTATGGGGCAACAAAAGAGCCCGAATAGCTAAAGCAATTCTGAAAAAAAAGAACAAAGCTGGAGGCATCACAATCCCTGATTTCAAAATATACTATAAAGCTACAGTAATCAAAACAGCATGGTACTGGTACAAGAATAGACACACAGATCAATGGAACAGAATTGAAAGCCCAGAAATAAAACCACACACCTATGGAGAGCTAATCTTCGACAAAGGAGCAAAGAACATACAATGGAGAGAGGGAAGTCTCTTCAATAAATGGTGCTGGGAAAATTGGACAGCAACATGCAAAAGAATGAAAGTAGACCATCTCCTATCGCCATATACAAAAATCAATTCAAAATGGATCAAAGACCTGAAAGTGAGACCTGAAACTATAAAACTCCTGGAAGAAAATATAGGCAGTACACTAATTGTGATTGGACACAAAGGGATCCTTTCAGATTCCATGTCTACCCAGACAAGGGAAACAAAAGAAAAAATAAACAAGTGGGACCTCATCAGACTAAAGAGCTTCTACAAGGCAAATGAAACCAGGATCAAAATGAATAAACAACCCACCAGCTGGGAGAAAATATTTGCAAATCGTTTGTCTGACAAGGGATTAATCTCAGTAATATACAAAGATCTCATATAACTGAGCAACAAAAAAACAAACAACCCGATCAAAAAATGGGCAGAGGATATGAACAGACATTTTTCCAAGGAAGAAATACAGATGGCCAATAGACACATGAAAAGATGTTCAACATCACTAATCATCAGGGAAATGCAAATCAAAACTACACTGAGATATCACCTTACACCGGTTAGAATGGCTATAATCACAAAGACAAATAACAACAAATGCTGGAGAGGTTGTGGAGAAACGGGGACCCTCATTCACTGCTGGTGGGAATGCAAACTGGTACAGCCTCTATGGAAAACAGTATGGAGAGTCCTCAAAAAATTAAAAATAGAAATACCGTATGATCCAGCAATCCCACTCTTGGGCATCTACCCAATGGACGTGAAATCAACCATCACAAGAGGCGTATGCACCCCTATGTTCATTGCAGCATTATTCACTATGGCCAAGAAGTGGAAGCAACCCAAGTGTCCCTCAACTGAAGATTGGTTAAAGAAGATGTGGTATATACATACAATGGAATGCTACTCAGCCATAAGAAAAGACACAATTGTCCCATTTGCAACAACATGGAAGGACCTAGAGGGTATTATGTTAAGTGAAATAAGCCAGAGAGAGAAGGACAGACACTGCATGAACTCACTCATATATGGAATATAAGTGAACACACGGACAGAGAGAACTGACTGGTGGTTACCAAGGGGAAGGGGGGTGGGGGGGGCACAAGGGGTGAAGGGTTACATCCACAAGGTGACGGACAAACAAAAATGTACAACTAAAACCCCACAGTGTTATAAACTAAGACATCAATAAAAAAAATAAAAAAAAACTGCAAGAACCCAGGAATAGATTTCAATGACAACAGTTACAAGTGAGTCAATCTTCAGAAAGATTTCAAAGCCTAGAATTTTTCAACTTTTGAATCTTGATTCATTTTTTTTTTTTTTTTTTTTTTTGTGGGGAAGAACAGCCCTGAGCTAACATCCGTCGCCAATCCTCCCCTTTTTGCTGAGGAAGACTGGCCCTGGGCTAACATCCGTGCCCATCTTCCTCCACTTTATATGGGACGCCGCCACGGCATGGCTGACAGGCAGTGCGTCGGCGGGCGCCCGGGATCCGAACTCGCGAACCCCGGGCTGCCAAGCGCGGACTAAACCGCTGCGCCACCGGGTGGCCCCTCTTGATTCATTTTTAAGCCTTGTGGTCAAAGTGAAAAAAAAAAAAATTAAAAGCACCAATTCTGTTACTAGAAACCTCTATTTTAAATCCCTATTTTTAATGATGTTTTAACAACAAAAAAGACGTGACTGCCTTGTTTCTTTCACTTTCTTTTTAAACTTTTTATATACTCACTCCCATGGCTTTAAGAGCAAACTAATGAATTAAACTCTTTATGAACGCATCAATTCTTACTGTACATGTTTTGTCTATTAAGTCACTTTTCAAAAATCTGAAATAATTTCAGAGGCCTGTACACTAACCCTGTAAAATAAAAATACTAAAAAGATAAAAAAGCCAATTTGAGAATTACTGTATCTTTTCCTGAGGCTGCTTTTTCAATGAAATAGGCTTATTTCAAAGAACTTAGCCAAAGTTTGTTAGCTTCTCTGTTTTCACTCACCAATATAGAGCTGCCTATGAGCTGCAAAATAAAAATGGAAATGAGCTAGCTCCTGGAGCTGATACCTTTAGTGAGGGTAAGTCACTACAGATGGTCTATGAAATGACTCCTCCTCTAAAGAGAAGGAAAATTTCAATCCATTACATCATGGCTCCTCCCAATTTAAATAATCTAGAGAGGGGCAAATATTATGAATAGTATCTTAAACTCAGAAAACTCAAGGGTGCAGAGTCCACAATGACTATGAGGTGTAAACAAAAGAATGTGTCACTAGATCCCAGGTTCAAAACAGGCACGAGGTGGGGCCAGCATAGTGGTTAAGTTCACGTGCTCCAGTTTGGTGGCCTGGGGTTCATGGGTTTGGATCCCAGGCACGGACCTATGTACCACTTATCAAACCATGCTGTGGCAGGCATCCCACATATAAAAGAGGAAGATGGGCACAGACATTAGCCCAGGGCCAATCTTCCTCAGCAAAACGAGGAGGATTGGCAATGGTGTTAGCTCAGGGCTAATCTTCCTCACCAAAAAAACCCCACAAAAAACAGGCATGAGGCTCCTCCAAAGACCAAGGAACCTGATTTTCAAAATCTTTGAAGAGCCAAAGGGCCAGAGCCAAACACTGCCACAACAGCCCAAAATCACTACTGAGTACGTGCTGAGAAATAAAGGATCTATACCTGGCACCTTCAAACGTGCAAAACATAGTGAAAAAGTAAGAAGCATGCAAAAGTGGCTTTTGAACTTTAAAACAAGTAACACAGGGGCCGGCCCTGTGGCCTAGTGGTTAAGTTCAGAGGGTTCCACTTTGGCAGCCTGGGTTCGGTTCCCAGGAGCAGACCTACACCACTTGTCTGGGGCCATGCTATGGCAGTGACACACATACAAGATAGAGGAAGACTGGCACAGATGTTAGCTCAGGGACAATCTTCCTCAAGCAAAAAGAGGAAGACTGGCAACGGATGTTAGCTCAGGGCAAATCTTCCTCACCAAGAAAACAAGTGACACAATTTCCACACAGTAAAGCTCCTGAAAACAACACAAGAACTTCTCGGGCCCTCATTCAAAACTACTGATGAGACATAATCTAAGAAGCATGGTTATCTGGCTTCCTGACCCACTGCAGCCTGGAAGCAGCTGGTGGAAAGGGAAGGCACACGGACATCAGCATTAGGTGACAGTGAAGGCCTGATGGCAGAGACGACTGCAAAACCATAAAGGACCAAAACACACTACAGCCTGGGGAAAGAGAACTGGCGCTGTTAACGATGACTTTGAGACACAAGAGAGAGGTAAGAGATCATGAGAGGACATGGGAACATCACACATTTGCAACTCTGCCCGGGAGTCTAAGAGGCCACCTGGACAGCACTGGAGCAGAGGCACAAGTGTAGCTTTTAATAATACATTTAGTATAATTACATCTTGACAAAACACCTATTATTTTCATTATTCAGATTATAGAAAGCAAAAAAATGATAAATTCTTGGCTGGTAGAGGTACGGGAAAAGTTCTCTCCTTCATGGCAGTCTGTCTTCTAAGGGTAAACGCCTCTTGCGAGGGGATGTGCCACAGCAGGGAGTGAGGAAAATCAGATAGGGAGGAATGAGATTTAGTCAAAAGGGGGGAAATCTTTTTTAATGCTTTTTAAAAACATTTAGTCCATAGCATTGTCTGACGTGGCCCTCAATGTACGCAGGGAAGATATTTAGAGAATTACGCTATCAACTGGGAAAGGGAAAGGGACTTCAAGGGAGGTAAGGTGCCCACACCTCACTGCACGGGTACAATGTCTACACCAGCAGAGCCCTGTGGTGATGGGGGTTCTGTATCTCGACTGCAGGGACGGTTACCCGAATCTACTCGTGGGATAAAGTGACAGAACTATACATACACATTGTACAAAGGTTAAGCTCCTGGTTTTGATTTTGTACTACAGTTATAAGATATTTGGGGAAACTGGATGAAGTAAGTACACAGGACTTCTCTGTACTATTTTTGCAATTCCCTGTAAATCGATAATTATTTCAAAATAAAAAACTTTTTAAGTTTTTTAATACATTTTTTAAAAAAGCAATCTGTCCAAAAATTCTAAAAACACATTCAGTGTGTAAAAGGCAACCTTAGTCATCTGGAAATGATCTAAGTTCTCCCTGCCAGATAAATACTGGGTGTGAGTATATTCATTACCCTACCACAAACATTTCTTCTTGTAGTAAAACCAAATATCCTCAAGTGAAGACCAGAGATGCTGATAAGAATAAGTGAACTTGAATCTTTCTAATTGCTAGAATAACGCTCTCTTCTCTGGGTGGCAACATCTCTTTACACAATCCACGACAGCAGAGACTGAAGCTGGATGACACCGCCAGACACCCTCCCAAAGCGCACGGGAACTTACAAATGTAATCCTTCACGGCTTTCTCAAAGAGGTCATACACGTGCTCTCTGTCCAGGCCGTCCAGGGCCATGCTGATCTCGTCGTGCAGCCACTCCAGCCAGAGCTCTGCAAGACAACAGCCCCTCCCGAGTTACCACCTCCCTCACCAAAGGGCGGGCTGAAAGCAGGGGCTTGACTGCGAGTCATCAGCATGCAAACATTTCACCCATCTTCTACAACCTGGGACAGTTCACAGAAATCCATTCTTAAAACCCGCACCAAGCATACGGAAGGTTTACGCTTCCAAACAAAGCAAATCACGAAAATCACAATATCCTACATGTATTGGTCATTTTATATTTTGCAAAGTACTCACTTACAGATTTTCTCATTCAGTCTTTGTCAAAATCATGTGAGGAAGGTGCTGGTAACATTACTAACAATGGCCTCTACCCAAGCATTCACAACATGTCAGGCATGTGTTAAGTGTTGCACACAGAATACCTGATCCAATCTATGTATTACAAGGCAGGAACTACTGTTATCCCCATCTTACTGCTGGGAAAACTGAGTCTTAGAATGTTTACATAACTTGCTTAAGGTCACACAGCTAGTAAGACGCTGAGTCAGGAATGAATCTGGGCAATGTGATTTCAGCTTCTATACTCAGCAGTCACGCTTTGTGGGAGAGAGAGGGGGACAGAGCTGGATACAGGAACAGTGTTTTCCAACTCCTCTGCAAGAGAGCAACTATGAATATTCATGTAGATTTAACTACAAGGATGCTCAGTGTAATTATGTTTCAAATAAGCAAATATGCAGAAATAACCTAAATGCCCAACTACTGTGGAACAAATAAGATATGAAACGTTTACATTAAAAACTGTTTATAAAAGTTTAATTGTAATACATTTACAATTATCGAGTTCTGAGAGAATGGATTACAGACATAAATACTGGAATGGGAAATAGAAAGAGAACAGGGGACAAGTTTAATAACAGAAAATTTTTCTCCTAATGTTAGGATAAAGAAATCAGGATTTGAAATGTGAATCAGAATTGTATGATCACAGCTACATTTTGCAAAAAACTACAAAACAATAAACTAAAAATCACTGACTTTGGATGATGGATTTTCCTCCTTCCACTAGATTTATATGTTTCAAATTTTCTACAAGGAGCCTGTCCCGCTTCCAGCTCTGAAAAAAATGTGCACTCTTCAATCCTGTCCGTTTATAACCGCAGCCTGACTGCCGCAGCGTTACCTTCAGTCAAAGGGAAGATCTCACTCATCTTCTGGCGGGCCATCCTCACTTTGGTGAGCTCCCCCTCCAGCCGGAGCAACCGGATCAGGTCCACGTGGCAGTTGTAGTCATAGATGTTGATAGACAGCTACAAGGAAGAGGAACAGAAGTTGACATTTAAAATGCCATCATCAAAATAACTTAGCTTTTTTCACCACTGGTGACAACACACGTCTGCCACAAACATAATAAATGTGCTATCTGGGAGAGCCACTGAAACAGCAATGTGACACTGATGCTCAGGAAGAGGAAGAAAAGAGGCTTTTTATAATAAACAGAAAGCTCCCTCAAATTTGTTACAACCCCCATCAGAATACACTTGGGTTCTCTCTGAAATACAGAAAACATTCTAATGAAACAAACACAAAATGTGACCTTAGGCAAGTTATTACCTTTTCTAAGCCTCTAATTCCTCATCTATAAAATGGGGATACCACCACGTTCTAGCTCATAAGGTTCCTGTGAGGATTTCAAGAGGTAATTTAGTAACGTGCTTTAGCACACTCCAGGTACATAGGGAAGAGTTCCTTTTACTAACCAAAAAAAAAAAGAAAATCCCTATTGGAAGAAACAAGAATGGCAACAGATTGGTATCTGCTGAAGCTGAGTGACTGGTACATAAAGGTTTATTTTTATATTTGAAACTTTTCAAACCAAAAGTTAAAACAATAAATTAATGCTTAAGAAGCTATCATATGTCTGAGAAAAAGGAACACAAAGAATTTGTCACTAGCAGACACTCTTAAAGAATAGCTAAAGGAAGTTCTTCAAACAGAAAGGAAATGATAAATGAAATCTTGGAGCATCAGGAAGGAACAAAGAACAACAGAAAGAGCAAAAATATGGGTTAAGTACAATAGATGAGCCTTCTCCTCATGAGTTTTCTAAATTGTATGTGATAACTGAAACAAAAATTTTAAGACTGATGTCCAAAACAATGATATTTACAAGTAGGGATAGTGAAGGGATCTAAATGGACAGAAGATTTCCACACTTCACTCAGTGGTAAAACACGATTACCAAGTAAGTCAAATATACTGTAATACTCAAAACAACCACTAAGAAACTATACAATACACTAAAAATCACTATAAATAAATCAAGATGGAATGCTAAAAAATGCTCAAGTAATCCAAAGAAAGGCAAGAAAAAAGAAACAGAAGAACAAGGAACAGAGGAAACAAACAGAAAATAATAAAATGTCAGGCTTTAGACCTAACATATCACTAATTACCTTTAAATGTATATGGTCTAAGCATACTAATTAAAAGCAAAGAATGGCAGAGTGGATAAAAACATGACTCAACTATATGCTGAGTACAAGAAACTCACTTAAAATTCAAGGACATGGGTAGTCTGAAAGTAAAAGGATGGGGAAAGATATACTGTGCAAACATTAATCAAAAAGAAGCAGAGTGGTGGCCGGCCCGGTCGCATAGTGGTTAAGTTCACGTGCTCCGCTTCAGCAGCCCAGGGTTCGTGGGTTCGGATTCCAGGCGCGGACCTACGCACCACTCACAAAGCCATGCTGTGGCAGGTTTCCCACGTATAAAACAGAGGAAGGTAGGCACAGACATTAGCTCAGGGCCAGTCTTCCTCAGCAAAAAGAGGAAGATTCCTCACACACAAAAAAGTAGAACTGGCTACATTAATATCACATAAATAGACTTCAGAGCAAAGAAAATTCTCAGAGATAAAAAGGGACATGACGTAATGACAAAAGGCTCAACCCACCAGGAAGACAAATGTGATGCACCAAACAACAAAGTCTCAAAATAGATGAAGCAAAAACTGATAGAGCTAAAAGGAGGAAGAGACATACCCACAATTATACCGGTGACTTCAACATCCCCCATTTCAGCAACTAAAAGAACTACTAGACAGATAATCAGCAAGGATATAGAATAACTCAACACCACCATCAACCAACATGACCTAACACTCTGCCCAACAATAACAGAACACAGAGTTTCTTCTTAAGTGCCCATGGAACATTCACTGAGACCTTATCCTGAGCCATAAAACAAACTTGAACAAACTTAAAAGAAATGAAATCGAGAGAGTGACGTCAGCATCATGGCAGAGTGAGATTCCCTCTTTGAATCTCTGCCCGCTACGACACAACGAAAACATCATTCACATTCCAACAGAGCTCAATCAAACACTACGAAGGACTTCTAAGAAACCCCTGCTGCCATACATCGGACAGTGGAGGCGCAGGAAGCCCAAAAGGACGGGAGGAGAGGTAAGAAGTTGTACTCCCCCTCCCCAATCGATCGGCAAAGACAGTGCGGTCCGCAGACAGAGGGGGGAGGGGCGGCCCACAGCGGGGAAAACTATCGCCATCCAGGTGCTCTCACAGACTGTCGCGAGATCCCCACTGGGAAGCGACGACGGACTGTTTAGGGGGTGTAGCAAACACCCTAAGAGAGCCAGAAAGGAAACCCCCGGGTCAAGCAGGAGAAAGAGAGGACCCCTCCCCCCACACGCCCGGCGTTTCAGCATAATCCCTCCGGAGGCTGCAGCCGCCTCAGAGCAAACCACTCGCGATCTCCATCCAGTGGCAGCAGGGGGAAACTGCAGGACCAACTTTATCATGAGGGGAAAAAATAAGGCTGTCCCCGTCGGATCCTTGAGACAATTTGTCAGTGCTACAGACCAAAAGGAAAATGACGAACACCCAGAAACCAACCCTGAAGGCACAGAATTTGATAACCTGAATGAGAGAGAATTCAAAATAGCTATCATAAACAAACTCAACGAAATACAAGAGAACACACAGAAACAAATCAACGAATTCAGGGATTATGTCACAAAAGAGATTGAAACCCTAAAGAAAAACCAATCAGAATTATTGGAGGTGAAAAACAAAATCAACGAGATAGTGGAAAAAATGGAGTCTTTAAAGAGCAGAACTGACGATATGGAGGAATGAATTAGCACTATTGAGGATAGCCACGCAGAAATGCTCCAGATAGAGGAGGAGAGAGAGCTAAGACTAAAAAGAAATGAAGAAATTCTTCGAGAAATATCAGACTCAATGAGGAAAAGCAACATAAGGATAATAGGTATTCCAGAAGGAGAAGAAAGAGAAAAAGGAGCAGAAAGTTTGTTCAAAGAAATAATAGCTGAGAACTTCCCCAACCTAGGGAACAAGAGGGAAATAACAGTGAATGAAATCAATAGATCACCTAAATATATAAACAGGAATAAAAAATCATCTCGCCACATAGTAGCAAACTTGAAAAATACCCGTGACAAGGAAATAATATTGAAGGCAGCTAAACAAAAAAACAAAATAACATACAAAGGAAACCCCATCAGGCTCTCAGCTGATTTCTCGACAGAAACTCTACAGGCTAGGAGAGACTGGAATGATATCTTCAAAATAATGAAAGACAAAAACCTTCAGCGAGAATACTTTATCCAGCAAAAATATCCTTCAAATACGATGGAGAAATAATAACTCTCCCTGATAAACAAAAGCTAAGAGAGTTCGTCACCACAAGACCCCCCACTACAAGAAATGCTCAAGAGGGCCCTTAGGCCTGAAAAAAAACAAATGAGAAAGGGGATACAAAGATTTCAGCAAGGAGACTAAACCAGAACAAACTACAATTGGATAACATCAAAAATTAACTCAAGCTCATCACTGGAAACACACATTCATGACACAATCTGGAATAAAGAGATAACAAACAAGGAGGGGAAGAGGTAAGGGATTGAATCGACCCAGCGTCAGGAAAAAGGAGGCATCCAAAAATGTACTTTCTTATCCAGGAGATCGCTTATATAAACCTCACGGTAACCACTAAACAAATAACCAGAAGAGAACCACACATGGCAAATAAAGAGAAAACCAAGAGAATGAGCATGCAGAAATACCAAATTGAATTTGCAGTCCGAAACACAAGGGACAAGAAACGAAGGAAATGCAAAAGAACCAGAAGATGAACAATAAAATAGCAACATTAAACCCTCATATATCAATAATCACTCTAAATGTAAATGGATTGAATTCTCCAATCAAAAGACACAGAGTGGCAGGATGGATTAAAAACCAAGATCCAACTATCTGCTGCCTCCAGGAAACACATCTCAGCTCTAAAGACAAACACAGACTCAAAATAAAAGGATGGAAAACAATACTCCAAGCTAATGGCAAACAAAAGAAAGCAGGAGTAGCCATACTTATATCAGACAAAGTAGACTTCAAGATAAAAAAGGTAATGAGAGACAAAGAAGGGCAATATATAATGATAAAAGGGACACTTCACCAAGAAGACATAACACTTATAAATATCTATGCATCCAACACAGGAGCACCAAAGTACATAAAACAACTGCTAAAAAACCTTAAAGGAGATATTAACAATAACACAATAATAGTAGGGGATCTTAACACCCCCCCTTACATCCAGACAAAAGATCAATAGATCATCCAGACAAAAAGTCAATAAGGAAATAATGGACTTAAACGAAAAACTAGACGCAATGGACTTAATAGATATATACAGAGCACTCCACCCAAAAAAAGCAGAGTACACATTCTTCTCAAGTGCACATGGAACATTCTCAAGGATAGACCATATATTAGGAAACAAGGCAAACCTCTATAAATTTAAGAAGATTGAAATCATTACAAGCATCTTTTCTGATCATAATGCTGTGAAACTAGAAATCAACTGCAAGGAAAAAACTAGGAAAGGGACAAAGATGTGGAGACTAAACAACATGCTACTGAACAACCAATGGGTCGTTGATGAAATTAAAGGAGAAATCAAAAGCTATCTGGAGACAAACGAAAAGGAAAATACACCATACCAACTCATATGGGATGCAGCAAAAGCAGTCCTGAGAGGGAAATTCATACCAATACAAGCTCACCTTAACAAACAAGAAAAATCCCAAATAAATAACCTTAAATTGCACCTAACAGAATTGGAAAAAGAAGAACAGACAAAGCCCCGAATCAGCAGAAGGAGGGAAATAATAAAAATCAGAGCAGAAATAAATGAAATTGAAACCAAAAAAACAGTAGAAAGGATCAATGAAACAAAGAGCTGGTTCTTTGAGAAGATAAATAAAATTGACAAACCCTTAGCCAGACTCACTAAGAAAAAAAGGGAGAAGACTCAAATAAATAAAATTAGAAATGAAAGAGGAGAAATTACAACAGACACCACAGAAATACAAGGGATTATTAGGGAATACTATGAAAAACTTTACGCCAACAAATTGGACAACCTAAAGGAAATGGACAAATTCTTGGAAGCGTACAACCTCCCAAAACTGAATCAAGAAGAAATAGAGAATCTGAACAGACCAATCACAAGTAAAGAGATTGAAACAGTAATCAAAAACCTCCCACAAAATAAAAGCCCAAGACCAGATGGATTCCCTGGAGAATTTTATCAAATGTTCAAAGAAGATTTAGTACCTATCCTTCTCAAACTATTCCAGAAAATAGAGGAAGATGGAATACTTCCCAACACATTCTATGAGGCCGACATCATCCTGATACCAAAGCCAGACAAGGACAATACAAAGAAGGAAAACTACAGGCCAATATCACTGATGAACACAGACGCAAAAATCCTCAACAAAATATTGGCAAACCGAATACAGCAATACATCAAAAAGATCATACACCACGATCAAGTGGGATTTATACCAGGGACACAGGGATGGTTCAACATCCGCAAATCAATCAACGTGATACACCACATTAACAAAATGAAGAATAAAAACCACATGATCATCTCTATCGATGCAGAGAAGGTATTCGACAAGATCCAGCACCCATTTATGATCAAAACTCTCAACAAAATGGGTATAGAAGGAAAGTACCTCAACATAATAAGGGCCATATATGACAAACCTACAGCAAACATCCTACTCAACGGGGAAAAACTGAAAGCCATTCCTTTGAGGACAGGAACAAGACAAGGGTGCCCACTCTCACCGCTCTTATTCAACATAGTGCTGGAAGTGCTGGCCAGAGCAATTAGGCAAGAAAAAGGAATAAAAGGACTCCAAATAGGCAATGAAGAAGTGAAACTCTCACTATTTGCAGACGACATGATCTTATACATAGAAAACCCAAAAAATTCCATCGGAAAACTACTAGAAATAATCAACAACTACAGTAAAGTGGCAGGGTATAAAATCAACTTACAAAAGTCAATTGCATTTCTATATACCAACGATGAAACAACAGAAAGAGAACTCAAAAAGACAATCCCATTTACAATTGCAACAAAGAGAATAAAATATCTGGGAATAAATTTAACCAAGGAGGTCAAAGACCTATACAATGAAAACTATAAGACACTATTGAAAGAAATCGAGGAGGACATAAAGAAATGGAAAAATATTCCATGCACATGGATTGGAAGAATAAATATAGTTAAAATGTCCATTCTACCTAAAGCAATCTACAGATTCAATGCAATCCCAATCAGAATCCCAATGTCATTCTTCACGGTAATAGAACAAAAACTACTGAAATTCGTATGGGGCAACAAAAGAGCCCGAATAGCTAAAGCAATCCTGAAAAAAAAGAACAAAGCTGGAGGCATCACAATCCCTGATTTCAAAATATACTATAAAGCTACAGTAATCAAAACAGCATGGTACTGGTACAAGAATAGACACACAGATCAATGGAACAGAATTGAAAGCCCAGAAATAAAACCACACACCTATGGACAGCTAATCTTCGACAAAGGAGCAAAGAACATACAATGGAGAGAGGGAAGTCTCTTCAATAAATGGTGCTGGGAAAATTGGACAGCCACACGCAAAAGAATGAAAGTAGACCATCTCCTATCGCCATATACAAAAATCAATTCAAAATGGATCAAAGACCTGAAAGTGAGACCTGAAACTATAAAACTCCTGGAAGAAAATATAGGCAGTACACTAATTGTGATTGGACACAAAGGGATCCTTTCAGATTCCATGTCTACCCAGACAAGGGAAACAAAAGAAAAAATAAACAAGTGGGACCTCATCAGACTAAAGAGCTTCTACAAGGCAAATGAAACCAGGATCAAAATGAATAAACAACCCACCAGCTGGGAGAAAATATTTGCAAATCGTTTGTCTGACAAGGGATTAATCTCAGTAATATACAAAGATCTCATATAACTGAGCAACAAAAAAACAAACAACCCGATCAAAAAATGGGCAGAGGATATGAACAGACATTTTTCCAAGGAAGAGATACAGATGGCCAATAGACACATGAAAAGATGTTCAACATCACTAATCATCAGGGAAATGCAAATCAAAACTACACTGAGATATCACCTTACACCGGTTAGAATGGCTATAATCACAAAGACAAATAACAACAAATGCTGGAGAGGTTGTGGAGAAACGGGGACCCTCATTCACTGCTGGTGGGAATGCAAACTGGTACAGCCTCTATGGAAAACAGTATGGAGAGTCCTCAAAAAATTAAAAATAGAAATACCGTATGATCCAGCAATCCCACTCTTGGGCATCTACCCAATGGACATGAAATCAACCATCACAAGAGGCGTATGCCCCCCTATGTTCATTGCAGCATTATTCACTGTAGCCAAGAAGTGGAAGCAACCCAAGTGTCCCTCGACTGATGATTGGTTAAAGAAGATGTGGTATATACATACAATGGAATACTACTCAGCCATAAGAAAAGACACAATTGTCCCATTTGCAACAACATGGAAGGACCTAGAGGGTATTATGTTAAGTGAAATAAGCCAGAGAGAGTACAGACACTGCATGAACTCACTCATATATGGAATATAAGTGAACACACGGACAGAGAGAACTGACTGGTGGTTACCAAGGGGAAGGGGGGTGGGGGGGGCACAAGGGTGAAGGGTTACATCCACAAGGTGACGGACAAACAAAAATGTACAACTAAAACCCTACAGTGTTATAAACTATTAAGACATCAAGAAAAAAAAAATGGTAAAAAAAAAAAAAAGGGGGGGTGGGGGGGCACAAGGGGTGAAGGGTTACATCCACATGGTGACGGACAAAAATGTACAACTAAAACCCCACAGTGTTATAAACTAAGACATCAATAAAAAAAATATATATATATATAAAAAAAAAAAGAAGAAATGAAATCATACAGAGTATGTTTTCTCATCAAAACAGAATCAAACTAGAAACAGTAGGAAAATCTCTAAACACTTGGAAATTAAGCAATACACTTCTAAATAATCTATAGATCAAAGAAGAAGCCTCAAAGACAATTTAGAAACACACAGACCTGAATGAAAATGAAAATACAGCAAACCAAAACAAGTGGGATACAGCTAGCACAGTGTGGAGATGAAAACTTATAAAAGTAAATTCAATGTACAAAAAGAATTATACACCATGACTAAGTGGGATTTATTCCAGGTTTGCAAGGCTAGTTCAATCTTTTAAAATCAATCATTGCAATCCACTACATCAACAGGCTAAAGAATAAAAATCATGATATCAATTGATAGAGAAAACGCATTTGACAAAAGCCAACAACCATTCATAACAAAAACTCTCAGCAAGTTAGGACCTTCTCAAAATCAAAACCTTTTGCTCTGCAAAAGATTCTGTTAAGAGGATGCAAAGACAAGCTAAAGATTGGAAAAAATATTTACAAAGTACAGAGCTAACAGAGGACTAATATTTAAAGATATACTCCAAACTCTACAGTAAAAAACAAACAATCCAATTAGAAAATGGGCAAAAGACATGAACATATATATCCAAAGAGGACACACAGATGACAAATAAATGCACATGAAGAGTGTTCAACATCACAGCTACCAGGGAAATACAAATTAAAACCACAATGAGATATCATTACATACGTAACAGAACGGCTAAAATAAAAAATAGTGACAACACCAAATGCTGGAAAAGATGCAAAAAAACTGGATCACTCGTACATTGCTGATGGGGATGTAAAATGGGTATAGCAACTCGGGAAAACAGTTTGGCAGTTTCTTATAAAATTCAACACACATTACCATATCACCCAGTAAGTGCACCCTTGGGCATTTTTCCAGAGAAGTAAAACCTATGTTCACACAAACACCTGTACATGAATGCTCATAACAGCTTTATTCCTAATAGCCAAAATTGGAAACAACACAGATGAATGGTTAACCTAACCGTGGTACACCCATACCATGGAATGCTACTGAGCCATAAAAAGGAACCATCTAATATACACACAACTCAGATGAATCTTGAGGGAATTTTGCTGAGTGAAAAAAGCTAATCCCAAAAGGTTACATACTGTATGATTCCATTTACGTTAACATTCTTGAAATGACTAACTATTGAAATGGAGAACAGATGAGCAGTTGCCAGAGATCAGGAACTGTGGCTATAAAAGGACAACAGGAGGGATCCTTGTGGTGACAGACTGATCTGTGTGTTGACTGTATCAATGTCAATGTCTGGGTTGTGATATTATAGTACAGTTTTACAAAAGGTTACCAATGGGGGAACTGGCTAAAGGGCAGTGTGTTATTACAACTGCAGCAAAATCTACAATTATCTCAAAAGGAAAAGTTTAATTTTTTAAAAAAGCTTTCATACAAGTTGAGGCATGGGGTTACCTTAAGTCTACACACGGAGACTAGACTAGTATCTACTTTTCCAACATCTGCCACAACATTTCAACAATAAATATTTCCCTCTCCAGAGACGGCAGATTACCTATACTTCATTCAGCTAACACTCTGCCACCTGACAATGCACTCTTCATAATCTAGATGCTAGTGCTGCATTACAATACACACAGGAGGATTTGTCTCACCAGGTAGCAAGTCTCCACAATGAGTTAGACTGTGGAATTGAGACAGGACAAACAGACCAACAGAACAAAAGAGAACGCCCAGAAGCAGATCCACGCAGAAGGAAAATGTGACACAGGTGGCACTGGTTGTATCCACTAAAATGAATTCATGACCCATGACCATGACCCCAGTCTGACTTAGAAAAACTCTTATACATGTTCAATAGTAGCACAGTTCACCAGTAACAACGTTTCTTGTAGCTTGTTTGTAACAGGAAAAAGAAAAAACTGTAAGCAATCCAAATGCCAGAAGAACTGATAAACTGTGGGATAGCCACACAATGGGATACTCACTGCAGTTGTGTCACATAACGTTTTGGTCAATGATGGACCACATATACCACAGAGGTTCTATAAGATTAGTACCAGATAGGCTACGAGTGTAGCAGGCTATACCATCTAGGTTTGTGTAAGTACGCTCCATGATGTTCACACAATGACAAAATCGCCTAATGACACATTTCTCAGACTGTATCCCCATCGTTAGGTGACACATAACTGTATACGGCAGTCAAAATGAATGAACTGCAACTACAAGTAACACAAATAAATCTTAGGAACCCACTGCTGAGCGGAAAGCAGTCCCAGATTACATACAGCATGATACACTTTTTAAAAAGCTCAAAAATGAACAAAAGTGGACAATATATTGCTTAGGGATGCACACTTAGGTGATAAAACTATACACGTTTTAAAAGAGAAGGAAGTACACAAGATTCAAGAAAGTAGTTACCTGGGTTTAAGGAGGGGTAAGGGGGGAGGGGTCAAGGCAGGGCAAGAGGAGAGAAGCCAGAGGCGCACACAGCAGGACGGATGAAGTTCTCTTAGACCGGCCGGTGGGGTAAGTGGTGCTCATTTGATTACCACACCTGCTAATTTACAGATGTGAACCGCTTCGTATGTATCAAATTCCATGCAAAAAGATAATAAAGAAGAATAACAGATAAGAGCATGACCTGTATTTTTTTTTGAAATCTTAAGACTTTTAGCAATGTTCTGCTCATAATTTATAAAACTTGACAAGCAGAACCCATCCCATGATTACGGGATGGGTTGAAAAAGGACTGGACTAGGTCAGGACACAGTTTTCTAATCTCACTGGTTCTCAGCTTCCCCATTTGTACCACGAAGGAGCTGGAGTAAACCTCTGGTTCTCAAATGGGCTCTCACGACACATTGATGTTTCAAAATTGACTGCCAACTGTGTCATACAAGCAACAAAAGTTAAAGAAACTGGTGAAAGATGTACTGTCTGCAATAAAGAACATTCAAGGCTTTCCCTGTCACCCCACCACTCTCAACGCACCTGGGTCTGAACATGTTTTCTGAGCGTGAAGCGGGGTGGAAGAGTCCTGGCTAGTTAGTATGAGGAATGTCTGTGCAAGAGCCCCTCACCTGAATACCATGCGAGTCCAAAGAAAAAGGTAGAAAAGTCACTCAAGTAAAAGAACTGCCTCTAAGGTGGCTTTTGGCCTAAATTTCTGACTCTTAGGCCCAAATAATGAAGATACTGTATATGGGGAGGTGCTCTGAAAGTAAATATAGTAAATGCACACTGAAATGCAGTAAGAGCCATCCCCACAGAGATCACTCAGCACTGACAGATGAGTGCGTATGCTGGTCTATTCTGGTCTCAGAACATCATTAACAACAAAGGATCCTGTCCAGAAAGAGGTGGCTTGGCCAATGCACAAAGTGATCTGCTGACTGCCTAACTCCCCGGAATTGGGGTGGAGAGAGAACAGAGGAGTCTGACGGAAAGGACACAGCTGCTGCAATCAGGGAAATGCAGGGACAGTAGAACAGAGCAGGTCTGTGTCCCACAGGCCCTGGCACAGCACCTACTACGTGCCAAACTGTGCCACGAGCGTACCACACATCGCATCACTTAAGCTCCAAAACAGCCCTCTGAGGGAGGCACTATTACAACCCTCCTTTTCCCAACTGGGACCCCGCAGACGCAGACACTGAAATACCACATACAAGGTCTTTCCACTACCAAGCTCACGTACGGCTGCGAAGCCAGGCTCTTTGCACTGATGAATCTGCCTGAGGTGCCACTTTTCATTTCAGAACCCAACACAAATAATGGAAAATCTCTGCTTCCGTTACACGGACAAACACCACACTATTTTCGAGCTTTCATAAAATACACTTAGGGATGAGAACTGGAATTTGTAAATATGGCAAGGCCGAACTTTTCACAGACCTATCCAGAAGTTATTTATCATTATGCTCCACCATAAAAGCAATTACAGCAGGAACTAGAGGCTGTGAAATTAAGACGAGGTCGAAGGGAGGTTTGGAAAAATTGGAAAAGTCCACTTCTAGACCCAGGACAAAGAGGATAAGACCAGAGGCTCTTCAATTCACCACCCCTGGCAAGGTCCCCTCCTGTGTGGTCACCTTCAGAGCTCCATCCCAGCCTCTGTGGTCTGAGGCAGGGGAGGCAACTGCAGAGCACCAGGAGACTCTGCTCTAACCCATCCCCCTCCCCAGTAAGGTGGGTACCCTCAACAAGGACTCAACCTCTCTGCTTGCAAGCCTCCCCTTCCTACTAAAACAGACTGTCCTATTTCCTCTATCTCACAGAATAGTAAGGTCCAAGTGAGCTAATGGCTCATTGAAAGACCCAAGACTAGAAGTTTGAAGAACAGACATCCATAAGGACAGGAACACAGCCAGTATGGCCCCTCCATATCACACTGTATTTGCTGAGTGAGTAAAAAAAACTGAATGAACATCAGCATATTTAACTTATAAGAAGTAGAAATGGTAACCACCTGTGTACCCCAAGGTTCCTTTGACAATCAGATGTAATGACAAGCAGGACAAGCTATACCAATCCACGATATCACTATTTCATAACTTAACAAAAATACCCCTGTCAGAGAGGGCATTATAAGGAAACTCACACCCAGCAAGGCAAAGTGAGTAACCTTCCCATTACTAAGTGATTTCACATCCAGGGTGATGTTTGGTCCACAGCCAACCCTGAAAAGTTCAAATCTCCTGAAGAGCAGCTTTAAGCAAATCATTTCATCACTTGTTCTGAGCCTCTGTTTCCTCATCTATAAATTGAGAATATGCTAGATCTCTTCCGTTTCCCCCTCCAAATCCACTACACCCCTTCCTCCCTGTCCTGTGCCCCCCTGTGTGAACCACATCAATGGGCTTCCTGGCTGTCTTGCTTCCAGCAGGGTTTGCCCAGTAGGAGACGCCAGGAGATGTCTGGAAAGAGGAAGAAAGGGAGGTCAGGGTAAATACCCAGGGTAAATTCCCCCACCTAAATCTCTGATGGGAAACTGGGGCTGCACCCCTTGCCCAAGAGTCGTAGCTCCTCTCAGGTGCCCTCCCACACAACTAGTCAGAAAACCAGTCACTCCCCTCGCCGCTTCAGGCGTAAAGGTGGACACAAAATCCTGCTGTTACTAGCCCTTAGGTACTGAAGCTTCACTCCCGCTGTCCCCGCCCATACCTTTACAAACACAGTTGTCCCTTTACCAATCTCTTCTCAAATTAGCCTAATTTGTACGCACCACCTATTTCCTGCTGGGATCCTGGATTACACAGGAGATCCACCACCTATACCTCGTCAAGTTACAGGTTAGAAGTCACATTACTACTAGGTGCTCGCATTGAGCTATAATTACTGTTAGACAATTATATGATGCAGGAACTGCTGCTCCAATTTACAGACAAAAAAGCCGAGGCTCAGGAAAAAAACGTGCCCAAACACACACAGGTATGGAAGAGCTAGAACTGCGGCCTTCGCCTCCAGACACGGAAATCTCGACCTTTCTATTTCTGCGATCACCGTTACGATCAATATTTTCCCCGCCACACCATATTTCATCATTGTCACCATTCCTACAGGAAAATAACCCTCCCTTACGAAAAGAATTGTATTTCTACTGCTGGACATAGTCTAACGATGTGATAAAGAGTGGTCGTGCTGGAGCGGGTTCAGAGTTCAAGACCCGACTCGCCCCTTGCAAGAAGTGGAATCTTGAACCAGAGAATTCCCTCCGCGAGGAGGCTCAGTTTCCGCCCGTGAAGCGGGAAATACGCCCCTTCCTTCGCGGGGTCCTCGCGAGGGTGCAATGGGACAACGCTCGCAAAGAACGGGGCCAGCGGGAAGCGCTCCCAGGACGGGAGCTGCGGGGATAAGCGCGGCTCTGCGGCCTCGCCGGCCTCGTTCCAGCTCACGAGCCGGGAGGCGGGCCGGGCCCGGGAACCCGAGGCAAGGAGCCCGCTGCCCTCCCCCGGTGCACCTGCTCCTCCAGCCGCTCGATCTCCAGCTGGTTCTTCTCGTCCTCTTCGTCGTACTCCCACTCGTACTCCCCGGGGGAGCTCTCCGCCGAGGAAGCCATGGCGTACTCCTCGTCCCCATCGCTCTCGCTCATGCCCTCCTCCTGCTGGTCCCAGCCTGGCCCCATGGTCTTGCACGTGGCTGCAGCCACAGCCTGCGATAACACCTTCCTCCTCGTTCTAGCCGCCTTCACCTCATCCTCCTCTCCCTCGGCCGTGGGTCCAGCCTTGGGCTCGGCCTCCGGTTCCGAAGCCGAGGTTGCAGCCGCCGTCGCCATCTTGCGCTTCCAGTGGCTCTCGGGTCCTCACGCGGCCGCCGAAGACCCGCTGAAGGAGAAGCTGCCCGCGGCGCGCGCCTGATCAAAACCGCGCACTCTTGCCACCCAAAGGGAAACTGTGAGCTTCGGGTGACGGAAAAATCTCTAAATACATGCCACTCGTATTGTTTTTATATACTTGTAGGAGTTCTTAGCAGTGAAAGAAGCTTAATAATATGGCATATGTATGGCCACAACTTCAAACAGAAGATGGGTCTTCGGACCGGAAGTGGAAGCCATTAGAGGAAGTCATGGAGCGTGATGACTGTGGGTAAGGGTTTAGCGCCATCTTGAGAAGGTCAATGTGCTTCTTGGGAATAAAAGCCTTACTTACTGCTTAGTCTAACCTGGCGCGTGGTTCAGTCTCCCCACCAACTGAGCCTCAAACGCAGAGAAAACTCCAGGTCCCCGGGGAAGGATCGATTGCACCATCCATGAGAAAAACCCATTTCCCAAAGAGATTCCTCGCCTTTATGTAATGCCTGGTGCCTAGCAGGCGTTAAATACACGTGTGAGATTTCCCGTTTTGTAAGATCATATTCTGCAAACCAATATTAATAAATTACATGAATCAACATTTATTTAGAAACTCTTCATTGCCGGGCATTGTCATATAAATTGTGACAGTCTGACGGTTTATATTGAAATAGATACAGACATAAATATACACATTTTTAAAAATCAGGCATGATGTTCGTTTCCTTCTTAATTAAGCTTCCCATTTTTGAGGTAGAAAAGTATTGGTGTGTTTATTCATTGCTTTCCTCCTTCATTAGCAAGCTTAATGGGGCAGGAACTATGTCTTTCCGTTGGACCCTCAAAGCCTAGTATAGCGCCTTGACACATGATAGGTACTCAACACATATCTGCTCAATGAATGAAAAAATTGTCCTTGAATTAGTACAAAAGAGAAGATCAAGGCTTAGAGAGCTGACATCATTTGCCTACGGTCACACAGCCAGGAAGGAGCGGAACTGGGATTCTAACAGGATTGTTCGAGTTTGAATCCCGACTGAGTCTAACTCTGGGCAACCTCAGACAACCTACTAAACCTCTCTGAACCTCAACTTTCTAAGCTGCAAAATAGAGTTAAGAAAGGTGAACTGTGATTCTCTGCGCCGCATTCCGGCGGTGGGCTTTGTGAACGCGCACTTAAGTCCCGCACTCCAGGAGCCTGAGGTCCCAGCAGATCCAGAACCCAGCCCCGAGGACAAGCCCTCCTGCGACTCCAGACGTTCCAGCTCCGCGCCCCGCCCGCCCCGAGGGACGTGGTCTGGGCGGGGCCAAAGCGCGGACTCGTGCCCGGAGCGAGAGGGCGCAGGCGCGACGTCGCGCTGACGTAAAAGGGCGCGCCCTCCGAGCTGGGAGTGGACTCGCTCTCGGTCTGCGCAGGCGCAAGCCCGCAAGATGGCGGCGGCTGGAGCGGGCCGTCTGAGGCGGGCGGCGTCGGCCCTGCTGCTACGGAGGCCGCGCTTGCCCGTCCGGGAGCTGTCAGCTCCGGCCCGGCTCTATCACAAGAAGGTAGGCGCGGGCGAGGGGGTGCGCGGGGCCCGCACCGGCTGGGGGCGGGAGTGCGAGGACCCCCGAGGGTACCGGGCGCGGAGGCCGGGCCGAGGGGGGAGTGGCCGCGGGGCTCTGGAGCCCCCACGGTGGCCGGGGAGGGCGCGGGGCCGGGCACTGAGGGGCCGCCGCTCGCTCGACCCTGACCCCGCGAACTTCCCCGCGCTGCGCAGGAACGCCAGCCCGCCTGAAGCTCAAGTAGCAGCCACCGCTCGTGGAGCGGCCACTGCCCGGGGCCCGCCGCCGGCGAGGTCGCGCGTCCCGGCCCTTGAACCTCCCAACAGCCCGGGGCCTGGCAGGACCTGCCAGCCTGCTGCAGGCACCGACACGCACACCGGCTCTGGCCAGGCCACTGCCCCGGCCTCGTGACCTTGGGCGAGTCACTGCCCTTCGCCGAACCCGTCTCCCCACTTGTAAAATGGGGGTCTTAGCAGTCATAGATGCACACGAGATGATGCGCGGGTAGTCCTCGGCACGAGGCCTAGCACAGGGGGACCATGTATGGTGCTGCTCCTGTTACGGTGGCAGGAAGGAGCCTCTGAGTGGGGTCAGACACGTAACCAGCAGTCATAATGTCTGTCTGTTTTGGTTTTGTGCGGAGGGAGGGGGAGAGGAATAGGTGCGCCGTTTACAGCCTTTGCCTTCTGGGAGCGTCAAGTCCCCTAGACGTGAGATTCTTTCCCTCCGGAAACTAAAGAATGCCGTAAAGCAACATGGGGCAGAAAGTCCAGATTGGATATGATCTTGAAGGTCCTTGGGCTTGGAGTCAAAGTCTGTGGTCACAGGTGGGGGGAAGGGGACTGGAAGATCGGGATAGTCAGGGCTAACTGGTCAACGAACCCGAAGGTTATTAAAGCCTTCTCTGTGCCGGTGTGAATACTTACTCGGTTCTGGCTTCACGTTTGCCAAGGACTTCACTCCTCCCCCTCCCGGGGGTGTGTTTTGTTGACATTGCGCGTTGAATGAATTCGAGCTAGCAGCCTTTCAGCCTCCAGGGAGCGCTGCTGCACCGGGGTGATTTCAGGGCCCTGAAACAGTAACGGGACTGATTTTATCATCAGACACAAATGGTCACGCTCCGTAGCATTGTTCCTTCTGAAAGTCTCCTTGAGGATCTGGGAAAGCCTTCAATTTCTGGACCATACTTATCTTTTCAATAGTAATCATTATCCTTTGAGAATGGATTTTATTTGGAAATAAGAGATATGCTGTTTGAGTCCAAATCTGGTGACGTGGGTGGGTAAAGGTCAAGTAATTATTTGTGGTTAAAAACCCTGTGGAATTAAGACATGATTTGGCTGATTTTTCTCTGGTATCTCAAATCTCTGAAGGTGGTTGGAGAGGAGATACAGAAAGACTTTGGGTCGCAAATGGTTCTCATTGACAGGAGTGTAAGCCTTCCTGCCCAGGTGAAAGTTGGGATTTAGTGATTGCCTGCCAGGTTCAGCTTGCTGACTTCCAGGAGCTTACCATCAAGTGAGGGAGACCTGTACCAAAAAAGAGTCATGATTTCTCTTAATCCTCTCATTTCAGGTTGTTGATCATTATGAAAATCCTAGAAATGTGGGGTCCCTTGACAAGACATCTAAAAATGTTGGAACTGGATTGGTGGGGGCTCCAGCATGTGGTGATGTAATGAAACTACAGGTAGGACTGGTTTTTATGTTTAATGTGAACAGCAGTAATCCCTTTGCTTATACAGTGCTTCACTGCTTAGAAAGCATGTGCACATACAACATTTCATGTGGACTCCATCTTGATTCCCATGAGAGGGGATGAGTCAGTGTTACATAATTCACGTCAGCGCAGGGACTGAATGCTGGTCCTCCTACTAGTAGACTGTGCTGACCCTTTCTGATAGAGTAAATGGATCTCACTTTGCTACTCACTGTATCAGCTTAAATTCCAACTTCAGCTAAGTAAAGGTTCTATGAATTTTACTGATCAAAGGAAACAACAACCGTTCAGCTAGCAATCCCCAGGGAGACAAGAATGTAATAAATCAAGCCTCCCGCAAGTTGGAGACAACATGAAGGTGGTGACCGGCCCGTTGGGGAAACCGTAGCTTTACCCGCAGTCTCCGTCGTCATGGTGGTGGGCAGCTTGCCAGAGGTCTTCACGCCCATCTTGGAAAACTAACAAGGCAGGAGGGAAGCACTAAAGGCAGCTTGGTGTCCAAGAAAAAGCATTAACCAGAGACCTTTAGTGCAGACCGTCCCAGTGTTTAAAGAGGCAGATTGACCCAGCAGCTGTGAGCAGAAGTTCATAGCCAAAAAGCAGGCTACAGTTGCAGAAAGAAAAAAAAAACTAGGGAGGGGGCATGTTTTTCAGCTGATCTTTACCAGCTAAGCCTGTATAATTCTGAATAATTGTTCCCACATTTAACTTTTTCTCACTGAGCTCTTTGAAACAAAGCAAGCTCAGTCATTAATGCCAAAACATAAGTGTGGAAAAGAAGACCAAAGCTCTTGGGGAGAGGGCCAGGTTCCACAGGGCAGCCCAAGAATCACTGCCTAACTCCCGTCTCTTTTCTAGATTCAAGTGGATGAAAAGGGGAAGATCGTGGATGCCAGGTTTAAAACATTTGGCTGTGGTTCTGCCATTGCCTCCAGCTCATTAGCCACCGAATGGGTAAAAGGGAAGACGGTACGGTTGCTTGCAAATTGGGCAAAATTAAATAGAATTCCCCACAAAACTGGCTCTCAGTTAAGGGAAGGATCTAGGGAGTGAAAAAAGAGTAACTATGATTTTTTTCAAAATATCATTCTAAGAATTTTTTTTTAATTTCTCCTACCAAGATTGTGATTAAATTCTTCTCTCTGTTGGGAATTATGGATAATTTTGTTAAGTGCTTTTTAGTATTTTGGGGTTTTTGTTGGTGGTGGTCATTTTTATTTGTTTGGGGATTTTGATGGTGTTTTGTTTTTAATTAGATAGAAAAAAGATCCTCACCTCTACCTCTAACAAAATAGAACTGAAAAGAAATCTTTGGCTTTCTCCAAGCTTGCTGATGTTGTTATAATTTCTTAGGAGTCTAAGTTAGGGAGAGGGTATTGCTTAGTGGTTTGTTTTCTTGTTTATTTCCTTCCATCATATTTCAGGAAGGATTGCAGGTGGCTCACAAGGCTTCATGAAATAACAACCTTGCCTGTGCTAAAGAGGATTCAAGAATGAAAAACACAGCAAGGGTGGGGGCAAAGTGAGCAAATAAATCAGAACAGTGATCCCGGTGGCTGATCTACAGCCCTCTGAGGAGGAGATAAGAAAGGCTGGAACATCTTTTCCATCCTTTTCTCTGCCAGAACCTCTCCGCAGCAGCTGCAGAGGTAGAAGGTCCCAAACCCAGTGAAGAGCTGGACTTTCTAAAGTCCAGTCGTCATTAAAACCTCTCAGGAAAGCCAGACTGCAGGGTCCTTGTCTCTGCAGCCCCAAGGCACCAAGTTCAGGAAGCTGAGTCATGGAGGAGTGCGCTGGGGGTGCCGGGCAGCTCTACAGCGAGCAGTGTGCCAGGCCACGTGCCACCTGCTTCCTGTGGCTCAGAGCCTTCCGGCTGGCAGGCTCCTGTGAGCCGAGGAAGCACAGACCTGACCTGGCAGGAGGTGGCTCTGCAGGGATTTGTCAAGAACTATCCTCAGGGAAAGGGGAGATGAGGGGACAAGGCCACTGTGCTCCCAGGACCTAGCCCTTAGGGCGCTGTGACTTGTAATCAGAAAGTGGGGGAAGAGGGCCTTTCTTGACCTTGAGATCTTCCCATCTGAGTTTCCAGAACTTGAAGCATAATTCAGTGGAGTTAGTGGAATTGGGAAACCAGGGGCAGACGAGAAAACCTGGCTTTCCTTAAGGCAGTGGGGCTCTGTTCCACAGGGGCAAGGAACTGCCTCCTCATGTTTTGCCCTCGGGCTCTCAACCAAACCCCAGGCATCCTTTTCAGTCTGTCTGGAGGAGACAGATTATCCTTGAGGCAGAGGAGGAGCCTAAGGAAAGCTCTTGTCCCTGATGGTCTGTGCCTCTGCCACAGTGCTAGAGCACCACCCGTCCACCCCCCTGACACCGTTCCACTCTGCTAGGAAGCATTTGGTGTAAGGACATTAGAGAAGCTGGTATTCACAAAACCAGCACAGGAAATCACTGCCTTTTTTAAAAAAGACTCCTGTTGCTTGCCTCAAGCAGATCTCTAAGAGATTTCTCACAGGTTCTACTCTGGCTTATAGGGGTGTCTTTGCTGGCCTTGCTTACCCAGCCAAGCAATGCAGGTGTGTATTCTTCACACCTGAGAATCCCAGCTGCAGCCCTGACACGCAAGTGGGGGTCCTGAGAAGGTCCTCGGTCCTTTGGGGTTATTAAATGGAAATCATCCCCCACCCTGTCCTGGGGCCTCTTTGGCCTTCCTTTCTTATTGTCTGTCCTTCAAGATAGAGCATCGCTGAAGCGGCTTGTCTTTCCTTTTTGCGTCTTAGGTGGAGGAAGCCTTGACCATCAAAAACACAGACATCGCCAAGGAACTCTGCCTTCCTCCTGTGAAACTGCACTGCTCCAGTGAGTCTGCTCTCGGAACACCAGTGAGCTTGGACAGTTGGGAGTAATCCTGTAACGGCATCAAGTTGCATTTGTGACAGAGTGATGATGAGTCCTTGTTGGTCGTGGCGTCCATCTTTATAACCCTCCAGGGTTAGAGCTCATGGAGTCTGTCTTTATAACCGTCAGAGGGTCAGACCCACCCTGGTCTCGCATCCATCTCTAGGAGAGGTTTACAGGAGGTGGTGTGTGCCAGTCCTCCTGCTTCACGGCATCATTTCTACACCTCAGACCCGGCCTCCAGGCCACAGAAGGTGTCTCTACCTCTACCTCTTATACATGAAGAAACTGGGACTCGAGTCAAAGCACCCCAGTCACACGGCTCCTAAGTGGGAGAGCCAGGATCTAAGCCCCAATCTCTGATTCCAGAATCTGTGCTGTTCCCACCACTGAAGTAAAGTTAGGGTCAGTAGGGGAGAAAATTCAGCTTTCGCCCGTTCACTGCGCATTCCATCACTTCCTGCCCAGATGCTGTTACTATCAGGGTCTGCATCTGTGTATATGGAATGACTAAGCCCAGTTGTGCAACATTCCCCTCTACACAGTCCTAAGAGCAAGCTCAGATGCCATAAGACTGACACTCGGCTTTCTAGTTCAGTTTCTGTCTTAAATCGAAAGCTTTTTCCATCCTCTCTCAACCTTCTTGGGAAAAGAAGAAATGAGAAACATCAGCCTTAACTTACTGATGGAGGTTTACTGACCAAATTAGTTAAAAATCAGCAGAGAGCCAGGCCATTTGCCAGGGTAATACTCACCGGAGAAGAACTGAGGGCTGGGACAGGGACACGCTAACACAGTCTTCAGGAAGTCTGCTAAGACCCGAGTTCTTTCCACTTGAGCTGGAATTTCAAGTACCCATGAATAAAGGCCCGAGCTTGTGTTTTCACACAGCTTCAGAAACGCCCCAGCCTCACCGTGAAGCCTTCTTGGGGACGGAAACGTTTAGCCGAGGCTCTCTGCTGTCGTTCCAGCTCTCTCAATGTTCATTTTCCCGCAGAGCCTCACTTTTCACATCGACGCCTAAATAAAAATTTTCAAACTTGGGATCACTAGAGAGTGATGTGGCGGGCCCTGTCCCATCAACAAATTGGCATAACCTAAATCATGCCGGCTAGCTTAACCAGCATCTCCTGGATTAATTCCAGACTTCCATGTGGGCAGATAAGAACTGACATTAGTTGTATCCCTACTATGTGTCAGACACTTTCTGTAAGGCCTCACACGTTGTCCCAGTTTTAAAGAAGAGAAAGTGGATCCCAAGAGGCTAAGGAACTAACCTAGAATCCCAGGTATTGACCCCCAGTCTGTCTGCACAGCCGCCCCGCAGGAGGAATCCTGCTCAGGAAGCAGCGGGCTGACTTTCCAGCTTACTCCTCACTCCCAGCACCCTGGCTCGGCGACTCTGTGAAGCCCTTCCCAGTAGTGCTGCCCTCTGGCTCTTAAAGATTCTATTCCTACAACTATTTAAATTCTAGAAACTTAGGCTCTTTCTTTCCCTTACTTCCAGTGCTGGCTGAAGATGCAATCAAGGCCGCCCTCGCTGATTACAAGCTGAAACAAGAACCCAAGAAAGGCGAGGCGGAGCAGAAGTGAGCCCTTGGCAAAGCCTCCAGCAGGCACATCAGCTGTCTGCCCAGCGCTGTGCAGTCTCCGTGGATGGTCAAGTCCCTCGCGCTACAACAGAAGAGCTGTGAGAGATGCACGACATTTGGTGTTCACGTTGTGGCTCTGATGCAAGCAAAATACACAGTTTAATTGTTCTGAATCCTGTGGTTTCTTTCAGCCCACTCTTAGCGCCTTAACCCAGTTTATGTATATTTTGAATTGTGTGTATGGCCTCAAAACTGGAATCAATAATGAAGTCTCAAGTTTTGATAGTCCTTGAAGTGCACAAATATCTATTTTACTTGCATCTATTTTGGGGAAGATTACTAAGAGAATGCCTTGGTATGATTATTTGGTAGAACCAAGTATTGTACGTAAGATAGATCTTCATATATACACTAAATAAAAGAATGTAAGACAATGTTTTTCTCTGGTAAGCCTTGTCTCTTGGATCCCTCCCACTCACCCCGACGTGCTGCCCAGAGCCCCTTGGGTTCCCAAATGCTGGACCACGATGGCATACGCACCTTCGCAAGCAAACGGGGCAGTAAAAACCAAGCCCAGAGACTTTTACAAAGTCAGATGTCCATGATGTCTTATGAAACAAGGGTGAAGGAGAAAGGAGGTGGCCATCACTTTTCGTTGCCCTTTCCAAAATAATAGACTGACAACTCGGAAATGAGAACAGAAGATTCTTTTTGCAATTTCACTGGTTTGTGAAATCCTGAAATCAGAAATGCTGGTTAGACATTACCCTAAAGCTGTAGAACAAATATGTAATGAGCTTAAAATGTAGATTTCCAGACCCAGGGTTCTGTTTTAGGGCTGGCAGCTGATCCCAATGCCCCTGACTTCTGAGAACCTCCTGGCTGGTTTTGTGCGGTGGTGGATGAGCCAAGCCACGGGGAAGAAACTTCTTTTGTCTGTTCTCTGTCCTGCACAGGTGTGTTACTTAAGTAGTTCCTTCTGAACTGTTTGTACATGTACAGTGAGCTAAAATTGTTTAGAAAACATTCCTCCCTGGCTCAGGCAGGAATAATGGACATTGTAATCACAGATGGTCAGACTGTCCCTCCTACCCCTATGAGCCCTCAGGGTTGACAGGCAGGGTGTACCGTTCTGAGGCACCCACTGTCACGCACCACCTAAAACACCACTAGCGGAGGCCCCATTTTCTAGTAAAAACGTGATCTTGAAATACTGGCTAACAGTCTCAAATCTCCTTCAACTCTTCAGAAGTGAGATGTGTTTATTTTTTGTGATGGTGGTTTTCTGGTTCAGGCATAGGCTGGCTGCCTCTCTTAAATATACCTCCTTTGGGGCCGCCCGGTGGCGCAGCGGTTTCGTCTGCGCTTGGCAGCCCGGGGTTCGCGAGTTCGGATCCCAGGCGCCCGCGGACGCGCACTGCCTGTTAGCCACGCCGTGGCGGCGTCCCATATAAAGTGGAGGAAGATGGGCACGGATGTTAGCTCAGGGCCAGTCTTCCTCAGCAAAAAGGGGAAGATTGGCAACAGATGTTAGCTCAGGGCTGGTCTTCCTCACAAAAAAAAATATATATATACCTCCTTTGCTGAAAAAATTAAAAGTCCTCCAGGTTCTGGTGAAGGGCACAGAACTTCAAAGGCCACTCCCTCTGCGCAGCCTGTGGACAAGGCCACAGAGCAAGGCCTTTATAAGAATCTAAAATTAGAGCTGCCAGGTGGAACGATGTCAGAGTGTCCTGTGTGGCATGTTCTGCTATTTAATTCACAGTTCCTCTAGCCTGGGCTTGTCTCTTTCCCTTCTTTATTATACGTGGCAACACTGCAATTCCCCACCACTTTTCCTTGTGATTTTTAAAATGAGACATTATTGTCCTGGTTGACATCCTCCGAGAATTGAAGCTGAACTCTACTTATCAGAAGCTGCTCATAAGCAGCTACAGCAATACTACCAGAATAGCCCAAACCTCAAAATACGTGGTTGTGCAGTTAAAACAAATGCATTTTTTTAACTTACATAAAAGACACTCCCTTTCCCAGCCAAATCTAGTTTGAACCACACGAGGGCATCGTGTACCCTTCAGTGAGTTTAAATCGGGCGAGTTTTGCAGTATCCAGGTGGGTCTCAGCTTCTACAAGTCAACTCTTCATGGGAGATGTCGACATGTAAGTTACAAAGGTCTATGAGCACCAGCGCTCTGTGCCAAGAGAGCCCTTAAATTTGTAATCTCGTTAATTCTTGGGACAACCCACTGAGATAGACGTTCAGGAAACTGGCTCAAGAGGTCTACTGACAAGCCAGCTAACCTGGGCCGGGTGACCCCAGAGCCCATGCGTCTCCTGCCTCGTTTCCTTCTGGCAGAAAACACCAAAGATTCTAAGTGCACATCAGAGGCTCACCTGTGCCTTGAGCATCGGCATGAAGAAGGATGAGCCCCAATTCATTCATTTGGCCAGCTTGCCACCAAGCACCATGGCCCTCACCCTCGCTGTGCGTCAGAGTCACCTGGTAGCCCAATTTAACCCTGACACCCAGTTAAATCCAATGCCCTGGGGTGGGGCCTGGGCACTAGTGTTTTTTTTAAGCTCTCCAGGAGTTTCCAAGACCCAGAGGGAGAACCACTGTGCCCTTTGCAAAGCAGTTTGCTAAAATTCTCTCAGTGGATGCTCACAGTCCTGTGAGAAGGTGTCACTTCCCATCTCCAAAAGAGCTCTTGAATCCCCTCCTCTCTGCCCACACCCCCCACTCCCTCCCCCCAACATCTGCCTTGGTCTAGGCCTCTGTCATCTCTCTCCTGGCCTCCCCATTGGTCTCCCTGCCTCCAGCCTTACTGTTGGGGTCCATGCCCCACATGACTGCCAAGGGGTCTTTCTAAACAAAACTCTGACCCTATCACACCTCTTCTTAAAAATCTGTCCATGGGGCCAGCCCAGTGGCATAGTGGTAAAGTTCGTGCTCTGCTTCAGCAGCCCGGGGTTTGCAGGTTTGGATCCCAGGAACGGACCTACACACGGCTCATCAAGCCATGCTGTGGTGGCATCCCACATACAAATAGAGGAAGACGGGCAGAGATGTTAGCTCAGGGCCAATCTTCCTCAGCAAAAAAAAAAAAATCTGTCCATGGCTCCCTATTGCCCTTTGGACAAATTTCCCAACTTCCTACCGCATCAGTCGCTTTGCTCCAGCCACACTGAACCTAACCTCGAGGCCTTTGCTCACGTTGTTCCTCCTGCTGGGAACGCCCTCACCGGGCATCTTCCTTTACCCTTCACTCAGCCTGGGAGCCTCATCTCAGGCATCACCTCCTCTGGGAAGCCTTCCCTGATCCCCCCAGGCTGAGCTAGGTGCCTCCTCTGCTCCCCGAGCCCCTATACTTCCCTAATCACATACGTATCACGATGGCATTGTAATGTGCTGTTTTCTTGTCTTTCTGTATTGTTACCCGGAGACTGAATCTTCTTTTTTTCTATAAATTTTTTTTCAGTTATAAACAGGTAACACACTATTGAAAAAAAAATCAAACAGCCTGAAATGGAACAGAGTGCTATGTAAGTTTCCTTGCCACCCCTAGTAATTCCCCAGTCTCCTGCCTCAAAGGCAATCTCTGATACTCATTTCTTAGGTGTCCTTCCAGAAACTTTCTAGGCATATCCAAGCATACATGTGTTCAAATAGACTGTCCCTTTTTCCTTTTTGACACAAATGGTAGCATACTTCACATACTTCTGCATCTTTTCATTTTCCTCTTAACCATATGTCCAAAGGTCATTCCATATCAGTTCCCATAGACCTGCCTCATTCTTATTAACAGCTGCACAGCATTGCACGTGTGACGGTCTGTAATTTAGTTTTCTATCAGTGACTCTGTAGGTTGTTTTCACAGCCGTGTCAATTATGGGACCCAGTATCTGGTACAGTTCTTGACTTACTAGGGGCCCCATGAATGCTTATTGAATGGATGGATGGATGGATGGATGGACAAATTGGTAGGTGGATGGAGGGGTGGGTGGGTGGGTGGGTCAATGGATTGGTGGGTGAATGGATGGAGGGGTGGGTGAGTGGGTGGGTGGATGGATGGATGGATGGATGGATGGATGGAGAAACAGGCTCAGAGAGGTGAAATGATTTACCCCAGATGACACAGCTAGGAAGTGGTAGGTTAAAGCTCTGGCTGAGATCCTCTCCCCACCTCCCAACCCCTTCAAAGCACCACACCACAGCTATGCCCACATCTCTAATTTAACCTTTCCTGGATATTATTGCTGGATTTTGGCCACTTGGGACCACATCAAAATGTGAGTTTTAGAACCTCACACTAAGCATTGCCTGTCAGAACTAGCTGTCTCTATCATGGAGTCTTCATAAAAAGGAAAGCAAATGAGAGGCACCTCTTGATGATTGAGGCCCCTTGGACTTAAGACAAGAGTGCAGACTCTGTGTCCATCCTTGGACAGGACAGAAGGCTTCTAGGTCCCACTGAGTCTTGGTAGAGTTAGGGGACCCTGCAGATGTCCTCCAGCCCCAGCCAGAAAATGGATGTGGAGCACATCCCTCATCAGTGGCTCTTTGTGGCCCGTCTGCTTGCCTTATCCACTCTCCCAGATGACACCAGCCAGCCCCTCGAAAAGCCCAGAGAAGACCGTCTTCACACAGGGAGGCAGCAGCAGGACAGTGCTGAGTGAGCGCAGAGTGCTGGAGTCAGACGGTGGGTTCAATGCTGGCCGCCACACTTGACCTTGAACAAGAGACTTCAACTACCCTCAGCCTCAGCTTATTCAGTGCAAAATGAGGCGATGATGGCGCCCACCTGGTCAAGGGGGCTTCATGATTAATTGACATAATGCATGTGAAGCGTGTGGCGCGCAAAAAGGAGTTCACTATTGTGATGGAGGTTGTATGATTCTGTGTAATGCTTTAGTCCTGACTATAACAGGCACGGTTGCTGGGTGTTTTATAGAGATTAGCTCATTTGCTCCTCCCAGAAATCCTAAAATACTATGATTATCCCACTTTACAGGTGAAGAAACTAAAAGGTAAAGCAAAGTGTCCAAGATCACAGAGCCAGGAAGTGGTGGAGGCAGGATTCTAGCCCGAGGCTGGCTGAACAGAGCCCAAGCACTTGCTGCACCGTGCAGGAGACACACAGACATGACTTCTTGCACACACAGCTTCACAGGCAAGCTCACTCCACAATGCTTGGTGAGCCACAGGGCACAGCTATGGCCCAGACCCAGCCTCAGTGCCACCACCACCACCCTCCCCGCCCAGCTATCTTTGGAAATGTCATGTTAGACACTGGAGTGCCTGGCCTCACCTCGGAGAAGCCCAGCTCCCAGAATAACTCCCACTCCCAGAGGGCGAGGACAACTCTTAATGCCCTGGAGCTGCTGGTGCAAAAGAGGTTCCAGGGGCCTCCCATCCTGGCCCCCGGGGCCTCAGGCCAGTGTGTCAAAGGAAGCCCAAACGCCTCCCCACCACACGCAGCCCCATGTCTCTGGCCCCTTTGAGCAGGACCACAGGACATTAGAGAACAACCTTGGATGGGGACTTGGGGGTTTGGGTTCTGATCCCAGCTCTGCCATGATTTCTGCACGTGATCTTAAGCAGGTACTGAACCTCTCTGAGCCGTGATTTCCCTTTCTGAAAAACCGGCAGAATACTAGCTCCTAAAGGATCACATGTAAAGGAAAAAGAGCATAATGCCAGACGCATAGTAAGCACTCAATAAATGTTAGCTGGCATCACCATCATTACTGTCACCACCATCATCATCACCTCCACCATCATCATCATCACCACCATCATCATCACCACTACCATCATCACCACCACCATCATCAACATCATCATCACCAACATCAGTAGCACCACCACCACCATAATCATCCTCAATCCTGTCATGGTTATTTTCATCATCACCACCACCATCATCATCATCACCACCATCATCATCACCAACAGCAGCAGCAGCTGCTATTACCATCACAGTCATTGCCATCATCATCATCACCATCATCACTACTACGGACTAAATTGTGCCCCCCCCCATTCATTTGTTGAAGCCCTAACCCTCAATGTGACTGTATTTGGAGATGGGTCCTTAGGAGGTAATTAAGGTTAAATGAGGCCATAAGGGTGGGGCCTTATAAGAAGAGGGCTCCCCACACATGCTCAGAGCAAAGGCCATGTAAGGACAAAGTGGCCACCTGCAAGCCAGGAAGAGGGCCCTCATCAGAAAACAAGCCCTGTTGGAACCTTGATCTTGGACTTTCCAGCCTCCGGATCTGTGGGAAAATAAATTTCTGTTGTTTAAGCCACACAGTCTGTGGTATTTTGTTATGGCGGCCTGAACAGACTGATACATCCACCATCATCATCATCACCATCATTGTCATCCTCATCAACCATCATCACCACCTGGGCCATAGCTGTGCCCTGTTGCTCACCAAGCACTGTAGAGTGAGCTTGCCTGTGAAGCTGTGTGTGCAAGATGGTGTATCATCACCAGCACCATCGTCATCATCATCATTATCATCACCAACACCATCATTGTCATCATCACCATCATCATCACCAGCACCATCATCATCATCATTATCATCACCAACACCATCATGGTCATCATCATCAACATCATCATCATAACCATCACTGACACCATCATTGTCATCATCATCACCATCATCATCACCAGCACCATCGTCATCATCATCATTATCATCACCAACACCATCATGGTCATCATCATCAACATCATCACCATCATCACCACCATCGGCATCATCATCAACATCATCACCATAATCATTACCAGCACCATCATCATCATCACCAACACCATCATCATCACCACCATCATTGTCATCATCATTAACACCAACATGGTCATCATCATCATCATCATTAACATAACCATCATGAACACCATCATTGTCATTATCATCAACATCATCACCATAATCATTACCAGCAGCAGCATCATCATCACCAACACCATCATCAACATCATTACCATCATTGTTACGAGTCAGACTCCCCAGGAAGCTGACTCTGAGATGGAAATTAGCAAGCAGGGTGTTTCCTCAGGAGTGTTCCTGGATCAACACCTGTGGAATGGCAGTTGAGAAAGCAGGACTGGGCAGAGAGAGGCAATGGGCAGCAGTGTACTCCATCAAAAGTCTCCATCGACCCTACGGGGAGCTCTAAATCTGATGGCCCCTCAGAGTTGTCCAGTGTCCAGGCCCCAATCACTTACAATCTCTAAAACTTACCACACTATTGGGTTTGGGACATCATCTTCTCACTTTTTCCAAAGGAGATTTCATTCTACAAGAAGAGGAGCTAAGGGCAGTGCTCGCCACCAATGAATGAATAGTTCACGGTGGAATTCCAGGCATCTGTTGGGCTTACTATCTAGGGGCAGAGGAGCCTGTGGGAGCTTCTCACGCTGTCCTATGTGCCCTTTAGCCCTAGACTCTTGCTCACTTTCCCACAACAGCAGGGCCCCTGGGGACCATCTCCCTTCCAGTGGGTGCTCACCCATTCCAACCCCAAAGGCTCGGGACAGCATGGCTCTGCTTCCTGGCAAGGCTTCTTGGGCGGCCGCAGGGATCTTGAGTCTCCTCTCGACCTTTCCCACTCTTTTTTCTCGGGAGCGGAACCAAAGGATGATCTGCTCGTGCAGGCGAGTCCTTTTCTGGCACAGCTAACTGAGCCGAAGGCCTCAAGGGAAAGAGCGTGGGTCACAGATGTCCGCACTGAGTGGCCACAGGCAAGCATAGGCCTCTCTCATTTGTCCTCATTTAGACAAGCTGAGAGGGGCTGTGGCAGGACCAAATGAGATTACGTGGACAAAGTGCCCGGGACAGCCAGGCACACAGTAGGTGCTTACTAAACGCTCATTCATCCACAGGACAGGCCCTTAGCAGGCACCACAAGGCAGAAGGAGTCGGGAGGGGGATCATGCCCCTGATTTATGCCCCTTGCTGGGCCCCTCTGCCCAGAGCCCTCTTCCCCAGAGCTTCACAAGTCTGCCTCCTCTATTCAGGTCTCACCTCAAAGGTGATTTCCCCGACAGGCTCCCTCGTCCACCCCGGCTTAAGTAGAAACCCACGCCTAGGCCATCACACTGTTCGTTTTCTTCGAAGTACATAACTCTCTGGATTTATCTCTCTCAGGGAGAGCACGTCTGAGGATTCACCATTAAATCTCTCATGCCGAGAACAACTGTGTACAGTATGGGAGGCGTTCCCAAAGGCTTTCTGGCTACAGGCCCTGGAAAGAGCTAGGAGGCTAGGGACCCGTTCCTTACTCCCTGGGCAAACCTTTCTCCCTCTCTGTATTTGCAATTTCTCCGTCTGCAAAATGAGGGGATTGGACCCAATGGATCCATGTTCCCTTCCAGCTCAAACAAAAAGATTCCACAAACTTGGACAACTTCTCATTTTAGCCAGTAACCAGCTCACGCCAGAACATGATTCATCTCTGCCGATTTTGCCTAGCAACCAGCCCTTCTCCCCACTCCCCGAACCAACTCCCCCCCAAGAAAAATTCCTCCCCCACCGCACACCCGCCCAGCCTCCGCCCCCTCCTCCTCCAGCATCCTGGAGAGGAATGCAAGACTTCAAGAACCCCCCTGTCTGTCTGCCACCAGCATTTTCACGCAACCTCAGAATGTCTCGGGCTATGTCTGGAACAAGTGGGGGGGAGCTGTGCCCCCCTGGGACTAGTACAGGAAGCGGCAGCAGAAGGCAGGCAGGCAGAAAGCGCTGACCCAGCACAGGGAGATCATTTCTATTCTGATGCCTCACCCTCCTCTCTTGTCCAGCCCCTCAGGCCTTGAAAAGTGTCTGTGTTTTAGGGAGGGAGAAAGAAGAGACAGGGAAAGTGAAGGAGAGGGAGGGAGGGTCCAAGCTGGAGACAAAAGCAGCTCATTCAGACTGCCTGAGGGATGTTTTCATCCAGTTCCCCACAGTGAGGAAAAAGAGTTGTCTCATCTTAGTAGATACTGGAAAGCATTTGATAAACTTCAATACTCATTTGTGACCCAAAATCTTAGCAATCTAAGAATAGAAGGGAATTTCCTTAATTTGAAAAAAACATTTACCAGAAAACTACAGCAAACATCGTGCCCACTGGAAAACATTGAAAGCATTCCCATTAAGACCAGGAACAAGGCAAAGATGTCCATTACCATCACCTCCACCACCGCCACCACCACCTCCACCACCACCACCTCCACCTCCACCTCCACCTCCACCTCTATCACCTCCACCACCACCACCACCTCCACCTCCATCACCTCCACCATCACCACCAACACCACCTCCACCTCCATCACTTCTACCATCACCTCCACCATCACTGAAACCACAACCCCCACTTCCATGACCTCTACCAGCACCACCAGCACCACCAGCACCTCCACCTCCTCCATCATCATCTCCACCTCTACCACCACCACTTCCACCTTCATCACCACCTCCCATCATAACCACCTCCATCACCACCACCTGCACCACCACAACCACTTTGAATTAGATATTGAATCAACATTGAATTAGAAGTTCCAGTCATTGCAATAAGACACACATAAAACAAGAGAAGAGCATAGACAAGAAGCGATGGAACAGTCACTCGTGGATTCTTCAATTATTTACCCAGAGGTCCTTCTTGAATGAGCACTGACAGCATCAGATGACCTGGGCTGGAGACCTGCTTCGGCCAGTATCTTTCTGGGTGACGTTGGGTCTCAGTTTCCCCATTTGTCGCTTGAGTGGTAGGACTATACCAATTGTGTGTAAACTGTGCTCCCCTGAGCCCTAGGGGCCCCTGCAGGGGGCAAAGGTAAGAAAACAGGTATCCTCTGGGTGTCCCACTCCCCTTCCAAGAGGCAGCTCTACGTTCATTCGAACTTATGTTAGGATTCCTAGAGTTTGTTGGAACAAAGGATTCTATGGCTCAAAAAAGCTGAATATCAGTGGATACACAACCAATACAAGTGGAGACTCAGGATAGAAACAGGTAATTCACACGAGAGGAAGTCCATAAGGAAAGGCCCCTATCTCACCAGCAATCAGAGAATCATAACTGAAATAATGGAATACCACTTCTCACCTATCCCATTGGAAAAAAGACCGAAAACTAGCAGCGTTGTCAAGGATGTGGGGAAATGGGAACAATCTTAGACCAAGATGGGAATGGAAACTGGTGACATGTTTTGGAGAAGTCATTTGGTAGCACCTCTGAAAACATTATACATGTGCCCTGTGACCTGGGCATCCCACCAGTTAGGACCTAGCTGGAGGGAGTGCGCCACGTGTCTACAAAGACAGGCACATGAGGGAGATCCTTGGAAACATGTGATGACACAAGGGCTGTCCAGCTCTGCCATCTGTGACCTCCTTTTTGTGAGCTCACCCAGGCCCTGCTCTGGACCCCACACCTGACCTGGAGGAACCCTGAACTGGCTCCATTCCACAGACACTCGAAGCCCCTGTGAGCGGAAGTCTGGGCTCGAACCTCCAACAGGTCACTTCCATGTGCCAGGCCATCACGTCACGACTGCCCCCTGGAGCTCTGAGCACCTTCCCCTCACGTATGGTAGACCACAAACCACAGGGAAGTTGAGCTCCCAGGCCAGACCTAGGATCTAAGCCCTCTTCCCCACTCACCAGCCGTGTGACCTTGGACAAGTCACCTCACTTCTGTGGTGCTGCATTCATCAACAATTCTCTGAGAAGACATGGTTTCCTCATCAGCTAAACAGAGCTGATCAGACTGTAGCGGTTTTTCATATGAAATCATTTATGTGAAAAGCAAATTGGGAAATTTTGACTATGTTTATGTTCCAGGCCCTTGCCCAAAGTGAATTCTCTCTGAAGATCCTCTCATTGGACAGAACCACCATCTCTTTAACCCTCCCACACTGAGGGGCACGTGGGCGGTTTCCCTTTTTTTCATTTATTCTAAACAACACTGGCACCAACATCCTTGTAGGTCATCTCAGGGCCCACACACAGGTATTTCTGTGGGCAGGTTCCAAAAAGAATTTCTGGGGCAAAGGGCATTTACACCATTGGTAGATGCTGCCATCTGACCCTCCAAAAGGGCCATTTATCTCTCCAGTCTGCTCAAAACCAGACGGTGCGAAGATCAGATGTGGACAAAGACAAAATGTTCTTATCTTACGAGAGGTCATGGGAAAAATTCAGAAGAGCTTCTAACTGGCTCCCCCGTGGCTGGGCCAGTCCTTGCAGCCAGAGCTCTGCCGCAGGCCAGGCGGTGCGGAAATTGGCCTTTGGGCCTGGCCTGTTCAACTTAGGTTAGATAGAAGAAAGGACTTCCTGACAGTAAGGGGTTGTTCAGATGCTGGAGACACGACCAAAGGAGCTGGGAGATCTCTTCTGGGGGTCTCATAAAATGGGGGGAATTTGATCTCTCTGGGATGGATTCCAGGCGGGAAAGGAAGCCAGGTTCTCCCTTCTTACCCAAGAACTGAGTGACTTTTTACCCAGGGGAAATGGCATCCCGCAGCGCTTTTCCCAGGTGCTGACAATGACGCCTCACACGGGAACAGAGTTTGGGGCCCACCAGCTCGCTGAAGTCCAGAGCAAGTCTTCTTCCCTTTGTCGGAGACAGAGACGAGGCTGAGGCCCAGAGAGGGCAAGCGACTTGCCCCAGGCGGCACAGCCAGGGAGGAGACCTCCACCCGGGGCTCCAGACCCAGGGCCAGTGCCTGCCCAGGGCCCCCGCCCCCACGGTCACGCCTCCGGAGAGCCCCAGGGCTGTGGGCCTGGACTCCAGACCCGGTGGACTGTCCGCGTCTCCCCACACGCAGCGGGAGCAGGCGTTGGCGTCTGACGAGCTGGCTTGGTCGCTCGCCGGCCACGTGACCTCGGGCAGGCCCCTTCCGAGCAGTCCGTAAAATGGGGACCAAGGGCGCCTGCTGGTCGCAGCGCGAGGGGTTAGGATGCCGCGTTCCACCTAACGGGGGCGGGGCGGGCGGGGCGGGCGGGGCGCGCATGCGCCGTTTGTGAACTGGCAGGGCCTGACCCTGGGCTGCTCGTGGTGGATACCCTCTTTGCTGCCTTTCCTCTGTTGCAGACCTGGCAGCCGTGATGATACCCACCGCCCCCAGCTGAGCTGTGGGGCCACGGGGAAGTCGGCACACATTGATCTTGGGCCCCCTCCTCCAACCCCATTATCCTGCATTCGTGAACTCATTCATTCATTCATTCATTCAAGAATAGGATTGCGGGCAGTGCGGAGCAGTGGTTAGAGCACCAGCTATGGTGTCGGACAGCCCCAGGAGCTTCAGAGCTCGGCTCAGGCACGTTCTGTCTGTGTGACCTTGGGCATGTCACTTCACTTCTCTGAGCTTCCGTGTCTTCCTCAGTAGAGGGTGGATGATATCTGTGCCTCCCCAGGCTCTGTGAGGACTCAGCAGACAGAAAGCGCTTAGTGCCGTGTGGAGCACCGTGGGCGCTCAAGAAGTGATGGAAACAGGACCTAATGGTGAGATTTAAACCCTGAAGAAGGACAGAGGTGGACGATTTAGGGGCCGAGGGGGTTTCCGGAGCCCCTCATATCACAGTCTCCTCAGGGCGGGTGCAGAGGGGACATCCAACGCCCCCAGTGTCACCTTCCCCTCCGCTCCTCGCTCAGGGAGCTCCTTGAGGGGAGCTCGGCGCGCCTGCTCAGCATTCATTGAGCGCCTACTGGGTACCCAGCTCCATCCGGGCTCTGACCCGCGGGGCTCGGAGGAGAAGCCAGGGAATCTCAGTGATCAGAGCCGCCCGCAGCGCCCTCCTTGGAGCCTCCTGGCGTAGGAGCGACAGAGACGATCCGAGGGTCCAGGAGGACTGGAGCCGGTTCTCATCCCAGCCGGGGGCCGCGCTCCAGGTGTATGTCCTCCTCTGAGCCTCACATCAAGGCAGGGCCTGTGGATTCTCAGGGAAGAGCTGAGGTCCGAGAGGGGCGGAAGCTGCCCGGAGTCACACAGCCTGGACGTGGAATGTGAGCGCTGGGATTTGAACCCAGGTCTTTGGGGATGCGGATGCCTGATGCCCTTCCCCCACTGTGCCTAGGGAGTCTCTTGCCCAGAGTCAGTGCTGATAAGTATTTGATTTGTTTTATGGGTGTGGACACAACAGAGAGCAGCTGCCATGTCACCTGGCAGCTGATCCCGCTGGGTCCCCCCCAACCTTCCAACCCCCCGGAAATAGCCCTGGCGCCTGCCCCCAATGGGCCCAAGTCCCAGGGCCCCCCAACCCATGTTGCCAGCCGCGTCTCCAGCCAAACTCACCCAGACAATGTCTAAGCCCTGGCTGGGGTCACCACAGCCCAGAAGGAGACAGGGAACAGCTGCAGCACGACCCCTGGCCCCACCGGGTGCCAAACCCCTGCAGAGGGGCGCACGGGGTGGGGGGGCCTTTCTACCACCCAGAAGGCAGAGCAAGCCTGTCTCTCTTTTCTGGCCACATCCTTCACCCCCGCCCTCGAGTTCACGGGACTTCCCTGGCTGCTGGCCTTGCTCTAGTTTCACCAGCACTTCTAGGGCCCTCTTTCCTGCCCCCCAAGAAAAGATGTTAAGACTCTAAAGTTTCAAGCATCTAAAAACCACTGATCTTATGATTCTGAAGATTCTAAACCTAGACCCGGAAAGAAGAGGTGACTCTCAGAACAGCCAGACATTTACAGACAGAAGCTTCCCCCTTTTCTCTTCTTCGAGCACAGCACTTCGCAGTTTACAGCTAACAGACTCTCACATTCATTGAGCATCCGTGGGGGGCCTATTCTTGGCACTTTAAGTGAATGAGCTCAACTCCCACCAACCCTCCAAGGTGGGTGTCACCTTATTCATGGACAAGGAAACTCAGGCCCAGAGAGGTTAAGTGACTTGCCCAAAGTCACACAGCTGAGAGGTGGCAGAGTTGAGATTCCAACCCAGGTCGTCTGAAGCCCACACCACTAACTACCACACTACACTTCCCTACGTGTTTTAAAGTGCATTCACATTTATTAACCTTGCAGCATTCTGGGGGGTGAGGGAGACACGGCAAGGGCTGTGGTCCCAGCTTTACAAGTGAGGAACCTGTAGGTCGAAGAGGTACGTTGACATACCCAAAGTCACAGAGCGAGGCGGGGGTTAATTGGGTCTCCTGGTTCCTTATTTCCATGTCCCACTACCTCCCCCTCCCCTTTCTGTCCCCAATCCTCGACCTCTATGCAATTCCAGTACCTCCTTTCCCCCCTCCAGACCCTCCAGCTGAGTCCAGCTCCCCAAACCCTAAGGGAGAGGCTGCAGGTGGCCACCCCCAGACCTGGGCCTTCCAGCCTTCCAGGGCACCCCCATGCTGTGCATCCCAGAGGCCTCTGGCATCAAGGACCCTGGCGAAAGTGGGTTTACAAGCAGGGCTATTTTATACTTTGCAGCTGCTGCCATAAACCCTGGACCGGTCTGGGGAGGGGGAAGCAGCTGCGGGGGAACCTCCAGGCCCCGGAGCCAGCGCCAAATCCCTCCTGCTATTTCCGAGCAGCCGGAGGAATCCTGAAATTAAAACCTTCTGGAAAGATAGCAAATCCCTGTCCCGCTCCAAGCGGGCTCCATCCTTCCCCCACACCAGATGAAGATCCAGGGATGAAGCAGAGCAGAGCTAGACATAGTGCGAGACTGCCACCAGAGACCCGGATTCCTGCCCACCTCTGGACGGGTCCTAGCCCCTGTCTGGTCCTCAGATGCCCTCATATAAAATGAGGAGCTGGTCCAGATCAGGATCCGAGACTCTCTGAACTTTAGAGTTTCCCTAAAGTCAATTAGCTCAAACATTCCCACTGTTTCAGCTTCTGTGCTCCAACAACTGGCTGTGTGCCCTTGGACTTGTGACTTGACCTCTCTGAGTCCCCATTTTTCTCATCTGTAGAATGGGGAGAAATAACAACCATCTCATAAGAAGGTTGTGAAGAAGAAATAAAATAACATCAGTATTACACAGCAGCTTTATTTGTAATAGCCAAAAACTGGAAACCACCCAAATGTCCACCAGCAGGTAAACAGGTAAACAAGTTGTGGTCCATCCATACAAGGAAATACCACTCAACAATAAAAAGGAGTGAAATATTGATAGATACAATAATATGAATAAATCTCAAAATATCAATGCTGAGTGAAAGAAGCCAGACAAAAAAAGAATACATGCTGTGTGGTTCCATTTACATAAAAGTCCAGAAAATAAAAACGAGTCATAGGGACAGAAAGCAGATGAGTAGTTGCCTGGGGATCAGGGGCAGAGGATGGAGGGGAGCAGTAACAACAGGTAACAAAGGGGCGTGAAGAAACTTTCAGAGGTGACAGATACGTTCGTGATCTTGATTGGTGATGGCTTTACAAGTATACACATCAAAATGATCAAATTGTACACTTTCAATGTGTGCATTTTATTGCATGTCAATTACACCTCAGTAAAGCTGTAAAAAGGCATTTCCATTAGGCATCTACACGCGTAATAGACGCATGGATAATAGTCCATCTGTAAATGGCAGCTATTCCTGTTATTAATCAGTGTCGTTGCCTCCGGATGACCCTGTGATTAATTTCCCTCTCCTCCACTAGAGTGTATCTCAGAGCTGTTCTGCTAATGGTGTGTCCCCAACACCTGGCACGTAATAGGTAATTAGTAATTGTGGTTGGAAAACAAAGGTTCTGTGACTCGGGTATTGGCTGCTGGGCCACCTCATTAATCCTCACCCGGCAGACCCGATGATTCCAACCCTCTGTGAATGAGACCAGACAGGCCAGACCCACAGCACTGCTCGGTCGCTATCAACACCCTGGGGGGCGGAGAGGAGTCAAAACAAGGAAATGGGACCCACGATGAAATGCAGTGGGCACAAAACAAACGTCCCCCCACCCCACCATCAGCAAAAGAGCCCAGCATTTGGACCACAGACAAGTTCTAAAATGAAGAGCCAGACAGACCTGGGTTCAAATCCCAGCCATACCCGGCTGTGTGACCTCAGGCAAGTCACTGCACCTCTCTGAGTCTCGATTTCCTCATCTGTCAAATGGGGGTAATGACGTTGCTCATCTCTCTGCAGAGGGTGTGGTGAAGGTTAGATGTGGTTATGGATGCTCTGGCACTTGTGCCTTCCTTCAGCCTTACACACACGCATGCATGTGCACACACACCAGGAGCACCCTCTGTGTGCCAGGCCCCATGCTGGTTGCTGGGGAGGAGACAGTGGTGGACGGACCCCCGGGCCCCTCTCCTCGTGGACTTTGCATCTTGGCAGTGCCGATGCCCAGCTGCACCCTCAGACACTCTGATCTGATTGGTCTGGGTGGGGCTCGGGAGTCAGGATTTTTAAAAGCTCCCAGGTGATCCCAATGTGCAGGGTGGAGACCCCCACTGGTGGGTAGGATCATCCCCTGTTTACACACATGGAAACGGAGGCCCAGAGAAGCGAGGCAACTTGCCCAAGGCCATACAGCTAGGAAATGGTGAGCAGGCATTGACCCAGGCAGTCTCATCCCAGGGCCCAAACCAACCTCACCAGCATGAGAGGGTTAAAGACGATGTGCCCAGGGCAGAGCGGCCCAGGAGACATGAGTTCTGCCCCTCCTGCTCTTCTCCGGGATGTGAGCTCCAGCCAGCAATGCCCAGCCCATCTGGCTGATCAGAGCGGGGAAGGGTGCTCTCCAGCACCCCCACCACCACACTGCACCAGAAGCCCCTTTGCCCCCTGAGCTGGAGCCCATCTCGGGGGGTTTGCCCACTCTCTCCCTCCCCCTTTGCGGTGACAGCAGGCCTGGCCCCGGGACAGACTCCCTGACTGGGGCCGGCTGTGCGGTTTTACAAGCCCTGGGACAGTGGGGGCCTGTTCAGGCCCTGGCAGACTCCCAGGCCCCTGGGGACAGTGGGACCCCTCAGCCCCACCCTCAAGCTCTATGCTCCCCCCTCGCCCAGGCCCAGCCACACCCGCCCCCAACCACCCTCCCTCCTTGGCTCACTGCCCCCTGTGCCCAGCCAGATGTGCGCCCATAGAAGGCCCGTCCTGGGTAACTCAATCATAGATGTGGACCAGACTGGAGGGGCTTTAAGTGGAGTGGGGCTCTGCTGTCCCCTCCCCTAGGGCTTCATTCATTCATTCACTCATTCATTCATCAAAAAAGCAGTAGAGGGCCGCCCGGTGGCGCAGTGGTTTGGTCTGCGCTTGGCAGCCCGGGGTTCGCGGGTTCGGATCCTGGGCGCCCGCCAACGCACTGCCTGTCAGCCACGCCGAGGCGGCGTCCCATATAAAGTGGAGGAAGATGGGCACGGATGTTAGCCCAGGGCCAGTCTTCCTCAGCAAAAAGGGGAGGATTGGAACAGATGTTAGCTCAGGGCTGGTCTTCCCCACAAAAAAAAAAAAAAAAAAAAAAAGCAGTAGAGTCAGCAGAGAACTCAGACTCTGGAATCAGACTGTGGGGCTGGAATCCTGGCTGTGTGACCCAAGCAACCGACTTGACCTCTCTGGACCTCGGTTTCCTCATTGTGACATGGCGATAATAACAGTGCCTGCCTCATAGGGTTGTGAGTCTCAATGAGTTAATGATGTCCAGTGCTTGGAGCAGCACCTGGCCCATAACGGGTGCTCATTAACTGTGAGCAATTACTATTGTCATTGAGCCTGGGCGACTGTGAAGAGAGGCTGGGTGGGGTGTCAGGGAAGGCTCCCAGGGGGAGAGGACATCTAGGCCAGAAGCTGAAGGATGAGGGGGAGTTAGCAAGGCAAGGAAGGGGGTGGATGGGTGTCATAGGCAGAGGGAACAGTAACTGTAAAAGCTCAGAGGAGAGGGAGAGGTTGATTCCTGCACTGGGGCTCAGACCACCTCCTTAATCCCCCCCACTGGTCTCAGGGGACACAGGCTATGGCTAAGGCCACACACTCCATGTCCTCTGGAGGGCCCAGAGGAGCATTAATGGGGAGCCACTGGCCAGGGAGCTGCTGACTGGGAAACTGGTCCCTGCCTACTCCCCAGGGATCTCCAACATCTGCTTCTGTCTTACGTGGTTTTTGCCTGTCATGGGGAAGCTTTATGCACTTCCCAGCCACACACCAGCGCCTAGGATCCTGCAGAAGCTCAGGAACAAGGAGAGAGCCTGTCACACCCAGAGAGGTGGAGTGACTTGGCCAGAGCCACACAGCATCCAGGTTTTCAGTATTTGTATTCACTTCTCCCCACTTCTTGGGTGGGAGCTGGTCTGGGCTGAGGAGGGGAGAGCCCTTCCCCATTGAGCGAGACAGAGGCTATTGTGTGTTGTGAAACCCAAATCCCCGGCCCCTCCGGATGGATGTGGTGTTGCTGGAGGAAAGGGCCTGCAGGGGATGGCCTCCCTGCCCCCAGCGCCCCGGGGATCCAGAACATGATCCCAGCGCAGCCACATCTGGACTCCAGCTGGCAGCTCCAGAGCAGAGGGGGAGCAGTGGCCGCAGGAACTTGCCGTCAAAGGCACAGAGGAGGCTGGGGGGTGGGGAGACAAAGGCAAAGGGTGCGGCGAGCATGGCATCGTCCACGAGACCCATTCCAGTCCTTGGCCACTCTGCAGGGGGTTGGGACACGGAACCCTCGGCCAGGAGCCCCTCCGCTGCCCACGTGTCCCCAGGTGAACAGAGAGGTGGGTGGCTCTCCTGTGGCCACAGTATAGCACAGCCACGCGTGGAACCTGGCTCTGTGTAGCCACGAGTCCAGGGCTGTGCTCAGCCGGGGGAGCACAAGCTCCCACCCCCGTTCCCATGGGGCACCCCTTCTTCCACACCAATCTGCCCGTTCAGCCCCCGGGGCCTGGTGGACGTGTCTCCCCCAGAAAGCCACCCCACCCCCATGAAACACCTAGGGGAAATGTCCCCCATCTCCCAGGGGACTCGTCCCCCCGTCAGAAAACCAGCGAGACTCAGGCCAGAATAAAGGTTTATTGTGCTGGTTTGTTATATCCCAGTACCTGGAGAGCTGTGCAGAGGTTGGGAGCCCCAGACGGAGGGATGGGGAAGAGGAACCCCCACCGGAGCCACCCCAGATCAGGACGGAGCCCAGGCTCCCTGTCGAGGACTAAAGAACACTGTGGACACAGGCTGCCAGGCCACTCACATGAGCGCAGGGCGGGGGTCAGGCGCCCCTGCTCCAGGCTGGGCGTCGGAAACCCTCCCCATCCCCTCAGACTCCCCCAGAGCGGGGTCCCCTCACATGCAGCCCCCCAGCTTCCAGGCTGCTTGGGGTCCTGATGAGAGAGTAGTAGCGGGATGAGAGGCAGCCCTGGAGAGGGCCCAAGCCCCCACACCCCACACCCTGGACCAACCAGAAACTGGGGGGCACCTTCAGGAACAGTTAGAGCAGTAATTCCCAGAGTGTGCTCTGCAGGATTTCACTCTGGATGTAGCTGGAAACAGAAAAAAAAAGGACTCCACAGTCAAAAGCAGTTGAGAAAGGCTGCGTGAAACCAGAGTCCCCAGGGGCCTTCACTGTAGGACTTGTCAGAGCCCTGGGGTGCTCAAGGGGGGCGTGGGGAGCAGAGAGGCAGTGGCCATGTTTCCCCAACTCATTGGACCTCAAAAATCTTTTTTTCCATGGGGCACCTCAGGGAACCCAGTTTGGGAAATGCTCGTTTCAGGACCTGTCATGCCGTATGGAGCGGCCCCTCGCAGAAGCTTCCTGACTAATCAGGCCCCCTTCTGCGGTAGCTCTAACTGCACCAACCCACCTCAACATCTCCCATTCAACCTCTTCCAAAACTACTTATTTTGGGTTTTTTCTCCCTCGATGGAAAATCGGCGACATTTGCACCGTCACAGGGACCTGCGATGTGTGTTTCCCAAATGACGTGGCTGATTTCCTTGGGCCGCTTTATCGTGGCTCCAACGGGGACACGTCCCCATGCCCACCTCCCCAGAGGAGCTGTGAGATGTAGCCCTTTGGGGCCGCAGAGGCAAATGTTTCCGGAACTTGGTGAGGTTCCTGGGGTGGACCAGAGACCGGCATCTCTGCCGGCTGTAGGGTCAGGACACGCTGGGATTTGCAGGGGTGGGTGGCCGAGGAGGGGGTGTCAGGGAGCAGTAAGGATCGAGGGCCTTTCCATGCCCAAGCAGGTGACCAAGAGGGTCTGACAGTCAGGGCGGGCAGCCCTGGAGGCCTGTTAGACACTGGGGGGGACATCGCTGCCGGCCCAGGCGCTTTCGGGGGGACCAGCTGGGCCCCCGGCTTCCTGGGCTGATGAGGGAGCTGCTTCTGGCTCCCCTTGGCCTTGGCCGGTCACCAGAGCCCCGTCCAACCCCGCTGAGCACGGCTCCTCCAGCACCTCTGCTCTCTCCACGGGGCCCCCAGGGCCCCGGGCTTCGTGGTCCCCCGCCTGGCTGCCCTTCTCCTCCTCCGACCTGCCCTCTGTCATCCTGGCTCCGTCCCCGCCGCCCGGGGCAGCCCTGGCAGGAGACTTGAGGTTCTGGGTGGCGGCGAGGATGTCAGCCTGGAGCTGCTGGGAGGAGTCCAGGGCCTCCTCGGGCCGGCCGTCGGGGGCCCTGTCGGGGACTTCGCTGAAGGTGCGGGGGCCCCCGGCGCGGTCACTCTGGTCCACGTACTTCTTCTTGGGGAAGGACGACGGGTAGTAAGCCGAGGCCTTGTGCTTCTGGCGGGTGATGAGCGCGGCACAGACGGTGAACAGCAGCAGGAAGGCCAGCGAGCCCACCACGGCGATGAGCATCACGTACTGCCGGAAGAAGTCCACGATCCCGTCCAGGAGGTTGGTGGGGGGCTTGGGGCCCGCCAGGGGCGTGGGCTGCGGCCCCACTGACGTGGGGCTGAGGGCCGGGGGCCGGGGTGGCGGGAGGCTCGGGGAGGAGGCCGACGAGCCCTCGGCCTCCCCGCTGCCCCCCGCGTCCTCCAGGAAAGCGGCCTGCAGGGTCACCGAGTGGGCCTCCGCGGGCGGGGCCCTCAGGAACAGCAGCAGAGACACGACGAGGCTGGCGGCCACCACAGAAACCATGTCGCCCGGGACCTGTGGGGAAGCGAGGCGGGACAGAAGTCAGGGTCTCAGGGGACCCTGAGGACGCACAGGAACACAGGACATATTCTAGCAGGTCACTTCCCTTCCCTGGTCCTGAGCATCCCCACTCCACAGTGGACCCCATTCCTTCATATGTGGGGTTCACCCCGGTCCCCCACCTCACTCTGAGGTCCCGGAGGGCAGAGGCTGAATCTTATTTATCTTGGCATCCCCGGGGTTTTGCACCCTATCTGGTACACAGTAAGTGCTCCATAAATGTATCATCTGACCGACTTGGCTGCATGAATAATAATAACATACCCTTTCTTTGCTTGCCATGTGCCAGGGACTATTTTAAGTTTCTGGAATTTCTCCCTGAATCCTGAGAACCACCCAATGGGGGAGGCGCTATCATTCCCCCCATTTTCCAGGCGTGGAAGCTGAGGCTCAGAGGGGTTAAGGGGCTCGCCCAGGAAGAGCTGGGGTTTGGATCCAGCCACGGAGGGAGAGACGATGGTAGGGCCCGGTAAGCGAGAAACGGAGGGAGGAACTGCGGGAGCCAGATGACCCCCTCTCCTCTGGGGAGTCCTCCCCAGCAGCCCCCAGCCCCTCTGATGTCCATTCTCTCCTCCAGAAGATTCCTAGGCTTTGAAGCCTCCGGACTCCCAGAGCTCAGCAGAGGGCCTGAGTGCCGGGAGCGTGCTGAGGGGGTCTGTCCCGGGGCGCCCTCACCTCGAGGCTCAGAGCGGAGCCCGGAGGCCCCGGGGGAGACTCTCGTCCTGAGACCAAGCTGGAGCCTGCTGGGGCCATCCGAGGGCCACGACTAAATGGGACCCAGATGAACCCCGCACCTCCCTCCCCCATCGGAAGGCTGCTCCAGGCAGGAACCCCCAGCCCCGGGCCCAGAGGCCCGGCTGACTAATGAATTCCGCATGCCCAGGTTTACGGGGAGCCCAGCTCCTAAAAACCTAACTCTCCCAGGCGGCCGGAGTGGGGCTGGCGCTCAGACAAACCCAGGACCCCTTTCTGTGCCCCCCGGGCTGCCCCCTGCGAACCCATCCTCACCCAGCAGTGGGCCCAGGACCCTAACTCTGGGGGACTTGAAGCTCCAAGACAGAAAAGCCTTGGGATCTCTCTCAGGACACTGAGATGGCAGACAGAGGCCCAGAGAAGGCAAGGGACAGGCCCAAGCCCACATAGCAAGTCTCGGGGCTGGAGGAGGAAGTCAGGTCTCCAACACCTTGACTACGGGCCCCCTTGACTGCCCAGGCCTCAAGCCCTGCTCCGTAAAATGGGTGACAGGTGACTTGGGGATTCAGGAGATGAGCCAGGAATGACGCTGGGCCATTGCGTGCCTTGCTCCAAGCGACCTGGGGCCTCCCAACTAAGTGTCATTAATTGGAATTAATTGCACTAACATGAATTTGGACAAACTGACTCAGATGGCAAAAGATAAACAATAATTCCAGGACATAAATAGAATCAACACTATTCAGGGGTTCATCTTAAACGAGCTGGTCATTCCGAACTTGCACCATGGGTTCCTCGTCTAAGCCTTTTATGTGGACACAATCCCATAGAAGCCCTCAGGGCGGACGCCCTCACCGTCTCCATTTCTCAGATGAGGAAATCAAGGTTCAGAGACGGACAGTGACTTGCCCAAGGACACACAGACGGGAAGTGTCAGAGCTGGGATTTGAACCTTCTGCATGACTCCAAGTCCACAGGCATGCACACACTCTCATGTGCCGAGGGCCGGCCCAGGAATGGGCTCACACCCCCTGGTTGACATCACTTGTCAGCTGGAACAAGGATCTGAGATGTTCCATGAGCTTCAGGAGTCTTCCTGGCCCCTCCCGTCTCTGGCACGTGTTAGCAAAGGTTCCTACAGACAGCTTTGATCTTTGGGCCCACTGGGCCTCTCTTTCCCCATCTGTAGATTGGGGGCAGGGTGGGAGGTGGTCACAGGTCCACCCTTGCAGGGCCGTTAGGACCAGATGAGATACCGTTCAGAAAGAGCCTGGCACAGAGCAGCCGAGGAAAGGTGGATTCAGGACCGAATTCCTACCCCAGCTAAGCTCCAGTGTCAGCCAACATTTTCCCACCCAAGTCCACAAGTGATTATCTTCGCTCATGTGTAAATTTGCTCATCGTCTCCCCCACTCTTCTGAAAAAGACCAACTTCTTTACCTTGTGGAGCAAAATCGCTTCAGCTCTGGCCACTGAGGAATCCAGAACCAGCGGTACACACACACACACACACACACACACACATGCACGTGGCAGTGAGCTGGACAGAGGGAAGAGCTCCGTTCCCCCTGAGCCTTGGGGTCAGGGCGGAGGATAAGGAAAGAGGCCACGCAAACTCTCATTGGCTCTTAAAGGATGAGACCCCAACTCTCAGAGTCCCCCACAACCCCCCTGACCCCCTGGGAAAGGCACAGGCAATGTGTGGGGAGCCGGCCAGGCCTCATGGGAGATGGCTGTGTGACCCTGCGTGACCAGCCCCCCGACCTCTCTGGGCCTCAGTTTCCCATCTGGGATGGACGCACTGGCCTGGACAGCTCTGAAACGATTATTCAGCCCATCAGCTGACCCACCTCTCCTTCCCGGGTCCTGATGTTTTCCAGGGCTCAGAAACTCATAGGCCATGAGGAGCTGGGGTCAGGCCAGCCCGTCTCATTTTACCCAAGAGGAAACTGAGGCCCGAGACTGGGACAGGCCTGCCCAGGGTTACCCAGCCAGTCGGGGCAGAGCCCTGAGTGGAGAGACGACTCAGAATACCCCAGAGGAGGTCACTTCCCGGCTGTGTATCCTGAGGCCGGGCACGCCACCTCTCTGAGCCTTGGTTTCCACATCTGTACGATGGGGACAACCTTGGACGAGAAATAGCAGTGCCTGGTGCATAGTAGGTGTCAATTAGTGGGCGCCACGTGATGGTCCGGGTCCCCAGCTTGGAGCAGAGCCTCTCCTTAGAGCCCATGTCCCTCAGCGTTTTAAATGTGATGGCTCCACTTGAGGTCAGGAATATGCAGACGATGCAAACCCATCCCTAAGGCCTAGGGACCCCAAGACTAAGGCTGAGGGGCCAGAGCGGCTGCCCCACCCCCACCCAGAAACTGTGGCCAGAGGGGGAGGGGCGCTCCACAAAAACCTGGCTTCAATTAGTGGCCTTTGGGGGAGAGGGGTCTGGCTGAAGTGCCTCACCCCCCTGGCCCGGGGCAGCCGAGGACAGGGACCTGGGCCACCCAGAGGGGAGCCCTGGGGAGGGACGGGGATCCTGAGGGCTCAAAATCCACAAACAGACAAACAGAGAGCAGCAGCAGCATGGACACACAACATACAGACACACAACACAGACACACAACACGCAGACACCCCAGAGAGCTCACGCGGCCCACGAGCACAGATACACAGACACACACAAACACACAACGGGCTGAGCCTCCAACAATGTGTGCACATACACAACCCGACACACTGTCGATCCCCACGCACAGGTCAACCCCGTCCACACCACCCTCCCACTGACCCTGGGAGCGACCCCCCTGGCGTCCACTTTCCAAGAACAACACGTCCCCCCACAGCAAGGCCACGGCCGCACACACACAACACTCTGGCCGCCCCGGCACCGCACACAGGACACACAGAAGTGCACACACGTTCTGCCACCCTCACCCTTAGCGCACGTCGCACACATGTACACAGCACCCGAAACACACTCAAAACTCACACAAACTTAGAGATGCCCCCCAGAGCAGTCTCACCGGCCCCAGTCCTCAAACTCCAAGACACCCCCAGGCTCCCCGGACAGAGGAGGGGACCCCAGGACTCACCAGCTCCTCCGCACACAGGCCTGGGTGCTCCCACCAGGTGGAGCGAGAGAGAGTCCGAGGCGGTTCTGGGCTGACGCCGGCTGCCCACCCTCCCCCCCCCGCTCCCGCCTCCTCCCTCCCTCTGGCCGGCCAGCTTGATTTCATTAAGAGGGTTTGGGGTGGGGACAGGGGGAGAGGCGGGGCTGCACTCGGCCACACACAATCCCCCCCTGGCTCCCACCACCGTGGGGCCCCCTCTACACTCCGGGAAGACCAGATGGGGCATTTCCTCCCTGCAGGCGCGTCCCCAGGGCAGGCGGAGGCAGACAGACAGACAGACAGACGGGGCTGTCCCGCAGTGCTCCCCGAGACCAGCGAGCTGGGGTCCGGCCCCCCTTTCAAAGGCGATGAGCTCAGGGAGGTTCAGAGGCCCCTGGAAATAAGGAGGAAAATTCCCCGTCCTTGGTTCCAGCTGTGACTCAGGTTTTCCGAGGCTCAGGGTGCCGAGGGGAGCTGGGGTGTGTGGAGGGCGAGCAGGAGCCGAGGCCCAGTGGGAGCGTGTTCTCCACCCGCCGTCTGGCCCTGTCAGGTCAGGCCCTGCCCTTCTCCAGGCCTCAGTTTCCCCATTTGCAGAGGTGGGCAGGAAGATTTCTGGGCCCCCTCTGGCTCTGACATTCTAACATCCACGGCCTCGCAATACCCCAAACGGAGGGTCTAGAGCCAGAGTCATCGCCCCGTTTCACAGACGGGGAAAGTGAGGCAGGGTGACTTTAAAGGGCTCAACTAGGGAACTGAGGTAAGTCAGTCGCTGACCCTGGAACCAGCACCTCTGGCTGACCTGAGGAATCCAGGAGGTCGGTAGCCCTTTGCATTCATTCATTCATTCATTCATTCATTCAGCAAATGATTAATGAACTCCTATAGTGCACCAGGCACTGTGCTAAGCAGGTTTCAGAGGTGACTCAGACACAGCCCAGAAATAGGTCTGTGGCAGGAGAGAAGCCAGGCCAAGGGCTCGGGGAACCCCAGGATGGAGAGAGGTCCACTGAGGGAAAGAGGCAGGGAAGTTGTCCTAGAGGACGTAGCTGTGAACGGACAGAGTCTGAGCAAGAGGAGAGCCTGGAAAGGCATTCTGGGTGGAAGGAGCAGCCTGGTTAAAGGCGTAGCGGCTGGGAGTGTCACACACAGACAAGGCGCTGGAGCATGAGACGGACAAAAGGGAGGAGCAGGTAATGGGGTTGATGTCAGCAGGAGCCGGGCTAAAGTCTCAGAATGTCATCCATCTGGGAGGCAGTAGGGAGCCAATGAAGCTTCGGGAGAGAGGGAGTGAGTGGATCAATAGTTCATGCCCACCCTCTAGGGACCAGGACTCTAGATTACTGTTAGTCTTTTTGATGGTCCCTGCAGCCCCTGCAGCCCCTGCTCACCTCCAAAAAGAGGGGGCAGTTTGTTGGGAAAATAAAGCCAGAGAATTTCCCATCTTCTTTTGACAGCACTCCAAACCCTTCATCCTAGAGGGAGTGGGGGACCGTCCACCAGTGGACACACGCACATGCCCCCAGGGGCACATGGCCACTCACAGATGTGTTGTAGCAGCTGCACCCCCCCTTCAAGATGGCCAGCGGGTGTCCCAGCCCCATCTGCATTGCCTTAGACCAGACAGCAGGCGGGCCGGAGCAGCCGAACCTCCCCCAGGGCCCGCCGCCAGGGGAGAAGCCCTTGCACCAACAGACGGAGGGCTGCAGGGAATTGGACCCTGAGAAATCGGGAGGGGGGGGCAGGACACAACCAACCCCGGCGGGGGCTGCTCCCAGCACAGCACCCAAGGCCCCAGCCTAAGCCAGGGTCCCGTTCTGTGCTCCTGCAGACAGACCCGGGTTCAAATCCTGCCTCCACTGGGTCCTGCCCCACTTGGAGCCTCTGTTTCATCATCTGTAAAACAAAGATAGATCCCCTACTGCTTACAAAGCTGCGGGGGAAAAATCCGAGGAGCCGGAGGATGGGAACGTGCTTGGCAACAGAAAAGCACTGGCCAGACCCCAAGCGTATGAGTTTCCTGTGGCTGCTGTAACAAATAACCACAAACTTAGAGGCTTAAAACAACACGCATGTATTATCTTAGAGTCCGGGCAGCCGGAAGTGGGTCTCCCTGGGCTAAAATCAAGGTATCGGCAGGGCTGCGTTTGTCCTGGAGTCTTCAGCAGGGAGCATCTGTTTCTTTGCCTTTCCAAGCTTCTAGAAGCCGCCTGCGTTCCTCGGCTCATAGGCCTCTTTCTTGGTCTCCACAGCCAGCTGCGGTGGGCTGAGACCTTCTCACGCCGTCGTCCCTTTGGTTCTCTCTTCAAATCCCTCTTCCACTTTTAAGGACCCTTGTGATGAGATTGGGCACCCCCCCCCCGACAACCCAGAATCGTCTTCCTCATCTAAGATCCTTAATCACCTCTGCAAATCCCTTTTGCCAGGTAAGGTGACATATTCGTACTCACGGGTTCCAGGGACGAGGATGGGACGTCTTTGGGGGAGGGGCGTGATTCTGTCTCCCACTCCGCAGGTGAACGTTACTGTGGAGCTGGACTCGTCCACCCTCCAAAGCACTGGGTTTTCCTCCCCCCCAAGCCCCGCGCTGTGCCTCAAACCCAGCAGGCTCCACACGTGCTCAGGGAGAGGGGAGTGGATAAGGGAAGCCCATCTGACAGATGTGGAAACTGAGGCTCCCGGCAGCTGACCTGCCCAGGATCCAACAGCACGTCGGGGCTCAGAGCCCTTTCTCCTCCACCAGCCCCTGTGTCTTATCTGGAAATGAAACTGCCAGGCCAGTGCCCCCCCTACAAGGGGCCCGTTCTCCTGTACTACCTCCATCTGCCCCGTTAAAGGGTCATGTCAACACACACATGCACACAAAAACACACAAGCTCTCCATAAGCCAAATATCCCAACCCACAATCTGAGGACAGAACCACAAAAATGTCAGTCACGACGAGAGAAAAAAGGATCTCTGAGTTCCAGCCCAGCTCACGCATCAGCTGTGCGTGGCTGGGCAAGTCACTGTCCCTCTCTGGGCTGCAGCTAAATGTGGGGTTGGACTAGATGTTGGCCACAAGCCTGCCAGCACTGAAGTCCCAATGCTCTCACCTTCTAAATTTCATTCGTTCTACAACTATTGCTTGAGCACTTATTTTACACCAGCCCGTGTCAGGCCCTGGGAGACAGTGCTGAACTAACACAGGCCTGAGCTTACAGTGGAGGGGAGACCTGCACTGAGCAAGTAAACAAACAAATGAATATCTAACTGCACACTGGGCTAAGAGTCGGGGTGGGGCAGTTCAGGGGCTGTGGGAGGCTAGTGGGGGGGTGCTAATCTGGTCCTAGAGCTCATGGGGGCCTCTGTGAGGAGGTGATAATAGAGCAGTTCGTGAAGATGACAAGGAGGTATTTAGGAAGGCAAAGATGCGAGAGGATTCCCAGCAGTGAGAAGAGTACACGCAAAGGCCCTGAGGTAGACGGGAGCCGGGCACCTTCAGTGCAGTCCCTAAAGATTATTATTGAGTAAGAGTAGATGCAGGTCTGCGGGGACCAGGAACTCGGCCTGTCTTGTGCACTGCCATAACTCCAGCATCTAGGACAGTGCCTGGAACACAGTAGGTGCTCAATAAATGCTTGTAGACATGTGAGTCACCACACTGACCTCCACTCTTGCATTCCCAGGTTTTGACAACCTAATGCTCTGAGAGTTTGCCCCATTCACTCCTCATCTGTCCCAAGGGTCTCACATTCCACAGTCTCCAGTTCCAGGACCTGCTGTGGGGCCGGACCCAGATGATCCCCACAGCCCTCACCGCTGTGGCTCCAAGGGGCGCGGGCAGGCTTGTGGCATGGAGCAGGCCGGGCCACTCACTTGCAATCTGTAATTTCAGAGGCAGAGAGTAACAGGCTCTCTGCCCAACCTTGGAGCGATTCAGAGACCCCACCCTGTGCCCACTGTGCAATTAGCAGCCATGACCCCCGCCCTGCTGAGGAGGCAGGGAGGGGAGGGAGAAACCCACCCCCCTTGAGTCTCTGCCAGGGGCCTCCCCAGTTGAGCCTGGGGTGGCCGCCTGGCCCACCACAGCCCCCAGTTCCAGCCTCTCGTGGGCTCAGAGCCACCTCTAATTATACAGCCCCTGAGGCCACCGGGGCCTGCCCTCTGGGCAAAAATATACCAAGTCTTTCATGTGGCTGGAGAGGCCTGGGCTGTGGCCCATCACAGCACAGTCTGGCCTTCAGAGGGACACCCGTGGAGCAGCCTCCCATCGGGCACTCCAAGGAGGCAGAGGGGGCCTCATCCGGGCAGGCCAGAGCTTGAGGTTTGCTGTGAAACCTCCCTGGGCCTCAGTTTCCCCATCTGTAAACTAGAGATGGTCACTAATTCCCCAGCACCTACTGGGGAGCACCTACAAGTGTCAGGAACTGTGTGGGGCACAGAGAGAGCTGTGAACAAGACAGATGCTGCCACACTTCTGTTCGGGCTGTTCCTTCCACCTGAAGCACCGTCCTACGGGCTCCCCCTCGCCTGACCACCCCCCATATGTCCTGTAGCTCAGGCATCACCACCTCCAGGAAGCCGTCCCTGAACCCCAGCCTCTGGGGAAAGAGATCAGCAGCCTCCTCTACCCTCCTGTGCCCCCCGGCTCCCTGCTCAGAGCACTGAGCACATGGGGCTGTAATGGCCTATTTACATGTGTCTCTAGACTGTCAGCTTCTCGGGGCCAAAATCAGGGCCTTTTCTGTCACTGTATCCCCAGTACCAGTTCCTAGAACACGGTCAGTGCTCACTAAATGCCCATCCACTGGCTGAAAGACTCTAGTCTAACCTGCCCACGTTATAGATGGGGAAACTGAGGTCCGAGGAGGGGATACACTGACATCATTTTGCTCTGTCCCAGCTCCTGCATGGGAACAAGACAGACTGGGCCCCTGCCTCAGGGAGCTCCTAGTGGGGGAGACAGACGAGAAACAAGCCAACTGGCAAATCGGGAAGATAACCCAACACCGCAAAATGCTATCAAGGAGATAAAAAGGATGAACAGACAGGGAGTAGCCTAGAAGGGGGCGGGGGGAGCTGCCTGGGCAGCTATGTTAGCAACTGTGGTCAGGGCCGCCTCTCTGAAGAGGTGTCTGAACTGACACCTGCAAGATCAGAGGAACCAGGCACTCAAGGAGCAGGAGGAAGAGCTTCCTGGGCCAAGAGCACAGCAAGTGCAAAGGCCCTGGGGTGAGAAGGGCTTGGTATGAGGCCCCCTCCAGGGAACAAGAGTGGGTGCTGATCTCTTCTCACCAGGGAGTAGTCAGAGCTTGGAGCTTGGGAGACCTGCATTAGCTCCTGGCTCTGCCCCCACACCTGTGCCTCAGTTTCCCTTCCTGCACCAGGAAGGGTCAGCAAAGATTCCTCAAGCTCTGTCGGTCTGTGATTCCAGATAAATTTTCCACTTGTTTCCACTTGTTTGCCCACCCCCAGCAAACAACCAGACGCTCCCCCACTCCTGATGGGAGAGAAAAATAGCAGCCACTTTGGAACACAGTCTGGCAGTTTTTATCGAGTTAACCACACACTTCCCGGATGACCGAGCAATCTCTTTCCTAGGTGTTTACCCCAGAGAAATGAAAACACACATCCAAAGACAAAAATGTCTGTAGTTGCTTCATCTACAATAGCAAAAAGACTGGAAACAGCCCAGACGTCCGCCAACAGAAGATGAAGAGCCGGTGGCACATCCGTCCCGCAGAACGTTCTCAGCAGCGAAAGGAGGAGATGCAAGACACACAACTGGACGAATCCCGTAGAAACACTAAGCGAAAGAACTGGACCAAAAGAACACACACTGGGTGATTTCATCTACAAGATGTTCTAGAACACAGGTAAACAAAGCCACAGGGACAGAGGTCAGAAGAGTGGTTCCCCTTGGGGAGTATTGACTGGAAAGAGACACAGGGAAACTTCTGGGGCTGGAAATGTGCAATATCTAGACCTGGGTGGTGGTTACGTGCGTATGGAAAAATCAAGTTGCACACTTCAGATCTGTGTGTTTTATGTAGGTTATGACTCAATTAAAACTTTTCTTACAAAAATAAAGAACTCTGCATCCCTCTCTTTTGGGGGGGCACCAGAACCCGTAGGATCGCTGGCTTTCTGCAGCTGCTGTGGCCTGGCCAGCTGCACGCTGCCTGGTAAACATTTACATTCCCCACGGCCCATGCGAGAAGCAGCTTCACTGGCCCATGGAAGCCACCTCGGGGGGCAGGAATGAAACACACACAGCCCCACTGCAGACCTGGCCTCGGTCTCCCACTCTGCCCACTGCCCCCTGGGCTCCCTGGGACGGGTCCCTTCCCAGGAGCCCCTGCCGCCCTCCGCCCCACCCCCCATCACAAGATGATGCTTCTGAACTTCCACTGCAGCACTGTTGGAAAGGGGGTCCCCTGCCCGTCTTTGAGCTGAGTGGGGGCTGGTGGAGAGTGAGGAGTGGGGGGGGCTTGGAGCTGCACTTCAGGACCCTACGTCACCCAAACACTCAATATGTCACCTCACACTTCTCCTGCTTTCCACCCCTCACTTTACACTAAGACCTTCTGTCTCATCCTCCTTCTCCCTCTTTCCTGGTCTCTTCCCACCCTCCCTCCTTCCTTTCTTCTTCCCTTTCCTTCTTCTCTCTCTCGCAAGAAATCCTTACTGAGCACATACTATGTGACACTTTCCAAGCACTGGGGCTCCAGCAGAGAACAACACAGATGAAAATCCCTGTCCTTGTGGAATTTATGTTCTAGTGGGACAAGGAAGACAATTAAAAAGATATCTTAGGGGCCGCCCGGTGGCGCAGCGGTTTAGTCTGCGCTTGGCAGCCCGGGGTTCGCGAGTTCGGATCCCGAGCGCCCGCCGACACACTGCTTGTCAGCCATGCCGTGGCGGCGTCCCATATAAAGTAGAGGAAGATGGGCACGGATGTTAGCCCAGGGCCAGTCTTCCTCAGCAAAAAGAGGAGGATTAGCAACGGATGTTAGCTCAGGGCTGGTCTTCCTCACAAAAAAAAAAAAAAAAAAGAAACATTATAAAAAAAAAAAAAAAGATATCTTAGTAACATATCTATGGTCTGGCGGATGGTGGGAAGGCGTGTGGGGAGAGAAAGCAGACAATGAGCATTCAAGCAAAGACCTGAAGGATGTGAGAGAGGGACTCGGGGAGATGATCTGGGGAAGAACATTCCGGGCAGAGGGAATAGCAAGAGCAAAGGCCTTGAGGTGGGGGTGCTGAGCATTTACAAGGAGTTGAAGAGCATCTGGTGTGGCTGGAACAGAGTGAGGGATGGGGACAGCGGGAGGAAGTGAGGTCAGAGGTCACCAGGGCCAGACTGCACAGGGCCTCTGTGGGCATTTGCAGGGGTTCTTCACTATGAGTGAAGAAGGAGCCGATGGTGGTCCCTGTGTGTGAAACGCTTCACGACTTCTTCTCCTCTCCTTGCATTGAGCCCCTCTCCTGTTTACTGCCTCCCAACACACACACACACACACACACACACACACACACGCCCTTTCTCTCGAGGACCCTGACCAAGAGACGTCTCAGGCTCCCATCTCTGGAGAGAGAAAGGGGCTCCCCATAAGGCCCCCACAAAGGCCATACAGATCCCCAGCCGTCCACTCGGCTCCTGCCACCCCAGGAGCTCCATAAGGCTCCTGGATGGAAAGGGCAGAGCAAGTAGCCACCCCAGGCCCCACCTGCCAGCAGGTCGGCCAGCGAGGGGTGCCCCCATCCTTGGAGGGGTGTGTGCAGGCCCCGGGGCTCCCTCCCACCTTGCACCCTCCACACCGCCAGGCCCCCGAGTGTGTGCAGAGGATGAATCTCCCCGGGCTGAGTCCGACCTCCCTGAGCCGGGACACACGCGGGCACTGGCCAGGGGGATGGGCCCCAACAGCTGGAAACATCTGGTTTGAATTGTCGGTTGGAAGCACCGGCCAGGCAGCCAAGGAATTTGTGAGCTAATTTTAGGCCAAAAGAAGGAGAGCACAGCAGGGCGGGGCTGGCTCCCCAAACCACAGGGGCGGGGTTTCGAGGCTTCGGGGGACACGGAGGCCTCTGCGGGGCCCCTCCAGTGGTCCCTGCCTGCCCCTTAGCCAAGGCCTGTCTCTCCCAGGCTGGGCACCTACGGTGTACCAGCCACGTCGTGCTCATCTCTCCATCCCGCAGCCCTAGGAGTAGCAAGGATCCTTCTCCCCACTTCACAGGTGAGGAAACTGAGGCCCACAGAGGTTAGAGAGTTGCCCAGCGTCATGCAACTAGCAAGCAGTGGAGCAGGACTCGAACCAGGCCCGCCTGACGCCAGGCCTTAACCCTAAGCTCCCTTGATCTGCGCCCGGGGTTTACGGTTTTTGTCAGTCCTGCTGCCTCCTCTCTGTCCTCATGTCCTCGCAAAGCATCCCTTGCTCCTTCGTTCATTCAGTTAATGTTTCCTGAACCCCTACTGTGTGCCAGGCAGTGCAGTGACAAGGGGAGAGTGAACACGAGGGACAGAGGCCTCGCTCTTGCACAGCAAAAATCGATACATCAACATCACTCCAGATGGTCATCAGTGCCCTGAAGGGAGAAAGGGGGGTGTTGTCAAGGATAAGTGGAGGCAGAGCTGCAGAGGGGGCCTCTCTGAGGAGGTGACATTCAAGTTGAGACCTAAAGGATGAGAAGACACCAGCCATTCAGACATCTGGGAAGAAGGTACCAGGCAGAGGGAACAGCACGTGCAAAGGTCCTGAGGCAGGAGCACGTGCAGAAGAAAGAGCAAGAAGGCTCGTGGGGCCAGAGCAGAGGGGGAGCGAGAGGTGACAGGAGCTTTCCTTCACCCATCCCACCAACATGTTTGTCAGCAGGAGAGATGGGGGTCTGAGCGGGGCAGGAATTGGGGTACGGACGCTTCAGCTGGTGGGATTAGGGGACCCTGTCCTGCATATTCATTTGTATTCAGTGATTTGCTGAGGGGCTGCAGAAACTCAGGAAAATCACTTGAAGCCTGTCCCTCTTGGGGACCCAGAGGCCAGACATGAGGCAGGACAATAGGGTCTCCTGACAGAACTACCCAAGGGGGCAGCAGGCAGCCCAGAACCAGAGTTGAGACTGGAGAGGAACAGGGTTCATCTGCACACGGCTCCCCTGGAAGGGTTCGTGCACCTGGGAGAGGGGACGTGCACTTTGGCGCCCAGTGTCTGCAGTGGGCCCGCTCCTCTCTCCTCCTTCCATGGGAAAGGCAGCGCCACGGCCATCCCACCACAAGGCTCAGCAGTGGCATTCTCGTTCTGCTGACCTCGGGCGTGGGGTGCTGACTCTGCAGGCCTCGGGTGCCTCAGCCTTCCAGCCCCCAAGAGGACACCCAACAAGTTCCCGCCCACACAGAAGCCCCTCTGTGTTTCCAGGAACCTTGGGGAAGGGGAGCTCTGTGGGTCTCTCAGCTGAGCGGGAAGAGCAGCCTTCTCCAGCTCAGCACTGTGACATTTTGGACCAGACACCCGTGCACTGTGGGGGCTGCCCCGTGCACTGTAGGATGGCTAGCAGCATCCCTGACCATCTATTAGATGCCAGCAGTATCCCCCGCCCCAGTAATGACAACCAAAAATACCTCCTGGCATTGCCAAATGTCCCCTGGGGAGCAAACCTCCCCCCGGGTAAGGATCATGGGCTCAGGGCCTTCCTGTGTGGGCGTTAAGAGCTATAAGATGCTGCTTTGACTCACCAGCTGGGGGGCGGGGGTGCCTGGGAACCCCAGATTTCCTCAGTCTCTTGGTTTTGTTCTGTCTGTTGAGAAATATTAGGAAAACTCAGACAAGTTGAAAGAAGGAACTAAAGCTCACCTATAATCCTACACTCCATGGCTACCCCTCTCAACAATTTGGAGTACCTCCTTCCTTTTTTTCTTACATTTGATAATCCTAGTAGCTATGATCGATTGAGCACTTACCCTGTGCCAGGCATTGTGCTAAGTGCTTTCCCTGTCTGGTCTCCTTAATTCTCCCAACCTCACTACAAGGTGACACTATTATCCCATTTCACAGATGAGGAAACTGAGGCCCAGAATTTATTTAACTTTACATCATGAGCATTTTTCCATGTGATCCTTCAAAAACATCATTTTCAATTGCTGGATAACATTCTATTGATCATATGGCTGGGCTGCCTTATTTCCCTTTACCTATTCCCAGTTGTTGGAATATTCCACAGGCATTTCCCTGGCGCCTGCTCTGTGCCAGGATCATACTAGAGGCTGAGTTATAATTCCTGCCCACAAGCAGGCACCATCTTGCACCTGGGGACTGTGTGTAAAATGCATGCATGAGCGAGAGGCTGAGTCAACTGTGCCCCTAAAAGCTCAGCAGTCAGGGCTCTGCCCACCTCTCCCCGCTGGGGGGCAGAGCAGCCTACATAGCACACGTGTCCTCGAGGCCAGCAGTGTTTGGACCCTGAACTCACACGACGCCTCCCATGCAGAGGTTTGATCCTTGTTAACTGTCTCGAGGTGCAGCCGAGTGACACGGTGAAATGGGTTGGAAAGAGGCGCTCACACAGGAGCTGTCGGCATGTTTCTCCCCCAGTGGATGTGAAAATGCTCCATCACGTGGGGCCTGAGAGAGCCTTTGCCATGACAAAGGGGCGCCATATTGGAAATGGCTCACACCCTCTTCTGGGGAACTCCACCCCTACCCGTGGCTTCAGGTCCCACCTCCAGGCAGATGTTCCCGCCACCCTACCTCCAGGCCTTCTCTCTTTCCCAAGCTGCCATCTCATGCCACCTGGGGGGGTACCCTCACCACCCCCCACATCTCCTGATCTACTTCCCCCAGATTTACTTCCTGCCCCTTGGAGCTGTCCCTCCAGCAGGGAGCTATACAGATATTCCCATTCTACAGAAGGGAAAATCAAGACCTGAGAGGGTGGTGGCATGCCCGAGGTCTCACAGGGTTGACTCCAGGGGCCGTGGAATTGGGTGATCCCTCTGGCACCACCTCCTCTCCAGCCCACACACTGTATGGGCATCAGGGATGGGCAGAGCCCCCTGGCTGCCTCCCAGCACCTCCCCCTCTGGTGGGGGATGGTGTGGGCACAGAACAGCCCCCAGGGAGGACTCTGCCCTGCAGCTGATGGGAAGGCAGGCCAAGGGCATAGCTCCGAGCCTTGGAGATTTGGGGAGTTCCCAGCTGCTCCTCAAGGAGCCCACCTCTGGCGACTGGTGCCCCAGAGAGTCTTAAGAGTTTAATCCCAGATCTGCAATGTTTCAAGCTATGTGGCCTTAGGCAAGTCACTGAACCTCTCTGGGCCTCAGTTTTCTCATCTGTAAAATGTGGTTAAAAATAGGACCTACCTCACAGGGTGAGGATTAAATGAGAAAACGGGAGCAACAAAGTGAATCCATTTAGCACATGAGAGTGAGCTGCCACGATTACTTCTACCGCCCAGGGCACCACATCCGTGCCCATATTACACACGAGGACTGGTATGCTCTCAGAGGCACGTGGCAAAGACGGGACCGGCATCAGACCGACTCCCATCTCCTTCCTGAGCCTTCTGGGGAGTGAAAAGCCCACAAGTCCTGCCTCGTGTTGCTCCCACCTGAGTGGGAGGGACAGACAGGTGAGCAGTGGCCACTCAGTGGGTTGAGCAGACACACGGCCCCCATTTTACAGACAGAGATACTGAGGCCCCGAGTGGAGGAGGCGTAACCTGGAGTTATCTGTTGGTGAGCCGGGCTGGTCTCTGTGCCCAAGGCGGGGGGCAAGGAAGTGGGGAGAGGAGGGATGAGCAGAGGGGAAGCCCAGAGGCATGGCTGGACCAGTCCAAAGCTCAGAAAGGTGTCGGGGCCTGGGGAAGCTGAGCCCTAGAGATGGAGAGGCAGCAGAAGGGAGTGACAGGGATCGAAGACAGGAAGCATGTGTGAGGAGGTCAGTCTGTCCGGACAGTGAAACATCTAGTGAGTGACAAGTCTGGAAACTTCTGGACTTGGGCACTGGGGAGCCAGCGATGGTGTCTGAGCAGGGGAGCAGCCACTGAAGGTAAGAGTTCTGGACCTACTCAGGACACGGGTGGGGGACCCCCAGCAGCTATGGCCTCCTCGGGTCTCCCTGGGCCGGGTTCCCAAGTCCTCTGCCATCACACGAACTCTGTCCCCTGGGTAGACCTCTGGGCTCACACAGGCTCCAGAACCCCCTCACCTGCCTGCTCGTCCATCTGCTTGCACTCGAGGTGTGTTTTACACACAGTAAAATGCACCCATCCGACAAGAACAGTTCAAGGAGTTAGGACTAAGGTAGAGACCCGTGTGACCACCACCCAGACAAGATCGACATGCGCCATCACCCTGGAATGTTCCTTGAGCCCCCTTGTAATCATCCCCCCAAGGGTCACCACTGACCTGATTTCTACCACCGTGGGTTAGTTTTGCCTGTGCCTGAACTTCTGATAACGGGACTCACACAGTGTACTTAGAGCCTTTGGGGTCTGGCCTCTGACGCAGCATTGTGTTTTTGAGATTTACCCACGTGGGTGTGTGGATCACGAGTCCGCTCCTTTCTATTCTGAGGGGTATTCCATCTATGGATGACCACACTTTACCTATCCATTCACCCGTTGACGGATATTTGGTTGTTTCCAGTTTTTTGGCCATTATGAATAAAGCGTCATAAACATCGTGTGCAAGACTTTGTACGAACACGTGTTTTCATTCTCCTGGGGAAATACCTAGGAGAGGGATTTCTGAGTTGTTCCCTTTCTGAGTTTCTGAGTCGTTCTGCGTTGTTCGTACATGGTGAATATACGTCTAACTTGGTAAGAAACCGCCAAGCTGGTTTCCCAAGTGGCAGTACCATGTTGCCCACCCACCAACAACGTGTGAGTGTTCCAGCTCCTCCGCGTCCTCGCCAGCACTTGGTGTGGTCAGTCTTTTTAATTTTAGTCCACCCGATGGTGTGACGTGATGTCTCCTGGTGGTATTCCTTTGCTTTCCCTGATGGCTGGTGACATTGAGCATCTTTTCCCGCAGCGTCTGACACTTCCCCCTGGAGACTGACCAGGCCCTCAAGACTCCACGTGGCTGAAGCCCAAGCTGGCACCCCACCCTCACCACCACCCCAACCTGCTCCTTCCACCGATGGCGCCCCCCTGAAGACGGCTGCCCGAGTCAGAGACCTGAGAGTTCAACCTGCTTCTCGCTCTTCATCACCACTCCAACCCGTCACCAGCGCCCATCCTTCCTCTTCCCATTTTCGCTCAATTCTGTCCTTCTTTGCGCCCCCCTGGCCCAGGCCCCCCTCATCCTCACACGGTCTTGCCCTTCTCCCTGCAGCCACTCTGGCCTCTTCCGGCCACCCTGACCTTGTTCACTCTCCCGCTGTGCAGGCGCGCGCGTGCACACACACACGGTCTCCACACTGTTCTCGATGCCCGGAACATTCCTCTCTCTAAACCCACCCTCCCAAGTCAATGACTCTGCATCTTTCAAGTCTCAAACATTTCCCTGAGCCTCCCCCCGCTACCCCTAAGGTCTGGCCACACTGTCCACCCTCAGAGCCCCCAACACCTCTCCTCTGATATTATTCTGGGTGATCATCCAATTACTCTCTCTCTCCCTCTAGACTGTGAGCCCCAAAGGGCACCACCAGGCCCGTCCTGCTCCCGTGGCGTCCCGGGACCCAGCACGGTGCCCGGCACAGAGTGGACACACCATAACAATCGAGTGCTGTGGCTGGGCTGAGTGGCAGATGGAGGTGGGATAGGGACGGTGACTTTGGGGAGGCTCTGCCCAGTGCAGCCGCTGGACGAACCACCAGCCGGGCTGGCAGCCCCAGCTCCTAAGAGTCAAGGGATCTGGAGCGAACTTAGCACGCCCTCCGCCCCAGCACTTGATTTCCTGTCTGCCCTCCTTCCTTCCCTGCCGCCAGAGCTGAAGTCAGCAGAGTCTGGTTTCTTAGCAGTGCAACCTGCTGGAGCAAGGGATCCAGCTTTCTGAACCTCAGTTTCCCCAGCAGGAAAATGGGGTCATAATTGTCCCCACGTCACAGGATTTTTGTGAAGCCTAAATGAGATCATGCAGATGAAGTGTTTGGCTTGGGGCTGGGTATGCAGTAAGTGCCCAGTAAGTACCAGCTCCTTGCCCCTAGCCCTCTGTCTTTGTCCTGGGCCCCAGCTCTGCTGTGTCCTGCTCTCTGCAAGGAGGGACCTGGGTTCGACTTGAAGAGCCAATGCCTTCCCCCAGCAACTAGGGACCACAAAGGGTGGCTTCCAGGAACCGACGGGGACTTCCAGACGCCAGGCTAGGTCAGCAGGGGGCGGAGTCTGGAGCATGGCATTTCCCCAGAACCCCACTGCGATCTCAAGGACACTGTGACACAGTGGTGGGAACATGTCTTTCTGATTCAGGCCTGGCTTCCAGTCCTGGATCCTCATGCATGACCTGGGCAGGTGACTTCACCTCTGAGCCTCAGTTTCCCTTTCTGTAAAATGGGGAGAACACTAGTTCCTCCTTCCCAGGCTGTTTGAGGGGACTCATGGAGATATGGCAGATGTTTGTGCTCAGGATATATTTGCTGAACGGATGAAGGGGGTCTTCAGGCGGTGATGTTCAAGGACAAGGGGAGGAGGAAGGGCACGGGGGAATGCAGGAGCCAGCCTATACCGGTTTCTGAGAGCCAACTGTCAAATTTTCAGAATTTTGTGAGCCAGTTGTTTAATAAGTTAAATTATAGTTTATTAAAAACCAAGGTTCTCCATATCCAAAACTCATCACTTCCTAATTATTTTACTGCACTCTCCTCTCACCTGTGCTCTGGAGAATATTTACATATATTGTATCATCTACTATGAAAATGGTTGGTTGCTCAAAATCGGCAGTGGGAGTATTTACGCCGAGGAAATTGGCAAGCACTGCAAATTATGGGGTGGGCACAGATCCACCCAGGGAGCCAGTTGTTAAACACATACCCGCACCCACTGGGTCTGGAGCGCCTTCTGAGCTGAACAAGCCCGTCTTCTTCATCCTCAAACACCAGACAGCAGAAAGCTCGTGGCTGCGGATGGCTCCAAGAGCTGGTGACGGGCGCCCCCTGGTGGCTGCTTCAAGCACACCCCCCCCCCAACTCCCCCAGTCACCGATGCTGATTTCAATCCTGCACCTTGGAGAACTAGATGGAAAACCAGGCCTGTGTGTGCATGTGTGCACAGTGTCCCCAAGCAAAGGCGCTCCAGGGGCGTGGAGAACGTGGGGAACGTGGGCACCCGCTCCCTGCCCAGAAGGACTGGGTGACAAGACCCCTGGGGGACTGCTCAGATGTCCCCCAAGTCCTTCAGCCTCTGGGTCCCCAACCCCGTCATGTGGGGTCCCCCAGCTGATCACTCCCAAAGGGGAGGGGAACTGATGTTTCTAAAGCATCAGCCTGCCTTCACCAGGGTCGGATGCCCCAGCCCACAAGGGACACATCTCTTCCACCAGCGCCCCCACCAAAGCGACTTCAACACTCCTTCCTGTGGATCACACTTGTTCTAGAGGGTCGGGGGAGGGGCAGACAATCCCCCACTTCTCACTGACTCTGTCTCCCATGGCTCCATTAGGCACCGGCCATGTTCCCAATCTCTCGTCTTCTCCCCAACCCCTCTCTCCCAGGCTGCAGCCCAAACCTCCCAGACTCAGCCGTCTCTTGGAATTCTCTCTGCAGGTCATGCCTGGAGTGGAGGGGTCCTTCAGAAGATCCAGAGTCTGAACTGCGGCTCAGCCACTGTGAGTGGGCCTCTCACTCCACCTCTCTAAACCTTGGCTTTCTGATCTGACCCTCAGGGTCAATGTGGGTTTCAAATGTGGTAATGCACATACATGGTACGTGTTGCTTAAATGGGGCGGCTGACTGTCCTGATTTGCTAGGGCTGAGGGGTCTCCCACGATATGGGATGTCCAGGGCTGAAATCAGGAAGTGCCGGGCTTCCATCAGGGGCCAGCAAACTTACAGAGCCTAACCCAGCCTCCCGCCTGTTTGTAAATAAAGCTTTATCAGAACTCAGCCAAACCCGGTCACTGATGACATCGTCAATCGCTGCACTTGCGCTGAGGTGACAGAGTGGAGAGGTTGCAACAGAGACCACGTGGCCTGCCAAACCTGAAATAGCTGGTCTCTGGCCCTTTAAGAAAAAGTTTGCTGGCCCCAAACTTTAAATGACAGCTTCTCAGTCCTCCTGTGGGCTGGAACAGGGTGTTCATGGGAGACACGCCCCGTGTGCAATGGAGGGGTCGGGGGGGCTTCTGAGGAGGATGGCATTGATGGTTAGAGGCGACATTTGTCTGAGATTTGGGAGGAACCAAATTCTGTAGGCCAGAACTGGGTCATGGGGGCAGTTCAATAAAGTGGTCCCCGAGGGCCAGACACCTTTGCACCCCCCAAACAGTCTGAAGCCTTCCCCGGCTGCCAAGGGTGTACCAAGAGGCCCCAGCATCCAAGAGACAACATTGAGGTCAACTTAGCAGCCCGTGCAGGGGCTTCTCGAGGGGCTGGGGCTGGGGGTGCACAGCAAAGGGCGGACTCCCCCAAAGGAGGCGCCTTGACACGGAGCAGGCAGCCCTCGTTTGACCATCCCATATTTATTGAGTGTCCGCGGGCCTGGGCCGGGCAGTGGGACACCCAGAGAACCAGACAGAGCGCGCCCTGAAACGTGGATGCAGGGGAAGGCGAGGGAGAGCAGGATGGGCTCCTCTGTCAGCAGAAGGAAGCTCGTCGGTCCACGAAGTCCCAAAGAAAGGTGCAGCCCTGGGCCTCCAAACTCGCCCCAGTCCTCGCAGGCCGACCTGTGTTCTCCAGAAGATGCCCTGGAAGACCCAGGCTACCCCAAATGGGGGAGGGGCAGGAAATGGCCGCAGGAATTCGGTACTCCCCCCAGAGGCCCCCTCCCTGTGGGTGACCATGGGGACCAGAAGAAGGTGGGAATGGGAATGGGAATTGGGGCAGGGGCTCCGAGCCCCACTGGGCGCGCGGGGAGGAGACCCGTGGCCCGGAGGAGGGAGGACAGCAGCGGGGGCGTTGGAGGCAGCCCCGAACAGTCGGGGGGCGGGGGGGTGGAGGTGGTTGCTCCGGCCCCCACTGGAGGCAGGAGGGAGGGCGAGGCGGCTCTGCACGCCAGGCCTGCTTTGGCGGCAGGACCTTGGCTGTTCTCAGTCCTGTGTGCGGCGGCGGCCAGGGTCCCTGCTCTAAAGACGCCCACCCCTGGGGAGCTCCGAGGAAGCCCAGACCTGCGGGATTGAGCCTGAGTGCTGGGTGGTGACCCGGTGGGCCGCGGAGGGCGCGCGGAGGCAGGGGTCCTGCCCGGGAGGACAGGCTGGGGGAGCTAAGAGAGGAAGCTGTGCAGGGTGAGGTCATCCCCGTCGCGGTCCTCCCCGGGCCCCGCCTTTCGGCCCTGGCCCTTGGCGGTGGGCAGGCCCCCGTTGGCCGTGGGGGCGGGCCCCTCGCCCCCCTCGGGCAGCAGGGACGAGATGCAGACCATCTCGGTGGGGGAGTAATTGCGCACCGGGTACATGTGGTTCTTGCGGGAGAGGCGGACAGCCAGCACCACGGTGCACACAAGGAAGATGGTGGCCACCAGGGCCAGGATGAGGATGGCCAGCAAGCACTGCTTCACCGGGATGTAGTCCCAGGCCACTGTGGGTCTGAAGGCCACAGAGCTCGGTAGGGAAGGACTCTGGCTATTTGTCCATGGCTTGGTTGTACCATCAGAGGAACTGCTGACTGCCACAGTGGTGCCCCTGTGCGGATCAGAGGACACAAGAAGGGTCTTGGTTAGGTCCCTTCTGGTAGCAGGTCCTGTAGATGAGGCCTTTTTGGTGGCTGGATCTGTGGACAGGGCCTCTGTAGTAGTGGGCTCTGTGGAAGGGGCTGCTGTGGCAACCAGCTCTGTGGACAAAGCCTTTATGGTGGCCCGTTCTATGAACTGGGTCTCTGTGACTGCTGGTCCCATGGACAGAGCCTCCGTAGCTGCAGGTTGGGTGGTCAGTGCCTCCGTGGCTGCTGGTCCCATGGACAGGGCCTCCGTGGCTGCAGGTTGGGTGGTCAGTGCCTCCGTGGCTGCTGGTCCCGTGGACAGGGCCTCCGTGGCTGCAGGCTGGGTGGTCAGTGCCTCCGTGGCTGCTGGCCCTGTGGACAGGGCTTCTATGACAGGCAGCTCTATGGATGGAGTCTCCGTGAGGGGAGGGATTGCAGAGACCAGATGGCCCGGTGCGACAGAAATCTCCCGCGTGGCCAGTTTCGTGCTCAGATCCCCAGTGGCTATCGCTTCTGCATCCAGGCCAACAGAGTCCTCTGTGGCCGCCTCCAGAGTGGCTGGCTCGGAAGTTCCAGGCCCTGCAGAATCTGTCTGCCCCAATGTTATCACAGCCAGAATCTTGTGGGTTGGGGAAACAGTCCCGGTGCTATTTTCAAGCATTTCTGGAGGGTCTGTGGCGTCTGTGGTATCATAGTCATCAGACTCCTCATACTCTTGCGTGGTCACCTGTCTCTGGCTCAAGACAAGCAGGGGGCCTGTGGCCTCCATGCTTCCATTCTCCCAGGTCTCCCTCAGCTGGAGGCCACTGCCAGGGCCCAGCAGAGTCAGCAGCAGGAGGAGTGGCAGAGGCATGGCACCTGGAGGGAGACACGGACAGAGGGACGTCAGGACAGATTCACCCCTGAGCCTGCCAAGCACCCTCAACTGCGATCCCACTCGGCCACGGCCAGGAGTATGTCTGGTCTGGGGCTGGCACCCGGCTGTTGTGTCCTCATGACCCAGCTGCACGTGGCTGGTGCACAGTAGACCCTCAGCAAATAGCAGCTGTTATTACTTATCAACATTAATAAATCCACCTGGGGGGCCCTCAACCCCCTCTATATGCTGCACAGAAATTTATTTGCCTCTCTATCCTTTTCAATTAAAACTTTTTATTGTGGACAAGACAATCCATTGGGATGTAGAAAGAAAATATTAGCATTTCTAGTTATATTAATTTTACGTCACCCCCTTCTTAATTTCTGTTTTGTATATATATCATGAGAACAGTGGCACCGGTATGCAGACCATAAATAGATCAATGTACATATATTGTCCTCTGATGGAGTCCACCAGTGAAAGAGCTTGGAGACCACAGGTCGACAGTATAAAGCTGCTTATTTGGACCTTTGAGGTCCCTCAGAGTCTGACCCTGACCACCCCCCCATGTCCCTCTGTTCCACTTTCCCCCATCTTGGCTCCCACCCCGTACAGCCCTGGCCCATCCCTCAGAGTCTCCGTTTTTCTCATCCTTTCTCAGTGTCTCAGCTTGGTCTGGTCCCCTTTGGCTGTGTCCTCGCTCACACAGCAGGGAAGGCAGTCCCTACCTCGTAGGCTATTGTGAGGAGGAAATGAGGGGACACCTCTGTCCCCATCACCAGCTCCAGCAAAGGGCGGCTATGTTGGTTCTTTCAGTAAACCTAACCCGTAAGTCCTCAAGGGCCCAGAGCCATCAACCGCATTAGCTGGGGCCAGGAGAAAACCCAGATCTTTTCAGAACAGCCCTGCGCTCAGGGAGCTGACGGTCATCTCATTTGCCCGTGGGCAGGGCCACTGTCCATTCTGATATCACCCTTTAGCCTCCCCACCAGATAGCCAGAAAGGGCCACCTCACTGGTCTTTCTTCTCGGCCCCGTGAACGCTCGTGTTTTCTTGTTATCTCTATCTTCCCTTACACTCCCCCTGGTGCTGGCTGCTGTCTGTGGGATTCCAAATCTTGCCCTGAGAATCCTGTGGTGAGTGACAGCTGTGTTCTGGGGCAGGATCCAGGTATTCCTGGGGCCCCTGGACATAATACCCTTCAGCAGGATGCAACCCCCAGCACAGTGCCCAGGAGAGAGGGAGCCTGGCTAATTTCCAGTACTGTCCCTGTACTTCCTGTGATTCAGAGCAGAGGGCAGCTGCTCATCATTCCTTGAGTGACTGTAACTTACTCACAGGTCCCTCAGCTTCCAGGCTCGATCTGACCTCCTTCACATGTTAGTTAGAATTGTGTCGGTTTCTAAAATGCCAGTTGAATCATTTCTTAAACCAAACTTTGTGATATTTGCACCAGACACATCTGGCCCTCGCAATTATCTTTTCACTGAAGAGGGATGGGGCTCAGAGAGGTGAAGCAACCTGCCCAAAGACACACAGCTGGTGACAGCCAGAGATCAGATTCGAACTCAGTGAGGATTCAGGAAGCCTTTGTGGAGGGACCTGACCTAGCTGAGGGGGCAGAAGAAGCAAAGGCTTGCAAGAGAGATTAGCTTGCTGTGTTTGTGGCTGGGGTTTGTGGCTGGGTGGAGGACCCAGTTGGGAGAGGGAGGGCAGAGGAAGAATGAGGAGGACCTTGAAGGGCAATCACTCAGAAAGGTCAGCCCCATATGTACAGGGTGCCATGCAGGGCACAGGATTGAGGGCACAGACTATGGGGTCAGTCAAAACGATGTTCGAGTCCCAGCTCCATCCCTTACAGGCTGTGTGACCTTGACACAGATCTTCGCCTTTCTGAGCCTCAATTTTCTCATCTGTAAAATGGGGATAAATAGAATCTATCTCATAGGGCTGTTGAGAGAATGCAGCGAGATGATGGATTTAAAAGTTCCAGGCTCACGATAGGTGCTTTTAAATGTGTCTCACACACATGCACACACACGTTCTTTGCCACCCAGCCTGCCTTCAGGAGTCAGAGTTTCTTTGCACGTGGGGTGGAGTTCCTACTTGGGGGAAGAGTATATGGCCCAACCGTGGCCCTGCTGTCCTGGGGGCGGGGGACTTCAGGAAGAAGTCACCAGCTCCGAGATATATTTCATAATCATAAAAACACTTGCACCCACCACCCCCACTCGGCCGTTCTCGGTTCCTGGAAGGCAGAACCCTCACCCACTTCCGGGAAGCAGAGAGGGAGGGGGCAAAAACACAATGCCCAACCCACCAGTTCCTGGGTCGGGGGAGGCATCTTGGTGGGTCAGGGCCCGACTTTCTGCGGCCCAGAGGCTGTGGGGGTTACCATGGAAGATGGGTTCTCACCTTCAGCTGCCATCTCCCCTGCACCCATCCCCACAGTCCCCTGCATGCACAGACAGCCGGGGTGGAGACCACTTAGCAGCTGTGTAACCTAAGCAGCTCGATTCACCCTCTCTGAGCCTCAGTGTCCTCATCTGTCAAATGGGCGATATGGCTTCAAAGAATGGTCGTGAGAATTGAATGAGATGCTGCAGGGAAGGGACCACGCTGCTGGCCTCCAGCTGGGGGGATTTTATCTGGGGGCACTCTTTGGGGCTGTGGACAGGGGTGCAGAGGAAAGGGAGACCTCGGACTCAGGGAAGGGTACAGAGATGGCGACCTCCTTACCGCTCCCGTGGGCAGTTAGGGAAGCTGCGGGGCCCTGTGTGAGAGCAGAGGCCTCCCCGTCTGTTGAGATAAGACGGGGCACACTGGGAAAGCCCGTCTCTCCCTGCCTGGGCCTGTCTAGGGCGACCAGCCGGTCCCAGACATCCCTGGTGTTAGCCCTGAAAATCCCTTGTCCCCATATCCCTCAGCCTGGTGCCTGCCACCCCATGGGCTTCGAGGGGAAGGGACCACGGATACAGCAGCCTCCAGCCAGGCCGCGGCTGCGCAGAAATCAGCCCATTTGACGGGAAGCACACCCGGCCCCCGGAGGCTCTGTCACTCCGAGGGGCCACGCAGACAGCAAGACAGGAGCGGGCCACAGTGTGAGCCCTGTGTCTGGCAGGCAGGATAACAACTTTAATATTTGTTAAAATAAATTTCTTGGGATATAACGAAAATGGTGTATTATAAAGCCCCCACTGCGATGGATTATTTCATGATCTTGTCACGTGGGGACCTCGTTTGTCTTCACTCCAGCACTGGCTGCTATGATTCCCATTATACAGATGAGGACAGCGAGGACAGCTCGGAGCGGGGACTCACTTCCTCCGGGCCCCACCTGCAGTGTGAACCCCGGCAGTTGGGTGTGGGTTTGTTTTCCGTAATGAAAGTTGCTGACTTCAGCTTTGATTGCCGAGGCGTCCACCTCCAGCGGGCTATCTCGCACAACCACACTGCCCGCCTCCCCCGAGGCTCCTCCGTTTTGGAGATCCTGGTTGATTTCAGTCACTGACCGTGTGGGGCCCCTTCTGCTTTCTCTTTCCGCGCTCTCAGTGCTCACTCTTATGTTTTAAATTCACCAATAAAGTGTGAACCCAGGAAACCGTAGGCCCCCACGCTAGACCCCAGTAAAAGCAGAACCTGGTCATGCACGCTCTCCCCCTGCAACTTCGTGCGTGGCCCCGGGTGTGCTGTGTCACTTCCAGGGCCTGTGAGTAGTAAACCTTTCTTTTTTCTAAGTCTCCCAACGGCTACTGCTGGGGGCGTCTTGAGATCACAAGAACCGCGAGGGCCGGTCCAGCCACAGCGTTGGTTATTGACAGCTGAGGTGGGCACAGATCTCCACCTTTCATCTCCTCCCTTCCGTGAGGGCAGGAAGACAGTCACCACAGGAGCAGCTGGGCAGGGCTCTCAGGGGGCAAAGAGCCGCCACATCCTATTTGTCTTGCTGCTTGCCTAACACAGGACCAGATACTACCCGTTTCCTGCCTTCCACCCTAAAACCAGGGTGCTTCTGCCCTGAGCCCCACCTGGGCTGCGGGGGCCACGCCCCAGCTCCAGAGCAGCCGCCCCGGACTGCTCAGGAAAAACGCCCATGGGGCTCCAAGAAGCTTGGGACCCACCATCCGGAATCTCAGATCCGGGAGTCCCAGCGTTCCGGAGCTTGGAACCCCAGGGTCCGAAAGACTGAGCGTCTCGGGCTCAAGTCGTGGCGGACAGGACAGGCCCCAGCCCGACTCGGGATCAAATACAGTATCAAACCAGATCCAGTCCCAGCTCTTACAAGCTGTGTGACCTTGGGCAACTGAACTCACCTCTCTGAGCCATGGGTGCTTGTATGGAACACAAGGGCAGCGGTAGCGCCCGCACCTTGTGGGGCTGTGGTGGGGTGAAGTGAGCCGGTCCAGGTTGAGTGTTTAGCTCATAGTAAGCTCTCAGTAAAGGGCAGCTGGTGGCGTTGTTATTCTGCATTGAGGGCTGTGTTCCTGAAAAATCCCCCACCCCGGGACAGCGTTGACACACCTCTGACCTTGTCAGTCGCAGAGGGCCAGGGCAGGGGGCCCTAGAAACCTGTCTCCACTGTGCACAGCCTCAATCTCCTCTGGTTTGCGAATCGCACACGTCGAGTGTAGACAACGTGCCAGGCAGTGTTCTAAGAGCTGTACATGATTACCTCACCCGGGCCCCACAACCATCTTGTATTAACCCGTGTGAAAGATGAGGAAACTGAGGCCCACAGCCTGTAAGAGAGGGAGCAGGAACTTGCACCTGGGTGGTCTCCCTCCACAGCCCACCTCATAGTCATGGCCCTATATCACCTGCCAACAAGGTCCATCCTCAGGAGCCAGAGCAAACGCCGCCTACTCCAAGAAGCCACCCCAGATTGCCCAGGCACGGTTAGTCGCTCCCATTGTTTAAACCTTTTTAAATGTCTGCTTACTTTCTAAAAATTCATTCCCATTGGCTCATAAACTCCAAGAGGACAGGAACCACAGATGTCTGGCTGCTCAAGGTACATGCCCCGGGTTTAGCAGATGGGCAGGCACTCAGCGGACGTGCCCACTCGTGACACTTGTCCACTGGAGCACAGGCATTGTGGCTGTCCCGCTGTCCCCCCCAGACCACAAGCTTTTGGAGGGCAGAGTCTCCACCGGATGCCCAGCACCCACAGGCCTGGCACCCTGGGGGCTCAATCCAGAGCTGTTGCAGGAGGGACGCGTGGGTGAGACGGGGCCACCAGCACGAGACATGCCGTCTGCCAGCCTCTGGACTATTTGTCGTCCTGCTTCCCAGCCTGTTGTCATCGTCTACCCCACCCCATTGAGGAGCCTTTTCAGACATGCTTTCTTTTTCCTTTCGGCCCACCACCACAAAATTTTGATACAGCAGGCATACCTGTTTAATGCTCTGCGGTCCTTTGCAGGGACACACACCACAGCGACATCTAAGATACTTTTGCCCCCCCACCCACGCAAAAAAAAAAAAACCCCAACTTTCACCTGTTGGACCCAAAATTTGCTGGCCTGGTACAGAGGAGGTGAGGTACTTTGCACATAAATTCAATGAGACCTACAGTTGGTTTTAGTTTGACGATTGTCTGAGGGCACCTGTGTAGACAGACAGATGGACAAGCAGGCAGACAGACAGATACTCCCTCTCACCCCCGCCAGCCATCCTATCTCCTTCTAGCCCTAGGGCCTCCCACTGCCATCTTCCTGCTCACGCTCAGCTAAGGGGACTGAGAGAGCCAGGCCCGAGGCCACCTGGGCTCTCTGAGTGTCCTGCACCTAGGTGGGGCCACAGCAAGTCCAAGCTCGGCCACCTCCCAGTCATGCCGCTGCGGGCAGCTGCTTCTCCCTCCTGAGCCTCAGTTTCCTCATCTGCAAACACCCTCAGCCACAGGGTGCTCAGATGATTCCCCCGCCCCTCCTGCTCAGGCCTGGCCGGGGTTCCCAGGAGGCGCCCAGGACGAGCCCAGGAGGCCCGGCAGCCCAGCCCCTTCCACCATCCAGATTTCAATCTCCCCTGGCTGCCGGCCAAGTCTGGGAGGGCATCTACCATTTAGGGTGTGGCCATCCCCAGTCACCCCCAGAGGAAGGCACTCTGGGGCCGGGAAGCCACCTCCTGAGCCCCCTGACCAGAGAGGCCTGGCCCTGGGGGCTCGAAGTCAGAGATGGGAGAGGGAAGAAAGCAAGAGGATCCAGGAGGGAGGAAAAGAAAATGCCAGACGACTGGAGCCCTGATCCTTGTCTGTAGGGTGTGTGTGTGTGTGTAGGGGGACACTGGTTTAGCCACCAGTCCCCCATCATTCTCCTTTATACCCTTAAAGCGTCCCAAATACAAATTAAAGACTATTCTAATTATTATTATTATTTTCTCTTTTGCTAGCAGTAGTATCTTAATTCTAATATTTTAATAATTTGCTGTGGACAAGTGTCATTTTCTCAACCTTACAAAAAAGCGTGAAGAATGCAGCTTTGGAAATGACTTTTTTATGTCCCCATAACCTGTGCGGCTTCGAGATAAATCCTGCACACCCGCCTCCTTTCTGGACTCGCCCAGACCTAATCCCAGCTCTGCTCCTGAGCCTTTCACCTCTCTGGGCCTTGGTCTCCCACCCACGAAAGGAGGGGGAGCGTGATTTTTAGGGAAACAGTCCTGATTTCTCCAATTTTTCAAGTTCGGAATGTCCCCAAGCCAGCAGCAGGTGGCAAATCTGAGTGAGAGGGCAGGATGGACATCGAGGGGAGCAGGATCCGGAAGAGACAGCAGAATAAGGCCACAAACTCCAGGCAGACCTTGGTCCCCAGCCCGCCCGCGGGGTTTGCTCTGCCCTCCCCAGGGCTGCAGCTCAGGGAGGCCCCGAGATCCTGCCACGGGCCTGCCCTTGGCTGTCAGGCAGGCCCGCTGGTCCCTTGGGTCCCCCAGTCACTCCCTGCGGTTTGGCAAGCTGGCACTTACCGCACTCAGCAGAGCATGGGACAGCTGCCTCGTGGGCCCGGGAGAAGTGGCTTCTCTGCTCCAGCAACGAGGACCCAGCCCACGCTGCCGGGCGCTGCTGCGGCACCCCTACCGTGGTCCCAGACCCCACCAACCCCCAACGGCTGTGTATGAAAGAAGGAAGCGAGAATGTGGTTACTCATGGCCACGTGATGGCCCACGCCTCTTTGTTTGTGACAGCTTTGGTGACGGTGTTGACCGAGACTGGGCGGCTGGTAGGAGACGGGGACCCGCTGATCCTGATGCTTCTCTTGGGTTCCAGGAACCGTGTGGAAACTTCCTGCGGAGGGTGGTTGAGGGGCCCCAGCCGAGAAAGGCCACAGCATTACTCCATGGGTGATGGAGAGTAGGGGTGAGTGGGGACCTCACCCTGGAAGGAAGTGACCAGATGTAAAGGAGGTGACCAGGGTGATTCTCCATTCTTGACCAAGAAAGGAGCGGGAGGAGAAAATAGAACACAGACCTCCCCGAGCTTCGCAAATAAGACAGTCTCTCCAGGTGCATGGGTGGTCCTTTCAGTTGTCATCAAGAAATTCTCTGGGGAGCTAGATTGCAAATTCCCTGAGGGCCAGACCTGCCTAGTTTATTTCTCTATCCTCACCTGGTGAGGTGGCCTAAGAAGGCACAGAGCTCCCAAGGAAGTGAAGGAAGGGGTTTCCCCCAGGTCTGGCCTGTGGCTTTGCACAAAGTGGGGCTTGGGACAAATGCAGAGAGAGGTTCACACCCTGCCTTGCACACGAGTTGTTTTAAAATGAAAACCAGGGAGCCGGCAGGCGTTCACCATGGCAGAACCTCGATCACCTTAGCAAGCTACAACTGGGAGGGGTCGACAACCCGTCCAGTCTGCACAGACAGGGAAACTGAGGCCCCACAAGCGGAAGGAAGACTGATAGACTCCCCACTCTTCTCCAGCAGGTTTGGAAAGAGCCAGCCCTCCGGGGCAGGGGCTGAGAAACTCTGAACACACTCAAGTCGGGGCTGGAGGCCGCTCCCCGGTTACAGGCATTCCAGATTGGTCTCGTTAGCCTGAGTCCACAAGCACACAGGAGGCAGGACAGTCCCTCTGCCAGGGATGGCCCGGGTCCCCACCCCTCACCCCGAAACCCAGCTCATCCTGAACCAGAGCCCAACACCACACCCACAGGTCTGAAGCCGACAGTGGGGCCCCCAAGATGCAGAGGACGAGGGGAGAGCACTGGCCAGGACTCAAGGGCCCGTGTGACCCTGGGGTGCCTTCCCCCGTCCAGGCCTCAGTTCTCTGTTGTAAAGTGGGAAGTCTTCAAAGATGGAAGGTTCTCCGAGAGCCGGGGGGACGCTGATGGCCAAGTCAGAGGGACATGAGGGTAGCTCAGAGGGGAACTTCTGGCAGGCCAATAGCCCACCTGTCAGGGTGGAGAGGGAGCAGCCCTGACTTTACAGCAGGAAAGACCTGGTGCAAGTCGGGCTCTGAACTGACAAGGGACTGTCTGTGCCTCAGTTTACATGGAGGGTGACCAACCGTCCTGGTCTGCCTGGGACTGAGGGGGCTCCGGGGATGTGGGACTTTCAGTGCTAACACTGGGTAAGTCCTGGTAGACCGGGACAAGATCGTCACCCTCGAGCCGGGCCAGCCCCTCCTAGGCCACGGAGCTGGTCATTTGTTTGATTCCAAATGGGGCACCGGAGGTCTTTGGCCCCATCTGCGGCATTAGGGTGAGAGGACTGGCCAGGGGGTTCTGGAGAGAGTGGATGCAGATCCCCACATCCCCCCGATGCGTCCTGTCCTCCCTGTCCCCAGCGCAGCCACAGCCGCTTCTCAGGAGGAGTGGGCACAGCTGGGGAAAAGGTAACTGCCACAGACCTGCCCCCAGCCCCTTATGCCCTGTGAGCCTTGAAAACCATCCAGGGGCAGTGCCCTAGAGGGGCAACTCGCAAGACCAGGGGCCCCAAAACTGGCCTATTAGGAGCTGTGTGACCTTGAGCAAGTCGCTTCTCTTGAGCCTCAGTGTATCATACGAACATTTAACAGCACCTGGGCCTCTGCTATGTGCCAGATGCTGCACTGAATGCTCTGCCTGTATCAGCAACTCTCATGCCCAGAGCAGCCTTTGGAGAGGAGACCAAGCTCAAAGTAACACTGTGCTTGCTCAGGGTCACACCGAGTAACTGGCAGAGCCTGGCCACAGATTCAGACAGCCGGAAAAAAGGCCCTGGATCTCAACCCCTAGCCTGTGACCATGCCGCTGAATATCTGAGCGCAGATGAGTCGTCTGTGTACCCCGCAAGCACTCTGCGCACGGGAAGGCAGTCACTTAGCCGCAGGGACGCTACCTCAAGGTAAGACTTGAGCAGCTGCATTTGCCTCCTAGAGGAGCAGACGTCGGTGAGAGGATTCCGGTGCATGTGTGAAGACCATAAAACCACATCTCGTGGCACCTGATGCCTGCGAGATTCAAGCATTCAAAGCGAGGTTTCGACTTCTATGAATGGAGCCCAGAAAAATACTCCAAAAGATCGAAGCGATGATATTAATGTAAGAGAAATACTGGGAAAAAACACACAAGTCAAGTCCCACACTCCCTGTCCCTGGACGGAATATGATGCAGGCACTAAAGTCATGTTTATGTTGAATGCTTATAGAGCACCCGTGTCCTGTGAGGGGGAAAAGGCGGGGTATGTACACGTACAAGGAGCATACTTTGAGCTGCGTGTGGGCGCTTAGAGGACAGACTGAAAGAAAGGCTCACAGCACTAAGCTATGGGTGGCATAACTATGGGTGGCCCTTTCCTTTTGAATATATTTTCCTTTTCTTGGTTTCTAAATAGAAAAGTGTGTATAATGATGTATATGTTAGCTTCTATCATCAGAAAACAGATTTTAAACAGTGCAAGGACTTTATAGACATCCTAGAATTCAGGATGACTAGACATCTGCAGCTTTTGTCTGTCTCCACCCTTCTGGGGTCTTTTAGGGACAGCTCCTCCCACGCCCCGACCCTGTGTTTCTCAGGCTCCCAGCCATGGTTTCCTGATGCTCCTCGGCCACAGTGATTATGGAAGATTTCCATGGAAGATTCTCCGGAAGGGTTTAGGAACCTGCTGAGACATCATAGACTAAACTCCTAGAGAGCAAGTTATTTTCCAGAATAGGATCAGAGAGCTTTTTCTAAAGGGCCAGAGAGTGAATCTTTTCAGCTTTGTGCATCTGTCACAACTATTCAACTCTGCCATGGTAATATGGAAACAGCCATAGTCCTTACATACATGAATGGGGCATGGCTGTGTACTAATAAAACTTTATTTAAAAAACAGGTGGAGGGCCAGATTTGTCCCACAGGCTGCAGTTTGCTGACCCCTGACCTAGAGAAATGGGAGTCACTGACTATGAGGAGGACCAGATTGGAATAAGAAGTTACCCACCAGGTCCTCGCTGATGGGCAGAATAAACACCGGTCCCCTCAGGACTATGCTGCTGGCTTTCTCAGTGCACTGCACGTTTACTGAGCCCTGACAAGTGCCAGGCACTGGGATGAGCCACAAACGGGACACACACTGTCCTTGCCCTGTTAGGGGCTACAGATTAGTGGTCGGGTCAAAAGCCACCAGCCAGGGCCACTGAATGTGGTCGGGTGGAAAACACAGGCCAGAGAATCAGAACTGGGTCCTTGCTCCAAGCTTGCTGTGTGGCTTTAGGGAATTCATGTGCGCTCTCTGAGGTTGCCTCATCTGGAAAATGGAGATTTGAATGTTTAGTGCAAAATGATGCAAGGACTCAGGAAAGGTCTACCAGCAGGTTGGGCTGCAGATGTGGGCAGAGGCCAGTCACCTACCCTCTGACCCCCCGAGTCCATCTATCCTAAAGCTTAAGTGCAAAACTCGCTAACAGGTCTCACAGTGCCAGCCCTCAGTGAATAAGAGCAGAAATCCCTTGTCTGCTCCAAGTGCAGGGACTCTCTCCCTCTGCAGGATTCAATGGCTCCCCATTGCTTTCAGAATAAAGATTCGAATGCCCAGCACGGCCAGCAATGCCTTGACCCTCCTCTTCCCTTCCAGCCTCATCTCGCTCAAAGGCCCCGTGTTCTCTGCTCCGGCTCCTTCTCTCAGCTCCTCTGTTTCCTCCCGACACATGACCTTTGCATGTGTGGCTGCACGGGTAACTCCTCACTCTTCAGACCCCAGTTCATGTGCCATCTCCCCAGGAAAAGCCCTTCCTGACCACTCCACGCCCACTCCGTGATCTCAGAACACTGTGCCCCTCTCCAATGGGCACATGATTACCTGATACCTGTCTGTCTCCGTGGAAGCTCCAGAAAAAAACGACGTCTGTCTTGCTCACTGTTGCATCTCCTGGGCCAAGTGCAGTGCCTGGCACATGGGAGTAATAACTGCTACATTTATCAGGTGCTTCTTCATGCCAGGCACTGACCTAGGCTCTTGACATAGACTGATTCGTTTAATCATCACAATTGCCCCATGAGGTAGGTACTATTAGTAGTCTCATTTTATAGATGAAAAAAACCAAGGCCCAGAGAGGTTAAGGAACTCACCTCAGGTCATACAGCTAGTAAGTGGCAGAGCCATGGTTTGAACCCAAACTATCCGATTACTCAGCCTGCATTCAATCACAGTAATTTTTGCTGAATAAATATATGAATCACCCCACTTCTCTTGGCTGACCCTGCCTGCTGTGATTGGTCCAAGGGGATGCAATACTCCCCACCACTCTCCAACACAATGGGAGCTGCTGGGGTGTGGACAGGAACCGCAATCAACAAAGCCAAGGGGTGTTAGGTTCCTCTCTACACTGGAGCCCAGTGGTGGGCTAGCCTGGGAACCAAGGGCCATTTATGGGCCTTCGGGGAAAAAGCGCTCCTGGGTGTGAACTGCTGCCTATTACTGCTGGAGCGGCCCACCTTCAAGTGAACAGTTCATTGGGCCCCCACTTTGACAACTAAAGATTTGATGTCCAAACGACCTACAGCTCCCTTATACGTGGACACCCCTAAATGATTGTCCGTGCACTGAATGCAGTCGCGGTAGCTGACAGACGGAAATGCCTGGCGGCATTCACACCAGCCTCACAGCGGGCATGAGTCCCAGTGGCATCACCATTGCCTGATCAGCTGTGCCTGGGCAGTGGCCTCCTGGGTTGCATTTCGGTCCTCTATGGTTTCTGGGTGGGCAGTGGGGTGGGGAACTGTTCACATCAGCGACAGGAATAGCGTGAATGAAAATACCATAGAGACAGAGAGGGGAACCATTCGGTGGCCAAAGCCAGCAAAGCTGAGCGTCAACCTGGTATTTCCCAGGCATAAGCTGGTCAACTATGCATTCAGTTATTGAGGAAAATGAGAACAAACAAAGTCAAATAAATGCTCGTGGAATCCTGGAAATACACGAATGGGCAGGGACTGTACCTGACTGACCAGGTATAGCTGCAACCCGATCATGTTTGTAATTTGCTGAGAACGCACTGGGGCCCCTCCCCACAAGATGCCCATTTCCCTGAAAATGGGGAAAACGGGGGTGACATCTCTCCTAGAATCACGCCTGCCTTCCCAAGTGGCCATTATGCCTCCTAGGAAGCTGAGGCTCAGGGGAGGGCCCAGGTGGATTTGAGCCCACAAGGGTCAGACCCCTAAACCCGCAGCTTCCTCCCAGACAAACAAGAGTCCCGCTGGCTGTGCAGCCTGTTTTCCAGGGCAGTGGCTATGGAATTTACCTGCCACGGGACCCTTTGTTCAAAGGAAAGCAAAGATCTCATAAAACTGTGAGCAGAGCTGCTCTAACGAAAGGCCCAGCCCTAGAAGGGCGGGGTGTGGGGTCACACTCAACTGCTTGCCACTCCTCCCCCACACATCCTCTTTGATTCCAGGGAGGGCTCCCAGGCTGTGATTTGCCCATCTGACTCATCTAAAGGGGAAATGGCCAGTTGGGGGCCCACCGCAGCTGGGATGTAATTCCCCTTGTCAGACGGGAACAGAACTTTGGGGACTTCACGGGCAGCCCCAGGAGCAGGCTTCTGGGATGGGAGCCTGCAGAGTGAAGCCATCCCTCCAGGATCGAAGCAAACAGGGGCTCCCCAGGGCTCGCTGGGTCATCTTGGGCGCCGGAGGGTGGCCGGCGCAGGGGCTGGTCCCAGACCTGCCCAGAGGGCAATCAAATCCAGAAATGTGCTCCAGACTCAGTGATTTTTTCCCAGGAGGGCAGCAGCTGAAGGAGCTGATGCCTCCAACAGCCATCCCGAGTGCTGGCCCTGGGGGTGGCCCTGGTGGTACAGAGATGAACTCCGATCTCAGACCTCAAGGGGCTCTGATGGGGACAGACCTGCATGAGGAAGGAGTCTTGGCTGCAAACAAACTCAACTCAAACTGGCTTAAGTGGCAATAGGATTCCTGGGGTATCTCATGGAATCTCAGGTCGGAAACGCAGCTGGATCTTAGGCATGGACTTCGGGAGCTAAAGGGACCCAGAAGCCCCTTCTCTGTCACTGCACACCTGCTCGCCTGCTTGCTCCTCGGCTTCCCCAACTCCCAGGCCCCTGTAAAGGGAAACACAAACGTGATGCCACTGGAAGTAGCTCCAAGGGGCTCATTGGCCCAGCCTGGGGTCGACTGTGGTCAGGGGAGGGTCGTATTCTGGAAGCAAAGTACTGTTGCACAGACAACCCAATAGGTGCCCCCATCCCAGATAGTGTCTATATTTTCGATTCATCCATTCAACAAATATCTACTAACACAATGTGCCAGATGCTGGGGACACCACAGTGAATGAAACAAGTTCCTGTCCTCACGGAGTTTACATTTTCTTGGAGGAGCTGGTCAAAAAACCCGAGTGAGTTGATAGAGCTGGTGGTAGTTAAGGTGTGACGGGGAAGACGACAGGGGAGGGAGGTGAAGTGGTGAGCTGGGCAGACACCGGGCGTGGGGAAGGGTGAGCGGCCCAGAGGGAACAGCACATGGAAAGCTTAGAGGTAGGAGGCCTCGTGAACACAAGGGGACATCAGGAGAGGAGGTCCGGGAGGCAGCAGGGCCAGCCTCGACCAATCGTGAGGATCTTAGCTTTCATTCTGAGTGGGATGAGAAGCCATGGGGGCTTTTAAGCCTAAATATAGGGGCCAGCAAGCTTTTCTTAAAGGACCAGATTTTAAATATTTGAGGGTTTGTGGCCAGATGATCTCTTTTGCAGCTACTCAGCTGCGCAGGTATAGGGCAAAAGCAGCCATAGAGGATGCTTAAACAAACAGGCGTGGCTGTGCTCCAATCAACTTTATTTATGGACATTAAAATTTGAATTGCATATAATTTTTACTTGTCACAGTTCTTGGGGTGTTTGTCAACCATTTAAAAATTAAAAACTATTCTTAGCTTGTGGGCTGTACAGGAACTTCCAGTGGGATGCATTTGCCTGTGGGGCTTAGTTTGCCCACCCCTGCCTTAACACCGTAAAAGGTTACTCTGGCTGCTGGGTTGAGAACAGACTAAAATGGGGGAGCAACAGGAAGTTTGGTGTGCAAACTGTGATAGGTAACTTTCCATGTCAATGACTGGGCCACTGGGTACCTAGATATTGGTCGAATATTATTTTGAGTGTGTCTGTGAGGGTGTTTCTGGATGAGATTAACATTTGAATCCATAGACTGAGTAAAGCAGATTGCCCTCCCCAATGTGGGTGGGCCTCATCCAAACAGTTGAAGTCCAGAATAGAACAAAAAGGTGGAATAAGAGGGAATCCTTCCTGGACTGCCTTTGAGCACTGGTCTTTTGCCGCCTTTGGATTCAAACGGAAACATCAGCCTCCTCGGTCTCCAGCTTGCTGACTGGAGATCAGCAAGATCAGATTGTTGGCCTCCATAATCACGCGAGCCAATTCCTTACAATGAATCACGCGCTCTCTCTCTGTCTATATATATATACACACAGATCCTATTGGTTCTGTTTCTCTGGAGAACCCTAATACAGAAGCTCAGTCCACGTCAGAGATGATGGGGGCACAGACTAATGGGGCAACAGTGGCAGTGTGAGAAGTGGCTGGAATATAGATGTATTTTGAAGCTGGAGCCAATGTGAGTAACTGACAGCCAGTGCAGGAAACAAGAGAGAGGAGGCAGGAATCTGGAGGGGTGCGAGGCAGGGGCCAAGCCAGGGGGGCTCTCATACAGGAGGCTGAAGAGCGTGGACTTTGCCCTGGAGACAAGAGGGGAACCAGTTGTGTCTCCCTCAGAGATCTTGAGATTCTGTTCTAGAACACATCACCCTGGGAGCAAAAAAGGGAACAGGCGGGTGGAGGTAGAGGAACCAGTTACAAGGCTGTTCAAACAATGGTCTGGTCCCTCTAGAAGGGGAGGCTCCGGGCAGGTGCCCAGGTGCCCACGTGCAAATCTCCACTTTGCCGTCTTTTGTGACGTTTTGATCCACTGCCCCTGGTAGAAACTGGCCAGGGTGACCAGAACTTGTTTGTCATTTTGGGAACTGCAGTTGAAGGTGGCAGTGGGCAGCCTGGGAGGCTGTTAGCCGTGAGGTGTTCTGCCCACCATCTAACACCCAAATCTTATCTCAGCACGGAAACGAACCTGCAACAGCTTCCTGTTATTTATGGGGCAACTTCCCAGTTCTCAGACCTCGTCCCTACAGCCCGAAAGCTTGGATTTTGTTGCTGAAATCCTGATGGTTGATTTCTTGGCCCTCGGGGCACTGAGCTTCAGTCCAAACACTGTCCCTCGCTGGACCACTCGGGTCATCTGCTCCACTACAATTTTCTCCAGGGCCTTTACATTCCCACTGTAAAAACTAAGTATTTTTTCAGTGAATGCCAAGATGAAGAGAGCCCGGTGTAGCCGGGGAGACAAGACACGAGTAGCGAGAAGACAGCAGGACTACCACGAAGTGAGGCCTGCTGCCGGGGACGTGAGGAGCTCCTGGTGGAGCTCAGCAAATGCGGGGACTCGCCCCTCGGCTTCTGCAGCACCTCGGGGCCCCCGGGCACCCTGTGCGCGACCCCTTTATACTGTAATCTACTTGAACACCCAGACTAGCTGGCAGTGAAGGTGGGGCAGGTACTTCATTTGTATTTGAAGCCCCAGCGCCCGGCACCAGCTGGGCTCCTCGCTGCCCCCTTTCAAACACCGATGACTGCTCCTCTCTTTCACCCCAAAGCTTTGCTACACAACTGCCTGCCAGGCCTCTGTCTGTCATCCTCCCCAGTGCTGCTCCAGACCCACCACACTCATCTTCCCAGGAATATTCCTTTAGTCTTTGGGCTCAGTGAGGAAGACACCATTAAAAAGAAGAAACTAAGCACCTAGTGGTTTTGTAACACGAGAAATCTGTCTACTTGCTTTTCAGCTGCTTTCCAACCTCCTCAGTTGCGTATTGAAGTGGATTAACTTCTTGTCTTCTGACCCCAGGCTCCCTGGGCAACAGGATCCCTATTGCTTTCCTGTCACAGGAGCTGTGTTCTTCATCCCACTCCCCCCGCCCCCCATTTACTAACTCAGAATCTTAAAATCAGTTTTCCTACCGTTTCATTCCCATGGAATGAAGTAAAACTACACTGCATTTCAAAGCTCCCCCCCGCCACCCGCCTCTCTGAGCTCACCCTCCCCATTTCCACCGCCCTAACCACCTGAGCAGGCACTGTGTCGTGGAGTCTTTTTGGATCTGGAGCAATTTCTCATGCCCGCTTCTCCACTCCATCTTTTCCAGAAGCTTGCAATCAGGGAACTTTCACAAAGCACACTATGACTAGTGTCTCCTAGCCAACTCCTCCCCCTCGAAGTTTGTGATGGACCGTTTGCTGGTGGACTAGATTCCTGGGGCAAGGACGAGGAATGCTGTGATCCACACATCAGTCCTCTCGGACTCCAGATTGGACACATCTCACCAGGGAGGTGCTATCATCCCCAATTCAAATAGAGGAGGCAGGGGCTGCCCGGTGGCGCAGCAGTTTAGTTCGCGCTTGGCAGCCCGGGGTTCGCGAGTTCGGATCCCGGGCGCCCACGGACACACTGCCTGTTAGCCATGCCGTGGTGGCGTCCCATGTAAAGTGGAGGAAGATGGGCACGGATGTTAGCCCAGGTCCAGTCTTCCTCGGCAAAAAGGAGAGGATTGGCAACAGATGTTAGCTCAGGGCTGGTCTTCCCCACAAAAAAAAAAAAAAAAAAAAACAAAAAAAACAAATAGAGGAGGCAGCCAGGACTGAAATGAAGCACAGTAAAACATATTGTAGAGCTAGCCCTGATGGCCTAGTGATTCAAGTTCGCTGCACTCTGCTTTGGCAGCCTGGATTTGGTTCCCGGGCACGGAACCACACCACTTGTCTGTCAGTAGCCATTCCTGTGGTGGCCGCTCACACAGAACCAGAAGAACTTACAACTATACACAACTATGTACTGGGGCTTTGGGGCGGGGAGAAAAAAGGGGGAAGACTGACAACAGATGTTAGCTTAGGCTGAATCTTCCCCTGTAAAAAAAAAAACATATATATATATATATATTATATATATATATTATATATATAAAATCACCTATCATATTGATTGAAAATATATTTTCTAGTTTCCATGGCCGCCTTTTTTTTTTGACATACTGAAGTCTTATGTAATTTGATTTTTATGTAACCAATCTATCTTTTCCTTTGTGATTTATTCCATTACTTTGGGATTTAAAATGTTCTCCCCAGTCTGAAGTCTAGATAAAAAGGGACTTATTTTTTTCTTAAAAATGTTTCCTTTCACTTACCTACTGGCTCCATTAAGAATATATACTGGTGTCGCTGGGAGGCTCCAGGGGTCCCTGCCCCCAGAGCTACCTAATGTCATACATCATTTCCTTCCCCACCACTGACTCACGATGCTTGTTTTAATCAATTATTAACTTATCACACATTAATTTTAATAACTTCTTTCTGAGAATAAAGACATTTACAGGAAGTTTAGAAATTCAGAAAAAATTCTATTAAAAATTACCCACAACTGCTACATAGCAACACATAATATACACACAGCAACATTTGTGGTATGTATTCCACACATAAATATACATTGTATATGCATACATCCTTAAAAAGGTTTGTCAAAAAACAGTCTGTCCTGGGGTGGTTAATTAACCAACCCTGCGGGACTCATTTTTTATTCTTTTAATTCCTGAATATGGATCTCCCATAGTCTCCTTGGGACAAAATTCCCAGAGGTGAAAATGCTGGGCCAAAAGGTAAGAACATTTAAGGTATACCCTGTCACACTAGCCTCTGGAAAGAGGGTGCCAATTTGCATACACTCCTTCCAGCAGTGGAGGAAAGGATTTTTTTTTTAATTAAAAAAAGGGAAGAAAGGGTGCCGTCCAGCCTGGGCAACAACATTGCCCATCTGAAGGAGGAAAGGTGGGTGTCCTTGATGGTGACTCAGGTCCGTGACCCAACGATGGCTTGAGGACATCTAAGGTGCCAGCAGAAAGGGAAGGGCCACTTAGAGTTAACAGATTCTTAAGAGCCAACAAAAAGTTTTTCTGGACACAGAACATCAAGCACAGCAAGGGAAGTAGCCTTTAAAAAAACGGAAGTGCTCCCTCGATGGGGCCTGGCTGCTGGCCGTCTGGAGCTAATACGGTGACCTCTGGGTCTTCTGGCAAAGCAGCAAGGCGGCCGAAGTAAGAAAACCAGTCGGTCGTAAACACCCCACACCAGGCGTCTGCCCCCCTGACTGCGGGCACCGAGGGGCGACAGCATCTGCCAACTTCTACTTCCTGCCACCACGCACGGGTGGCCACGAACCTGGCTGCTCTTCTCCCAGACCACAGCAACTTTAGGGGAAGGTATCTGAGGAGGGGGAACTTCCTCCCAATTATTCATTGTATTTACAAACATTTAGAGAAACCAAATGGTGGGGAATTCTTTGCTACAATCACTGAAATGTCATGAAACAATGTTTTAGTGCAAAAAAGGGAAGCTGCAATAAAACAATCACAGCCAAGCCAAGAGAATTTTACTTCTACTAAAGAAAAAAATGCTTTCATAGCAGAGTGCTTCCCTGTCAGGGAGTCAGCTCGGCGAAGGACCAACGGCAGCTGGGCAGTGAGGGCTCCCTGTGTGGTATTTCTCTCATCTAAGCCATATGGAATTCTCATCCCCCTTTCAAAATAAGAAAAGGGACTCATTGAGATTAGGAAATCTGCCCCAGGCCACACCCCTGGCGAAGGCTGGAGGCAGGACTCATATCCAGGCACAGAAGCACTCCACTTCAGCGGAGCCCACCACCTCTCCCCCTTTGCTGCAGCTGAGTGCCCACCCACAGTCCCCCGTACTTACCCTCAGAGAGGAAGAAGTCACATGGCCAGTTCCACTGAGTCAGAGAAGCTGTGCCAGGCAGAGATGTGGGCGGCCTCCAAGACAGCCAAGGTGTGAAATAAACACGGACACCGTTTTGTAATCAATGCTTTTTTATCTTTGAAAATGGAAGCAAGCGTTTTGACAGAATACCATGGCCACTCTATAAGAGCCGATCTAGGAGTAATTCACTGGTTCTCCTCTGGGATAGCACAGCTTAAAAAAAAAAAAGACAAACAGGAAAAATAATCCACAACACTTCAGGCACCGACTCAGCCTGGGGGGCATCCGCTCATTAAATAAGTCATAAACTGCACACGAGGATCAGGGTCGCCTCTCCTTGCCCGCCCTCTTCTCTCTGAACCACATTCCCAATGGTGTTTCACCACCAGCAGCAATTTTGTTTACTTAAGTAATTTGATATCAGAACCTTAAAATATTTCTGAATCTTAAAAATGAAGGTCCTTAGCAGATTACGTTGATAAAGAAACATGTACAGGTTTGAATATAAGTCACTGTAATTACTGTTTTCTTTACATCTCATTATCCACTTCAATAGTAAAAACACACAGATACACACACACAAAACCACACCGAACATACAGATGCCCTGAAATTGTGGAGATGGCAATCTCAGAATCAGTCAAGAACGCAGTACCTTTTCTATGCGGACATTACTCCCAGCTCAGCTGTGCGTCCCCACCCACTGCCGCCACACTCTGCCTCCATCCTGGCTCCCTGCACACAGATGCTTCCAGCCAGTCCCGTCCCCACACCAGCACCAGCACGAGCACAAGCGTTCCCGCTGTGGTCCCCATGGCACCACACACCCCATGTTCCATCACAGACACTCAGCCCTTCCAGAACAGAGGCTCCTTAGTCCTGTTTCTCAAGCATGCATGAGAAAATGGAAACGGAGAGAAGGTCTAGCTGACCTAGGAAGGAACGGGGGATGAGAGCTCTGGGGAGGCTCTGTGCGCTGAAGCAGCCTCCGTGCGAGCTGGAGGGCGCAGGTTAGTCCGTGTGAGGGGCACAGGGACGTGTCTGCACATATTAAAGCTACAGCAGAGGTCTGCACTCCTGGTCTTGCTTCATTCTAGACCATCCTTCTCAGCCTCAGGATCCAATAGCACCCTCTGGCCTCATCTTAGCTGAATGCAGTTAGGGCCGAAAGGCAGGAGGGAGAGAGGAACGGCTGGAGGAGCCCTGAGAGAGGTGGCCGCACGGGTGAGGAAGACGGGGGGTGCAGGGAGAGCCCCTTCTTCCTCCAGCACAGCACGGTGCCAGCGCGGGACATGCGGGAAAGCAGAGGATCACACGGGCAAACCCTCCCCTCCAAGTTCCCTAGTTTTCAGTCCCCCGCTGTACTCAGGAGCAAGGCAAGCTGCTGAAACGGGCAAGAAGAACACTCCACAGTATGTGCGTCCTCTTGTCCTGGGCACCCTTGTCAAGTATTGACCCAAACCTGAAACATGACGTGAAGGTGATGAACGCAGTAGACTCTGTAACAAACTGCAGAAACACACGCTCGTTTAGGTTAGATTATAATCATCTGAAGCACAGGATAACCAGAAGCAAAATTCCATTCTAGTACAACCACCCAATTTCTAGAAAAGAGAAAGGAAAGAAAGGAAACGATACGCTATGGAGCTTTTTTGATCAGAAGACTCAACGAAATGCGAGGGTGGTAACACGAATCCACGTGATTTTTCAGTCTTCCTTGTGCACAGTCACTAAGACGACCAGGTTTGTGCCGCAGGGGAGCCAGCACGATGTGGCTGCTGTTCTGATTGTTCTCAGATGAATGTTTATACAAAATAATATCTTATCTTCATTTAGTTTATAAACATACACAGTGCTGTCCCTTTCAAATTAAGGAAAAAAAAAACCACACACAAATACTGCAAGGTAGCAAAATATAAAGAAGAAAAAGCTACTTTTGGTTTTGGCAACATTTAAAAAAAAAAAGAAATATAAAAAGCAATGTGGCATTGGTCCCTGTTCGTAAAAAAAGGTGCTTGGGCACGACACTGAATCAGAATTGGTTTTCTAAAATTCAGAATATCTGGGGTTTTAGAAGTAGCACTTTTGTCTTCTAAAAGTTCAACAAGTCACATAACACTTAAAACATCAAAAAAGCTTTGTGATAAAAAGCTCAGCTTTTAAACCACATTTTGTTTCTGTAAATTTGGGAGAGAATTGAGTTCTTACTGGAATGCGGCCGATCGCTGGTTGACAAATCTGAAATGGAATGTCTCCAAATGGCAGTGCCTCCCTCCGCCCTCCCAGGACCACACCAACCGCCAGCCGGGAGCACACGTCCTTGCTCCCATTTGGGGGCGGGGGTGGACCCTCAGGCTGCTATCTTCGCCATCTGCTGTTCTAACTTGGAAATACGCTCATCTTGATTGCAGATTGTGTCTTTTATAGATTTGATCTCTTTTAAAATCTCATCCAACTTGGCTTCATTTTGCTATAGAAACAAACAAAAAAAAAGGAGGGAGGGAAGAGGGTGACTAAAAAGCAGTCAACAAAGTTTAATGCAGTTGAGAATTTATAAGACATAAAATGTAACTGTCTATTCTGGAAGTGGGGAGCCATAGCCGCCAGGTTGGGTCTTGTGAGAAGGTAATTAATGATGGTCAGTCCATCCGACACCCACAGTAAAACCACAGTGCATCACGGTGCTACCTCTGGTCCCCACGGCTGTGCACTACCTGGACAGTCTCTCGGGGCACAATTAAACTGCAGGACAAGATTGATTCCTTCGAGGGTGCACTATATCCCACACCCCAATCATGTAACTCCATCAGGAGTAACTTCTATGTGACCAGGATGAAGAGGGACCTTCCAGAGGCTACAGGGCTCCCACCATCCCCTAGGGAGGGTCCTTCTTGGGGGCTAAACCCCTCGCCCTGCCTGCTAACGCTTCTAAAGAAGCCTGAGCCTCTCCCACGTGCAGCTGATTCCTTTGAAAACCTTGCAGTTACCAAAGTCCACGGGGCCTCCCATGGCTTCCCCAGTCACCCCCAGTCACGGCCAAAACACCAGCTCCTCCGGGCGCTGGCCTCTGCATTCCCTGACCCTCACACTGACAATTACGGCCCTCCCGGTCCACGCCAACTCCCCACCCCTCTCCTCCCTGGCTCTCCAGCAGCTGCACTCTCCAGGGGTCATACAGGTCTCCAAAGTCGGGCTCCGGTTCCAGCGGTCCACTGGAATGGTTCTTGCCAAGATGCACAAGACCATTTCTGTTGCTAAGTCCCACTCACTGCCGGATCCTTCTGTCACTCAAATACTCAGCAGCGTCTGAACCCTCTCACCACTCCCTCCTTTCTGGGGCCTTCTCTTCCTGGCATCTATGCCCCTATGCTTTCATGTTTCATTTCTACCCAAATCAGAGATGGGTGAAAACAGCTGGGGAAAGACATTTTAAAAAACCCAAGGGGCTCCTGTTCCCCCTCGCAGACTGCAGTAAACCAACTTCTGTCCTGGTCATTAGAAAAAAAAACAGAGCTAGAAGGGCCAAACGTGGCCACAAACTCGTAAGTGACATGTGGTCAAGCAGGTTCCTATAAACAGGACACGTTACCATTTACTGAAAAGCCCATCTGTCAGCTGGAACAGCACTCGCCAGCGCCCAGGACTGGACAGAACTCTCAAGAGGAGCGGGCCCAGGCCAGCAAAGCACATCCCTCGACTTCCTGTGGCCCTTACCACGCCGGCCGTGTCTGTGGTTTTCTTGGGAACGTTGATCAGGTCGCACTTCTTGTTTGCAGTGGGCTTGCTATCCAGAATGTTCTTCTTGACCACCTTGAGATCCCTGTTTTTGCCTGGAATGTATCCGTGCTTCAAGGAGATGAGGATGGGGTCTGCGTTCTTCCCCTCAAACCACTCTTCTGCCTCCAGCGCTGCTTCGGGCCCCGCTGTGTCAGGATACAGGTCATCTTGGAAAAGGTCAGACTACAAGAGACATTTTGGGGAAACCCTCAGGTAAGGATGAAGAAAGGTCTGGGATTGTGAAAATCATTTTTAAACATGGATTGCCTAAAAAATGGGCACTTACCTTCCTGGGAACGGTCATGATAATTGGCTCACACTTTCTCTCATGAAGTTTGAAGAATCTTCAAAGGGGAAATAAAGGCAAAGTGGCATTAAGTGAAATAGGAGGCCAACAGTAGGCTCAATAACAACCACTCTTCTACAGTGCTGTGTGGGATTGAAATGCTTTGCCCATCATCTTAAAATATCCACCCTGGGGAGCAGGGAGAATGTAGTGTTCCCATTTCACAGGTGAGAAAACAGAAGTCGAGAGTAGCTGTGCTGGGAAATGGCAGATTGGAGACGAGAAGCAGGGGAAGAGCGGTCTACACACTATGGTCACAGTCAAATTCTAATCATCTGGGGCAGATCAACAGTGGTGGAAAGGAGAGCACCACTGCTGATGATGATTCCCTTGTGAAAAAACTACCCAGTCAACAGGCAGAAAACAAACACCGACACACTAAACAGTATCTGTGACTTAGACGCCAGGTCTTCTGCTAACTTGAGGGCATTGCACATTTGTAAGTATAAATATGATTTTTAAAAAGGAAAAGAAAACAATCCTAGGAATTAAAAATGTTGGCATCCAAGCAAACTACATCATGCATAACACTCAAGAAAAATCTGACATTATCCAAAATGTGGAAAGAGTAGGAACACAAAGCACAAACCTCTGCAGTCAGCACAGTGGTGAACAACGCTGACCGGGGCTTGACTTCCAGCTCAGCTACTACAACGCCTGAGCGTGGGACCTTCACCAAGCCTCCAGGGCCTCATCCATAAGCGGGGACAGCAAAGCCACCCACCTCACAGGGTGGTTATAAGAGGCCAAAGAGGTAGTCCACGGGGCACACTTAGCACAGCACCCGACACACAATGAATACTCAAGAAACACGTAATAAATAGGAGGTGTCCTGAACAATCATACTTATAGTCTACAACTTTTAGGTGACAGTAAAAGAAACACGTTCCCAAATACTGGATGTAATCTTAAATTCAGATTCTATCTATTGGGAACCATACTTTGATTGGTTTGGTTTAAACCACAATCTTGAATTATCTGTGACAGCTTTCCTTCATTATTCAAGTTGTAGAGAGCTGAATGTATTACAAAAAAACCAAACCTATAGTGATTAATATAAAAAAGGGCTTATAAAAATTATTTCATTTTTATTTTTAAAGATGTTACATGTCAATTATTTAATTGTGTGACCAGAACAGCAGACTTAGACAAATGTCCATACAAACATAGCGTTACACAAATGTGTGCGATGATCTCAGGGCCGATAATGCAGTGCTAGCTGTTCTGTGTTTAAAACAGCCAGTGGTCAATGAGCCTCACTGAGCATCTTTCGTCGACCAGTACAAGAAAAAAGCCCAGTAGCATTATGGAATATAAATTTTTAAAAAATCCAGAGTAGTGCAGGGAGGCAGGAACTATATAACATAGCTGAACTCCCTAAATCAAGCTAATCCGACAGCCCCTGCAGATCTTCGGTTCTCTAGTTTAGGATCCGTGGGGTCCACAATCCAGTTTGGAACCTGGTTTGCCCACCAGAGGGCAGGAAAACCATCCCTTATTTCCATCACAGGGACAGTCTCTCCCCTGCTTGCCTCCCAGACACTCCGTCTGAAGACAAGACACAAAGCCTTCACTACTTAAATACGTATGCAACGCACCTCAGCTAAGCCACGTAACTGCTGCACTTCCAGCTATACGATCTGCAGCATGGGAAGGGGCACAGTTGCACTGAATGATGCTGAAAGGTTCCTTCCTGCTCTAAAAGTCCAGGTTTCCACGTATGGGCAGGAAATAAGATACTAATTCTATACCACCTACAAGAGTAGAAAGACCCAGGCCTTACAGCATTACCTGCAGTTGTACTGCTCTTGTATGATATGGACGGCACACCTGCGAACCCGGAGCCGCCCAAGTGGAGTGTGTGAACTTAACCGCTGTGCCAGCGGGCCAGCCCAACACGGACAGTATAAACAATCTGAATACTTGACCGATTCTTTACCTGGCAATCTCACATTTGTTAACATCAAGTCCCCTCTTGGGCATGTAACCCATCCCTCTCTGAGGCTCCTTGCTGCTGAATGTGTTGAGGTAGTGGACATACGGAGATTCATCCGTGATTTCAAAGTAGCGGATGCTGCTGTCACCCTAAGAGAAATTGGAGACAAATTTGCGTTTAATGTTACCTGAAACACCTGGTTTAAGTGAGTGTCTCTCTCCCCTATACACCCAGCATTAACTGGGACTCTGCTACAGTGGCTGACCTGTTCTTCTTCTTAAAAGGCTTGCCTAAAGCAGATGACAGTTTCTCTCCCTGGCAGAGTAAGCCTCACTTAGGAAACGCCGGCATGCCCTTTAAATGGTCTCCTTTCCTCCTACCGAAGGCTCTAGCTTTACTCCACTGAGCTGAGACACCAAGTCAGAGTCAGGGCAAAACGTTAACACCTCTGCCAAACAGCTGCACTGCAATTCAACTTCAACACCATGGCTGAAGATTAGGAGACCCGCCAAGAGGACGACAACGGATCTGAGTACCTGTTCCCTGGCGCCGAGCAGTGGCACTCACAGAGCTGAGGGCACTGACACTGACAATCAGATGACAATAAAAAGAAAGATTTTTCTAATTAAGAAACATTAGTCTTAGTGAGTGCCCTTTAACTTCAGAAGGAAGTGCTATCTCACTGCAATGTGTCAAATCAATGATAATTTTGCTTAGAATGGTCAGATTTTGGGGGAGATCTGAAACATATGCCAGTCTCTCTAAGTACAAATAACTGTTACAGTTACACCAACCTGAACAATGAAGGCAGTCCTGCCTGGTAGAGGGGGGTGTGTGTGTGTGTGATATATATACATGTATATGATATATAAATAGCTAGGCAGTATGATGCCCTAACAATTCTCTCAGTTCTCATGATTTCCATTTGTTTCAATGATGTGAATATCTAAGGCAATGATAAAGAAGCTACACACATACTATTTGTTTTCTGCATGCTCAAAATAATTTCCCACCTAGTGTTAATAGCATCTGGGTAGCTGTTCCTTTTGTTTGTTTTGATGCAGTTTCTGGCAGCTGTTATCATCTAAACTAAAGTGCCTTTCAAGGAGACAGACAAGATCTCAGTTTCCAAGTAACTGACCTATCAAAATGTAAAGCAGGCCTGCAGCACGCTTAGTCAACTGTGAAAAGAAGTAAAACATCCCAGCTTTACCCAGCAACTGGCTCTCTAACAGGTTTGGGGGAAATATACCACATCAACAGCTCCAGTTTTATTAGTTCATTTATTTCAACTACAAATTCTAAGGAAAACTGAACCTACAAAAGAATAAGGAACACCAAAGTTACTGCCTCCTAAAATGAAATGATAATAGTGAAAATAAACCTATCGACACTTTAGTTGGGTGGAGATCATAAGGAGGAGGGTAAGCTTGTTCAGTGCGGGGTCTTTCTGTAACAACTGTCATCCACTGAAACTTTAGTCAGGCCACACGTTTTCAAGCCCAAGGCCTGACGCTGACCTCTAGGAACAAGAGCCCCTGGAGAGTCTCTGAGGCCCTCAGAAGCTCATACTCTCTTTACTCTTTAGCATTAGATGTGGCGGACCGGTTACTCATCCCGGACACCAGTGCAGAGAATCTAAAATTGCCAACCACGTGCACCATTAGGTGAAAAGGCGGCTGGAATGTCCTCTTTTTCTCACCACAGGGCCCTGAGCGGAGACCTCCTTGTCAGCATCTACCCCAACGCCCCAGCCCCATCCCTGCTTCAGTCAACAGTACTGGACACAGCGTGTCCTGACTACACAACTGGCAAGTTACAGACAGTCCAGTCTCAAGACCTAAAACATAACAAAACCATCTGTCCTTATTTTAGCTTAAGACACACACACACACAGAAATCAGACAAATTAAAATACTAAAATGAAACAATACATGCCTATCTACTAAATCTCTGAAGGATAAACTTTTCCTTCCTACAGGATTAAATTTAATATCAAACATCAAAATTACTATTTACCTTTCCACATAAGTAAATGATACTGGTGTCAGGGTCATAGAAGGGCAGCAACACCCCATTGCTAGTGTCCATTTCATGAAGAGCAATTGGTTCCTGCATATTTTTCTGGGGGTGAAAAATATATATATATATATATATATCTCCACACATTTTTAAAAGATGAATTTTTGTAACATTATACATTCTTTTATTCCTAATTAAGTTAGCCATTTCCCTAGAATAATGAAAGTTTGAACAATGCACATATAATATTCATACACGTAAATACCAATAGGGATACTAAATGGGATGCAACCCACTGAAAGTTATGTTGATTTGACAACATAATTAATGCACACATCAGGGTGATCCCGTGAGAAAGATGAGAACCCTTCGCCTTCATGACTATTTTCTTAACAGTCCTTTTTCCTTATTATAAAACAAATATACATTCTTTAAAAAGTTAAAAGATACAGGAAGAACATAAAAATCATCCCATATTCCTTAATCCCACAGTCCAGTGGGTGGCTTCTTGGTCTATTTCCTTCCCACACATATACACAGATTGGGATTATACCACATATACAGTTTAATTTTTTTTTTCACTTACGCTATTCTAAACATTTTCCTAAACGTGACTTTTGATGTAGACATTTGATCATATTCTTTATAAAATATGAGTTTAGAATTTGTTTCCCAAGTCTAAAACACTGGATTCTCTGTGCATTCTTTCTAAAAAGATATACTCAGCACGGACTCCTTGGGAATATCAAGAATGCATTTTTGAAACACATTCAGTAATCAGTCTCCAGTGAGGATGGGAACTCCACATGCAATTTAAGACAAGCAGGAATTCAGAGAACGACACTAAGAACCCTACAATCTACGTCCCAACCCGAAGACCTGCTCGGAAACGAGAAAGAGCTCAGGCGGGAGCCGGCGAGAGGCGGGGAGGGCGTACCGGACTCCAGAGGGCCAGCTGACGCTCACTCATGCGGCTGAAGCCAGTGGTGAAGACGTTCCCATCAGCCAGGAAGATGGCTCTCATGGGTCGTGCTCCTTCATGTGCCTTCTCCTTCTCCTGGGGAGAAAGAGCAAAGAGACACATTACACATTTCAACCCACAAGGAAAGGTGGGGTGGGGGACTGGGGCTCATACCTGAACCCAACCACACCCCACATGCCATTCAGGTTAATGGGGGTGTGTGTGCACGTGCACACATGAGTATTAACCACCTCCCCTCCCTAGATGAGGAAACAAAGAGACACTAAGTGATTCGGTCAAGGTCCCTCACTAGTGAGTGAGAGTGCCAGGAGCTGACTCAAAAGCCTCGTTCTTTCCACCATGCCCTGCTGCCAACCCAATACCATGCACTGCAAAAATAAAACATGTGAAAGGCCCCTGCCAAATGTTTGTTTCTCAAGAGGATAATAACCTGAGGTTGGATAGCCCCTATAGTTTCCACCAACTTCACAGGACACGAAGAAGTCCAGTTTAGTTAACCCCTTCCTTAACCTCTTTTGTTCAATGAGTGCACTAGAACCGACCCTTGCAAGGTTCTAGTGGAGAAAGCACTCTGCACCAGGCTAGACAAGTCCCCAGTGCTCGATAAGCACTAGCCACGATTGTCGTCCGAGTCTCGAGAAGTAATACTGCCGAAGAAGCACCACATCTTAGAGAAGGGCAATCACAGGGGCTCAGAGTGGGGCTGAAGTGAGGCATTCCTGGATTCAACACTTGCAGTTTCCACCCTGACTAAAGTCCCAAATGCCCAGCTTTTGCCATGATATGTGATTTGGTTGACGCCTTGTTTGGGTGGCAGAAACTAAGACGCTGAGCTGTTGAGAGAACCTGCTGCATCTCTGTAAGGCACTTTAACAATCGTTTCTGGAATGGAGTGGGGAACCAATCCATCAATATTCAGCACTAAGCCAGGAATGCAGGTAAATTCTTAAGGACTCGAGTGAAGTGGTAAAAACTGTTCCCTTGTGAAAAACAGTCACCAATTGGCAGAGAAGACTCAGGTAAAGGTGAGAAATGTACAACTGAAGAGAAGCACAGTTGGGAGCCTGGTCAGATCCACAGTGTGGCTTCTGCACACAGTAAAGGCCCAGTGACAGCAGCACGGCCTCTGCCGCCCACCTTAAAAAGAAGAAAGTTCACACTCACTGAAGCGCTACAAACACTGGGGGTTTTCTCCTAAGAATACTCACAGCAACAATCTCTTGTTTCCTAGGATCGATAACTCTCACTTTCTTGTCTTTGGAAGCCGTGCAGATCAGACTGCCATTCCGGTTCCAGCTTACGTTGTAAATCATGTCTGAATGCATGTCGTCCAGGTTTATAAGGGCCTCCCCCGTCCCCACATTCCAGATGATGATGGCATTATCACAGCCTAAAAGCAAGCAAAACCATGCGGCTCAGAGACTGCAACACCTGCACAAGAACACATCTGTGAAAACTACAAATACGGGAGGATATGGATGCTCTGAAAGGACGGAGCTGACGACAAGAGGCCCTACTTACTGGGAGTTAAAAACTGAAGTGACAAAGAAAAAAGACATTTGCGTAAAAGAAATATGTGTTCTTTTAGAAAGAAAAATGCAGCTTGTTAAGTTTGGGGTCACATGAAACAAACAAAACAACAACCAAACAAAAACAAAGAACTACAACAAAATAGAGTTTTATGTTTTTTTAAGAGTTAACTGGGCTGGTAGACCCCACATGATTCTGTTTCCTTTTCTAGTAAAACTAGCATCAGAATAAACATAGCCTATTTCTTTTCTGGAGAAACTAAAAATAAAGAGTTTAAATAATTGTTTAGAACACTCGACAAAAATAAAGGAGGGCAGGTTATTCAAATCAGTGATGTTGTAAAACACGTCTTGGTAAATTACAGTAAGCGGAAGGGAAATGCAAAGACTGGCCTAACCATTTGCTCACAACAGATCTTCATCTTTAAAAGAGGAGAAAAACAGGCCAAGACTGGGCTGATTTGAGAAGCCCAAACTGTAGACACGCAGATTCAGGAACTGATCCCCAAAGAGGCCATGATGTCAACTCAGCCACAATCCCTCAGTTCATCAACTCTATCCTCCAAGGGTCGGCCCCAAACCCCCGAGGCCCCTCTAAAAAGAGGCTTTTTGCTGTTGCTGCTTCTAGGATATTAGTTCAAGGATGAAGCAAAATAAGGGATGGACACCCTGAAGGTGAATTTTTGCCAGTAAACTAATTTTGCAAGCACTTCAGAACAATCAGCCACTAATATCCAGGACACCTAAGTTGCCAAAGGGTCAGAGGTGGGAAATTGGAGAAAAAACTGCACAACAGTATGAAAAGTTGGAGCTGAGCTCTGGGGTGGAGACCTGAGCCCTCCTCTGCCCTGTTCATCACAGGCAAACAGGCGATGTCGGCCGCCGGGGGTGGACCATGTGGTCTGAACCATGAAGAGCCCTGCAGCCAACCACTCTCCTCTGCTTGTGAAAGGAAGAACAGGGGTCAGTCTGCTCACGATACCCTATGTCTGACCTCCATGAGAAGGGCAGCAGGAATTTTCCATGATGCAATTCCACCTTTGGAATTGTTTTCTCTCCTTATCAGACTGAGGTTCTGAGTAGAACATGGGAAGGGTTTCCAGATACAGTCAATTGTGATTTTAAAAAAGAGAATCCTATGTAGCATCTTTTTTGAAAAGTAGTTCTTGGTTTTAATAGGTCCTTGGCATTGAATTACTTATTTAACTCACTATATTATAAATACCCTTTATTCTCAGTTAGAAACTGAACTGCACCCCCCCCTTTTTTCCTGATGAGGGAAAACATCTTTAAAATTCTACTACTAACATTAGTATTGCTTTTTTTAATAAACCAATTTTATTATGGCATAATTTACATATAATACAGTGTGCCCATTTTAAGTACACATTTGTTAAGTTCTGACAAACATATATATTCATGTAGCCACCATCACAATCAAGATATAGAACATTTCCATCATCCCACAAAGCTCCCCAGTGCCTGCTGTGTTGCTTCTACAAAAGAAGATAAAATCTCTATTTTAGACAAAGAAAAAGATTTCTGTAAGATAAAACTTGGAAACTACTCAAGTGGGAAACCAACAGGAACAGCAGAATTTGGTCACCAGGGGTCACTGAAGTGCTGTTTAAAGTGAAAAATCAGAAACAACCTCAACAGCCAGAAACAGGGGACTGATTGAACACACCGAGGTATCCAGACAATGGACTATTAATGGAGTCGTTAAAAATATCATAGGAAGAACATTTATTGGCACATGAAAAGGACCACAGTGTACCACTAAGTACAGAAAGCAGGTCACGTGTGAAGTGTCTGAACCCATCGTCGTGTGTAAAATCATTTAGTTATGCGCGCAGGAATGTCTTCTGGAAAGAAACAACAAAAGGGTAATAATGATGTCCCCTCTGGGTGGTGGGATTACAAGTGATTTTTATTTTCTTCCTTTTGTTTATATATATTCTCTATGACATACATGTACTACTTGTATAGGAGAAAAATGAAAGCATTTTTTAAAGAGGAGGAGGCTGTTTGCCTAACAGGATCCCTCCAAGGCTGGCAGCAACACCAGAGCTGGAACCGAGGGCTCCTGGCTCCCACCCGGGCTCCTTCTCCTACATCAGGAGGAACTAACACTGTGGCCCATGGAGGCGCCTGGCAGAAAGCATGAATCTGCTGAAATCACAGTATGTATGTTCATTTTTCTAAGCAGGAAGTCCAAAGCTTCCACCGGACTGTCAAAGTGGCCTTAACACACACACACACACACACAGACACACACACACACATGCGCACACACACGTGTGAGCGGAGGAACCACTGCATCTCAGCACCTCATCGTGGATTCCTAATGATCTGCTTCAAAACTGTATAGCACACAGTCAAAACGCATTTTCTGCTTCCTCCCCACGAAGGGCTGCGAGAAGTGATGGCAAGGGGAAAGAAGAGGACTGCTTAGCTCCCACCTGCACTAAGAAGCACGTTGCGGGCTGTCGGGTGCCAGGCCACGATGCCAACTCTCTTTGAGTGGCCTTCTAGAATCACCACAGGTTCAGTCAGGGAAAGGGTGAGTCCATTTTCTGGGATCTGCCACACCTATTGGAAAAGAAGAAAGAGGATCATATGAAAGTGATCACCTTTCATGATCACATGTACTGTGGCCATCCAGTTTGAAGACTTGCTCTGCATAAACAGAACATACGGTGGTCTTCGGATGAAAGGCAGAATATTGTGAAATGACTGTGTACAGTTGTTTTTAAAATGTAATAGGATATTAAACATCGGAACATTCATAAGGCCTACGAAATGTTACCTCTCCACTTTATATTAATTGAGATTTTATTTTAAATTCCCTGGTAAGTTCAAAAACTCTCCAGTTAGAAGCATGCAAAAAATGGAAAGAAAAATGCGACATGCCTGAAGCTCCCAGGAAAACAGGCAGTGGGGTGAACCCCTAGTGAGGTCCATGGGTCTCGAGGGAAGAGTGAACACCCATCAGGCAAGGGCTCTCAGGGGATGGTGCAGTTTTTAAAACATCATATTTTCTATAATTTTACATTTGGAAAATGAAAATATATCTAACAGTTTTGTAACATGTACCATAGAAAACAAATGGACCTCATCAAAATTAAAAACTTCTGTGTTTCAAAGGGCATGATCAAGAAAGTGAAAAGACAACCCAGAAAATGGGAGAAAATAATCTGCAAGTCATATATCTGATAAGGAACTTTCATCTAGAACACATAAAAATCTCTCACAATTCAATATAAGGAACATAACCCAATTTTAAAAATGGGCAAGAAATCTAAATAGACATTTCTTCAAGGAAGATATACAAAATGGTAAAAAAGCACACGAAAAGATTCAATATTGCGAGTCATTAGGGAAATGCAAATCAAAACAGCACTTCACTCCCACCAGGAGGCTGGGATCAAAAAGACAGACAACAAGTCTTGGTGAGGCTCTGGAGAACTCAGCCCTCACACACTGCTGGGAGGAATGTAAAATGTGCAGCCGCTTTGGAAAGCAGTCTGGCAGCTCCTCCATGATTCAATACAGGGTTACCACACGCCCCAGCAATGCTACTCCTAGGTGTCGACCCAAGAGAAATGAAAACACATGTCCACACATCAACTTGCACACAAATGTTCACAGCAGCATTACTCGTAATAGCCAAAAGGTGGAAACAACCCAAATGTCCAGACAGATAAATGGATAAACAAAATGTGATATATCTATACAATGGAATATTATTTAGCCACAAAAAGGAATTAAGTACTGATACATGCTAAAATATGGACGAAGCTTGAAAATATTACACTCAGAAGAGTCACAAAAGACCACATATTGTAGGATTCTGTGTATATGAAATGTCCAGAATAGAAAAATATAGACACAGAAAGTAGATTAGTGGTTGCTCGGTGCTGGGGGTGCTGGGGTTGGTGATAGCTAAAGGATACAGGATTTCTTTCTGAGGTGGTGAAAATATTGTACAATCGTCTGTGGTGATGGACATACATATCTGTGAATATACTAAAGACTACTGAATTGTACAGTTTCAATGAGTGAGCTATATGTGAATTATATCTCAACAAAGCGATTAAAAAAATCCTCTTGACTGGTGAAGACACACAGAAGATTCAATATATCTTAACTGGGGTGGGGACATGCCCAGGCGGCAGGGGAAGAGGGGACAGGAAAATCAGAGTAGAAGGAACAAGAGACTTTATGTTTAACAATGGAAGACCTGGGTTTTAAAAAGTTAAGAAACACCCTCTAAGAAGAAAGGCACTGAGTCACAGAAACTGAGGAGCACCAAGAACCCTGTAGAAAACCAGATATTAAGTAATATTTAAGTTTGTGAAAAGGCTAAAGTTTAACATAATTATCTTCTTATATATGAAGATTAAAATAAGTAAATTTACCACCAAAAAAGATTTTTAAGGAACCAGTTCATTTGAAAAATGTAGAACTTGCCAGTGAAAAATCATGCTCAACAGTGGAACAAGTGAGAAACAGAATTTTTCTTTGTTGGGAATTTTTAAGGAGAAGACAAACAACTGTCTGTTTTCAGTTGCTTAGGGGAAGGCAGAGATCTGGACTAGATGAGTGTGTAAGGTTCGGCTCAGCCTGCTGTCCTGAAAAAAACTAGAAGGATAGGAAAAAGTCACGCATTAAGTGATCAATCATGTTTACAGCTAAATACTGCCTGAGCTAAATATAACCCCTTATGCAAATCATGGCAAAATAAACCTGCCTTTTGAAGGCCCAAAGTTAAAACGTCACCTAATTTCCACTGAACCCTCATCATTCAGCAAACTGTAGACACGGCAGATTAAAACAAGCATAAAAGGCAAAAGGAACATCCACCTTGCCCTCTCTATCCCTCCCTCAGACCACAGCCTGCTTCCACCCAACAGACTTGGACCCATGCTCTCTCCCCCGGGAGCGTGGGCCTCTGCTTACCACTCCCAGCATTGTATATCTGCTTTCATCCTGATACACATGATTTTTATTCAAAGCTTACGATCAGTAAAACAGCTCCAAATTGAACCTGGTTATCTGAATACAAAGCAGGACTCAGTTTTTGAACAGAAAACTACTGATTTGATCAAAGCATGACGTTGGCAGAGAAACAATTATGAAATGGGACTTTAGTGACTCAAGAGGAAATGCATTTTGCAAGATGAATTCCGACCCACGCCTAGAACTGAAAGGATGGTAATACCACCTGCCATCTCCAGGTGGCACCATAACCATGGGCTGCTGCGTTCTCGTCCAGGGCTGCAAAACCTCCGTGCACGCGTGGAGTGATGGGGGGCTTTGGTGACAATCAGGATTTCCCATGGTGACTAGGAGGGTGGAAGCAGAGCTCATCATGGCACTTCACCCCTTTCCTTTCTCTAGCTTCTCCTTCGTCCATCTTTTCCTTGGACTGAGAGGAAATTGTAATGATGGAGCAAAAGATTTATTATATAACTTTTAAAACGAGGAAACGCTCTGTTCCTTCTTTCTCTCACTTGTGGCAGATTCAGTGGTTCCCTCAACTAGGTTTATGCATGTCACAGAGGTACCTAACCCATTTTACTACCTTGGTTACTCATTCATACAGCACATTTCTTGAGTAGCCACTGTAAGGCAGGCCTGTTACCAGGCAAGGGAGGACAGGGTGAGTGCACACAGACCCTGCTCTCGAGGGGTTTATGGTCTAACAAAAAGCAGAGACTTCTATGAGACCAAAAATCAATGAGAGCGAGACAAGGGGTGTGACACAGAGACCTCTGGAGCCAAACGGACCCTGGTGCAAATCCTGCCTGGGCCACTTCCTGAGATGGTCTTGGGCAAACGACATCCCTGTGCACAGAAGAAACCCCAGGACCTACACCTCCTAGGGCTGCTGGGAGGTTAAATGAGTTACTGAAGCCCTGGGACAGTGTTTGGCACACAGCCAGGGCCCCCAAAATGCAGAGACAGTGCAGTGGTTAAGAACATGTGCTCTCACTTAGCACAGGGTCCCAGCAGCTCTCCAGGCTTTGGGGGCGGCTGCAGCAACTGGCCTGGCAAGGGCTCCGTCTCAGAAAGGGCAACCCCCACCAGACAGCCTTAGCTAGCTTCAAAAAAAAAAGAACATGGGCTCTAGAACTAGAACAGACTGTTCAATTTCTGATTCTGCAAAGTATCAGCTGTACGACCTTGGGGGACATTCACCTAACCTTTCTGGGCCTTAAGTTTCCTCATCTATTAAATGGGAGTAACAATGAACCTCCCCTCACTGGGGTTGTTTTGAGGACCAGTTTGGTAACATGAATCCAAAACATTTAGAATAATGCCTGGCATCAGGCAGGCACTCGACAAATGTTAGCAATTGCTATTACTTGCATTTGCACTAGGAAAACACAGCGCATGTAACCCCTGCTGGGCTGGTACAAGCCAAGTCTGAACGAAAATGCATGGGGCACGAGGCTACCTTCTTGCTATCCAAGTTTGGTCCTCCCAGGAAGGCTCCCTGAGGAGAGGACCTCTAAGGATGAACAAGAGTTAGGGAACAGGAGAAAGAAGGCAAGAAGGAAGGGGATGAAGAAGGAAGGAAATCAAGTATCCAGTTTCAAAATAAAAAACACAGATGCATATGGCAATTTTCTAAAAAGTGGATGCCCCAAAGAGGCTGGCTGCGGGGCTGACAGGGAAAAGGCACCCGAGTGAAAAAGGTAACACAAGCATGAGGATTTAGAGCAGGAGGAGAAAGTGACTGGAAAAGTCTGTGAAACTAAATGAAATGACGGATGAAACTCTTGCCTCTGCTGGTAAATAAAGGTGATGGTGTTCTCCATTATGGACTGTGGAAAAGAGCCAGCAGGTCTGTAAGTCTTACCACAGAAGCGGACACCCCCCCCGGCTGGTGCCCGCTGGCCCTACTCACAGGCCTGTCATTAGGTGGCTCTCGGCCCTTTTTAGGGCTGTCTGCTGCTCGGGGCAATGGCCTTCCAGTCTGGACTGAGAGGTCTTGCCTCCAGCAGCGCAGGGACAACAAAGAGCAGAAGCCCCGCTCAGTACACAGTTAGTCTTCTTGTGCATAATCTGGGGCGCAGGCTGGTATGGCGGAAAGGACGTTGGCCTGGATGTCAGAAGACTTGGGTTCCCATTAGAGCAGGGACACTAATTGGCCATGTTAGCATTAAGAAGGGACTTCACTTCTGGGAGCCTCAATTTCCTTATTTGATACTGGGACACCATCAGTTCTGCTTACAGGGGTTACTGGAAGGGTCAAATGAGCCAAAACATTTTGCATCCCTAAAGCACTACCCTCATGTGATATACTGCAAATAGGGTGGCCTTTGACTAAACTGTCACTCCCTGGGCCTGTGTTTCCCAAGCCATAAAATGGGACATACTCCTACCTTACTGCGCTGTTACGACTGAATATAATCATGCACATAAAGGCTTAAAGCAGAGCTTGGCAGAAAAACTGTCTACTGTATGTTCATAATTATTTTTCTCGTTTCTACGACCACTATGAACCCATATGTATTTCTAGGTGTGACCATCAGGATTTCTTTCATGAGTCTTCTCTTCAAACTAATTTAGCACTGTACCCAACTACCTAACTTACATCCAAGATACCATACATGTGAAAGCTCTAGTTCATGCCTAGGCCAGTTAGCACAAATGGGAACAGCTCTGATCTCCATGCAGGTCCATCAGCTTTTCTCTGTTCCACGGCTACAGGCTGGTGCTCTCATATCAATCAGCTTCTTCAAAAACATACGCAGTGAGCAGAGAGGAAAACAGGCATCGACCATGCTCCACTGTGCCCAGAGTGCGTGACTCAGTGCGGCACGGCCTACAAGCTCTCCTCCCTCCACTTGATTTTCTGTTCTGTTTTGTTTTGTTAAATCATACTGCGTGTTCCTGAAATTTTCTATTTGGACAACACATTACTATGGCAATGTTTTGTTTTGTTTTGAAAAAACACTATCAGGCCCCAGGGCTTCCAGATGAAAAAGCAAACCCATCAGTGCAAAGCTACATGGTTCTGGAGATAAACAACTTTAAGCACACATTTGGGAACTACTGCATCACTGGGGTCCTTCTCACATGTGAAATTCTGAATATGGAAAAAGGACAGCTGAAGAGAACAGTTCCAACCAGAAGAAAGTGAGGAGAATGAAGAAACATGGGTTTCTCTCAAGTAGTAATGTGAAAGAGTAATTCGTGAGATGCTTTTATTTCTCAAACACAGTGCAAATTTAAAGCATACACAAAGTTTCCAGACACTGCTTCCCGATCTTAATCACCCATCATGAACTTGCTACTGGGCTAGGCACTAGAGTTACAGCCATAAAAAAAAGGGCTACTGCTCCCAAAGGCCATAGTTTTTAAAGGCTAAGGAACCAATTCCAAAATGAAAAGGAAGGAAAAAGATGCTCTTAGAGACAGGAAGAGCTTACAGATTCTGCAGCAGCTGCAGAGCGCACAATCTCCTGCAGAAACCGCTGACCCAATAAGCTCTAGGGGTGGCATGTAGAGAGGCAGGACATTCCTAAATGAACCGTGACAGCGAGAACAGTAGTTTGGGGAAAATCAAAAACTGAGCGCTGGGTTCTGATTTGCCAAAGTTACAAAACCCACTGGCAAATGGCCCCAGTGCGATCCCCACAAAATGGAAATAATGTGAAGCCCCGCCGCCTGACCGAGAGGGACAGGAATCCTGAGGAATGTGCTCTCGTCACCAACTACATCACTTCCGTGTTTATTTCAAGGCAAAACTCTATCAGGAAAACGTGTAAAACAGGGAGTTTATTTTTGTTGATTTCCACAGGAGGGTAAGACTGATATGGGAGAAGGGAAAAGTGTCCATTTAAACTTTATCATTTCGGATGGTTCAGAACATCTAGCTGGTGACAAATAAGACTTCTCTGCCTGCAAGATCTTCCCCCTCCCAGACTCTGGAAGACACAAGTACGCAACCCCACTGTTTGAATTAGCCCCCTTCTGCATTTGTGTTTCATTACTACCCTGCAGATAAGGGACAACAATGAATCAACATCATTCACTCAACTTAACTTGGCTGCTCTTTGTATTATTTTTTTGGAGCTAAAATTTCCCCAAGTAAAATACTTAGTAGCCACAATCTTTAAAACTGAGAAGATATTGTTGGAAAAAAGAACTCACAGTACCAAAAATCTGGAAAACCTAGAAACAGAGAATAGTTTCTGGGAAGAGGGTTTATATAACTGCTTTCTGCTGGTGTAAAACATTGCTTCAAAAAGTAGGACATTAAGGTAAACTATGCCAATATAATTTACTTTCAGGCTGCTTAAAGAAGCCAAAAGATGAAGGAACGTACCATCAGGCTGGTATTCCTTCTCCTAAAACTGCAATCAAAGTGACATCACTGTCACTGAATCAATCCTCGCAAAATTAACTAATCAATGCCTAGATGCTTAGAGCTTAATGGAATTATACTATAAATATGAAAAGCAGTTTTCCAAATTAATTTAATCCTTTTATAGTTCATTTGATAAGCTGGTTCCATTGTATTTTTCCTACCAAATATTTGCTAAAGATATTCTTACTGAATCCACTAAGGGTACAATCAAAACTCACTGCAAAAAAAAAATAACTCATTATACATTTATACCTTCCTTGATCCTCTTAAGTGGCATTGTTACCATTATTATTACTGCACATGTAAGGCAACTGAGGCTGAGAGCATTTAAGCAAGCTGCACATGCTAAGAACTCCCAGCCCCAGGCTTTGCCCGGTATCTTTTCTCTGTGAGAACTAGGCCTTGTTCTATTATCTGCTACTTGTAGCTCATGGGTTACTACTAATAGCCTAGGCTTGGGAAACTAGAGAGTTTTTCTGAAAAAAAAAAAAAAAAAAAAGGTGTTGTTTGAAACCATTTGATCTACTGTACAGGGTTCTTTTACCTTCAGGAAAGTGAAATGGAAAATGGGGTATTAAGAAGCAGGTGGGGTAGGAGAAGACCAAATATTTCTTTAAAATTTCATTTAAACTGCTAAACTATAAAAGCTTCTATAATTACCCCAATAATAATAAAGGATTTGGAGGACAGTAAGCAATTGAAGTATCAGTGCCATATTTAAGGGCTTAAAAAAAGAAGAAAAAAACTAGGAGGATTTATCCAAAGCACTGTTTAATTTACAAAATGCTTACTCTGGCGATACCAATAAAAGGGGCAATGTCAGAGGATTCTGGGACGATGGTGGTGTCAGTGGCAGCATAGTTTTGGGATCTTCCTAAGTCCCTCCATAAAAACACAGAGCAAGCAGGTAACAAAACAAAAACCCATGGACAATATTTACACAAAACTGGGTGATAACCCCCAAATGCAAGTGGGTAGAGGAAAACCACTAACAGCCACGTGACCTGCGTATTCTTGGCCTCTGTGTGGAAAAATCATGGAGCAGCAACAGGGCGCCTCACAGAACTGAGACCAGTGGTGGAAACTGGGAGGGGTTCTGCCCTCTCCAATAGCAGGTAAGCACAGGGACCTGAAATAAAAAGGGAGGAAGGGGCTGGAGCAATCTAGACCCCATACTCTAGAAATCAACCAGAGGGCTCCCTTCTGAGACAGGCCCCACACTAAGGAGAAATTCCAAGGAATGGAATCAAATCTGAGCAGGATAGAAATAAGAGTGACAAAAGAATGAGAAAGATCAAATAAAAGCAGACCAGGAAATCTCAGCAAGCCAGCCAACATGTTTGTGAACACGACCTGCAAATGACAGAAGGGGGAGCCTGTGAGTTAGGACAGCTATGTGAACCAAGTCACCTTCTAAAAGCTCAGGAAAACTAAACTGACATACAAATAAGAGAAAATAAAAATCAAGGTCTCAGAATTACTGTAAGAAAAAAAGAGAATATGGCACAGAATAACATCCCTACAGATAATACAAGAATGCTAAGAAGACTTACTCAAAAAAGAGATAAAAACAATCACATATATTTCAAAACAAGATAAAAGACTAAGGAAACAATACAAGACGGGAAACATTAGAAATCAGAACTTGAAAAACTCAAAAGTAAGGATGTAGAAATCAAAAAAAGAAATAAAAGAAAAAGCACTTTAGAAATGAAGCCTAACCAAGAAAGAACCTAAGATCAAATAAACACAGCAAATAATGCCCCGAAAGAAAGAAAAGGTAAAAAACAAGAAAATTTTTAGTCTAAAAGAAATGAGCAGGAAAAAAGTGTAGAGAAATTGACAAATGCTGAAGACAGGTCAAGAAGATAAAGCATATGGATAACAGGAGTTCCTGGAGAAGAAAACCAAAGTAGGGAAACAGAACAAATACTAATAACTATAATTCGAGGAAACTTTCCTGAAAAAAACCCAAAAAAACCCTTGAAACTATGTATTGAGGGAGCATATCCTGAACCTAGGAAAACCAACTCAGAATAACCAATAATATTCTAGTAAAGTTAGTATATTTTAAGACAAAAAATCTTATGAACACCTAGGCAGAAAGAACATAGGATTTATAAGGGAAGAAAATTAGATTATCATCTGATTTTTTTTTTGACAGCGACACTTTATGCCAAAAGAAAATGGAATAATATATTTAGATACCTGAGGAAAAACTGAGAGCCAAGGATTTTCTATCCAGAAAAACTCACCTTCTATAAAGGTCACAGAAGAGCTGTTATTGATATAGAAGAGCTTAGAGAATATTGTTCCCATGAGCCTCTCCTATTTGATTCCATTCCTTGGAATCTCTCTGCAGTGTGGGGCCTGTCCTGGAAGGGAGCCCTCTCTGGCTGGTTTCTAGAGCATTGGGGTCTAGAATCTACCAGAAAAAAAACTTCAGATGATCCAAATGACTAGAGAGAGATCAGCATGAGTACTGATGGAGAGCACTAAATGTGGTTACTTGCAAAACTAAAATAGGAGAGGCTGTTAAATGTAATGGCTATATGACCTTGAAAATACAGAGTACGTTATTTCTAAACGGAAGGAGAGTAGAGATCGCATAGATTAAAAAGCTGTTTTTGTGTGTGTGTGTGAGGAAGACCAGCCCTGAGCTAACATCCATCGCCAATCCACCTCTTTTTTGCTGAGGAAGACTGGCCCTGGGCTCACATCCGTGCCCATCTTCCTCTACTTTATATGGGACGCTGCCACAGCATGGCTGACAAGCAGTGTGTCAGCAGGCGCCTGGGATCCAAACCCGCGAACCCCGGGCTGCCAAAGCGCGACCTAAACTGCTGCACCACCAGGCCAGCCCCCAAAAGTTGGTTTTTTAAAACAATTTTCAGTAATCATAATTGGTGGTGATACTAGTATTTTTACTCTGAGACCACTGTATGTACACTGTGAAAAAGCAAACGAGATAAATCAGGATATTCTAATTCATCCACTGAGTCCTTGAGAACCAGGATTCTCAGTGTGGAAGAAAGGAGGCAGAAATGTAATATTAAAGAGGTTAGGTTAAAACTCTATAGTCCTGAATTTGAACTGGAAATATTAAGATGAAGTCACAAGGTATTATATTTTTAAATACATATATATGTACATTCCAGCCCCATTTACCACAAAGCTAAAAACAACGATCACCATGGTAACAATGAGCATTCCTAGCACCCAGATTGTGATCTAGCAATTCCATTTTCCATTTAAAAAAACGACAACAGAGCTGAGAGAAAGAGCTGATTCGAGGTGTGGGGAAAGAGACGTCCAGGAGGATCCTGGACCACCTTAACATACCAGACAGCAAGGTGGCTGTCAAAGACGACCAGGGTCACGTTAAAGGACTCAGGAAACTTGAAGGGATTCCCATTGGCAGAGACTGGATGACCTGAGCTTTGAGATAAGAACTGTAATAGATTGAAACCCATGAAATATGTTCAAATCCATGATTTCAAAATGAAATGAAAGGAAAAGAAAACACTAATTGGTCACCTTCTGAGGAAGACAGTGAACAAATTCATTATCTTGAAAACTGGGTAAATAAAAGGAAAAAAAATCAAGCATTTATCCTGTTTCCTATACGAACTTACTACTGGGTAACTAAATAATAGATAAGAGGGAACATCATCTCATAAAATTTTACCAGGCAAAAAGTAAAAACAAAATAACAGAATTTATTATCACCATTTTGTGACCCCTAATAAAATACTGGATCGAGGCACTGAGCATCGAGAGCTGCACGAATCAAAAAGAAACAAAAACCAGACATTGTGATATCATGTGCTCCTGATGCAAGAACCTAACATGAGCTATACACAGTCTTGCCAAAGGGATGGAACCTGAATCCCATCACACTTCAGGACCCAGCTGCCAGTTTGCAAGGAATTCAGAGGACAGGGGAGCACGATGAATGGCACCATAAGGGCGCAATCAGCAAAATCTAGACTTGAAAGATATAGGCTGAACGTCAGGCTTCTTCAATAGATACACTGAAGGACAAGAAAAGGAGGAACCTATAGCTTAAGAAGACTTAAAAGACATGTGAAGTTTTTAAAACTGGCCTGACTAAACTACAGTGTCTAGAGATGCACACCTGAGTGATTAAAACCACAAAGAAAGGCAAAGAAGTGAGGTTTAGAAACGTGGGGAGAGTGGTTACTTTTAGAGGGAGGGAGAGCTTGTGATTGGGATGGGCATGTGGAAGAGTCTGAGAAGGCCAGGAAAGTTCTATTTCTTGACCTGGGTGGTGGTTACAGGGTGTTCACTTTGTAATAACTCACTCAATTCACTTTTTCACTTAACTGAATTCACTTCACTGTTTGTTTAGTGTCTTTTATAATTCAAGAAAATATTTTTCTAAAGGCATCATGACCAATAATGCTGGAGACAGGGAGAGATGGATCAAAGCTGCTTCCTCAATAGAGGTTAAGACCCTCAGTTTAAGCTTTTGGCGTCAGGTCTAAATACTATTCCTTTCCCTTAGCAAAATGTGTCTGCAGCCATTAAAATGATCAATTTAGCAAGGCACATTAAATGGAACAATTCCTTTTAACAGCAGCATATTTCTTTAATATGCTTTGGCTGCCAAAATTATGAGATCACAGGAGGAGTTATCCTCAGCCAAAAGTCCATGAGGAAAAATGGATAAATGTTTAAATGCCACAGTTCAGGAATTAATTCGTGTTTATGTAAAACAATGTTAACTAATAAAGCCTTCCAAACAACATTTCTAAGTCTGGTTCAGTCCACAGAAAACAAAGAGGGAAACAGAAGTAGTGTGGTTCTCCAAGCTGTTGACCTAACGCGGGTGAGATCTCTTGCAACTTAATTAAGGCCTACTTCCTCTTATTCCAGAACTCCCTGTCTGAGCTTATGCCTAACCTTTTTGACACCTTTTGGGCTAGGATTAAAAACTGATCCAAAACAATAATTATAGTTTAAGGCTAATCAAGAGCAAGAAGCTTTACATCAAAAAGTACCCCAAAGTTTGGTTTCATACAAAATCTACTATTGAAATCTAAATGAGGGAATGTAAAGAACTTACTTTATCTTTCAAGCTGTTTGTTCATATGTCTGCATGAAAAGGATCTACTAGACAGAACGTACCTTCTCACATTAGCCTGGAAATAAGCACTTGCAACAACTCTTCACTATCTCTCATCTGTTACACATCCCATTTTATCTGTATAACCTTTGCCAGCTTATTTCACAGTAATATGTAATTCATGCTAGAAATATTTTCTCTCCTTTTTTTGGAAGGGGGAGGGGCATCATGTGGTCCAATGGCATTCACAGAATATTGGAAAGTCATCTTACTTTCCCTAATGTCATCTCACAGAGCAGATGTGTCTACTGTCAATAAGCATGTACACACGCATACTCATACAAAAGAAAAAAAACACAGTACAACCTCTTGACGTAAGGGCTTGTAAAAGGCTTATCTGGAGTTAAACTTTAATGTTGCTAAACCCTTGTATAATCCAATGGACAATCAGAACTGCTCTGATTTTCTGCTTCTCAAGCCTCTACACACACATGTTTTGGAAGTAGCCAGTGGGCCCCAATGGCCTGTGTGCACGCCACACCCTGGGAGCTTACCATAACCGTGCAGTCCTCTGAGCCGCTGGCAATGACTTGATCATTATGTGGGCACCAGTCTATGTCCAGGACTGGTCCTGTGTGGCCACATACTGTAGGGTAGGATTTGTCAATTCGACCAGTCTGAAAGAAGAGAGAAAACAAACCTATTAGGTAACATCAACACCACAGCATTTGTGTGTTTTCTGAGACCCATTTCTCCTTTATTCCCTCTACCTGAAACTCTCAACGGTCTACATATAACATTCACATCAATCAACATCAACTAGCTAAGAACTATCAACTTTCATTTACAGAAGTAGCTACTACCAAGAACACTCCACCAAACTGTAAGGATCCAATTTCTAAAACCACAAAGATCTTATTTAATGAACTGCATTAATAGACATAGCAAAAGAGAATACAAAAGTCTTTTTACCAAAATACAATTCTACAAGTCAAATTATAAATTATAGGTGTTTTTACTGTAAAAAAGAAAAAGAAAAAGAAAAAAATCTTGGTATTATTCAAAATGTAAAGTATAACTTTTAATACAATAATGTTTGAATATACAAAATAACAGTTCTGGAAATGAACGGCACTGTGAGCAAGCAAAGTTAAGAAAAATAAAAAGAAAAGCTTTAGCTATTGCTTAGGGGCCAAAGGACATACTCAGTTTTAATGTCTCAGTTCCTCCACTGTCTTCAATCAACAGAAATGCCACTCTAATTAACACCAACTTAGATCTCATCCACATTCCAGTTCCATGTCTCATTAAGAACACCATTTTTTAATGTTGATGCTAAGCAGTCATCACAACTTGCTCATGTTACATATTTGAATCTAATAAGCCAGTCTGGCTTATCAGACCAGACCAATTTTATGTTAACCAAGACAAATGCTGTTGTAACAAGGTGTACAAAAGTGACCTCCTTTTTTAAACAGGTTAACGTCAGTCCACACTGAGGTTCTACATGCTCTAAAAGCAGGTGTACAAAAAGGAATCCTGCAATGTAAAACTGAACCCATTTTCCATTGTTGCCCCCCTGTTACGGCAAGTCATCACAACACTGGGGACGGCTTCCTGGAAATTTTTCAAGATCAGTAAATTCTATGATTTCTCCACTTTGACTTGACTGTGGAAATCTCCAGAGAAGCAGGATGCTAGAGTGCAAAGACCACAGGATCCAGAGTCAGACAGAGATGGGTTCAAATCCGGGCTCCACTGCTTGAACAGCCCATAACTATAGGCAAGTCAGATAAGTCTGTCTAAACTTCAGCTCATCATCTATAAAATGTGATGATTACTGTGAGGATTAAATGAGAGAACGTTTTTAGCTACATCATAACTTAGTGCTACAATTATCTGTATAAGGTATGTAAAAAATCTAATTCTAGTACCTGGAATATAGTAAATACTGAATTAAAAACTGTCACTTATCAGTTCTTCTAGCATAAAATATTAATTTATTGCATCATTAAGAATTACAAATATGTGTTATTTGTGAACTTTTATGGGCCAGACTGTGCTAAGTGTTGGAGATACAGAAGTGAGCAGGGCAGCCTTGTCCTGGCTGAGCACGGAGTCCAGTGAGAGGACGGAAGACACTTAAACCGCCAATTACAGCGCAGCGTGAGACATGCTCCACCAGGACAGGCACAGGGGTGGCGGGAACGCAGAAGGGCATTCAACCAGGCTGGGGGGGGTCACAGTCTTGGCGGAGGAGTTGTGCTGAGAAAGGTGAGTCCTAAACTGAGGTGTGAAGATGGCCCTGTCTACAGACCTAAGGCCTGAGTTGTTTTCACATGCTCTCCCTTTCCCTTGCATAACTCATCAAACCCAGTTTGGACCTCCTGAATTGCATCACCAAAAGAGGAATTCATAAAAGAAAATGCTAATGCTAATGAACAAACACAATATCATACAGAATCTGGGTGTTATAAGAGAAGCCACATGGGTCATTTACAGGCAACGAAGCACCAATGGTTGAGAAGCAGACTGCCCGGGCTGGAGTCGTGGCTCTGTCGGTTTCTAGCTCTGGGTCCTTGGCAAATTACTCTACCTCTCAACCTCACTCCTCATCTGTGAAAAATGAAAACACAGTTCACTCTTCCAGAGCTGACGTGAGGATAAACTGAGACAATCAAGGTAAAGCCCTTGGTTCTGCCCCATGCTTCAAGTGCTCTATAAATGTTACCCCAAATGTAACAACTGCCTGAACCCACCCTACCACATCCCTGATCATATCCTTCCGTAGGAAGGAACTGCTACTGAGCACCTAAGCCAGGTAGTTTTACCTAATTCCCTACTGCATCCTCACAAAACCATCTGAGTACTCTACCCTAGGACTAATACGACCCCAATGTCCCACTGCTCAAGCTGCTGGTGGCAGACTCACAGGTGTTCACTTTACAATAGTAAGATTACTGTATTATATATTAATGCATAATACTATATAATATTATATATTATTAAATTATAGATATACTTACTATTCTGAATGTGTGATATTTCATAATTTAAAACACCCTGAGACAGGTCAGGATGAGGTCTGACACATATTTAAATAGACATTCCAGAAGGAGAGAATAAAGAGAATGGAAGAGAGGAAAAAATGAAGAGAGAATGGCTGAGAATTTTCTAGGTTCAATTAAAGGCATAAGTCTTCAGATTCAAGATGCACAAGTCTCAAGTACTATAAGCAAAAATAAATCTGCATTTACTTACATCCTAGTGCAATTTAGAACACCTAAAACAGAAAATCTCAAAAGCAACCATAGAAAAAAGATTACCTACAGAGAGAGAAATTATAATTAGACTGACCGTGAGCCAACTTCTTAAGAGCAATTACAGAAAGACATGGGAAAAATATCTTGAAAATGCTAAGAAAAACAACCTCCAGTACATTCTATACCCAGATGAACTATCATTCAAAAGTGATGACCAAAAAAAGCCAAACAAGACATTTTAAACAAAAAGAGACGCAGAATTTACCATTTATAGACTTGTATTCAAAAAATTAAATTCTTGCACTTATCTCAAAGAATCTGAAAATTAATTTCAAAGAATTAAGTTCAAGGCCTTATTTCATGAAAAGAAAATGAACTAGAAGAAAGAACTGGGACACCAAAACAACAGTGAGCAAAAAAACTGGTAATGTGGTCAGTGTAAACAGCCACTGACTGTGTAAAATAGTAGTAATAATGACCAATTGGAGTACAGATAAAACAAGACAGAACTAAAGCAATAGACAACAATAACATAAAGAGATATGATCAGAGTTCAAAGGTTTCAGGGCTATTCTCTAGAGAAAGGCAGAAAAACTGACTAGTTTTAGACTTTAAGTCATGTAAGCATTTTAAAATTATGGGTAAACACTAAAAGGAAAGACAGTGTATAACTTCCAAAAAGTGTGTGGAACAGGAGGGAGGTTGGTGGAATTTAAAAAAACTCATTCAATCCAATAAAAAGAGGAAATAAAAAGAAAAAATGGCAAGCAAAAAGGAATGAAACGAGAAAGCACAAAATAAGATGGTGAAAATAAAATCAACTAAAAATCATGAATTGTGGTGAACACAAATGGCTTAAACTCACCAGCTAAAAGACAGTATCTCAGATTAGATTAAAACCAGCTCCTAGACACATTGAAAAATAATGATCCCAAAAGGCAACTAAAGGAGAGGAGGAGACATAAAAATAAATACCAGGTAGCTATATTAGAACAAACAGACTTTAAGGTGAAATGATGCATTATTTAAGATTAATGTCACTACATAACATTTAAAGAAACAATTCACTGGGAAGGCACAGTCACTATGAACTTTAACTCATCTAACCACATAGCTTCAAAATAATTAAAGCCAAAGTTCACAAAACTATAAGGAGAAAATGACAAAGCCATAATCTTAAGAGATTTTAACAAAGATTTAAGAGATCAAGCAAACAGATAAAAATCAGTATGAATGCAGCAGACTTTAACAAAAATAACAACTGATATATTGCATACACAGCCTTGTAGCAAACATTTTAAAAAACACATTTTTCAAGCACACATTAAATATTTATTTTTTTAAATGACCAATTAGGATACCACAAAGCAAATCTCAAGAAATACCAAAGAATCAATATCTCACAGAGCGTGTTCTGAGTACAATGCAATACAATTAAAAATTAATAGAAAAATATAAACCAAAACCCTCCAATGCATCTGAAAACAATTTAAATTTACTAAATAATTCACATAGAAAATCATAATGGTCAACAGAAAAATGTTAAAACTGATCAATAAATGATACAACATATCAAAACTTGTGGGATATAGCTAAAACAGATCTTAGTGAAAATTTTATAGCCTTAGATGGATATATGAGAAAAGACTGAAAATTAATGAGCCAAGCATCTAACTTAAGAAGCTAGAAAATAAACAATACACCCAAAGAATGTAAAATTGTAAAAGAACTTAACAAGAAAGAAATAACAAACACAATCAACAAAAGCAGATAGACTAGCAAAAGAGAGAAGGCATAAACACCAGGAATTTAAGAAACATAATTTACAGTTATGGTAGAAATTTACATAATATGAAAATACTAGGAATAATATTTGACAATTTCAAGAACTCCAGATGAAATAGGCAATCTCCTAGAAAAAAATATAACTTATCAAAACTTTTTCAAAATAGAAAACCTGAATAGACCCATAACCATAAAAGAAACAGAAGTGTAACTCCACTCACACCCTAAAATCACTCGGCCCCGATGGTTTTACAGGTGAGTTTTACCAAACATTCATGGAAGAGATCATCCTGTTCTGTGTTTTCTTCCCAGAGAACAGAAAAAAGAGGAGCACCACTGAACTCATCACACAAGGAACGTACAGTATAAGGACAGTACACAGAGGACAGTATCAAAGGGAAATTTAAGCTTATATGATTTATAAATATTGACGCAAACTCCCCTCCAAAAAAAAGTAAACCGAATTCAGCAGTGTGAGTTGTTCTCCAAAAACATATGCAAAGTGAAAAGACCACTTGCAGACTGGGAGAAGATATATATGCAACATACATACCTGACAAAGACAACAAACAACCTAACAGAATAATGGGCAAATGATACGAGCAGAGAAGGAAACCTGAAAAGCCAACAGACATTAAGAAAAGATATTCAATCTCACTGGTAATCAGGGAACTGCAAATTAAAACAATAAGATAGCATTTTACACCTATTAAAACTGGTAAAAATGTAGAAGTCTAAATACAAGTGCTGACTAGGATGTCAAGAAAGAGGAACTCACAGAACTGCTCATAGGAGACTCTCCTGCTACAATTCCTTTTGAGAGCAATTTGGAAACAGCTGGAGGTGAGGATGCACACCCCTCAGCAGTACCACTTCTAGGTGGACTGTGTGAGAGAAACGCTCTTATTGAACTGTCCTTTGCTATTGGAATAAAAGTTTAACATACACAAAATAATAATCCATGTTATAGATACACACACACGTAATAAAAGTACAAAAATACAATACATACCGAAGTTGAGGGAAGTTACCTCTGGGGAAGGAGGAAAGAAGAAGGGAAGGGGAATGGTATTTTAGCTACATCTATTATGCTTTATTGTTTTTCAAGAAAAGGGAGATATGAAACAAACATGGCAAAATATTAACATCTGTTTGATCTTGTGAGTACACTAATGTCCTATTATTTTGTTTGATTTATTTCTTATTAAAAAATAATTAGAATATAACAAAGTTGAGAAACACACCAGTGTGTTGTCGTTAACTTTACATATAACGAAACTTTACTTCCAAGGAAAGAAGTTTTTCTATCTGAATTGTTTTATTTATCTCAGGGTCTCTGCATTCTTAGGCTCTTCCCAGCAAACCACATCTGGCATCCTCGATGGCAAAGTATAGTCACTGAACTCTGAACTTCCAAGGACGCCAAATGATTTTTTTCAGTCTGAGCTAAGAAGAGCTTTTGCTCATATCCAAGGCAAGTTTCAGGGGAATCTGGAAGTACTAGTACTAGTTGTTCTTAATTATACTGAGAAGCTTACTAAATGACTTTTTCTTAGGTTAAAATTATACAACCCTGGCTAAAAGTTAATAGCTATTCACTAGTATTTGTCAATCAAGTAAGATACTTGAGAATTGTAAAAGCATTTCTGCCATTCTCAACTCAGCCCAGTAAGTCTACAGCATAAAACTATTGAAGAGTCTAACATTTTCATAGGAACTTAAATGTCACTTAAAGAGCAACTGCCACCTGTTTCCCTCCTTTCTATCAAAAACAATTAATAATAATAGCTAACACTTGTAGAGTGCTCATATTACATGCTAGGAACTGCATGAAGACTTTTATATCTTCATTCTCACAACTACCTTTACGACATAGCAACTTTATTATCCCCATTTTCTAAATAAAGAAACAGGCACAGAGAAAGTCAAGAAGCAGAGATCTAAAAATCACTGACGATTCATACTAGATTTTGATAGGGAAAGAAAATTTCCACTATGCCATAGCGTTGTGGAAAAGGCACAAAAGTAATGTTGAAATTATTGGCAGCTGGTCATCAGAAACACAGAGTTAATAAAAAATGATACCCTGCAAACAGCTGCTTCCTCTGGTTGTGACGTCATCATAAATCCTTACAACAAAGAACACATGGGAAGCAGCACCGTATTGCAGCACAACAGAAAGAGAATCAACTGAATGTTTGATAGCGATAAAGGAACAAAAAGAAGAAGAAAGTATGGGAAAACTGGCATTTTAAACGTGCACTGATCGCTTTATACACGCGATGTTCACAACACGCAGTCACGTATCAGCTACCTGGATTTCCAGGGTTATACTCCCCAACACCTTCTTACCCACAACAAAATCAAATCAAAAGAAAAACACAACATATTTCACCCAATGAGTATACATTATTCCAAGGGCAGAGCGGGGCAATTATAAACTGCTGAGAGCTCAAATACACGGAACTGAAGGAAACCATACGATAATGGCCTTATGTGGTAAAGATGAGGATACATCATTTCTGAAAGACACTTTGCACTAGGAGCTAATGAGAATGCATTTCTCATTCATACCCATGACACATCCTCATTTATCACCCAGTGAATAAACCAAGGAATCCATGTCTAATTCGCTAAATTGTGAAGGACCATTCAGAAAGTCACCCACTGCAAGGCATGGTGACAACACAGGGCACCTGCACCTCTAAGCAGCAAATGTAAATGAACGCTGAGGCTGGAAAGAAGATTGACAAGAATTTAATGCCAGCTTTTAAGTATCATGAATTTCCAAGGATTATATATAGAATAATTTCATTTACTAATAAATCAGTCCACCATTTCATTAAGGATGTGTCACCTCAGTTGCATCGTCTAGAATATAACTACTTTTCTAGCTTGGAATTGAAAGTTTAGCTGAGAATAGTCAGTCAGCCATTTAGACTCCCCATTGTAGGAGAGTTTTTATTGCATCTCTCCAGCTAAAACTCCAAGTGCAGGAATTACCAGCAAGTCAACTCAAGTGGCAAAAATGACCAACACCAAGGTTCCCAAAGGCCCTGGCCCAGAGCCCGGTTCATAAACTTGTGGGACAATTAGTGAAATAGGTCAGGCACTGGCTTACAGACTATTATTATCTAGAAGATCCAGTGGCCCGCCAGGGGCCCAGCAACACGAGCCCCAGGGAAAATTCAGCCTCCAAAGTGTGTGTACAGCTGGCACAAGGGAGAGGTGTGACAGCACAATTTCCATGCGGCTGGCCCAAGCTGAGGCTGATGGCTTTGACATGTTCCAGCCAGCAACCCTCATGGGGGCAGAAAACCACCTAGATACCAGCTCTATCATTTGCGTTGTGTTTGGGGAAAGTCCTCAAAACTTTCAAAGCAGCCAAAAGGCTCAGCAGAGTTCCTGGAGACTGCTGCTTCAACTAAACCCAGTTAGGCAACACTTTCCTCCAACAGGCATGGGTCGGGGGGAGAGGGAAAATAAAAATTTAAGCATCAGTAAATACATAACTTTATCTAACTGCTCTAAGAAGGAATGTTTATAATTTTAAATAACTTTGCAAAAACATTCCTCCTTAAGGCATACAAAATTCAATGTAACTCTTATGAAATGATATTTCTAGGTGTAAAGATATTTCCCATTAATTTCAATGGGAAACCACAACTGCTTCCACCTTATCTATTAGTGTATCTTATTTATTACTCACACCCCTTTTCAAAAAGGAATCCATACTTAAGAAGTCCACTCACTCCACATGCTGAGGGCAGTACTGTGCAATCAAAAAATTCTAAATAGGGGCCAGCCCCGTGGCACAGTGGTTAAGTTTGTGTGCTCTGCTTCGGCGGCCCAGGATTCGCGGGTTCGGATCCTGGGCACAGACCTGCACACCATTCATCAGGCCATGCTGTGGTGGCATCCCACATACAAAATGGAGGAAGACTGGCACAGATGTTAGCCTGGAGACAATCTTCCTCAAACAAAAAGAGGAAGATTGGCAATGGATGTTAGCTCAGGGCCAATCTTCCTCACCACCCCCCCCCCCGCCCAAATCTAAATATATACCAACAAACGTACAGAACTCTTCTCACAGATACGTGTCTATGAAGGAGTTCCACTCTGGGAAATGTTTTTAAAGAAGCTAATGGTATATTACAGAAGTATCCACAGACATTTTCGCCCTCCCAAACTCTCAAAATTCAACATTGGGGTGCTTCCAATATGCCCTATGCATTACATAAAAGAATGACTATTTCTTAATGTAAGACCAATACCTCACAGGTAAATTGTTTTCGATCCACCCTTTAGCTTCCTCAATATTAGGCTGAAGATGCTACCAAATTGGTGCTAAGGAGGATCATCTAATAATTATTGTTTCCTTCAAAATGTAACATTTTGTTAGAGCCACACAACACATTACCCAGCAGGCTTACTCTTTCTCACAACTTAACATATGTTTTCACAAAGTTTATAAACTCCCATGGAGTTTATAAGTTAAAAAGTGACACATTAATTTTATAAATCACAGCAAATACTCCCCTTTAAGATACTCAACGTATTCCTAGCTTACATTCGGGTTTCTAGTTTACATTCCGGAGTTCAATCATACAAATCCAAACCGTTCTAGGGTGCTGGGTTCCGACCGCTTTCTATGCCGTCTCCCTGATCTAGTCCAGCACAGGCAGCTTCCCAGTACTTTTCCAACTTCTAATCCGCAGTCTTCTTATTATCCAGCCACCGTATAACCCATTATTATAATCTGTGCTTATCATCCAGACTGGTTACACCACCCTCAGATACAAGGGCCTCAACAGCCCCCACCCCATTCTGACTCAAGGAACAAGGTATAAAGATTTTCCAAACTGTTCACCCCTACTTTATATTCATATAAATTTTCATTTTAGGAAAAAATGCTTATCAAAATCACTTCATGCGTCCAAAGTTCAATCACTTTATCTTTTTGAAGGCACTGATAATAACCTACTACTGGCCTTGGAGTAACACACTGAGAATGCTTGAACTCTCAGCACGGAGAATGGTAATTCAAACATGTGCTCGGAAGCAAAGGAAAAGTTTTCAGCCCAGGCATAAGAGCTCCATTCACATTGTACAGAGTTCAAAGGAGTCAAAAAAGGATGTCTACTGAAGTACGTTTCCCTTTTTTCCCAACTTCCGTTTTCTTCTAACAGTATTATTTATGTGGATACATGTTCTGTTGAAATCTCCTAAGGCCCGGTTGCTCCACAGGAAGGCGCTATAGTGACTGTGGTCGTGTGATGGGGAGAGTGGTGCAGATAACAAGACAGGAACCAGAGAGTCTGACACACACACAACATATGACTTGTCGATTGAGAGTGACAGCTCATGCCCAGGAATACAACAGTCTGAGGAGGCTTTACTTTAAGGGAACCGGAAACACCACCCTCGAGGGTAAGAGAAGGTGCTGTGGAATAACAGAGAGATTGGGTTACCAGTCCTGGAAAGTCAGCAACTACCGCTGCCGGGGGGCGGGGTGCTTCTACGGAGCCCTCACCTGCCTGCAAGGAAAAACCAACAGGCTTTATGGGCACAGGTACAAATGCCAGGCAAATCATTGTGGCATCACAGGTCCTCTTTAAAAACTGTTTAATACTGAACAGACCATTTTAAAAGTCCGCTAAGAACATGAGGGAAGCTACCGTAAAACTATGGATATTTTATTACCGGAAAGCAAAAAGGTGGAAGAATTAATGGTTCTTACTCAACCATGCCTAAATATGCAATAGCAAATAGAGAAGCTATGTTTCCTAACTTCCTGACTTAACAAAAAAATGTATAAAGTGAAAACCTCATCATTGCAGACAAGTAATTCCATATGATACTCCTGGTCTGAGAACAAACAAAAACTAGGAACCCAAGATGAGGTAGACCCTAGTCAAAATAAAATTCAGCTTGAAAGCAAAAGCTGAAAAACAAAAAACTATCAATATAAGTGCAAATACAGGAAATTAAAACCACGCTTTCAATATCAAATCAGAAAGGAGAGTAACTGGTTGCCTAATCCACTGTACTGAGCAAACGACATTAGAGAGTCCTCCCCTGGGACCCTCTGTGAATGATGAAGAGCCCCAGAGCTGCCCCTTCCAATCCCAGCTCTGCGCTGCTTTACCCACAAGCCTCAGAATAATCATCCACCCTCCATAAGTGGGGATGAAAAACAGAAAAATATCACAACTTTTCTGGTAAGTAAATGCCTTGGGTTCCACGGCTGAGGCAGTTCACATCTTGCAGCAGTCGTAAACAAGCGGGAGGACGGGAGCACAGACCCAATTCAGTGGCCTGTGTCATTTACTCATGACTTAAAGCTCAGCCAGAAAAGAAACCCAAGTCACCGTTCCTCTGAGAAAGCCAACACGTGCTCCCTCACTTGCCGTCCCAGCTCAGACTGCCCTGGACTCAACTCAGGCCCCACCCCTAACTAACACAGATATTCAACTTGGCAGGAGCAGAAAATCTGCTACATATGGTTATAAGAAGGCTTCCGGACAAACCAGGACTGTAGAAATTTGTCCCTTAAACCTTGTGTCTATTTCAGAGCAATGTGCATTCAGAAGGCCTTTCCATCTTCAGCGCGGGCTCACACTCCAGAAAACCAGGAAAGAGTTAAACGTTCTTTGCACTTGACTCAGTAGCTTCCCTTTACCACACACTCCCAGATCCCACCATTCTCTGCAGCCAATCAAAGCGGAGGAAGGAAATTATCCTGGCCGGCTGACAGCCCAGAGCTCTGATGGCCATATATGGTAAAAACCACTGTCAGAGCCCGTCAGGCCTGCGGGCGGCTGCTGTGGACATATCAGTGCACTGCAGCAGCAGGAGAAGCCGGCTGAGGAATCGCACAAAGGACAGGCTGCCTGCTCATCTCCAGGGGAGGAGGGTGGGGAGGGGAGGGTGGAAGCCGGCATCTGCCAGGGCACACTCTGAGTCACAGCCACTCACTGTAATCAAAAATAGCCCCAGGGTACATTGTGAGGTTCCTTCTGCCAGGACTTTGTGCTCCATTGTTAACTGGGGGTGAGTAGCGTGTACCCCTCCCACCCCAGCAAGACTGTGGAAAATACAGTCACTGGGAGAAAATGAAAGGGCCCTTCTGTGGCACTTCATGTGGTAATGAGGCCGTGCAGTGCTCGTGTGGCTGGCAGCTCGTGACATAATTTGGAAGTCATTGTTCTGCACCTGGTGCCCTCCCCCTGCATCCTCCATCCCCCCACCCTGCCTCCCAGCCTTTCACAGCCCATACAATTGACAGTTGAAGGTGCTCAGGGCATCAGACAGCGTCTATTTCAGAAGGCAGTGAATGGGCACCCCAGGACACTGGCACTGAATACAATCCCCTGCCCATAGCACCAAAGCTACCATGTGCCAAACATCCACATCTGTACAAAGGGCCACTGGCATTGCTACCCTTGTCCAAAACGGAGCACCGCTATTTGTGGGAATGGAAAGTGCCTGTCAGGGGTGTACAGTAAGGGGGAGACACAGCCAATGCAAATCCAGCAGGTGCTGGCAGTGACTGGGGGGTCACAGAGAAAAGCGCCATCGGGAGACTGCCATTCCTTTTGAGCTGGTCCATGAAAGAAGGCACTTATCAGTACGGCGCCTGGCACTTCAAGGAAGCCCTCAATAATGTGAACTGCTGCGATTTCATCATTGTCGCTGTGTCCTCACCAGGCACGGTATAGACCAAGTACTTTCCAAACCCCAAGACGATTCTCTGAGCTGACAGAATCAAAGCCCTGACAAGCTAGTGTTTTTGTTATTAAGGCTTCTAATTCCAGAGAAAGAATGCAAAGGATTAAGTGTCATTTAGACCACAGTTTCTATACAAAAAGCAAATCTTTCACACTCGGTGGGGAAAAAAAATGTTAATCAAAAATATACACGTACAAATCAAATAAAGACTCAGAGATCTAGGTTCTAATCCACGAAAGACCCCACAGCTCTGGACAATTACTCAATCTGAGTTTCAACTTCTACAACCGTAGAGCAGACATATGACAGCAATGTGCAAAAACTAAGAGATCAGGGGCCAGCCCGGTGGCGCAGCGGTTTAGTCTGCGCTTGGCAGCCCGGGGTTCGCCGGTTCGGATCCCGGGCGCCCGCCGACGCACTGCCTGTCAGCCATGCCGTGGCGGCGTCCCATATAAAGTGGAGGAAGATGGGCACGATGTTAGCCCAGGGCCAGTCTTCCTCAGCAAAAAGGGGAAGATTGGCGACGGATGTTAGCTCAGGGCTGGTCTTCCCCACAAAAAAAACAACAAAAAAAAAAACTAAGAGATCATTTACGAAAGGGACCCCTCCAAGCACATTCTGATGTCATTTTGGAGTCTCATTTTTATGAACATGACATGAAGTCCTTGCCTTTTCTTGAAGAGGAAACAGAGGAAAGATGCTACGTTGACTCAGCTATAACAATAATCCTAAAATGTAGAACAGTGCTTATTCTGGTTCTTCTCCATTTAATGATCAAGGAAAACACCAATTTTGCACAATTTACCCTGAAGTGAAGGAAGGAGAGAGCCAGGAAATGTGTGATTTTTCTACCAAAAAGCCATCTTTCAGCTCCTCTTACTCCCCCTTCAATCAAATATCCCATTTCTCCAGTACGAACAAAGCCGATCTCAATGCCCAGAGACCCACGAATCTGAAGGAGTGTGGCTCCCACCTCATTGTTTTCCTCCCTGGGAACAGAGCACCTGGTCTAACTCATCAGTTGAGTGAATTGGCTGGGCTCCTCTTCTGTTTCATCGCTAGCTCCTAAACGGGAGAAACCCGAATTCCAACAGAACTCTCTGTGTGATGTCTTCCTTGACTTCTGAGCCTCAGCTGGAACTCATCTCTCACTGCTGTGTCACAGCACTTGATGCACACACAAAGCTCCCCACTGGAGAGATCAAGGTCAGCTGTTATCAAAGCTTTTTAAGAGCAAGAACTCAAAAAAGGTCCTGGCACAGAGCAGGCGCTCAAATGTCTAAGGAATGAGTATGTGTGTGAATGAATGTGGTTTTTTAAAGTACTGTTTTAGATTTTACTAAAGCTTAAACAACAATTAGATCTTTATATATGCTCTAGTAACATTACTGATAATACTTTTTAAAAATAATCTTTACATCTAATAAGTTAATTGTAAAATATTTTGAAAAAAGTACAGGTAATTATAAAGAAGAAAATAAAAATCACCTTTAGTCCCACACCATCAATGTTAATATTCTAGACTTTTTCCCAAAAACCAATAACATAATTTGAAGCTATACATAAGATAGTGACTATGACCTTCTAAGACATTTTTTAGGTTATATGACAGTATTGGAACACAGGATAACCAAATCTTGCCATATAACATAATTTTCTCTTGCTATTGTACAAAATCCTTCAATTATTCATTTAAGATTTAGTTAAGAATGTTATATATCTACATGTATTTATCTATCTCTTCAGATTTTTTAAAGGAGAAATGGAAAGAGCGCTTAAAACTACCTGAAGGCCTTTTGGGTCATTATGAATTACCCATTTATTTATGTACTGTATGAGCCAAACCCTATATTCTGCAAATACATGTATTAGGTATCAACTGTGCTTAACAAGTTACCCTAGAACTTAGCTGCTTAAAACAATCAACACTTATTACCTCACACAGTTTCTCAGAGTGAGGAGTTCAAAAGCAGCTTGTCTGGGTGGTTTTTGCTCAGGATTCTCATGAGTCAAAGTGTCAGCGAGGGCTGCAGGATCCACTTTCAAGATGGCTCACTCACATGGTGGTGGGTTGGTGCTGGCTATTGGCGGGAGGTCCTATGGACCTCTCCACAGAGCTGCTTGAGTGTCCTCACAACATGGCGGCTCCAAAAGAGACAAAGTAGAAGCCAGTATGATTTTACGACCTAGTCTCAGAAGTCATGCTCCATCAGTTCCACCAGATCCTAGTGGTTACACAGGTCAGCCCTATTTAATGGGAGGAAACCACACAGCAGCATGAACACAAGGAGGTGAGAATCACTAGAGGCCAGCTTGGAGGCTGCTACCACAATAGAGTAAAGCCAGATTTTGGAGAACCTGTATCAAGGGATACCATACAAACAGCCATCCAGTTTGCACCCTCCATCCAAGTGAATGTTGAGAGGTCAAGATCATATAATTCTAACCACCCTCCCCTTATCTGTTCAGTGGCTAAGAAAATAATTATAATACAATGTGATAATGCAGCCTGTGGTACTGGTGGCATGGACAAGCAGCTAAGGGACCCCAAAGGATGATTTCCACTGTCACAGCGAATCAGAGGTAACATCTGAGTTGGATACTGAACAGTAAGAAGAGACACTTAGAATACTGACTGAACTGAATCAAGATTTCTTCCTCAATAAACATGACAGAAAAATAGTCTAGAGCAGCCCTTGTCAACCTCTGCTCTCTGAGAGAATTGAGTCTTAACGCCCTAAGGCAGCTAATGTATGTAATGAATTCATTTCTCTCCTATGCATCTAGAAGGCATAGCTATGCCCCACCCTTGAGAGAAGCAAATATTCAGTGAAATGATTTTCTGTAGGGCTGAATCCTTTCACAAAACTCTTAGTTGGGAGAGACTAAAAAATGAGCTGAAAAGATAGTTCAGACATAAATAAAGCAAGATCCCAAATATTCTCACACACGATTCCTAAAATAAATGGGAGAAACGTAACTGTGTCTAAGAAGGTACTGCACAGCTATACCAGAGAAGCTAGGAGAGAGAAGATATTGACCCAAAAGGTTAACAGAGACCTGGCCACACCCATCCCATAATGGCCCAGAGCAGAGCTGCTCTCCCAGGCGATTACTAGGAGGAAGAAACTAGCCATCATTCCAATAACACAAAGCAAGAATAGTCAAGGGAGGAAGGGAGAAAGCGAATAGGGAAGACAGGAGCCCTCCAATTTGCATCCTCCTTCCAAGAAAATGTTAAGAGATCAAGAGCATATAATTCTAACCAACTCCTTCCACCCTTATTTGTTTAAATTAGGATTTACAGGTTCACTGTGATCTGAAGTTTCAGTGTGTGTACACGTGCACACACAACACCTATCCACAGACAGTGATGAGCCACCATGGTTCACAAAGGGGATGGGAATGCCTCAGTCCCACAACACGAGTATGGCTACTCCACACAGGAGAGGTTTGTTCATGTCCACGTGGGAGAGTGCACAGGGGGCTGAAACTTGTGTGCTCTTGACACAACGCAGCTTGCGCAGTTGTGGGGGGAAAAAATCCCTACAGCCAAAACCACAAAGCCAACTTCTGTTCAGCAAGACTGCTATTATTCATCCTGTGAAAGACCAAAGAAATAAGAAAATGTACTAAGCCACACCTTGAAAAGTCATGACAGAATGGCATGCCCCGGCTTGATGGAAGCATTACAAAACAGATCCTGAATCACGTGTGCTAATCTCAATCACCCCACCTCAGGGCTGAGTACTTCCCGTATTCCTCCAGCAGTGACCTCTTAAATTCCCACTTTCTCTAATAAAATCTGCCTAACGAAAACCTCAAAAACCATACACTTGAAATAAACATACATTCATTCCTAAACTGGCCTCCTGCTGTGTATGTGTCTTAATGTATTCATCCCTACTACTCTTTCCATTTTTGATTTTAAGTCCTGGAAGACAGAGACTGTGATTCTCCCAGAAATTAACCACAAGCCTCACGAGGTTGCAATAATAAGCCCTATTTACTGCTGACACTAATTAGCTTTGAAGAGACATTCATGGAAGGCCATTTTTTAGATGGGAGCCTTTCTGAAAGAGTCACATTACATCTTAAGATCAATACATGCATATTCAATATTAATATGTACAGGGAGCCTGAAAAACATCACCATGCCTGTCCATAACCAGAAAAAAAAAAAAGGGAAACATTACCAGAAGTCTCTGAGATTGTTATTAAAAACCAAACTCATCTCCTAAAGTTCATATTTAGAGTAATCCCAGACTGCTATCAACACATGCTGGAGCCCAAAACACACCTGGAGCATCATTTCCTGCAATCTTGATTTCAAGCATCACTTCATATTATATGTGGGAATTTGGTTTTTCTTCGCTTTTAAACAAAAGCAGCAGCTCACTAAAAAACTATTTCAAAGTTGCCAAGACACTCAAGTTATAGGAATTTCTTTTCCAGAGCAGAAGGACAGAGTGACATACCCATGTCCCCTTATAAGTCAGTGACAGAGCCAGGACTGAACTCCCGGCTCTCCAATTCCCAGACCTGTGTTCTCTCTTCTACACCACACAGACCCTAAGGGCTAAATACACACTTTAATACACGAAAATCCCTTAGAGTATATGTGAACCCATCAATTACAAAAGTCGATAACCCCAAGTATTGACCTTATTTCCAATGGCTGTCACTGGGCTTGGTTTACACCAATGTCACCTCCTCCAAAACAAATTAATATTTAAGGAGCAAAGCCACACAAATAGCATTATAGCCTGAGAAAGAAAGACCCTCGAGGCTCCTCAAAAACCAACACTGCATCCAAACATGGTAATTTTTAAAGCAACTTATTTTATCCTAATTCCTATACGGCTGGTTAGAGAACAAAATATTAAAATCTATTTATTAAGTGTAGGCCACTTAATGCAAGCAAAAACCAAACCATAAGATCCACTTAGCTTAGGAAATGCATACAGGTCTCCCTTAAAAGGTAGAAATGAAACTCCAAGTTCCCCATGGTCTGTAAAAGCAGAGATGGACTCAGAGCCTTTTGTAGATGTGGAATTCGAAGAGAACTGTCTGAACTCAGAGGGAGATTAGCCATTCAAAAGTTTATTTGGGGCTTCTTAATTGGCTTATTCCATTTCTTTGAAGCAAAAAACATCTTAAATTTATCCTTCAGTCTATAAAAGGGGGAACAAAAACTCTTAACTCCAAAACAGATCAGCACCTGATCTTGGTCAACAAGCTGAGGCGTCTTCTAAAAAGTCAGGTTTCCAAACGCTCCTTGTTCTTGGTGAACAAATAAACTAAAAAGCTGTGGAGATCAAATGCAACTGGCATTAAATTCAAACTCCCACTCCAAAATCAGGTAAGTACGGTTATAATAGTGTACCGCACTATTTGCCACTAGACAGCAATTTTCTCCACAGAAATAAAAGTTATCCAAGTAAAATGAAATTTCAATTTAATGAAAATTTTCTCCTTTAAACTATGATCAACAACTTTGCCAATAAGAAAGTACATTTGAAAACACATACCACATTTGTTCCCTACAGGCATCTACCTTCTATTTCTGTAGTGAGATGGTCCTATTGTGTAATATCACATCGATCCAGCCACTAAAGAAAAATCAGATGCTGAAATAAAGCAAGTTAGTCATGCGCATCTGAGAGAAAGAAAAGCACAAGAGAATTGGAAGTTTCCCCAGTGAGAGTTTTCCTAAGGAAAAACACACCAAAATATAACAGGAAACAATACTTTGACAGAAATTTATTATAACTACTTGTTCCGAATCACATGGTCCATTATGATAAGACGTACCCCTAATATGCATGGCTCAGACTCAGGGAGACCCACTGTTCTCAGCAGAGTGGAAACAGCTGTACCGTGACCCAACACCTGCATCCTCACCAGCACCGAGCCCTTATCATTCGAGCTTAGGGCCCACCAAACTTATCTTCCTCCGAAAAGCTAACTAGAAAACAACTCTTTCCAGGCTCTCTTCACAGCATCCCCCCACCCATGATCTACAATTCTGGATTTTCCTGTCAAAGCAAGTACAGATTTTCGTCCATAATATTCAAGAACAGTCAGAAAATCACAAATCTCCTATCTTCTCCCCCATACTGGAAAGGGGTCTCTGGAAGGATAAAGTCAGAAGGGAGGAATGGGAAGCCCAGTGAAGGTGAAAGTCACTCAGAACCACTGTCAGTAAAGATCTTTCACTTCCACCACTTGTTAACACTGTTTAGAACCTACGCCAAAACTTACTATTATCCAGACGTGAAATCTGCATTGTTCTGGAACATTTTCTTGAGGTTTCCCATTTACCACTCAAAACACCAAGTCTCAGTCCTCATGACTTCACAAAAAAAGATTATCTTACAAATTTCTGCCCATTTAAAAACATGTTTTTAAAATTGTACTTTTTGGAAAAACTTCTGTGAAAAGTGGATGATTACTAACCAAATCATAAAATTCCTGTGCCTGCCCATTCTCACAGCATCATTATAATAACCTTTTCATCCATAAGGGGCACGCCCAGAACAGAGTTCACCATTCTGTTTAATGATTCTGTCAGAGAAAAACTGCCATGGTTAGTAAGGCGTGTGGAACTTAACCTCAATTACATCACAGTCAAATGGTCTCAGCAATCACACAATTCTGAGTGAACTATCAACCTCCAAAATCCACCTACTATGGAATGAACAGAGATTACCAGACGGTGTCTAACAGAACGGAAAGCCAGATTACTTACCTTGTGCAAAGGGAGCACAAGGAACGCTCCTCCCCCACTTGCTTCTATGATTATGGCAACAAATCTGGGATTGACAGCGCAAAAGGAACTATCCCAGGTCACACGAGAAACCCGGATGTCATCGTAACACTGGTCATTTTTCACCGCTTGTCCAAATACATGCCGAAACTTGCTCTGTCGTACCACTCGCCTCATCGTGTCTGTAGAAGGGCAAAAATTATGTTAAAGTTATGCACCAAACTGAAAACTACTTTTACAAATGAAAAGCTCCAACTAGAAAAAAAAAAAAACAGAACGGTATGGCATTTTGTCTGCTCCCAAAAAGTAGCCAAATGGCAAATCCAAATTTCCTTTTGCAGCACATAGCCAGAGAAAACTGCAAAATGCGTCAGGGAAAGAATTACAAAGAAATGAAAAATTCCTAATTCAGGATCCAGAAACAGCTCATCAGCTTTAATTTCAGGAGAAAGATCAAGGCAAAGAATGAAGGAAAATCAGCCTTTCGAGCTTGGGTGGGAACTGAAAGATAATTCACTCCAACCCTCCCCGTTCAGAGACAAGAAAACAACAAAAGTGAAGTAGCAGATTTGAAGCTGAAGAATCACCACCCCCCAAAAAAGTTATGATATTGTGGCTTTTTCCTCAGTCTGCCAAGGTAATTTTTCAGTTTTTAAGCATTTTCCCCAGACATCAGCACTCTGCTGTCTGAGAACTGTCCCTGCTCACGAGTGCTGCCACCAAGACCAATGACACGTAGTGGAGAATTCAAGAGACAGAAGCCACCACCCCTGTCAAGAGCTTTCCAACACAGGCAAAACAACCAGAGCAACTCAGAACTCAACTCCTAGGGCTGAGAGCTACCAGCAGTCTGACTAATGCAGCTGACGGGTCAACAGCCAGGTCTTGGAAAAGAGTAGCAAAGATTTAAATGGAAAGTAATGTGATAAAAGTGATGTTTAGGATGATAAGATGGCAGTAGCATATTGGACATATAAGACAGGAGAAGCTAAAAGCAAGGTGCTGGGCTAAGAAGCTGTGACAGTAAACCAGGCCTAAGAAAGGCCTGGAATGATTATGGCAGAGGCAGTTGGACAGAGGAAAAGAAAAACTCAGGGAGGGGAAACGACACCAGGATGGGTTTTCATGTCAGAGCTGATTATTTACCACAGCCACTTCCCAATAAACCAGGGGGTCTGGGGGAGGGGAAGTGACACCAAGCTGGTGTTGCTGGGCTTCCTCATGGGTCATTTCTGACTCCAAATCCCACTAGGTTGTCCGATAGACACATGCCCTGAAAGCTTCGTGCTTTAGAATCACCAGGCCCCACCGGACTGAAGCTTCCTAGACTGCACCCAGTGTAATTATCCTATCTGCTAACGCAGGACATTCTGTTCATACTGGCTAGGACAGGAGCCCAGAGAAAACAGAAGCAGAAATGGAACGTGGTCAACCCTTGACAACTCAGCTGAACGCTGGTCCTCCTGATCGTCACATACGGAGGAGGCCAACACCTGTTCACTCGTCCCAGATGGGGCCCATGGTGGGCTGTGGCTAACTCCTTCCTCGAATTCCCTTCCTCAGAGCTAAATGCAGAGGGAGAGAATTACTTTTGCCAGAGCCTCCTTCTACCCTTCCAAGGCGTGTGCAAAAGTGGCCTCTCTCCAAGCCTGGGGCATGTGGCTGGACTTGGCAGGCAGCTAAGCACCCGTGTTCCTCAGACCAGCTGTTGCCAGACCTTTCCAGCTGACTGCCAGGACCATACATTTAGAGTACTCGGTAGAGAAGATGGCAAATAATTCGCTTCCACTTGGCCAGGGTTCCTCATTTGTGAAACAGTACGAAGACTTCTCAAGGGTGGGTAGATAAGACAGCTTCCAGAGGTAGTGAAAACCATAAGAAAAGCACATCCATACAAAAACCAACGTACAGCCAGCTGGTCTCAGGATCCATTTCCCTACACAACCACCTGCACAAGTTAGCAAAAGCTGGAATCCCCACCAGTACCTCCCAGCAAGTGTTACAAAAGTGAGTTAACATACAAGAGGTAACATCTGCACCATATGTCAAAGAGTTAACATCCTTCATATGTAAAATTTTTACCAATTCAAAATATTAAAATCCCAATAGAAAATTACATAAAGGACATGAAGAGGTAATTTACCAAGGAAATACAAATGGCATTTATCTCCACACCTTCCCGAAATCCTAATAAATTGACAGGAGAGGAATAAAAACAGGTATAAACACCAAAGGACAGAGAAAGGAGCCGACAAGAGAGCAAATGTGACAACGAAATCTTAGAAGACGGAAAACTACGATGCCCGTGTAAAGTGTGTGTCCTCCACTTGGCTGAGTGTCTCAGGAGGAGAGGCTCACAAGAGGATGTCCAGGCCCATGGCGACACCCGAGAGCCTTCAGAAGACAAACTGTGTCTCAAGACAGGGACTGGGAAAGGGGCTGCAGAGAAAATTGACTGAAAGCTTCAATTAGAGGAAAAGCTAGACACCCAGATCCCCTCCTCCAGTGCTGCACAATCAGGGACTGCCCCACAGCCGCCCCAGCAGAAGCCAGACCATACAGGACGACACCAGCACAGGGGAACACAGGCATGAGCAGGTGCCACCCCGACAACCTGGCTCTGTACAGTGGAGCCCCCAGCCCCTTGAACCTGGAACTCCCAGAACACTGCGGCCAGGCCTAGACACACCTGCCACACCCTGCAGATCAGACCGCACGGCTTCTGTGAGCGCCACACTCAACCAGCCCCTCCGCCCATAAGGGCATCAGGTCAGCTTTCTGTGCCTCACTTTTAAATGTGAAAGGACATTTGAAGGCCTCTAACTTGAAAAACAAAGACAATTTTTCCTCTTCACTCAAATAGGCTAGATGCCATCTATTCTTCCCAACAAAATGAATATTGATATAAATATGTAAAATGCTTTGAATGTATTCATTGAAAGATATGCAAAACAGCTGGCTAACTTACATACTAGACTACCTTTAAAAGTAATTTCTATATTATACATAGTGACAACTTATTTTCATTCTAACTTCATGGAGTCAGAATGATGTACAGGCTGTTTTGCCACAATCATGGAGTAGAGTGTTAGCTACAGAGCAGAGACAGTGAGAAAAGCTGAGGCTTCCACAGCGCTGTGCTGACTGAGCCAGGCATGTCCATGCAGAGCTTGAAGGGCAGCGTGAGCCCACTCACATCCAAGGTCGAACCTGATCTGGGATCAGCTGTCCACATGTGGCACGGCTGCTTTTGCTGCACACAATAGAGAACAGCAATTAAAAGGGTAGGCTCCAGAGTCAGACAGCCTCGTGAGTGAGAAGCACAGCTGGGCCATTTACTTCCTGCCAGGGTTCAGTAAGGCAAGTCACCAGATCTCCTTAAGCGTCAGATTCTCTATCTGAAAATGGGTACAATACACACAAAGCTGAAGTGATCATTAAATGAGCACTCAGTAATGGGATTGTGTCAGCAGATAAATATGTTAAAGCACCTTGTATGGTTATAGACACAACTAATTACACAATAAATGTCAGCTACTATTATCATTCTAGTACTTGACATGAAGTAATCTGGATTCAAATCCTAGCTCTGTCACTTATTAGCAAATTACTTAATCTTTCTGAGTCTCAGTTTCCTCATCTATAAAATGAAGAGAATGATACCTATAATAAGAATTAAAAATATCTGATAAAGCCCAGCTCCAGAAGGTTTCACCGCTGAAGTCTACCAAACATTTAACGAATTAATACCGATTCTTTTCAAAGTGTTCCAGAGAACAGAAGAGGAGAGAACACTTCCGAACTAATTTTGTGAGGCCAGTATTACTCTGATACCAAAATCAGACAAAGACATCACAAGAAAACTAGACCAATATCTCTTATGAATACAGACACAAAAATCCTCAACAAAATACTAGAAGACCAAATCTAGCAACATATAAAAAGGATTATACACTACAACCAAGTGGGACTTACCCCAGGAATGCAAGGTTGGTTCAACATCTGAAAATCAATTAATGTAACATATATCGATCTAATAAAAAACAAAAAATCACATGATCATCTCATACAGAAAAAATAGTTGACAAAATCCAACTCTCTTTCACGATAAAAATACTCAAAAAACTAGAAGTAGAAGAGAACTTCCTCAAATTGATTTAAAAAAAAAACAAAACGCACAGATAACACAATATTCAATGGTGGAAGATGCTTTCTCCTCAAGACCAGGAACCAGACAAAAATGTCCACTCTCGCCACTTCTATGCAGCAATGTACTACAGGTTCAAGCCAGGGCAATTAGGTAAGAAAAAGGAATAAAAGGCATTCAAATTGGAAAGGAAGAAGTAAAACTATCTCTGAATGCAGATGACATGGTCTTACATATAGGAAGTCCTAAGGAATCCACTAAATGACTATAAGAACTAATGAAAAAGTTCAGCAAGGTTGCAGAATGAGAGATCAATATGCAAGAATCAACTGTATTTCTGTACACTCATAACAATCTGAAAATGAAATTAAGAAAACAATTCCATTCACAGTAGTATCAAAAGAATAAAATACTCAGGAACAAACCTAACCCAGAAGGTGAAAGATTTGTATAATGAAAACGACAAAACATTGCTGAAAGAAATTAAAGAAGACACAATTAAATGGAAAGACATCCCATGTTCATGGACCATAAGACTTAACATTAATTAATCCCTATCAGAATCCCACCTGATTTCTTCCTAGAAATGGACAAATTGATTTTAAAATTCATGTGGAATCACAAGAGACCCAAAACAGCCAAAACAACCTTGAAAAAGAAGAACAAATTAGGAAGATTCATACTTCCTGGTTGCGAAAGCAATGGAAAGAAGACAGTGAGGTATTAGAACAAGGACAGACATACAGATCCACGGAATAGAATCCAAAGTCCAGAAATAAATTTGTATACCTTTGGTAAGTGATTTTCAACAAGGGCACCAAAACCATTCAAGGGGAAAAAATAGTGTTTCAACAAATGGTGCTGAATAGCCACATGCAAAAGAAGTTGGACCTTGACCTCACACCATATAAAATAATTAACTCAAAATGGATCAAAAACACAACTATAAGAGCTGAAACTATAAAACTCTTAGAAGAAAACACAGGAGTAAGTCTTCACGACCTTGGATCTGGCAAAAGATTCTTAGATATGACACCAAAAGCACAAGCCAAAATAAAAAGTAGATAAACTGGACTTCATCAAAATTAAAAATTTTTATGCTTCAAAGTTCATCAAGAAGGTGAAAAGACAACCCACAAAATGGAAGAAAATTTTTGCAAACCATATATCTGATAAGTCACTGGTATCTATCATATAGAGAGAATTCCTACAACTCAAAAAAGACAATCCAATTTAAAAGTGGGCAAAAGACTTGAACAGATATTTTTCCAAAGAAGATATACAAATGTCCAATAAGTAGATTAAAAAGATGCTGGACATCATTAGTCACTGTGGAAATGTAAATCAAAACCACAGTGAAATATTGCTTCACACCCACTAGGATGGCTAGAATCACAAAGTTAGAGAATAACAAGTGTTGAAGAGGATGCAGAGAAATCAGAACCCTCATACACTGCTAGTGGGAATGTAAAATGGTGCAATTGCTTTGGAAGGCAGCCTGGCAGTTCCCAAAATGATTAAACACATGGTTACCATATGACCCAGAAATTCCACTCCTACGAATATACCCAAAAGAAGTGAAAACAGGTATTCCACCAAATACTTGTACATGAATGTTCATAGCAGCATATTCACAATAGCCAAGGGGTGGAAACAACCTGTATGTTGGATATCCATTAGATGAATGGAAAAACAAAAAGTGATATAACCATACAATGGAATATTACTTGGCAATAAAAAGGAATGAAGTGGGGCTGGCATGGTGGCGTAGTGGCTGGGTTCGCATGGCTCTGCTTCGGTGGCTCAGGGTTCGCAGGTTCGGATGCCAGGCGCAGACCCACACACCACTTATTAAGCCATGCTGTGGCAGGCGTACCACATATAAAGTAGAGGAAGATGGGCACAGATGTTAGCTCAGGGCCAATCTTCCTCAGCAAAAAGAGGAGGACTGGCAGCAGATGTTAGTTCAGGGCTAATCTTCCTCACCATAAAAAAAAAAAGGGAATGAAGTACTAATACATGCTACAACTTGAAAATGATGAAGCTTGAAAAATATTTCACTAAGAGAAAGAAGCCAATCACAAAAGTCTACATATTAGGATTCCATTCATCGGAAAGTCCAGAACAGGCAAATCTACAGACACGGAAAGTAGATTAGTGGTTGCTTTGGGGGCGGGGGGAGGGGTGCTGCTCATTAGGTCTTTCAAGCACAAATTCTTAAAACTGCATAGGGTCTTTTCTTTGCAATTGGAGGATCATCATAGTACAGTCATGTGCCACATAATAACATTTCGGTCAACAATGGACCATATATATGATGGTGGTCCCATAAGATTAGTACCACATAGCCTAGGTGCATAGTAGGCTATACCATCTAGGTTTGTCTAAGTACTCTATGATGTTTGCACAATGATGAAATTGCCTAACCATACACTTCTCAGAACATGTCCCCACCAAGTGACGCACAACTGAAATAAAGAGGGAGACAATGTATCAATAAGTCATTCATTAAGCAAATCAAAGAAATGTTTACAAATTTCAAAATAAATTGACTTTAGATAGGAGAAGATGCAACATGGTTTTTATTTTTTTTATTTTATTTTTTTTATTTTATTTATTTATTTATTTATTTTTTTTTTGTGGGGAAGACCAGCCCTGAGCTAACATCTGTTGCCACTCCTCCCCTTTTTGCTGAGGAAGACTGGCCCTGGGCTAACATCGTGCCCATCTTCCTCTACTTTATATGGGACGCCGCCACAACGTGGCTGACAGGCAGTGCGTCGGCGGGCGCCCGGGATCCGAACTCGCGAACCCCGGGCTGCCAAGCGCGGACTGAACCGCTGTGCCACCGGGCGGCCCCGATGCAACATGGTTTTTAATTTCCACAAAATGCGGGAATTACATGGGGCCGGCCCGGTGGCGCAGCGGTTTAGTCCGCGCTTGGCAGCCCGGGGTTCGCTGGTTCGGATCCCGGGCGCCCGCCGACGCACTGCCTGTCAGCCATGCCGTGGTGGCGTCCCATATAAAGTGGAGGAAGATGGGCACGGATGTTAGCCCAGGGCCAGTCTTCCTCAGCAAAAAGAGGAGGATTAGCAACGGATGTTAGCTCAGGGCTGGTCTTCCTCACCAAAAAAAAAAAAAAAAATGCGGGAATTACAAACCTTACCTAGGGCCTTTAAGATGCAATTTATCATTCCACTCATATTTCAAACAAGACAGACTATTCTAGAATGGTTTTCATTGTAATAAAAATGGATACATCTTTGAAAGACAGTGTGAGAACAGGTTGAGAGCACAGGCTTAACTATGAAATGCTCTCTCTGGGATTTGGTTGAAACCTCTATTTTAGAAACACGGAAAGTCTCTCCCCTGCCAAAGTTTCCAAGTGATATTGAAGGCCAGGAAAGAAGATTAAGGGTTAGATCTTGACCATCCAGCAACTATTATAATAAATTTTTTTTCATTTCTTTATCTTTTTTATAGTCGCCATGCTGTACATTACACCCCCAGGACTTATTTACCTTATAACTGCAAGTTTATTCTTTTGACCACCATCACCCATTGCACACCGCCCCCCTCCTCCACCACCTCTGGCAACCACCAATCTATTCTGTTTCTATGAGTTGGGTCTTTGGTATTTTTTTTAAGATTCAACGTGTAAGTATTTGTCTTCCTCTATCTGACTTACTTCACTTAGCATAATGCCCTCAAGGTCCATCCATGTTGTCACAAATGGCAGAATTTCCTTCTTTTTTATGGCTAATATTCCATTGTATATATACACACCACATTTTCTTTATCCATTCATCTGTTGATGGAAACTGAGATTGTTTCCATATCTTGGCTACTGTAAATTACACTGCAATGAACATGTGGGTACAGATATCTTTTCAAGATAGTGATTTTGTTTCCTTTGGATAAATACCCAGAAGTGGAACTGCTGGATCATATGGTATTTCAATTTTTAATTTTATGAGGATCCTCCATACTGTTTTCCACCATGGCTACACTAATTTACATTCCCACATAAATTTCTAATCAGTGGATAATACACTCCTGTTTTTAGCTCAAATAAAGAAAATCGAAAAGCTGACTACTGATATTCATAATACATAACAGCTCATCTAAGAAAACAAAAAATGATTAAAATTTTCTTTACATGTTGGGTGAACACCTTAGCCAAGAACAAGTTATAAAAATAAGGTCTACCTCTATGGTTTAAGGACTTATTTGGTAAGTGTCAGAGGAAAGTTTCCTAAAAATCATTCTCAGAATAAACTTTCCATCTCATAGTCAGTTGTTAATCCCCAACGTCCAGGAGAGTGTAGGGCGTGCTTCTTACGGTACTGCCGAATCACGTTATCCACAGACGATCTATTTCATAGGCCGTACAAGAAATGTGTTCGGTGTTAGGAGGAAAAAAAAAAAAGTAGACAAGACAGGGTGTTTATATCACAATGGCACCAAATAAAATACACTTCAAACACCTGAGTAAATGTTACTACGTTCTCTCTTCTGTCTGCTTCCATCGATCTCATAAAAAATGACCACAGTTGTGACATTTTCCTGTTTATTGAGAAGTTATCTGTTTAAAGATTCCAGCAGATGTACTTCTGTGGTTCATACAAAAGGAAACACATCCTGCTAGGACAACATACAGGAAAACTCCTACTAGTGGCAAAATCCTGCTTGCACATTTGCTGAGACGATTCCAGAGCGTCAATTACTCAAGTGGTCAATAGGCTGAGAATGTTCCCTAGCCAGCAGCAACCGCAGGAAGACTCCAGAATATCCCAACAGGGAGGGAACATGATCCCTCTAAGTTGCTGCTTTTATGGCAGGCACTTTTTAATGTGGGAGAGACCAGATGCGTTATCTAAAAGAAAATGGCAAGTAGGGTAGCAGATAAGGAAACGAATGTCCTGAAATTAGCTATTTAAATGGCAATGCCAACAGTTAAAAATTCATTTTAAGAAGTTGGAAATGTAATATGTAAGGCTACAGAGAATACACATTCACAAGATAGCAGACATCCAAAAGCAAATATGGGAGGTACTTTGATCAAATACAAAAATTCAACACTCATCATTTCTGGAAATGAGACAGCTGAGCTTTTTTGAATTTTCTTCAACAAAACCTACCGGCGACACTTGAACAGTTCACCTAACAAATCATTTTCACTGCATCCAATTCCTTAACTAACAGATTCATATATGAGATAATCCAAGAAACAACATGCTTAATTTACCTACTTTAGAAGAAGTTGTTTCAAAAAGGAAGAAAAAAACCACAGAGAACATTTGCCATAAAGCACAGCAGAAAATCAGACACACAACAGACCTCATACACAACAGCTACGGCTGAAAGAGATTTGCACTCTACTGATGACTTTGAGGTATGGGAAAAAAATGTTTTTTTCTAGAAAGACTACTCATCACTTACAACAACTGACTACAAGTATGGAAAAGCCTTGATGTTGGTTCAATTTATCACGACACCAAGAATGGTAAGAATAAAAAGGGAAAATTCACACTCTTTATAGCCTTCCAAATAGCTTCATCCCATTATTCCATCCAGGTAACAGGTAAAATGCCAAGAATGATGCATACCAACTATAAATGGACATGGTTTCAATTCAACAACCCATTATCATTTGGTTTTTAAATGTTTCTAGGAATGAAAAGACAAGAAAATGCAAGTAAGATCTACCAAGAAGCGTCCAGTCTCGGCCCTCACAGAAGCCGGAGTGGAAAGGGTTCCACAGCTCAAGAATTCCAGGCCCTTCATTTTCAGCCCAAAGACATTATGGGACTCACCCAAAGATAAAGGAAGGACTTCAGAGAGAGACAGTGACCTCGAACCACAAAGTACAGGGCAGCTCAACTTTCCACCCCTGAACTTTCATACTTCTCCGGTGATAAACTCCCCATCCTACATACAATCTGGCTTCCCCAGATCAGCCAGTGATGCCACTCAGAGCCCCTTCTTTCCTGGGGGCGCTGCCTTGACAACTCACGGCTCCATCTGGCCAGTTTGTGCAATTTTCACATATGAAATCGCATTTTGCTGACACTTTATAAAATACAGAAACTGGCTGTAAGCATTCAAAAATACTGAGACAAACAAAAGATAGCATTCGGTATGCCAGAGAAAGTAACTCTTGACTTCTGACTGAAAACCCTGAGGCTTATCCCATAGGACTACGTGCTCAGTTGTCCAACAGAACAGCATGAAAGGACATGCGTAAAAAACTGGAAATCTACAGATCCAGGGCTATTTCTAAAAGCTGAACAGGTTTACACTTTATAAAGCTTTCTAAGAGAACTCCTACTTTTGCATTTTAAAATTTGTACTCATTTTAGGAACTTGTTACAAAGGGAGGATGAGGATGACCTGACATCAACAGAAGCACTAACTGATGATTTAGAGCGGAATGTGAAGCTATGAAAACGACTGCTAAAAATCAAGTCTGACAAGAAACTAAACGAGCTAGATATATAAATCAGATCACCATGATGTCCACTTTAAATATCTTACAAAATGTCAATTATACCTCAATAAAGCTGAAATTAAAAAATGACATGAGCATGATATGTACAGCAAAATAGCAACAAACATCCAAAATACAAAAAATTAAAACCCTCAAATCAACTGTCTCACACTTGCATTAAAGAGAGACCCATCATCAACTAAAAGATGCCCTAATAGGGCCTGAAACTCACTTAAAATATAATAGGAATAACATTACAGAAATTTTACAGGTACGAAAAGATGAGATTATAAGGTCTTAGGGGTCATCTCTGGCTCTTCAATGACAGAAATATATTCTTTATTACACTATCAAAATAAGAGATTTTTCCTGAGATAATGTGCAAGGATGACACATTTACAAGCCCTCGCATCTCCCAATTTTCTGCTCACCACCAGCATCTTTATAAACACAACCACCTCCACCCATCCCTGGAGCTTTGAAAAAGGATGGCTGAAGAGACCTGCATCGCGGACACAGCAGGCACCACCTGCCCAGAGAACATTGTGGAACCGTGTAAAACCGTCCACGGCGGCACTCGTGTCCCTGAAGCGCACCACAGGACACCAGACGAAGAAGCTGGACCGTACTCTCCCTTCAAAGAGCCAAATTAATCCCAAGAGTTCTCATCCCAACCACAGAACTTTACAGACAGGAGTGACCCAGCAATCTCACTGAAAAATTAATGAGGTGTGTGTTCTGAAATACTCTATACTGATGACCTACTTATCTTAGCTGGTAAAAAGCACACTGTGTGACTGTTCAAACTTGCTAAGTCTATTTCCACTACTTAGTCAGATGGAGTTTCTCTTGGAATAAAATTTTAATAATTCTTTGGCAATATTCTTATACCAGGAAATGAAATTACTGGATTCCCAGATCTTTTGGGGGTCTTTTTTAAGGCATTTTTATGAAGACCCTCATCAGACTAGTCACAGACAAAACTAGCAACATCAAAAAACAAAGTAATCACCTTCAACTGAAGAATTTCAGTCTTCCCTTTTTAATACCCATACCTTGGACGAGCAGTGATTAAATAAACACTAACTCTTGACAACATCTCAGGGGAACAATAAGGTACAGTAGGAAAAACTCTGGCTTGATGTCAGACACGAAATGAGTTCGCCCCGACACAGTCACCTACCCACTAAGTCACTTTGGTCCTATTTGTCGGTTTCTTCGTCTGTAAAATGGGAGAACTAAAATAAATGATTTCTAGAGTCCTCTTATAATCTAAAGCCTACAAGTCTACAGGGAATGATTCTTGCACTGGGATCCAGTCCGCATTCCCCCAACAAAACACAGAATTCACTGAGAACTGAACTAGTGACTAGCACCCACGGGGATGCATATAACACATGCACTCAACTGGGAAGGCTGAAGAGGTCTTTAACCCAGGCGTTGACGTTCATTTATTCAACAGCTACTTACTGAGCTGTGACCATGCGCCTGGCATCACGTTAGACACTGCAGACGCGATGGTGAGCAAGCAGACCTGGCTCTGCTCTCGGAGAGCTTACAGTCCAATGAAAGAGACACACCACGATCCAAGAGTCACACGCACTGATGTGCTGCTGGGACAAATGCTGGGATGCAGAAGGCCACGGGAAGGGAGTCAATAACCGGGCAAAGAACCACGCTTTGTATTAGTTCCAAAGAGCCTTCTCTTTACAACGAGGGTGTTTGAAAGAGTAAAAACATAGGGAAAATATTTAAATTACTTATTGTATTTTTTCAGATTAATAACTGGATCCGTGGCTTTAAAATTAAGGTAGTTGGCCTGGAGAGGTGCCTGGAGCTTGAACGTAAACACACTGAGCATGCTATTTGAAAATGAAACTAACACTTTGAAAAGAAAAATCTCCCTATGTCTCCAGAATGTTCAGACATCCTATAGAAACAGGAAAGCATACATCTTAAAATCTTACTGCACCTTAGGACAAATCATTTTGTCTGATCTTTTCTGATGAAATTACAGACTATTTCCTTATCAGTACATCTCTCTTCTAAAGGGGAAAACAAAAACAAAAACACAGAATATCAGGATCTACAACAGAGTACAAGAAATTGTAAGAAAGTAACTCACTGGGGAAAATGCAGTTACTACCAAATAAACACTTTACCACCACGCAATACCCTCCTTCTGAAGGTCTCAGTTCTTCAGGAAGAAAGCACCACACATCCCATTTCACCGAAGTGAAAATACCTCCAGGGAAGTAGAGACAAACAAATAAAGCCCATTTTCAGGAGGAAACATTTGGGCTAAGTATTCTGGGAGTGAATACTATACTACAAGAAGCTCTCATCAGCCTTACCAGCCTCAGGGGGTCAAAGTGTAACCCTAACCATCCCAAATTCATTTTCCTTCCAAACTCTATGAAGATTTGAAAAGAAAATCATAGTCCTTAATTCTTCATGTTAAATTAATTGGACTGCAAAACAGTAACTAAAAGAGAAACTCTAAATGCCTCAAATGAAAGCAGGAAGAATCCTTTTTAAAGCATTTTGAGTAGAAGGCTAGCAGAGAGGGCGGGAGGCCTCTCATCCCTGATCCTCTTTTAAACAACTACCTTTATGGTTGTAGTAATCTCTAAAAACTGCCAGAAATAACACACACACACACACGGAATTACCAAAATAATTCTTTTTTTTTGCGATCACATCACAACATCACTACTATGACACGAACCAAAGCCTACAGTTTTTCACATTTTAATATTGCACAAATAAACTTGTAAATGAGATCATTCGACAGTTGTAACGGTGCACAGTTCGTCCTATCTTCATGTATTCAGCTCTTGTCACACTCTCCAGGCAAACGAATGCACACACATGACATCTGTGGAGCCCCAGAGCCACTCACATGCCTTGAGACCTGCCCCGTGGTTCCCCTAGAACTGGGCCTGCAGTCCCTCAGGGGAAACCTCCCCATCCTCCGACAGGGAGGTGTGGGACAGAACAACTTTCCAGTCAGTGGGTTCAAGGATGAGAAACTCGAGAAGAGAAGACCATGAAAGGAAACTCGGCTGTTTCAATGGCTACCTTAACTTTAAATCCTCATCTTGATACAAATTATGGTTCTTCCCATATCTATTCTGACAAAGATATTCAAGATGAAAGCATGCTGCCACTAGGATGTTGCTCCATCAATTCTTTCTAAAGTCCAAGTTGCTAACTGAACTACAAAGCAAAGCCGTAAGAATCCCATGCTGCCAACATTTTCAATTTATTCAAGTCACTTAAGAAAATTTGCAGTGAAGTACCAAAACGTAATGTTACCCTGTTTTTCATCAGAATTCATGCTTTTAAACAACCAGCTCTCCAAAATCGGCTTTAAAAATAAAACATGTTTCAAAAAGTAAATGTGTATATATACACTTGGCTAATGTATTTATTTATAATGAAAATTATGAGATAATTTAATAAGCAAATGTTTATAATTAGCAGTCCTTCTACACCATAGAAAACTTCCTCTTTATTCCTTTCATCTTCTAGGAAAATGGGAAGACTGACAATCTCTATCATTAAGCATATCATGTAAAACTGACATTCAGTTAGTCAACCAACATTTATTGAGCACCTACTGGATGTCAGGGAGTGTGCTGGGAAATGGAGGCACAAAAAAGGTCTGACATTCTGTGCCTTCGAGCAACACGGAATATAGTGGTCCGAGTGTTCACTTCCACAAACAGGAAAATAGTAATTCCAGACATATTTATTTCTAAATTTCTACTCATTTAACCCAAAATGTAATTAGTATTAGCATAGAAATCATTAACACTAGTGACACCCACAAATTGCATTTTCATCTACTTTTATAAATCTACATCTAAACCATATTTACATTTTACTCAAATATATTACATAAATGTATATTCTATTATGATGACTTCCCACAATCTGGGCCATCCCACCTATCTTACACTACTCCCCTAATTACACCCGCTGCAAGTCAGCCCGGGCTATTTCGCACACCCACGGGCAGGGCCTCACCTTCAGTTCCCACAGACACTGACTAGCCAATGCCCTGTCCTCCCAACTCCCACAGCGCTCAGTTCCCACACAGAATTCAGCATCAAAAATTATATACTTGAGGGGTAGAGGAAGCTTGTAACCTAGTTTTTAAATTATTACACATTCTAAAAGTAAGTCAAAACATTAAGCCTGCCATTTACATTCTGTGAAGACTACTTGCACCAGAAACATCAGGTCCCTAATCTTTATTCCACTTAGCATCATAAAATGTTTGAATGAGAAGAGTTCTTGAAAACCAGGTAGTCCAAACCCTTCAAAGAGGCAATAACAAAAAGGAGAGGTCAATTATTCCCCACTGTTTGAGGAAGAAGGGGCTTCTTGGTAAGAATTTATAAGGGACACAAATACAGATGGAGACCAAGGCCCAGTACAAACTGACCCAACTTACAACCATTGCCCTGCCCTGATCCACTTCTCGAAGGGCACAGACACCAAGTCACTACTAAAACCAATGACCCCCTTTCAAGCCATGGTTCCCAAATGGAAAGAGAAAAAAGGAATCATGAGTATTTTTTTTTTAATGTAGCAGATTCACTGTTTTAGAGGTAACAGGAAGAACCTTTCAAAAGCAGGCAGGGCTTCCTCCTGATTCCAGGTATCAGGGCTGGCCTCTCTACGTGGGCTCCGCCTGATTCCTCCTGCCTTCGCTCAACCTTCCCCTGGAAACCTTGTTACACTGACTGAAGGCCAAAATTTCAGAGAGACAATCTGTTTATCAATAAGGAAGCTCCTTTTTAAAAATATTAATACTGTGCCTCTACACAGGTTAAGGGATGTGACCGAAATAAGATAACATAAACAAAGCCAGTGGTCGTTCTAGCCCGGAGTAACAGAGGTAGTCCAGTAGTAACTGCGGCCATCCAGGAACACATTGGTGAAGTGAATTTGAACCACTTCCTTTGCTACTCCTCTTTAAAGGGGATCCGCTTAACCAGAGGAGAAGCAGCTTCAAATTAAGAAAGAAGGAGGATGAAGAACTAGGGCTGCTGTGGCATGAGGCTGCCGGATGCCACCCAGCCTGCAGAGACAGGCACCTGGGGTGAAGCGTGGTTCCTGACTTCTGTTTCACGTGACTCCCAGCTTCCAAGATCCAGAATTCTGCCATCACCATTAACAGTTTCAAAAGCTGTGCTGTGAATTAAACAGATTTCTTCAGTCTAGGCTGGGAACTTACCCACCACTTACAATACTGAATCTATACCAAAAAATGCCAGAGTTCCAAATAACTGAGTTAGACTTTGGAATACAACTCAGTCCTGGGTTGGGGAGTGAATGTACACACTGCCTCCAGAACAGACACTGCATCTAGTCTCAACCATTCACCTTTAGAGAACCACATGGGGGGCCAGCCTGGTGGCATAGCAGTTAAGTTCGCGCATTCCATGTTAGCAGCCTGGGGTTCGCCAGTTTGGATCCTGGGTGCGGACCTGCTCACCACTCATTAAACCATGCTGAGGTGGCGTCCCACACAGAAGAGCTACAACTCTACGACTATGATACACAACTAGGTACTAGGAACTTTGAGGACTGAAAAACAACAAAAAAAGAGGAAGCTTGGCAACAGACGTTAGCACAGGGCCAATCTTCCTCAAAAAAAAAACAAAGAGAACCACGTGGTTCACAACTATCCTTTGCCGACAAGATGCGTCATTTGTTCTACTTGACAATGTAATTCAGCCCAGTGCATGCCAGATACCTCTATACTGCCTAACGAGATCAAACTGGAAGTCTTAGGGTTAAAAAAAAAAGACTTTCAACTTACCTTTTTTCCTATAGTAGCAGTGTGGAGCAACAGGGCCCACACGAGAGAGCGCCTAAGGGACAGTTACTCTACTTCTAAAACAGACAACACGCATCTTATTAAATATCACCTCAAAGAGCTGTGGCCAGCACTCCTTGGCTCCGGCCTCTCTCTTGCTTGCCAAGAAAAACTAGGATGACAACGTTAAGCTAAAGACACTACTAACCGCAAAATTAATTCACCATCTAGCCTGGAAAGTGACTGGTCTCCTAATAAATCCTTCTGCTTAACGGAGATGCTAGCTCAAGTTTACGTGTGTTTCTCAGCACCACTCAGGCAGTTTTTATATTAATAAATCAGACTCAATGCTTTAAGTTCCTAAGAATGAAAGGAATTAGAATCTTTAACTAGAAAAGAATGCTTGACCATTATGAAAAGGAATTTAAGTGTATTTCATGTGAAGTAAGCAAATAATGGTGATTAAACATTTGTCCTAGGGAGGGGGTGCTTGTGAATTTTGTCAAGAACCCCTACAATGTCAAGAGCGGAAAACACACTCTCCCAAAGGCTTCATTCTCCTGACACTTCCTTCCCCACGTGTGTTTATGGTCTTTCATGGCGCTGAGAAACTACGGCTTTGTTCGTCCAGGATGAAGACCTCAGCAGTTGCTAGAACTTGGGGACACACATCTGATTCCACAATGGGGCAAAAAAGGCTCTTACACCAAACTGCCATGTGCCCAGATTCCCAGTCTGCCTTGGTTCCCCAGAGACAAAATGACCACATTGAAGCAATGATCAACTTTGGCTAATCTTACGGGGTTTTCATTATGCCTGTTACAATCTGTGTAGTTCCAGTACTGGACGTGTGTTGCTCCTGTCAAACAGTGTTTTCATGTACAGATGGCCAAATGACGCTGATTATTCCGGCAAGACAATGCAAGGGCACCTTTGCAATATTAATTGGTCTTTGAAACATTCAAGAGAAATCCTTACAACCACTGCCTACTAACGGTCAGGTTATAAGATTGAGCAAATAAAAGGAGATCAATAAAACACTGTAAAGGAACTTTACATTAAAACTAGAAACTCAAATCTTATCCAAGAGATTCCATGTATTTTCAAGTTTCCCAAAAATGCATCTAAAAAACCTTCTGAAAATCCAGACCAAACTTCACAGGTTAATACATGTACAATCTGAAGACGTGAGGAAAAAAACACACAAACACTGGTACTAACTATCAATTGTGGTGATGAAGTGAGGAGACCCTGTGAGTGGGCTCAGTTTGTAGATCTGGCAGAAGACGAAGGGGGAAGGTTAAGAGGGGACTGTTGCATCGGGTCAAGGACTAAAAAGTGTAAACACGTCAGGTTCACACTGTAAAAAAAAACAAACACACTATACTATAAATCCACACTACCAACTACAAGAAGGAATTCACACTACACGTGGAAGGAAGTGGAGGGGGTTGGGGGAGGAGGGAAGGAAGGAACAGTTAAGTTCCTGATCTTGGGCAAGTCTCTCAAGCTCCTGTGACCACAGCCCCTCATCTGTAAGACGAGGAATAACAGCCCAGCGAGGTCCTTTCCGCTCTGGCTGGGATTCAGAGTCACCAGGGAGCCCGAGTCCAGGCAGGGCGTCTGGACCTGAGAAATACTCTCCCAACTTCCCCAAAATGACATATTCTTAAAAAGGTGGTGAGATATTGGTGCAAAGTGTGATCCATTATTCATAATTTTTAAAAAAGAAATGTAGATGACTGCATGACCAAAGGGGGAAAATGTGTATTGGGAAATTATTGCCTTCAGTCATACAAAATATAAACCTTCCTAATCCCATTTATATTCCAGTTTCTCTCTCTCACTCTGACTTTTGCATTAATTTGATTTAATTTCCCTTTACTGTGGCAAACAAGAGGAACCGTTTTTGTTACCAATGTAAGATTCAAACGACAGGCCTAATTTAACATCCCATGAAACTACTGAGGCTCTTTTCTCACACAAAATTGTTACACTTTATCACAATGCTGCCATTCACAGTATAACCAGATGAGTATCTGCAGTGCAATCGCCTTCCAAACCTTAAAAAGATCAATCTTCTGCCAGGAACCAAACCTTTTTCCTTAAAATAGACAGACAGACAGATCAAATACAAGCACAAGGCCTGAATAAGAGAAGTTTGTCTGAACAGACATTTCCAATGCAGAGACATGGCAAAAATTGCCTCAATTTTAACACTACCTTCCTATCCTAAAAATTAGACACTCTTTACCTCCTCAGTAATTCCACCTTGATTCAAGTCTAAAATGCTCCAGTGGGAGCAGGAATCCATACAACAACAGCTTAACATCAGAAATAAAATGTATTAAACTTACTCTACGTGATTCTCCCCAGTTCCATTCATTAACAGAAATTTAAGAGTGAAGACAGAGAAAACACAAATTTATTCAGTGTCTACTCAATAACCCAGCACGGCACCATTCGCATCTCCAGACTACCGAAGCGGAAACTGAGGCTCAGGGAGGTGAGGTAACTGACAAAGTCACAGCCACTAAGAAGTGGAGCCGAGAGTGACACCCAGCTCAGCCCGGCTCTAAAGGCCCAAACTCTTCATCGCCTCAGTTTCTCTAAAGACAAAACTCCTAGAGCTAGAAACTATATAAGGTATGGATAGCTCATTGAGCCTAATGAGACAAAGAAATCTGAAATTTATTTTTCTTTTTCTCTTCTTTACTACCGTGCCACAGTCCAACCACTTCAACAAACACAAAAAAAGAAAAGGTATCCCAAATGGCCAGCTGGTTTGTCCTAATTCTCAGGAAGATACCATGTGGAGTGTTTTTAATTAAAGTATTAAAAGTGAACATAACACAAAATATAACTAAAGACTACTACCTGAGTCTAATACCCTGAGAAAAGCAAGACAGCACGAACAAAGAATGGAAAGGAAGGACGTGCCCTGAAAACCTGGTTTACACCCATTCTCAGGCGTGCCGAGGGGTAGCCCCAGTCCTGACGGACGCAATACGATCAGGGCTGGCCTGTTGCGTTTGGTGTGGCTAAGCCGTACCAAACTAAATGTGTTCCCTGGCCATCTGCCCCACTGCGAAGGCTGTGCGCCAGTCATCACTGTTCATTAGGGGGAAAGAACCTAGACGAGAATGTTCTGCCCTCGGGAAAATGTTTCAAACACTTGGTTTTACATCCAATTTTTTGGTAAGGGCTGGACTTAGATGCCAGAAAGGCAGAGAGGAATCACCCCTGTACTTCAGGTTATTTTAACACAGGCAACAAAGGTGTGAATAATAATCAGAGAAACCCACTGACCTCAGGATCTTTCCAATTAACTTCAATAATCCTTCTTTCAGTAAATATCCCGTAGGCAGTGGAGACCAAGCCATGAGCAAGAGAATCTCGATCTGCCTTCCACGTGAATTTCTCTCTCATTCTGCCTTCTATGGGAAGGCGTCTTTCAGACGGTAGGCTCAAGTTCAGGTGCAGTTCCTTGTAGCAGACAGTAGTGAGGAATGTACTGCAAGAGGGCAGGGACAACATCTGCCTGGGAAGACGAGGAAGGCTTCCTGGAGGATCTCAAAGGACAAGTGGGATGCAACAAGTGGAAAGGGGGTGGAGTAACAAGTGCATCACAAGTAGACTTGAAGGTGGGACGTTTCAGGGAGTAGCAAGGGGGATGAAAACACTGGAAGGGGAGCAGTGAGAGATGAGGCAGGCTGAAATCAGACACCCTGATCCACAGCCACATTAAGAAGTCAGAACTTTAACCATAGACAATTGGTGGGGAGACCACCAGAGGATTTAAACAGGGGAATGTTCCCTGACAAACCCTTTTTGATCTAGAACTAATTCAAATCTTTCCCTAACCCTTTCACATTTGGTTTTTAATTTATATAACCAAAATATTGATGAGGATGTGATTTAAGGTCTAAATAATTTCTAACTCCATTATTATCATTTCTGACTCCATTATGCAGAAATTGGACTTCACCAAAAATAAAAACTTTTGTGCTTCAAAGGATACCATCAAGAAATGACAACTCACAGAACTGGAGAAAATTTCTGCAAATCACATCTGATAAGGCACTTGTATCTAAAATATATAAATAAGTCATAACAATAAAAAGATAACCCAATTCATAAATGGGTAAAGCATCTGAACAGACATTTCTCCAAAGAAAATATACAATTGTCCACTAATCACTTGAGAAGATGCTGGACATTATTAGCCATCAGGGAAATGCAAATTAAAACCACAATGAGATACTTCACACCCACTAGGATGGCTAGAATCAAAAAGTCAGAGAAAACAAGTGTTGACAAGGATATGGAGAAATTGAAACCTTTATACACTGCTGGAGGGATTGTAAAATGGTGCAGCTGCTTTGGAAAACAATCTGGCAGCTCCTCTAACAGGAGTAACCAATATGACCCAGCAATTCCCAAGAGAAATGAAAACATATGTCCACACAGAAATTTGTACACCAATGTTCACAGCAGCATTATTCATAATAGCCCAAAAAGGAACACAACCAAATGTCCATCAACCAATGAGTGGATAAACAAAACATGGTATATCCATCAACGCAGTCTATACAGAAACTGAAATACATTGATGTACACCTGAAATTTACACAATGTTGTAAGCCAATATGACCTCAATAATTTTTTAAAACCACCATGGTATACCCATACAATGGAATATTATTCAACCATTAAAAAAAAGAATGAAGCACTGATACATGCTACAATATTGATAAGCCTTGAAAATATTATGCTTAATAAAAGACAGACACAAAAGACCATATAGTGTATGATTCCATCTATATGAAATGTCCAAAATAGGCAAATCCATATAGACAAAAAGTAGATTAGTGGTTGCCTAGGGCAGAGGAGAAAGGAGAATGAGGGGGAAGGGGGACTGCTAATGCATACGGGGTTTCTTTTTGGGCTGATGAAAATGTTCTCAAATTGTGGTGATGACTGCATAGCTCTGTGAAAATACTAAAAACCACTAAATTGTATACTTTAAGTGGATGAATTGTATGGTATGTGAGTTATATCTCAATAAAGTGGTTATAAAAAAGATTCCATTATGCACTACTGAAAGACAAAATAAGCTCTCAAAAAGGAGTATAGAATCTTGTCCACTCATTTTAAAGGATCTGAACTAGGGCAATGAAAACCCAGAGAGATTCTATTACTTAACATTCTAGGTACTAGGTCATACTGAAATATTCATGAGGATTTCCATGTTTTAATACAGAAAAGGCATCTTAAGTCTAAAAAGACATACTCACAAGTGTTAGAAAAGAGTTTTCGTAAGTCAGGAATAGGGTAACACAGGGAAGTCATCAAACGGAAAACAAATATGGATTTGTACCCTGAATATGCAAGTGGTACCCAAATTTATTATTGTTCTACCTCTGAAAAAGAATTTAAAGTGAAAAACCCAGTTAATGTTTCTAAAATACCAGTTCGTGACAAATTAAAGTATTAAGAAATTATTTGCCATCATAAAGAACTGAATCACATTCCCAGTTATATAACTAAGAACTGATCATTCATGCTTGCAAACATTCCATTTCATAGGCGTTAGAGGGACTCTCCACCTCGTGGCTAGAGTGGATCCCCAAAGAGACAGATGCATTAAGCATAAAATTTTAATCGAAAATATGTTTAAAAAGTGCTATTTGTCAACCCTGAACCTAATCCTAAACTATATATAAACAGACATAAATGCTGATTAGCACAATCTGCAGGCTAAGTTACCATCTGATCATGAAAAATTCAATACTGTGTGCACTGGTATCTCACTGACATGTGTCTATTAAAATTCATCAGGCTTTAATGTACCTTCCACAAATAATCAAAAACAAACACAGATAAGGCACATTCCGGATCTGTCAAAAAGGTGTGCACCTGACCTTTACACCAATCTTTGTTCAATCCTCAGTACACGTAACTGCCACCTAGCACAAAACATTGCACTTCGGGGCCTAACATACAACACAATTCCCAGTTTTATTTGACTTTTTCCCCCCTATTTATTTATGCCATCTCTCAGACCCGACAGCTACTATTAGGCTTCATATCTAAACATTGCAACTCTGAAATGTATCTTCAAGCCAAAAAAAAAATGTTTCCTTAAATTAGTTTTCTGAAATATACAGAATCAAGTCCAAAACAGATTTTTCCCATTTCTTCAGTTTTACAGGGAATCCAGAAAGGGAAGTAATATGAACAGATATCTATGTGCCTTCACAAATGAACAGACGGCACAAAGCAACTGCTTATACTTAATCATGTTTCTGTCTATTCTAGCAGGCCCTGGTGTCAGAAGAGAGTTCTGCCAAATAAAGACAATGCAATGCATTATTATATAGAGTGACTAAGAGCCCTACAAGTACAGTTTTAGAATGTAATCCCAGGCAGGAAGGCTGTGGTAAGAAGGCCTAATATTTTGTGACAACTATTTCCAAAAGTAAACACATTCGCTACCCACTACCAGTTTAAAAACACTCACTATATTCAATTCTGCTTAAATGTCTTATAGGAAAGAAAGGCCTTTGTATCTTGCTATCCTGGAGGAGATGAACAACTTGCAATTTGCTTCTCACACTGAATCCCACGTTTGCAACATGTAGAGCAAGGACTTCAGACACCACAAAACAAGGACAGCCTACATTAAGGCCAAATATAGGATGTGATTCTAAACCATGATGCAGTAAAGCCTACGTTTCCTTTTCCAGCGATCAAAAACCCTTTGAACACTCCCAAAAAAGGCCGGGAGGGCCAGCGCCTCCCTCCAAGAGGAAACCCCTTTCTTCTCGGCTCTCCCTGCAGCCTGCCACTTCCCCCAACACATTCAAAGCATTTGAGAGACGGAGGTGTGTGTGCGCCAGTGTGGACAGGCGGGAGAGCTCGGTTCCTGCATTCCCACCCTCAACATCTGACCTCATCCTCAGTCATTTAGGCGCAGCGGAGCCCCACCTGCACCTGGCTCCTTTCTACTGCGTCCCTAGCCAACTGCTCCGCTAGGAGGGGAGCACATCTCCGAATCACCCAGTTCACTCGGACGCTCCAGGCCCCCGACCCCGCAGCCTTCCTGCTTGGTTCTTCCTCTCCCAATCCTCCGCCAGTCCCAGCCCTCCGCTCCCACAGTCAGGCTCATCCTCTTCTTCCCCAGCCGCCCCCGACCACATTAACTCCAGCTCTAACCGTGACGCCGCCCCTCCCGACCCCCAACCCGGATCTTCGGGGCCCAGAGCTGGCCTCGCACCCAAAGCCAGGCAACCCCACACCGCCGCCCTCGCCCCTCCCACGCAGGGCCCGGCTCAGGCCGACCCCCGCCCACCCCAACACCCACTGCCTCCCTAGGGGGGCTCAAACCCCGCCCCAGGGCTGGCGCCCCCGGGCTGTGCGCCCTAGCCTGGAGCAGCCCCTCCCCACGCAACCAGGCGGGGTCCTGACCCCTGAAAACCATCCTCCGACACCCCCGTCCCCGCTCCTCACTCGGCCGGGAAGGTTCTGGACCCCCCAAAGCCTCCCCTAGTCCGTACGGGGACCCCGGGGCACTCTTCCCCAGGCCAGGCGGTTCTGTCCCGACCCCCTCCCCCCCGGATCCCGCGCCTCCGGCAGCAGCCCCGGCCCCCACCCCCTGCACACAGGCCGGGGGGGGGCCCCGACCCGAGGGTCCGCGCCCCGCGCGCCCACCCAGCCCACACGCCTCCACCCGGCCCTGCCCCGCGCCCGCCGGCTCCTGTCAGCCGGCGCCGGCACATGCCAAGAGGACAGGTCCGCCCGCCCGGCTCGCTCCCGAGCGGCCCCGCCGGGCGCGCGCTGCTCACCAGGGCCGAGGTCCTGAGGCGCCGCCGCCGCCGCCGCCGCCTCCTCCGAAGTCCCCGCTGCAGAGCCCGGCGAAGCCTCCAACCGCTGCCGCCTCCCACCTGGCACTGAGCGCCGCGCGGGGGAGGGGCGCGGGCAGGCCCCGCCCCCGCCGCCGCACGCAGGCCCCGCCCCCGCACCGCCCCGCGCCCAACCAGGGCCGCCGGGCTGCGGCGCGCCACGCCCACTTCCGGGAGGGAAAGCCCGCTTCTCACCCTACGTTCCATGCCTTCCTCTCTCTCTAGCGCCCCCTCTGGTCGCGCCGAGGGATGCAGGCGGGCCGCGGAGGAAGGCGGTGCCCAAGTGCACGCACCAACCACTGAGTCATCGGAGTGGCCGGAGGGCCACGCCCACTGCTCCTCAGCACCCGGGGCGGGGCGTTCTTAGGGCTCCGCCCACTGGCCCGGTTGGCTCTGCAGGGCCACAGCCCCCAACTCCTCAAAGATTCCCCCAGAGCCCTTAAAAACGGAACATCAGCTCCTCTGAGCCCGGTCCACTACCCCATCAGAACCCCTAACCAGCCTCCTGGCTTCCTAAGCCCGGCTCCCCACCCATTGCTTCAGAACTGGCCTATCGGCGCCACAAAACCCCGCCCCAACTTCTAGAATCCCCGCCCACTTTATCTAACTACTTAATACTCTAAGCCCCACCCCGAATTCTCGAATCCCCGCCTGGGGCTTCCGAAGCTCCTCCTCTGCGCCCATCACACCTTCCCACCACCGCGTCTGGCCATCCCTCCACTTTCCGTTTGTCACAGGGTGGCTGCCCCTGGGCTGGGCCACACCCATGTATCCCCCACCAGTACACAGGACAGCCCGTCTTGACCCCATTTTGCAGGTGAGGAAATGAAGGATACAGGGTCCCTCCGTTCATTTTCCTGGTCAAAGTCCCTCACCCGTTTGCTTGCTAACTGGGAGGTCCCGGCCTTTTAAAAGTCAAAGCACTGCTGCTTTGTCCCACCTCTGCTGCTGTCAGACTGCGTGTCCTGGGGTAGTTCCTTCACCTCTCTAGGCCTGAATTTCGTGATCTCGGCGTGAAGTTGTCCTCCTAACAGCCAGAGTCCCTTTCTCAAATACCAAGCTCTGAAACGCCAAGATTTGGGAAAACTGGGCCTGAGGAACTGAATTAACAAAGCAGACCTGCTGAGGCGTAGGGCTATTTACTTCCCAAAACAAGGCATCTTTACAATTCACAGGGGGGTATCTTTCACTTTAAGCATCAGCTTCAGAAATGTGTGTTATGTGAATAAACGTCTACCTGAACCAAAACAGCTATCACAGCGAATTATTTATCCTCTCTGAGCCTCACTTTCTTTACCGGTAAAATAGGAATAGCAGCCTCTCCCTGGAAGGATTCCATGAGCTCACCTTTAATAATGAACCTAGCAGGGTGCCTGACTTGTGATCCGCCCTCAACAAATGGTACCTGTTATTGCCACTGCGGTGCCTCAACAACATGGAGGGATGAGTTTCGTTTGCCTTCAAGCAGCCACTGCCATCGGAAAGGCCTGAGCACCCTTTCGGCAGCAAGACTTTGCAGCTCACTTCACTTAAATGAGATGAAGGAGGTGAAGCACCTACGGCAGTGCCAGGCATTTGGCGATACACAAAAAACGATTGGCTATTATTATGATGATGATTCCTATCTTTAATTAAATAAGGGCACCCACAGCAGTGAGTCCTGAATGGTTTTGGGAAAACAAAGGTTGATAAAGTGCTTTGAGATGGAGCTGGGAACCAAGCTGGCGTACTCTTTGGAAACAGATTATTGCTAACATTTTCCATTGCCTATCTCTGCCAGGCGCTATCTGAGCGCTGTAAGTGCAAAATCTGAAATTCCCTTGACAAACCTATGGCCACAAAAACAACTCTTAATCCTCATCTATAAAGGTGAAGAATATGAGAAGTTAAATTACTTGCCCAAGGCCACACAGCTTGAACCTGGTAGAGCTAATGATGGAACCCATATCCCTCTAATTGCACAGTCTGCACTCAGCCAGTTAGTCATTACATTAAACTGCCTCTTTGGCAGCACGACAGAACAGAAAAAATGGACTTTGGATTCTGACAGGCTTGGCTTTAAATTCAGGCTCCACTAGTTGCCAGTTGTGCAACCTTGGACAAGTCACTTCCCCTCTCTGAGCCCTACTCTCCTCTTCTATATAGTGGGGTTCATCCAAACGCTTACTTCAAGGAGTGGTTTTGAAGATTCAGGAGTTTAGGTTCAATGAATTAAGGCATGGCAAAGCATCCAGGACAGTGCCCGGCACACAGTAGGTGTTTAAAACACATTGATTCCCTTTTCCCAATTATTTAAATGAGGAAATTAGAAGTAAAAGTTCCCATGACACCAACTCCCCCCAGATGACATCACCATAAAGCAAGCACAGAACCCACTGAGAAGGAAAGATCTCAAGATCTCTGCCTTCCCGCTGCCTGTTTCAGTTCCTAGCTTTATCCCTGGGGTGGGGGAGGTGGTTCTTGCACAGGAAACATCTAAAGCCAGAAGCAATGCCACGTCACCACCCTACCCCACAACTGCCCCCAAATGTGGCCAGCTGAGAAGCAGCAGGAAAATTGTATAACCCTTTGCTGGGAGAAAATCCCCATTGTCTCGCTGTTCTTGAATCCAAAGCAGCCCCTTTGTGGGCTGGAAGGAAACCTTGGCTCTGTCCAAGCTGGCCCTAAATGGAGGAATTCGGTCCAGGTAAGATGCTGAATTTGAGAATCTTTTCCTACTCTCAAAAGTTGGTGATTTTTGAAGTGGTCTTAGACAGATGCTAGATGAAGAGGAATTTAACGACCAGGAAAAATAAGAGTGATTCCAAATCCCACATAATACAGATGCCAGCTCATGTATGAAGAATAAAGAATCGTGGGACCTGCATTCAGAGGCTCTTCAGCAAATCATTTTTCTAGTTTCTCTGAGTACCAAATAGGGACATTAGTCTTGGGTTGCCAGGGCAACCAGGAAGCTGAGTGAATTAGCCCTGTGGAAGCATTAACAAATATTAATAATATTAAATAAATGAGAGAGTGGAAGCTCCTAGAATAATCTCAGTAGGCAAGACCCCTAATTGAGTGACAGAAGAGGACAAAGCTCGGAGAATATTAAATTCACCCTACATTGATAAATCTTGATTCTCACTGCTCTGAGTGCTTCTTTCTGCAAAATAGGAGCTGGAAATGATTGACCGGCTACAGATGGATTGCCTTTTTTTAATTAAATTTTTTATTTTGAGATAGTTGTAGATTCACATGCAGTTGTAAAAAATAACACAAAGAGATCCCATGTACCCTTTACCCAGTTTCCCCCAATGGTAACATCTTGCAAAAGTATAGTACAATGTAACAACCTGAATATTGACATTGACACAGTCAAGACAAAGAACATTTCCATCCCCACAAGGACCCCTCACATTGCCCTTTTATGGCCACAATTACTTTCCTCCTACCCCCATCCCCTCCTTAACCCCTGGCAACCACTCATCTGTTCTCAATTTCTATAATTTTGTCATTTCAAGAATGACAAATGAAATACATATAGCATGCAACCTTTTGGGATTGGTTTTTTTCACTCAATATAAATCTCTAGCGATGTATCCAGGTTATTACATGTATGAATAGTTTGTTCCTTACTATTGCTGAGTAGTGTTCCATAGAATGGATATAGCACAGTTTGTTTAACCATTCACCCACTGAAGGACACCTGGGTTGTTTCCAGTTTGGGGCAGTTTATTACAAATAAAGATGCTATAAACATTAAAAACATTCATGTACAGGTTTTTGTGTGAACATAAATCTTCATTTCTCTGTGAAAAATGCCCAGGAATACAATTGTTGGGTCATATGGTAGATACTTCTATGTTTAGTATTTTAAGAAACTGCATAACTATTCTCCAGAGTGACTGTATCATTTATATCCCCACCTACCAGCAATCTATAAGTGATCCAGTTTCTTCGCATCTTCACCAGCATTTGGTGTTGTCGCTATTTTTCATTTTAGCCATTCTGATGGGTATACAGTGATACATCACTGTGGCTTTAATTTGCATTTCCCTGATGGCTAATGATGTTGAAAATCTTTTCATGTGCTTATTTGCCATCTGTATATCTCTTCATGTCTTTTCCCCATTTTTTAATTGGACTTTTTTTTATTGTTGAGTTTCGAGAGTTCTTTATATGTATATTCTACACACTAGCCCCTCTGTTGGATATCTGGTTTGCAAATATTTTCTCCCAGTCTATAGTTTGTTTTTTCATTCTCTTAATGGAGTCTTTCACAGAGAAAGTGTTTTTAATTTTGATGAAGTCCAATTTATCAATTTTTCCTTTTATGGATCATGCTTTTGGTATCAGTCTAAGAACGCATTACCTATATCCCAAAGATTTTCTCCTATGCTTTTACTAAAAGTTTTATAGTTTTACATTTCACATCTAAGTCTGGGATCCATGTTGAATTAGTTTTTGTATAAAGTTTTGAGACTTAGGTTAAGGTTCATTTTTTTGGTTCAATTTTTGGACAATTACTCCAATATCACTTGTTAAAAAGGCTACCTTTCCTCCATTGAATTAATTTTGCATCTTTGTCAAAAATCAGTTGGGTATATTTATATGGGTCCATTTCTGAGTTCTCTACTCTACAGTTCCCTATTCTGAGTTGCATTGATCTATATATCTGTCTTCTGCCATTACCACACAGTCGGGATTACTGTAGCTAAATAATAAATATTGCAATTGGCTGGACTGTTTTCTCCCACTTTATTCTTCTTTTTAAGTATTGTTTTAGCTATTCCAGCTTTTTTGCCTTTTCATATAAATTTTAGAATAATCTTGCCTATATCTGCAAAAAATCTTTCTGGGATTTTTGCAGGAATTGTGTTAAGCATGTATATCAATTTGAGTAGAATTGACAGCTTTATTATGCTGTCTTCCAATCCATGAACATTATGTCTATTTGTTTAGATCTTCTTTTATTGTATTGTTTAGTTTCAGTATACAAGTCCTATACATGTTTTGTTAGATGTATACCTAAGTAATTTTTTTATCAGTTGTAAATAGCATTGTATTTTTTAATTTTGGTATCCATGAGCTCATTGCTAGTATATTGAAATACAATTGATTTTTTTTTTTTTTTGGTGAGGAAGATTGGCCCTGAGCTAACATCTGTGCCCATCTTCCTCTATTTTGTATATGGGATGCTACCACAGCATGGCTTGATGAGTGGTGCATAGGTCCATGCCGGGGATCTGAATCCATGAACCCTGGGCCGCCAAAGCGGAGTGTGTGAACTTAACCACTATGCCACCAGGCCGGCCCCATATAATTGATTTTTTGTATGTTTATCTTGTATCCTGCAACCCTACTGGACTTATTTATTAGTTCTAGGAGGTGTTTTGTAGATTCCTTGGGATTTACTCTGTAGACAATCACATCATCTGTTAACAGGGACAGTTTTATTTCTTCCTTTCTGATCTGTATGCCTTTTATTTCCTTTTCTTGCCTTATTGCACTGGCTAGAACCTCCAGCACGGTGTTGAATAAGTAGTGACAGCAAACACCCTTGCCTTGTTCCTAACCTTAGGGGGGAAGCATTCAGTCTTTCATCAGTAACTATAATGTTAGCTATAGGTTTTTTTTGTAGATGCTCTTTATCAAGTCATGGAAGTTCCCCTTTACTCCTATTTTTCTAATAGTTTTTATCATGAATGGGTGTTGAAGACTGTCAAATACTTTTTTTACATCAAATAATATGATGATGTGATTTTTCTTCTTTAGCCTGTTAATATGGTGGGTTACATTGATTGATTTTTGAATACTGAGCCATCCTTGTATCCCTGGAATAAACTCCACTTGGCCGTGGTGTATAATTCTTTTCATATATTGAATTCTATTTGCTAATGTATTGCTAAGCATTTTTGTTTCAAAACTAATGAAGAATATTGGTCTGTAGTTTCCCTTTTTTGTACTGTCTTTGTCTGGTTTGGATATCAAAGTAACACTAGCTTAATAAAATGAGTTGGCACATGTTTCCTCTTCTTCTATTTTCTGGAAGAGATTGTGTGGATTGCTGTTGATTCTTTAAATGTTTGGTAGGCTTCTCCAGTGAAACCATCTGGACCTAGAGATTTCTTTTTTGGGAGCTGTCGAATTACAAATTCAATTTCTTTAATAGTTGTATTGCTATTCAAATTATCTATTCCATATTGGGTGAGTTATGGTAGTTTGTGTTTTTTAAGGAATTGGTTCATTTCACTTAAGTTGTCAAATTTATGTGTTGTAGTATGTATGTAGTTGTTTGTAGAATTTTCTTATTATCTTTTGATGTCTGCAGGGTCTGTAGTGATAGCTCCTGTTTCATTCCTAATGTTGGTCATTTGTGTCCTTTTTTTCTTTTTCTGGTCAGTCTTACAGATTTGTCAATATTACTGATCTTTACAAAGAACTGCTCTTTGTTTCATTAATTTTCTCTATTGTTTTCCTGTTTTAAGTTTCACTGATTTGTGCTCTTATGTTTATTTCTTTCCTTATGTTCACTTTGGGTTTATTTTGCTCTTCTTGTTCTAGGTTCTTGAAGTGGAAGCTTAGATTATTGATGTGAAACTTTTCTTCTTTTCTTTTTTTTTTTTGTGAGGAAGACCAGCCCTGAGCTAACATCCGTTGCTAATCCTCCTCTTTTTGCTGAGGAAGACTGGCCCTGGGCTAACATCCGTGCCCATCTTCCTCTACTTCATATGGGACGCCGCCACAGCATGGCTGACAAGCAGTGCGTCAGTGGGCACCCGGGATCCGAACTGGCGAACCCTGGGCTGCCAAGCACGGACGAAACCGCTACGCCACCAGGTGGCCCCTTTCTTCTTTTCTAGTATACGCATTTAGTGCTATAAATTTTCCTCTCAGCACTGCTTTCGCTGTATGCTACAAATTTTGATATGTTGTATTGTCATTTTCATTTGCGTTAATATATTTTTTACTTTCCCTTGAGACTTCCTCTTTGACCCAGGAATTATTTAGAAGCATGTTGTTTATTTTCCAAGTGTTTGGAGATCATTCTGTTGTCTTTCTGTTATTGATTTCTTTGTTTTTTTTTTTTTTTTTGTGGGGAAGACCAGCCCTGAGCTAACATCTGTTGCCAATCTTCCCCTTTTTGCTGAGGAAGACTGGCCCTGAGCTAACATCCGTGCCCATCTTCCTCCACTTTATATGGGACGCCGCCACGGCATGGCTGACAGGCAGTGCGCGTCCGCGGGCGCCTGGGATCCGAACTCGCGAACCCTGGGCTGCCAAGCGCGGACTAAACCGCTGCGCCACCGGGCGGCCCCTGTTATTGATTTCTAATTTGATTCCACTGTGGCCAGAGAACACTCTGTATGATTTAAATTCTTTTAAATTTGTTGAAGTTTGTTTTATAGTCCAAGATATAGTCTATCTTGGTATATGTTCTGTGTATCCTTGAAAAGAATGTGTATTCTGTTGTTGTTTGGCAGAAAGTTCTATAAATATCAATCAGATTCTGTTGGTTGATGGTGTCCTTGCTGATTTTCTGTCAAGTTGTTCTTTCAGTTATTGAGAGAGAAGTGTTGAAATCTTAAACTACAGTGATGGATTTGTCTATTTCTCCTTTCAGTTCTATCAGTTTTTGCTTCACAAATTCTGCAGTTCTATTTTTTGGTGTGTACACATTTAGGATTGTTAAGTCTTCTTGATGGATTGTCCTTTTATCATTATAGAATGTCCCTCTCTGTCTGGTAATATTCTTTGCTCTAAAGTATACTTTATCTAATATTAATATAGCTATTCCTGCATTCTTTTGATTAATGTTTCCATGATATATCGTTTCTCTATCCTTTTACTTTCAACCTGCCTATATCAGCATATTTGAAGTGAGTTTCCTGTAGATTGCATATAGTTTGTTCATGTTTTTTAATCCACTCTGCCAATCTCTGTCTTTTAGTTGGTGTATTTAGACCATTTACATTTAAGATAATTATAGATATGTTAGAGCTTAAGTCTACCATTTTGTTTTGTGCTTGGTCTCTCTATTTTTCACTTCTCTGTTTTCTTTTTCCTCTTTTCCTATGGGTTACTTGAACATTTTTTAGAATTCCATTTTGATTTATCGCTAGTATTTTTGAGTGTATCTCTTTGTATAGCTTTTTTAGTGGTTCCTCTAAGTATGACATTACAGATATAGATAAGTCTATCTATCTATATCTATATGTCTATTCGCAGTCTACTGGTGTCATCATTTTACCAGTTCAAGTGAAGTATAGCAACTTTATCTCCCTTTATGTCTCTTTTGTTTGTAATATAATTGTCTTAAAGATTTTCTCTACATCTATTTAGAACCATATCAGACAGAGTTATCATTTTTGCTTCAGGCATCAATCTTTAGTGTCCCTATGTGTCCTTCTCTGACAGCACAGGAAGGTATTCTCAGACAGCGGTGAAAGTCCTGACTCTTCATTATGCCTCCTCTGATGCCATCCTAGAGGAGAAAGAAAGGAGGATGTCACTTCTGTTGGCAGCACGCATAAATCCAGACTCCTCTTATGGTCTCCATTGACACCAATGGGGGGAGAGCCGCATGACCCCCTGGTGGGGATGAAAGTGCCTGCTTTCTACTCAACCTTCTCTGACACTGCCTTATGGTGTTGTGGGAGCATCCATGAGAAAATGCAGATTGCACACTTGGCTCAGGGCCCAGCACATGCTGGGGGCTGAGTCCATACATGACAGCCATGATGGATTGAGTTGATGGTAGAGGCCCAGGTTGAACTAGCCCTGCCACTTCTTGGCTCTGAGATCTTGGGCAAGTTACATCACCTCTCTGGGCCTCAGTTTCCTCATCTCTTCAGTGGGGAGAAATGATGCTAATCTAAGATTATGTTTGTGAGAGCACCTGCTAGAGATCCTTAATACAAATAAATACTATGATGGAGCTGGTACTTATTAAGCACTTACTGCTCTCCAGGCCCTCTGCTACCAATTTTCCAGGCACTAACTCAATGAATCCTCACACTAAACTGATGAAAAATAGTATGGCTTTTTAAATCCCCATTTTACAGAGGAGGAAACTGAGGTTTGTTACATAGCAAGAGCTAACTGATACAAACTCAGAAGACCTCAGAAGAGGTATTCTACTTGGGCTCAGTAATTCCATTCTCAGAAATTTATCCTAAGGCAATAATCATAGTCACATGCAAAGATACAGTCAATTCTTATTGTTCACGGTAGTTATATTCTATAAAGTCACCATGAACACTGAATTAGTGAATACTGAATCATGCCTGCTAGGGGAAATAGGACATTAGGTTCCTACAGGCCTCTGGTCACAATATTGTCATCAACCAATCAATATATAACCTTGTTTTATGTGTGTTTCTGCTTAAAGATACCTTATTTAATATATACATTATTGATCAATATATACATAGTTAATTCATTAACACTAAACTCACAGCTAATAGCACGATAACTCATGTCTGAACAAAGCTTATCAAACACATGTATTTTCTCCATAAGGCACATTGCAGCCTTCTTGTGCTTAGGAACACTAGACAGCACATTAGCACTACACTTGGGGGCCATTTAAATAGCAAAATCATGCCCCAAAAGCACACAAATTCTACAAATGTGGCACTAAATACAGTTGGTCCTCTGTATCACAGGTTTCACATCAGCAAATTCAACCAATCGTGGATCAAAAGGCCTTCAATGGTTGTGTCTGTATGAACATGCACAGACTTTTTTTCTTGTCATTATTCCCTAAACAATGCAGTATAACAACTATTTAAGTAGCACTTACATTGTATTAGGTATTGTAAATAATCTAGAGATGATTTAAAGTATATGGGAGGATGTGCATAGGTTGCATGCAAGTAGTATGCCATTTTATATAAGGGACTTGAGCATCTGTGGATTTTGTATCATGCAGGGGGAGGCAGTCCTGGAACAAATCCCCTGCTGATACCGAGGGACAACTGTATACTGTGTATACCATGAAAGGACACTTGTTTACAGTATGAGAGCTGAAACAAGAAGTCAAAGCACTGGCAATGTGTGCATTGGATAACTAAAATTTTTCGCCACTCTGCACATGCCCACAAATGCATACAAAAGCACCGTGAGTATTGCTTTCAGGGTTACAAATAAATTTATTTTTCTTTTGCTGGAAAAGATTCACTGTGAGCTAACATCTGTTGCCAATCTTCCTCTGTCTTTTTTTTTTTTTCCTTCCCAAAGCTCCAGTACATAGTTGTATATTTTACTTGTAAGTCCTTCTAGTTCTTCTGTGTGAGCTGCCGCCACAGCATGGCTACTGACAGATGAGTGGTGTAGTTCTGTGACCGGGAACCAAACCTGAGCCACTGAAGTAGAGTGCACCAAACTTTAACCTCTAGGCCATCAGGGCTGGCTCACAAATAAATTTTTACCAGTAGGTGAATTCACGAGTACAGAGTCCACGTATAATGAGGACCAACTGTATATGTGTAAGGACCACTCTTATAGCATTATAGAATGCTATAAATGAGGGATACGATCAGAAAGATAGACTGAGAGGGGCTGGCCCAGTGGCGCAGCGGTTTAGTTCACACTTGGCGGCCCGGGGTTCGCAGGTTCGGATCCCGGGTGCCTGCCGACACACTGCTTGTCAGCCCTGCTGTGGCGGCGTCCCATATAAAGTAGAGGGAGATGGGCACAGATGTTAGCCCAGGGCCGGTCTTCCTCAGCAAAAAGAGGAGGATTAGCAATGGATGTTAGCTCAGGGCTGGTCTTCCTCACAAAAAAAAAAAAAAGAAGAAAGATAGACTGAGGGGAGGCACTGGAGAGAATGAACAGCAGCCAAAAACATCTGTACCTCATCCTATAGGCAAAAATGACTTCCCAGAACCCAGCCTCTGCCCTCTGCCCTCTGCGCTCACAAGGTCTGTGGTTGCCAGCCTCCAGGTGTCCAGGTAACACCTGTAAAGGACTGTGGTTCAACAGGAACCATGGAATACGGCCTCATCCTCTTCCTCTTGTGAAGCCTGACTATCCTCAGGCCCCCGGGAGCCACAGAAGGTTTTCAAGCAGGAAAAATAAAAGAATTTTGTGGAGGAATACTTGTTGCTCGATGAGATGTAAAAATGTTGCAGATGTGCTGTTAGATGAAAAAGGCAGGTCAGAAAGCAGTATGTCCCACTTTTATAAAACACACACACACACACACACACATAAATACTGTAATAGAAATTATCTCTGAGTGACAGGATTCGAGTTATGGGGGATTTTCCTTTTTACATGTCCTGTTCTGTATTTTCCAATTTTTCTGCAAAGTGCATTTGACAGTTTGAAATCAAAAGTTATCTTCTTGAAGGAGGAGAAGGAATTCTATAAATGCAAGGTGTTTTAGCGAGACCCCAAGCCCAAGGTCACCCTTTGACAACCTCAGTAGAACCCCAGCTGGAAGAATTTCCAGACAATGCTCCTGGGAAGATTTTTCAAAATTTAAACATGAATCTTGGCACAACAAGTGCTTGCTCATCCACATAAATCTCATTATTGGGGTAATAAACCTTGTAACTGCCTGTGCCATCTGCAGAAATGCAAACTGCAGCTTCCGAAGCCCGATGTGGCCAGTGCTCCCCTCGTAAATCAGATGCCTCAGCCTCACAGGAAAAGGGAACTACTGTTAATTAATAACAGCAATAAAAGCTTAGGCCAGTGGTTCTCAATTGGGGGCAATTTGCTCCCACCTTCCCCCCAGGGGACATTTGGCAATGTCTGGAGACATTTTGGGTTGTCACACTAGGGGGGTGCTACTGGCATCCAGTGGGTCGAGACCAGGGATGCTGCTAAATATCCCACAATGCACAGCAGCCTCCATCCGCCACACAACAAAGAAGGATTAAGCCCCAGATGTCAAGAGTAGCTAGATTGAGGAACCCTGGCTCAGACATGGAGCCTGATTAAATCTTACTGGGCTAGGAGCTTTACAGGAAAGCTCTCATTTAATCGCCACACCAATCCTAGGAGATAGGGCCTATTATCACGACCATTTTACAGAAGAGGAAACAGGCTTTGGGAGGGGAAGGAATTTGAGATTTTATAGCTCTGTCTTGCAGAACCAAGAATTACATGGTGTTTCTGACGTCAGAGCCAGCACTCCCTCCTCCCCCCGTTCTGCGTCCGAATTGCTGAGTTACGGCTGTTTGTTTTTTAATTATGGAAACTTTCAGATATAAACAGAAGTAAAGAAACCAATCAAACAAGCCCCCAGCAGCGTCAGGACTGCATCTGGGACCTCAAGGACATCCTGCTCGCCTGCAGAATCGAGAATCTCTGAACGCCCTGAGGTGAACCACACCAGGCCTGGGCCCTCAGGGGCACATGAGCTCCTCTCTCTGGTGGTTTAGAATTTGTTCCCTTTTCCTTTATAGGTTTTGATCACAGTTCCCATCAGCTGTTGTCTTTCCCAGCAGAAGAGCTAGGTGTAAGATCATCTGTTCTCTCCCCAAGGAAGTGTCACCTCCTTTTCTGAGAGGCGAGAAAATGGCTTTTCCCCAAGGAAAGCTGAGCTGGGAGAACATACCCTCTGAAACAAACTCTTGCCACCAAAATCGTTAGTAGCGGGAAGGAACTATGTGCGATGTGGGAGGAAGCAGCTCTCCGTCCTTCCTACATGGATACATAAATTCTCATGGGACAAAGTGGCAATGCCTTTTATTCAAACAAATGATCTCCGGTTTCTACTTTGTGCCAAGTTCGACTGTGCTCAACCTGAGACTACAGACGACAAGCCAAAGTCAGCTGGCTTCTTTCAAATGAGGCCAGACCTTCACGGTGGGACAGGAGAAACTGGGTTTGTAACCCAGATACAGGCTTCTGTTAGTCCCCATGAATGTTTGAATTGAATTACATGTGCTGGGAAAGCAGCAGAAGGGATAGCTATGAACGTGAACTCTGGAATCAGACAGCCTGGGGTTCAGAGTCCAGCTGTTTCACTAATTAGCTGTGTGACCTGAGGTAAGTTATCAACCTCTCTGAACAACAGTTCTCTCACCTGGAAAGTGAGGATTGTTCATTCAACATGTTTTGAGCACCTCCTAAGTGTCAATAAATGATTTCTGTTATCTTAATGGCTACTTAGAACTCTGTCATTTTTCATTTGTTCTTCCCAATATCTCTGTCAGGGACACCGAGGTAGATTGTAAAAATGGCCACAAATCATTCACCTCCATCTAGCCACGCCAGGTGGAGCTGCTCTCTGTCTGACTCTGGCCTTGACCACATGACTGGCCTTGGCCAATGGGACATCAGCAAACATGACACATGCAAAGAGTTGAATACTCTCTGTGCGTGGAGCTTATGCTCTCTTGCTGTACTTGGATCCCAGCCACCATGAGAGAAAGGCCGGGAAAAGGAAGCTACCTGTTGGATGATGAGAGTCCCATGGCCCAGACACACCCTGTCACCCCAGCCAGCAGCCGCCAACCACCAGACCTATGAGTGAGGACGTCCTAGACCATCCAGCCAGGAGCCAACCTTCCAGCTCACCACAGATGCAAGAGCAAACCCACAGCCAAGCTAGCCCCAAAGTGGTGAGCTAGATAATATATGTTGTTTTAAGCCACTAACACTTCGGGGTGGTTTGTTACACAGCAGTAGATAACTGATACATAGCCCTATCCTCCCACTTCACAGACAAAGAAATTGAGGCTAAGAGAGGCTTGCCCTAGGCCATGGAGCCAACACTTAATCTCTTTCCCCTGCATCTGTGCAGTGAGGCCCCTTCTGACATCCCCAGCCCCCTGAAGCAGGGCCAATTATTGATAAGACAACTGACGGTGAGGGCTGTGTTCCTGCCTCAGCTCAGTGGCCCGCTGGGAGACCCTGGCCATGCCCTCGGCCTCGTTAGCCTGGGGGACCTGTAATCAGCTGCTCAGAAGCTCCGTAGATATACATCCAGCCTGGAGCATGAGGTGGAGACCCACACAGCAAGCTAGAGAATGCAGGCTCTTTGCGAACTCACCATACACTGGGCGACCCTGGGATGGTCATCAGTCCCCTCTGTGTCCTGGCCACCGGCTCTGTGTATCTGACGGCCAGCAAGAGGGGGATGGATGACCTTCCTAAAATATATATGAATGAAAAAACACTGTCCTTGGACAAGGTGGAATAAGAATAACAAAAAATACCCAGTAGCTCCTTTACACAGCACACCCTATGTTGCAGACTCTGGGTTCGACACTTCACAGGATTTACAGATTCATTTGTCCGATTTTATCCTCCCCCAGACCATTATGTTGATACAAAGCCACAGAGTTAAAAGTTCAGAGCACTGGCTGAGGACTCAGACTGCCTGGGTTCAAATCCTGGCTGGGCCATTTACTAGCGAGGGATCTAACTTCCCTGTGCCACGCCTTGCCCATCTGTAAAATGGGATACAATAAAAGCACCTCCTTCATGGGGCTGTTATGAAGACTGAGTTATGAATGTAAAGTACTTAAAACAAGGTCAGGCACACAGCTGTCATCGTTTACACTATTTTACAGATGGAGACACTGAAGCTCAAAGAGGTGACTGCCATGATTCATTTCACTTGACTAAGTGATGGTGGCGCCAAATTTTGGACCCTGGTCTGACAGACTCTTAATAACGCCCCCCATCTCTCCTGGAAGTTCCAAGACTATTCGCCCACCACACAGGGTCCTCCTGCCCCAAGGTCAAACAAGGACTTGCTCTTTAAGGTCTGAGCTACACAGATGGATTGCAAGCTGGTTCCTTAGAAATCTACACTCAGGCCTCAGAACCCACGTAAAGACCTTTGCTCTAGCATTTATCACACTGTATTGCAATTATTTGCTTTTCTGATCCTCTTCCCTACTAATAGAAATGGCTACCCTAGATTATGGGTCTCCTGCGTGCTGAGTACCCATACGCATACCTTGCCTTATCTAATCTGCACAAAGTCCAGCAAGGTACGTTGATTAGACCCATTCTACAGATCAAGAAACAGAGGCTCAGAGTGGTGAAGGCATATGATCCATGGCACACAGTTGGGAGTCAAATATGGGTCTGTCTTATTTGGTGATGTGGGCTCATCTGAGGCACTGTGGGACCTTTCACCACTAATAAAGCAGTGGTTAAACACACGCCACTCTCTAAATTCATATGCCTATCTCATTTAATTCTCAAAACATTGCACATAGATACTGTTATTATTCTCTCCTTTTGGAAGAGAGCTGAGAGGCTCTGAGGCTGAGAGAGGTGCAGAAACCTGTTCAGGGTCACACAGCTTGTAGATGGTGCAGCTGGGATTTGAACCTAGTATAAACTACAGCATCGAGGGACTTTTTACTCCATTTGCTCCCTCTGTGAACACTCTTAAGCACAAAGACCATGACTTGCACTCCTTTGAATTTTCTCAACAGCGTCCGTGATGCTAAGAATTATTTACTGAACATATTAATGATTAAATGAATGGAACCCTCGATCTTTCTCCAAGTGCTCATGTGGGTTCCCTGGGTCTGTACATCACATGGGGAATTTTTTGAGCACGTGAGCCGGAGAAATGGGAGTCAACTTCCTCACCATACCCCTTACTCTGGTTGTATGGCCTCGGATGAAATATTCCCTCAGGAGCCAGCTGTTTTCGCTTAAACTCCTTAAAAAGCTTTTGAGAATCCAGAGAAAGAAAGGAGCAATCAACTCACAACAGGCTGGGCTTTCTCCGTTGCCTGGCTCGAGCTGTGAGATGGTTTCACTGGGCACAGAAACAAGCTGTGGACATCTCTTCCTGGAAGTGCCCACGGCCATAAATCAAAAACCCATCTTCAAGTGGGAACAGTGTAGAAAAGGCATTTGGTCACACAGGGGCTTTCCAAATACACTCGGCGCCCCCACAGCTGATAGGAACACCTAGCAGGAGCTCACTTTAGATCATCAGGTCAGTCACATGGCAAAGGGAGGGCTGACAATCTGGAGACATGACAGGAGAGAGGAAATGGCATTCTCCATCATGAGTCGTAAGAATGCTCTGGTCTTTGGTGCAGTCTATTAGTTATCTATGGCTGTGAATCAAATCACCCAAAAATGATTGGTTTAAAGCAGCAAAACCATTTATCATCTCTCGTGGGTCAGGAATCTGGGAGCAGCCCAGCTGGTATGTGGTTCTGCTCAGGGCCTCTCACGACTTGCAGGCAGATGAAAGCCGGGGCCGCAGTCAGTGGAAGGTTTGACTGAGACCACATTCCCCTTCCAAGTTGGTCCACCCCCGTGGCTGACAAGCTGTTGGCGGGAGGCCTCAATTCTTCGTGAGGCGAGCGTCTCCCCAGGCTGTTGAGTCCTCATGACACGGCGGCTGGCTCCCCCAGATGGAAAGATTCAAGAGACCAAGGCAGAAACTGCAACGCCTTTTATGACCTAGCCTTGAAAAGCCACACACTGTCACTTCCGTTATATTTCATTGTCCACTCCGGCCAGCCCTGATTCAGTGTGGAAGGCAGCTACATAAGGGCGTGATTATTAGAAGGTGTGGATCACTGGGGGCCTCCTTGGACGCAGGCTGCCATTTCCGAGAATCTGGCCTAAAGGAAAGATGGCAGGTGCTAAAAATGCTTTCGGCACAAAGATGTCCGTCACGGCATTGTTTACAATAGTCAGAAATTGGAAACAACCTGTGTCCTTCTGTATGAGATTGGCTGACGCAACTCCAGCACAGCCACACAACAGGATAACAATTACATATCTGCAGATGCCCAGGGAAAGAACTGGGACGATATCATCACACTTTGAGCAACGGTTATTTCTGGTGTGTGATTGAGTAGTATGGGCAGAAAACTGAGGCTCAGGGAGCCCCAGTGTGGGACCAAGGAAGGAAGGAGAGAAGTCAGCTCATTTATAAATCCATCCTGCTGGGCTGCTCTCTCTTCAAGCCCCTGGAAAACTGAAGCTGAACACCTTTGCTTTCTGAGTGCTCCCGGGGCTGAAACACCCCTTAACCAGGCTGTATCTTTTCTAAACCAGATGCTTAGCAGCCACCTATCAGGTTGATTCCAAGTAGTAGACAGCCCAGCTAGATGTCAGGGATCAGCTCTCACCCACCTCTCTAATGCTATCTGTCACCTACACAGACTAGGACACTGAGGGTGCCCTCCAGCACCCAGGGCAAAGAAGGGCCACAGGAGACTCTTTCTCCTGTCAATCAGAAACAGACGTTCATCCCCTGCCCCCTTCCCCTCCACCAGTTCAGTGGGAAATGACAAGCCATTTTCTTGACCCCAACACACTAATTATCCAGGGGTTGCAAAGAAAATGAGACCATTTCTGGAAGAAATCTATGGCCCATCTGTCCCTATTTCCCCAAGGCTCCCAGGTCTCAAAAAGCTTTTAGTGGATGCAAATACAGATTTCTTCCAGCCAGATTGCTGCGGTCTCCCTGCTGATCAAACTGAGTCCTTTCCCAGGGCCTGGGACAATTACATCCCTAAGGGAGGAGAGGCTGGTCCAGTGAAAGAATTGGATGCTAACTTTTCCCCCGCCTCAGTCAGCAAGCCAGAAGTGACAGAGAAAAAGAAAAGACTTTCTGCTATAATTTTAACATCGATGAAGCAGTTTGGCAGATGAGCATGGAGCTTGGTGATGAACAGACCTTGTTTTGATTTCCATCTCTCCCAGAAATGTGCTGTGTGGCCTTGGGCAAGTCACTTCCTGTCTCTGTGCCTCCATTTCCTCACCTTAAAAAGGTAAGAGTAATAGGGTCTATCTCTCATGGTTGCTGTGAGGTTTAATGAGATCATATTTAGATGCTTAGCAAAGTGTCTGGCACAATAAGAACATAGTAGATGGTTGTCAGAATTCTACCACCGCAGATTCACCACACCATATTTGGGAATGGGATGACGACAGGATAGACTTGTTGAAAATTTGGAAATACCAGCAGTGACGTGAGTGGCACCCCTTGCTCTTTCTCTCTGCCTAAATTATTCCCACTTGGGAATTGTGGTGCTTTTTTTTATCACTTCGTGGTTTGTTTATCCCAAAGGCAGAAAAGTGTGGGGGACGCACCCTGGAGTCAGAGCCGGAGGAGCTGGATTCCATACCAGGCCCTGCTGGCCTAGAGGGAGCCTTTGTGAAACGAGGAGAAGGTGTCCAGGGTGACCGTGGGGAAACCGCTGAACCATTCTGACCTCAGTTTCTTCATCTCTGAAATGGGGATAAATAAGACATAGCCACCTCACTGGGATGTTCGGAGAGTCAGCTGTTGGATCTGGTGAAGACCCCACTTATCGGACCTCACCGTATTAACTGTGCCTGCTCTTCCCCTTAGCCTTCAGCCACCCCGACTCCCCTATTTCCACTCACCTGAGAGCAGGCTTCGGTCTTGCCCATCTCAAGGAAGAAATTCCCTTCCCCACCCTGTAGCTCCCTTCAGCAACAGCCTCAACCCTTTCACCAACAAGCTTCTCAAGAGTTGCAGCCGCTCGCTGCCCCGTCTTCACTTTCGGCCTGCCCGGCCAGCTGTTGTCCAGCTTCTTCTCCTTCCCAAGGTCACCAACAACCTCCTAGGGCTGCACCCAAGGCCTCCGGTCCTGGCTGACAGGTCTGACCTGTACCTTCTGCACTGCTCACTCCTGGATTTGCTCTGCTCCTCCAGCCACCTCTCTGATGTCAGCGACCCCGGGGTCTCCTGCATCCTCTCCCGGGTGTGCATCCTCTCCCGGGTGTGCCCATCCACTCCCAAATCTCTGCCTGGCTCACACCTCGCTGCCAGCCTTGAGGCCTGAATATCCAATGGCCTCCTGGACATTTCCATGTGGCCATTGCACAGGCACCCCAGACATGAGCTAGTCCTCGCCCCAACACCATCTCCCTCCCGGCTTCCCATCTCAGGCAACGACCCCACCATCCACTCGGCTGCCCAAGCCAGAACCCAGGCACCGTCCTGGACTTTTCAACCAGTCACCACGGCCTGTCAACTCAGCCTCCTGACCTGCTCTAGAGATCATTCTCTCATCTCCATCCCCACCACCTCACTCTAATCCAGGCCATTCATCCAGTCAGTGGTCTTTTATTGAGCACCTACTGTGTTCCTGGCACAATGCTAGGCCACTAGCATCTCTCACTGGTCCCCATCTTCACTGATCTCCTCCTCTGCAAACATTTTCCACCCAGAAGCTGAGTGATCTTTCCAACACACTACTATACAAAGAACTTTCTGTGATGATGAAATGTTCTAGGGACTGGCCCTGTGGCCTAGTGGTTAAGTTTGGCGTGCTCCACTTTGGTGGCCTGGGTTTGGTTCCCAGGTGCAGACCTACACCACTTGTCGGCAGCCATGATGTGGTGGTGTCCCACATACAAAATAGAGGAAGATTGGCACAGACGTTAGCTCAGAGCGAATCTTCCTCAACAAAAAAAAGAAAGAAAGAAAAAAGAAAAGAAAAAGTTCTGTATCTGCATTGGCCAATATGGTAGCCACATGTGGCTAGTGGGCACTTGAAAAGTGGCAAGTGTGACTGAGGAATTGAATTTTAGTGTATATCAGTGAGTTCAGGCTGCCATAATAAAATACCACACTGGGGGGCTGAAACACAGAAATTTATTTTCTCACAGTTCTGGAGGCTGGAAGTTCAAGATCAAGGTGCCGGCCAATTTGGTTCCTGATGAATGCTCTTCCTGGCTTGCGGACGGTGTCCTCACATGGCAGAGGGAATTCTGTCGTGTCTTCCTTTTCTTATAAGGGCACCAGCTCTACAGGATTAGGGTCCCATTCTTATAACCTCATTTAACCTTTATCACCTCCTCGTCTCCAAATACAGTCACACTGGGGGGTAGGGCTTCAAAGTACAAATTTGGGGGTGGGGGAGGCACAAACATCCAGCCCATAACAATGTGGCTGGTGGCTACCTTATTGGGCAGTGCAGCTCTAGTGGGAAAAGCTGACCACAGTTTGCAACCTCTCCATGCCCCCCGCCCCTTAGAGTTTGCAGAAGGCAGAGCACTCACTCCCACCTCTGCGCCTTCACTCCAGCCCTTCCCTCTGCCGGGAACATTCTTTCCACCTCCAGCTCCCCACACAGCCCCCACTTCTTCACCTCAGGGTCCCTGTTAGACTTCCATGAGGGGGGCCCTCCTGTGTCTCATGTGGAAGCTTTGGGTCACCTCGTTAGGTGGGCATTAGGAGGGCAGGGGATGCACGTCTACATCGGCTGCCCCGGCCCCAGGATGTTCCCCAGGATTCCCAAGGATAATGCAGAGAGCTGAGGGATGGCGTCTGGCAACAAGAGCAAGGGCCCCTGGGCTTCTCTGAGAATCCAGGGCTGTGGGGGTTGAGGACATCATCTGAGGCAGCACTTTGAGTGGAAAGAGCCTGGGGCTTTGAAGTCAGATGGGGCGGGGGAATTCAAGTTCCATTTCTGCCACTCTCAGCCACTCGGTGATGACCCTCAGTTTTCACATCAGTGAAGTGGGGTCACAGCACCTCCCCGGGAGGGTTCCTGTGAGAATTAGATACTGTAAGGCAGGAGCACACAGTAGGAGCTCTGTAACCCCTAGCTTCCTTGGGACGTGGGAGAGATGTCTGGACCAGATACTGTCATTTTAATCCCACAGGTGGAGCCCTCCTCCCACAGAAATGAAGGCTTGGAATTTCGGGGGCGGAAGATGGAAGTCCAACCGCTCCACTCGCGGCCCAGGCCAGGAGTCTGCCCTAAATCATGGGCTGGAGGGCAGCAGTCCTGAGAATGGGTCACAGATGCCGCCAGGGAAAACTGTCCCCACAATCTGCAGGTCCACTGGAGGGGAGGGGGCCCCCAAAGGTGCTCACTTTTCCGGGTGGGTGAGGAGTTGTGCCTTCTTCCTGTCGGGCATTGGGACTGGCCGGCCGTCCTCCCCCGGGAAGGGGAGGCTGCGAGGCCTCCCGGTGTCCCTCGGGGGCGCGCTGGAGACGGTGCACCTGGGGGCCGCGGGGGCGCAGGGCCGCAGCCGGGAGGCGGAGGGCCCCGGCAGCGCGCTCTCCTCCAGGCTGTGCCCGAAGGGCCGGGCTGGCGCCGGGGTCCCTGGGGTCCCGGGAGGAGCCCGCTGGGAGTCTGCACCGGGCCGGTGGCGCTGCGCGGGGGACGGGCGGGCAGGGGAGCACCCCGTGGGCGGGGCCGCGGGAGTTAGCGCCTGCCCCCTCCCCCCATCTGGCTCATTGGGGTCCCGCCGGGGCCCCTGGGGCTGCAGAAGCCACCTCGACGCCCATTTGCTACCCCTGGGAGGCTTCTGTACCTTGGGGGTGGGGATAGGGTGACAAAGCTCCCCCTCCCCGCAGTTTGGAAGCTTCTAATAACACCCCAAGCCTAGACGCTGTGACATGGTGTTGTCCCCTCACCTCCCTGGCCGGGCCGGGGAGGCAGACTGAACTCTCAAACCACGGAACTCACAGTATGTCCCTGGACTGGCCACTATCTCTTCCTTCACTCAGTGAACAGATCTGGGGCTGGGTCAAGACCCTTCTTCCCCCTCTGTGTGCTTTGAAGCCAGTGACTTCACCTCTCTGAGCCTCAGTTTCCTCATCTGTAAAATGGGGATGATAATAATACCGCTTTCTTAGCTTTTTCAGGATTTAATGAGAAAACAAGTAAGGCCCTCAGCAAGGGAGGCTGTCACTGTTGATGCTCTCCTCCACGCCACCCATTCCACCCCCACAGCCCCGGAAGACCCCTGCCTGGTCTACCCAGAAGCCCAGCCTGGCTGGTTGTTTTGGGGTTGAGCAGGGAGAATGGCTAAGGCCACAGCTGGAACCAGCAAGATATAGGCTCTGTGACCTTGGGCAAGTCATTGGCCCCCTCTGGCTCTCCCACAGTTTCGCCATCTGTGGAAGGCAGGAGCTGTACTGTAAAAACTGAGAGACAGCAGTGCCTGGTACATCTATGGAGCACTGACTGTATGCTCACACTTCACCTGCTTCCCAACAACCCTTGGGATCTGCCGGTGTCATCAACAGCCCCCTTGTACAGGAAGCAAGGCTCAGAGAGGTGGGGTAACGTGTCCACAGTCACACAGCTAGGAGTGGTGGTGCTCGGCTTGAACCCCGCTCTCCTGTCTGAGTAGCTTGGTCCCCGTGAGGCGCTGGGCTAACTCTGGAGGGGCTTCAACTCCCCTCCAACCCTCCCCCCTCCCTTCCAGCCTCCATCGGGAGGTGCTCCCCTGGAGGAGCAGCTGCCACCCCACCTCTACCCAGGTCAGCACAAAAGGCCGTGACAGGCCTGCTGCTCTGTCTCCACCTGGTCAGGAAATGAGATGGCCACGTGCGAGTGGCCTGGTGGGGCACGCTCTGGGAGCCGTGCTGGCTCTCTGGGCCTGCAGAAATGAGACTCTGTTCCTTCAGCAATCTGAGCACCTACTGTGTGCCTGGCATGGAGCGAGGCCCTAGGGGTGGGGTGGAAGAAGTGGGAGACCTCCCTGCCCTCAAAGAGCTTACCCGAGACCACAGAAGCCCATGTTTAGGGGAGACTTCCTATGTGGACGGTCTCCCTTAACTCACCACAACCGAGCTGTGAGTGCTATTATCATCCCCAAGTGGCATATCTGGAAAACGAAGTCCAGAGAAGGAAAGTGACTTGTCTGAGGTCACACAGCTGGTCTGTTTTGGAGGTTTTCTTTTTTTTTTTTTTTTTTTTGGTGAGCTAACATCCATTGCCAATCCTCCTCTTTTTGCTGAGGAAGACTGGCCCTGGGCTAACATCCGTGCCCATCTTCCTCCACTTTATATGTGGGACACTGCCACAGCATGGCTTGATGAGTGGTGTGTAGGTCCATGCCTGGGATCTGAACCCACGAATCCTGGGCCGCCAAAGCAGAGTGTGCGAACTTAACCATTATGCCACCAGACCAGCCCCTGGAGGTGAGATTTGAACCCTCACAGCCTGACTTTGGGCCTGAATTGTCTCTCTACAGTGCTGTTCATTGAGCATCTACTATGTGCAGTCATTGTAGGTCATCTCCAATGCTCCCCCCAGAGACAGAGTCAGAGGTTCAGAGAGGTTAGGTAACTGGTCCAAGGTCACACAGCCAGGAAGTGGCAGAGGAAAGATTCAAACTCAGGCTTGCCTGACTCTCCCAAACTTTTCCTGGCCCAAGAGGGGAAAAGAGATCAGCTCTACCATTAATTCATTTATATGTTTACTCATCCAACAAATATTTATTGAGAAACTGCTGTGTCAGGCACGGGGTGGACCACAATAAACCTGACCCAGCCCCTGCCTTCAGGGGGCTCACAGGCTTGAGCATGCCCATGAGGTACTCAGACTAAATAGCCATCTCTTCCCAAATTGGGGGGGTTGCCATTAGGGATGGCTTCCTGGAATTGGTGGCTCTGGAATTCTGTCTACCTTCTGGCTGGGCCACTTGGCCTAGACGTCATTTTACTTCTGAGTCTCTTCAACTGAAAAATGGTGATAACAAAGTCCACCCCATCCAGTGAGCCTCAAGAAATGTCACTGGTTATTACTAACATTATGGTTGCAACTGGGCCCCCACCGCAAGGCAGAGAAGATGCGCCAGGAGGGAAGAGTACGATGCCACCGAGGTCTAGGCCTTGGGAGGGGACAGGCAGAGAGTGCCGAGACCCTCAGAGCCCAGGGACACAGGGCAAACCAGTGGATGGAATCCCCAAAGGCCTCCGATGGGGTGTGGCCGGCATGAGTCTAGGGTGGAGTCTGTGACCTCAGCTAGACCCCTGGGATCTCCAGCAGGAATGAGATCACGGCTGGGGGCATGTGGCCGGGAGAGGAAGGGACAGTGAGGTGTTCAAGAACTAAGAGAAGCAGCAAAGGGTGGAGGGGAAGGTGATGCTGGAAGAACCTGGGTTTAGGGTTCTAGTGTGGACATAAGCTGGATTCAAATCCAGGTGGGACACTCATTATGTGACCTTAGGCAGGCGATGTCACCTCTCTGAGCCTCAGTTTCCTCCTCTAGAAAATGTGTTACTGATAGCTGCGTGGCCAGCGTGTTGTATGGAATCAGATCATTTTAATGATTATTTTCTTTAACAAATGCACGTGTAGCGCGTGCCACGGGCCAGGTGCGGCTCTCAGCGCCCCGCGTGTCCGCTGTGATGAGAGCTGTGTGGCACAGCGGCTGGCTCGCACACCGCGGAGGCAGCTTCTGTCACTCCTCATCACGTGATTTTGTTACAATGACTGCGTTTTACTTTCTAATCAGGAAAAACAACAATAACAACCAGGAAAGCGAATTCCTTTCTGGGAGCGGGATGGGGTGCAGGGCCGCTCCGGGGGCCTGGCTGGGAGCTGGACCCGGACGAGAATGCAGGAGGGCGCAGTCCGGGCAGGACTCTGTGCTTGCGATCCTCTCCCAGGACCTCCAGGAAGAAAATGGAGAATTGGGAACCCCTCCCTATGGGAAATCTGCCTGTCCCCGAAGGCCAGCCTCTCCTCCAGACAAGTGCGTGCGTGTGCGTGCGTGTTGGGGGAGGGGTTCAGGGAGGTCTCCCAGATCATCGTCCAGCTGAAGTCTTGTTCGGCCTTGCGCCCCCCACCCCAGCCTCCTTTGCCCGTCCAGGCCCCCCCTCCCCGTCCACGGCCCTGCCGCCTGCCGCCAGTCGCCAGCCCGAGCTGTCTGTTGTGGCAGATGTTTGCCTGTGCCATGGCAACGCCAGAACAGGATGTACCTCCGGATTGCAGCAGGGACAAGCCCACGCTCACAGCCGCCCATGCCGTTCCCCACCCCAAAGGCTGGTTGCGAAGAACCGCTCAGGTCCAGGTTGGGGACAAATGGTGTTTGCAGCCGAGAGGCAGAGCCAGTGTCCTCTGCGGGGTCAGTGGCAGGGGAGGCAAAGGACGCGTGTGCACATCCCAGCTGAGTCCCTCCTCCTACAGCGAGCCTGTGTCTGCTTCCCTCGGCTCTGCCCTGCCCTGCAGGGCTAAGGAAGCTAAGGAAGCGGGTTGGGAAGAGGAGCTGCCAGTCAGCAGGGTCGGTCTGTGGGTGGCCAACCAATGCCCTCCCCACTGTTACAGCGACTACTCACCGAGGCTTCACTTTGTGCCAGGACCTGTGCTCAGTACTTTATATAGCAAATAATATCTAAATTCAAGGCTATTTACTCTGTGCTAATTACACAGTGCTAATCTTTATAACACCACTATGGGGTTATTCTTGTTTTTCAAATGAGCAAACGGAGGCACAGAGAGGTTAAGTCACTCACTCCAGGTCACAGGGTCGGTAAGTTAGGGAGCAAGACCCAGGGCTGTCTTGCTCCACAGCCTGATCAGAATGGTGAAACTGCCAGGACCAGCTATCAGTGCAAAATGGAAAGGACTGGCCCTTGTTAAAGAATTATTAGGAATTTCAAGATGGCAACAGCAGAGCATCAGACCAATTGCAGGGCGCTTGTAAAGGTGGAGCCCCGTGCAACTGCCCGAGAAGCCAGCCCTGGATGCTGCACTCCCATCATCATGCCACGCGGTTCCACTGCCACCTCCTAGATGCTCAGAGGGTGGGCACAAGCAGCCTGGAGAAGATTTCAGCCCAGAAGAGTGAGCCCCTGCCTGGTACCTGAGCCCCAGAGATATGAGAGCACCCTGTCTGCTGGAGGGAACCCATGCTACCCCAAGAGGGGGGAGAAAAGACCCCTCCCAAAATGCTGTGCTGAATTCCCTAGAACCCAAGAGCCTGGGAGCTTAGAGTGCAAATTTTAGCTAAATACAGAAGCATCCTTTTAGTAAATCTTTACATTTTTCTATTATAAAAGTAACAATCCTGTTGCAGAGATTTTGGAAAATAGATAAGAGGAGGAAAAAACATAAACCTTGAATCCCATCTGTCTAACCCCACTGCTGTTAGCAGGTGCTGTATTTTCTTCCTGTCTCTTACAGAAGGGCTTTCCATCAGGACTCCCAGGGACGACACAGACGCCCTCCTCTTTGTTCCCAGCTCCTGACACATGGCAGGGGCGCCATGAATGGGGAAGAAAGCCAGAATGGATGGATGTTATAAAGGGACTTGGCTTGGATGACCTTTCAAATTCCTCTGGACTCTGAAAAACTGAGAATTCTTTCATTCGTAGCAAATGCCTGGTGTTGACCTGGGGTTCTAGTCCAACATGCCAAGCCCTTGCTGGGGTTCCAGAGGTGACTGAGACATGGCCCCGCCCCAGAAGAACTTGGTTTAGGCAGTCACGGGTGTCCCCAAACTTCCCAAGCCTTGGTGAATGAAACTGGGACACATTTTCATGGCATATTTCATTCATTCACTCACTCATTCACTCTCATCAAATATTGGGCACCTACGATGAGCTAAACATTGCACTAAGTACATTAAGGGCTATTTTCTTTGGGGAGAAGATGGTAGGGAGGCAAGTGTATGAATTTGGAGTTAGGCACCCCTGGCCTCTGTCCCTTCCTGGCTCTGTGGCCCTGACTCACGTTACCTAACCTCTCTGAGCTTCCACCTCTTTGTAAAATGGGGTCATATCTGCTGTGAGGATCAACTTGGTAACATATGTGAAACACTTCCAAACTGGTAGATACTCAGTGTAGGTTGCTTCCTTCTCACCTCCCTCCCCTCCATCCCCTGCTGCCAGTACCAACAGTAACAGCCACCACTGACTCAGCAGGTACAGTGTGCCAGGCAGAAGGGGTTTTGCATACGTTACCAGCCAAATCTCAAATTATGGCCCCATGAGGTAGTAGCATTGTCCTTAACCCGCTTTAATATCCAATTTCAAAACCAGAGGGAGCTCGCCACCTCCAGCATACCGCTTCTGGGAGCATTTGTCTTTAAGTGTCAGATCCCTGTGCATCCTTTTCTGTGCCGAGAGGCTGCTCATGCAAACATCGACACTTTATCTGCTGAAACAGTTTACCAAAAAATTTCAGGCTGCAACGGAACCCTTTGCAGGTATAATTCTAGATGCACCAGCAGTTTCTCTTTAAAGGCAAAACATGGCGAATATGACTTGAGGGACAGAAACACACCTTGTGTCACCCAGATGGGCTTCGGAGCACAAAGGAGGTCCGATTTCCCAGGGACTGGAGGCTTCGTTTCTGACTCCCGTGTTTTCTTGATACCTAAAGGGAGATCAAGATGCAGCTTCAGCTTGCTTCTTTCTACTGCTGGGGTGGGGACGGCTCTGGGAAGGGCTTCAGGTGGGCAAGGAGCAGACCTATGTGGCTTCACCACTTTTTAGATGTAACTTTGGGCAAATGACTTACACTCTGCGGGCCTGATCCTTCATCTGCAAACTAAGGGTAACGTCAACAGAGCTGCTTGGAGGACTCAGCGGGATTCCTCATGTAAAGTGCTGGGTACACGGAAGGTGCAGAAGTGCAGTTCTGCTCCCCCGTGTTAGGTGCAGGGATGGGGGCGGTTCTGGGCGGGGCTCTCTGTGCACTGTTGGTGGACAGAGGCCCTTTTTTAGAAAGGGCTTCCCTACCAGTGAAATGACTCCTTCTGAAATGCTAAGTCATCCTCCAAGATCTGCCTTCTGGAGCCTCTTCCAAGCATCTTGCCAAGAGGGGCTTCCCCAGGCTTAAACACAAGCAAGCATGCGGGTCCTCCCCTGCAAAACCACCCCCGCGGGAGGTGTGACCTGGGATCACACTCAACCGCGGGAAGGCTACTCTGAGGACGAGATCAGGCTAAAAGCAGCCAGTTACAGGAACGTTCTCCTAGGGCCCTGGGTAATGAGCATCTGACCAGTTGGGAACACCCGTATTCTGTTAGGGTGATGTGGGTGTTGTCTCCGGAAAACATGTGTGGAATGTGATTATAACTAGCGAAGTGGAAGCCTGCTAGATTGCATCACATTCTTACTTCCCTGGTTTCCAAACTTGGCCATCAGAATTCCCAGGGAATCCATCAGGAACACTGAGAGTGCTGGGCCCCATCCCAGGCTCTGATCCACGTTTGGAGCCTGAAGAGAATCTGTAGGTGTCTCCGGCCCTGCCAGCTTAGACTGTCCTAAGCCACGACCCTCAGTGGCTCAGTTTCAAAACCATCTTACACCAAGGGCTGCGTTACAGCTTGACTGCACTAACCGTTAGAACCACCCCACTAACCTTCTGTTTTCATTTCACCCTCCATAAGCAATTCCTAGCAATGATTTGGCTTCAAATGTAGATTATCTAGGACTCATTGTGCTAATGGCAAGTGAGAGTAACCTGGCCTGTTGACAGCTATAATTCTTGTCGTAACGTAATAAACTTGCCTTCCGGTTTATCTATCAGTCTCCTGTGAGTCCAGGTGACAGAGCAAGCCTCGGTGAACTAAACAAAGTGTTTTTCTGGATCCGCAGGCACTGGAACTCAGTGGTCATGCCAAGGGACTTGCGGCACAGTCAGTGCCCCCTGGCAGCGGGCTGGGGTCACGAGACCAGGTCTCTCCCACTGGAATGGGAGGTGTGACGTATCACACCCTGACAAAGGCACTTAAGAGTGAGTGAGTCCTCATGTCCCTTCCTCTGACTGCAGCTACAAGCAAAGAACTCCAAGATGGCAGGGTTTTATGATGGAAGCAGCCAGCTTTGCGAGTCACCCAGGGAGGAGAGCCACCCTAGGCTCCCCACCTGCAGTGGATTGTGACCTGAGCCCGAGGTAAGCCTCCGCCACGTGCGGGGACTGAACTCCCTGGGACCCCTGCCCTGGCCACCAGCTGTGAGTAGCCTCCACGCTCCTCTCCCACGAGGTGCGCTGTGAGTGGCTTCGGGGTTCTCTTGCGCACACCTCTGGCTTTACGTTTTCTGCTTGGGTGGGAAGAGACACCACCCAAAGACCAAGTCCCACCCTGGTGGGGACAGTTTTTTTGGTATACCAGTGACCACCCGCTAGTGGGCCTGCTCTTCCTTACTGGCAAAATCAGGAGGGAAAGAGGTGATTCCTGGAGGAGCTAGCATTTCTTCCCTTGGTTCTTCCTTTGGTCTAACTTGTCCAGGTTGTCAGCATGGGGCCTAGTAGACAGCAGGTGCTCAGTAAAGCCTGGCCATCACAATGATGAAGATATGTCTGACTGTCTTGGCAATAGTTGAAGAGGCAGGTTCCTTTTGCACAAGTTCATAGGTCATCAGGCATTTATAAAGAAAAAGTTTATTTCCATCACAAGAAGCACACAGACTATACAGTACACACCAACAGAAGTAAAAAAAAAAAAGTGCATTATGCATCTTCTACTGCAAATTCACAGTACATAAGATACTGCCTTTTAAATATATAATATAAAAAAAACAAGAAGAAAAACAGTATAATAAAAAAAATCACTGATATAATGCAAAACACTGGAACCTACAGGCAGCTTCTAAAAACCAAACGGCAACCCATCTTGAGCTCCTGATTTTGGTGTAAGTGTAGGGGGAGCGGTCTGTACCTGCATTTTGTTGCAAAGAACTCAGCACACCAGCAGAGAGGAAAATAGGGTGGTCTAGGTGGTAATAAAATCTCTATTAAACAAGAGTACGATTGTGTGATGGGGGAACGGGCGAGGGGCTGGGCTGCGCCACCCCCAGCTGGCTAGCAAACCCAATTCCTTTCTTCCCTCGCTGCTCTGGGACGCAGCGGGAGTCAGTGCCTGCCTCGCGTGCAGGAACTCCCAGCGCTGTCGCGAGCGATGCTCCTTGGGCGGTTGTGGGCATGCGCATAAGACCGCACAGCAGATGAGCTCAAGTATGGGGCAGGGCAAGCGCCAGCCCTAACGCCAACCACCACTGACAAGGCAGAGTATCCAATCACAGAAGGTGAGAGCTTAACGGTTTCCCATAAATACACAGTATTTGTAAACTATTATTAAGGCACTCAATTGTAAAACAATAATTACAGTGTAGGAAAGAGGGAGGAAGCAGCCATCTTCTTGTGCAGCACGGCCGACAGCAAGGACAGCAGAGGACTGGAGGTCTGCTTATAAAGACTCCTGTTTAAGAGACTGACTGAAGCCAGGGCCGCAGCACCGACTGCAAGACAAAAACAAGGCGGTCACGGCCCCATCTCCATCTCCCGAGGGCAGTGCTGCGCAGCCTCACTCCAGATCGCTCAAGGGGATCCGCCTCACAGTGCAGGACAGCTTACGTGTGGATGAGAAGTGATGCCCAGGTCGCTGTGATTCAAGTTACATAAATATTCAAATATGTACGTGCAGGGGCAACTCACACACACGGGTACTCAACTGCAGAGCACACAACAAAGAACCCAAGTAGCTGAGCCCAGGGCTCAATCAACTACCTTCGTTGGGCATGCAGCATCAGTAAGAACCTGCAGGGCGGGTGGGGGGGGGGTGGACCACAGCAGGTAACCCTGAACCGTGCTGTCCAGATGTCACAAATTTCCCAGCCTGCCTAGCTCTCTTGCCAGAGGTGAAGTGGCTGCCCTCCCTGCGTGTGTGTCTCGGGGAAGCCCAGCTAGGTGGCAAGCCAGAGTAGGGTTGGGTGGAACGTATTCTGGCACCAAGCATTTCCGGCCAGCAGAGAGCAAGGCCCTCTGTGGACACCTCGGGTGAGGTTCCTTATATGATCCTGACTAAATGATGCAGCATTTGTTCTCACTAGGGAGAAATGGCCCCCAGGGAGCAGGGGGATTTATCAATCTTCCGGGATCAGGCCTGTGTGGAGAGAAAGAGAGCAGAAGTACAGGGCTGTCCTGAAGTGTTAATTCTATTGCAAATCTGGCTTCCTCCTGTGGCATCCTCTGGGCTTATCCATGAGGGAAAAGGCTTTAGAATGGACTGGAATGGTCTTTAGTTGGAGGGGGCAGGGTGGAGCAAAAAGGAATTGGCTAGAGCAGCCCCCTGTGAGCAGCTGGTGTGTCACCTGCATGCCTGATGGACAGGATGCCACTACCCCGCAGAGAGCTGTTTGGCAGCCCAGAGGCCAGCATGGGTCCCTGCACCAAGACCAAGGAGGCAGGGAACACCAAAACCAAGAACCTTGTTCTTAAGAAGTTCATGCACCGATGGACATTGCTCCAAGACCCTGAAGTAGCCAGAAGACAAATGGAACTTGGCATCGTCACAGCGTGATCAGAGGGCAGCACGGTGTCCTCTCTCTGTGACCAGTTTCCCCCTTAGACGTAACAAAACTTGACAAGAAGCCCCCTCTGTATCAATGCAAGATGAAGATCGAGTTCAGTCTAACTTTTGGCGTGCCACGTGAATTAAAGTGAGGGAAAGGTGGGGTGGAAGATGAAATGCAGCTGAATACACGGAGTATCAAGCTGATTGAAAATTTTTGCTCCCTCCTAATTCGACAAAGGCATTCTGTGAAAATGGCAGCCACCAAAATCAATGACTTCCACGGCACAAACCACTGCCTCTCACTTGTGCCACTCGTGTTAGGAATTTTCCCGATCCGCTAAGATTACAGACAAAGCATCAGTCAAGATATGTCATATCTTAGGGAGCAAACTTTCTTTTCAGAGACCAGAACGAATCTGTCTTTGCTAAGATGCCCCCAAGCCTGGCAGAATGCTCTCGTCTTGTTAGGATAATATTTCAAATAGCAATCTGCCGTATGTTTACATGCAACTTATCTGGGTCTTAGAGGAAAATCTCTATCCTTTTCTCCAGGCCAGAGTGTTATCCATCAAATCAAGAATGCTTCACTTTGCTCTGAAGTCGGGGCCCTGGGCCGTTTTGATGTCGGTATACTAACTGTGCTTCTGAAAATGAATGGGTTAAGTTTGCCAAAAGTCAAAGACCCACTCATATTTGTAATCTTCTTCCCACGCTTAAACTGGGTGAGAAAAATTATGGCTTTCAAAATTAAAGTTTTCAAAAATATATCTCTCTCATACACATAGTTAAAAAAACCAACATAAGCTTGTCATCACAAATCTAAGGGATTATTTTGACACAAAAATTGATCTACCACACAAAATTTAATTTGGCAAAACATATTGAACTTTTTTTTTTGAGAATATGCTTTTGTTGGCTGAGGGAGAGGGGGAAATTTCTGGAATAAGTGGATAATCACCTTTTAAGGTGATTTCAATTGACAGTAGTAGGAAAACAAATTCCTATAAAGTAAAATAACATATATTTAAAAGAATTAACATCAGGGAGAAACAATTCCTGGAGACTGGAGAGAGGGTTTTTGTAAAAACTCTACCCACTAGTTGAAACATGGCCTAGCTTTGTTCCTGAAGACCCTGCCTGGGGTGCTCTCTAGAATGGCTGCTCTTGGGGGGCCGGTTTGTAAGATGGTAACTCATTCACACTTCCAGAATTTGACCAGCCCTTGAAGGCGTTCTAGTTTCACTGAATTAATCTGGCTGACCCAGCTGAGGGCAAGCTGCACCTGTGGGAACGCTTCAGCCAGCTGCGCCCTCCACATACACAGCCACCCCACCCTGCAGGAGACACGCTGCGGGTGGGCTGGCAAGGTCAGGCTTGGGATGAGGGAAGGGTTTGGCCTGAGGCGTCCAAGAGGCAAGGGAGGGAGGCCTTCCATCTGCCCCAGTTTCTTCCTGGAGGGTGCTGGGCAGCCCTGGGTTGTCAAATAAAACCAGAGGTCAGCAAAGTTTTTCTATAAAGGGCCTGATAGGAAATATCTGAGGCTTTGCAGACCACATGGTCTTGTCGCAAATTAGTTTATTTTTTTTTAATAACCCCTTAAAAATGTAAAAACCATTTTTAGCTCATGGGGCCATGACCCGCAGTTTGCTGACCCCTGAATTAAACTTTTCTAACCAATCCTCTTCTCTCTCTTCAAAGTATTTTTAACATCCTGTCTTGCTGAGTGGCACCAGATGACTCCCTCTACTTAACCCAGGGCCACCTGATTCTTAAAAGGGCACCCAGAGAGCCCAGACCAGGATGACAGACCCCTCCTTTACTCTGTCCTCACCGCCAGGAAGAGCTGGAGAGAAACAGGAAGCAGTATTCTCAGTGTGGGAAGGGGCCACCGTCGACGTCTGGGAAGCTTCTCCCCAGTCCCGTTTCTCTCCGAGAAGCTGCTGCTGAGTTGCTCCTGGAGAGGGACTGAGAGAGTTTCTCTCCGCCAAAATCTCCTTTTCCTCCCCAAACATGAGTACCAATGAACCCGAGTGGTGATCCGCAGCTCAGAACCACCGTCCCTGCCAGAACTCAGGCACTTCCGACACCTCAACACAACCACACCGGATTCAGCAGGTGAGACTCCACAAGGCTTTGTGGGTCTTCTCGCCGGGTGGGGGGCAATTTCAACTTCACCATGAGCAATGACGGAGAACGTCACACACATGTCCCCCACTGGCCCCAGTGCAGGCCAGACACACACCGCTCAGCCATAACAGCACACCAGGACAGAGAATTCAATTGCACAGAAGATCTCCAAGCGCCACAAAGCTGGTTCAACAACAGCACCCAAGGCCTCCGTGGGACCTTACCTAGCAGTGCTTGGCACAGTCGAGTTAAAAACCTTAACACGTTTTGGGGTCCTAACCAAAAAAAAAAAAGAAACTTTTTTTGAAAACCTTTTTCTGACACAGCATTATTCCCTGCAACGAGCCTTGGTCATTATTGTATTTTAAAAATAAAAGCACAGCAAGAACAGAGGTAGGAACTTATATTGCCATCCAAGAGTTTTCCTGCGAGGGCCCATATGCTCAACTATTCTTTTGCATGCTGCAAATGGAATATTTTTGATGTGTGGGCCTATCTGTATATGCTCTCCTGAAAACATGATTCTTCTTGAAAACACAGGACTCGGGAGCGGAGTCTACTGGCCGACAGGTTCTCCCAGGCCACACGACTGATAACCCCCTTTCTTCTTGTGCTGCATGTCAGTTACTTTTGTTTCTTCTCCTCCTCTCGACAAGAAGCGGAAAAGTTAGGTTAACGCCAATTAAGAGAAATCAAGATGTAAGGGGCTGACCAAAGTCCACAGTGAAACTGAAGGAGGGATCGTGTGAAAACCTAAGTCCAAATGCAGCAAAAGGCGGGTCAGCTTTTGCTCACCCTCGAGGGGCTTTTCAAGTTTTCGGGGGCAGATTTCCCTGACGGTTTGGAGGTTGCAGCTGGGTTCCTTGGGGTTGCCTGGGGCTCATGCAAGAAGGAAGACTCGCTCAACTTGGCGTCCTGGGAGTCAGTGATGGTGGACACGTCGGCCTCACTGGACAAGTCTTCCGTGGAGAAGTTGAGACTTCCGAGCTTGGCGAGAGAGTGCGAGCGCTTCAGTGGGGACGAAAGGGTGAGGCCCGCCAGCCGGAGCCGCGTCTCGATCTCCTGCGTGCGCTGCTTCACCAGCCCTGGCTTCCCGCGGACGCTGTGGATGCTGTCACTGCTAGAACTCCGGGTCAGGTTGGAGCTCAGGGAAGATGAGGTGGGGGTGTAGCAGATGGTCTTCAGGAAGTCTTTTGAGAAATGACTGGTGTGATCCAGGCGGCAGAGGAAGGGAGTGGGGCTTTTCAGCAAGGCCCCCTCTAACGGCGGGGGCGCGGCCTCTGACTTCTCCTCACTCCCGGCTTGGCTGGGCAAAGCCAGGGGCCCCGGCTGAGGGACAGGAGCCAGGTCCTGGCTCTCCTCGGGTATGCTGGCCTCCAGCCTGCTGGTGGTGCCGTCCCTGAGGGGAGATGCCGGGTCTGCAGGCATGACCTTTAACCTCTCCAGTTCTTTGGTGTGCTTGCGGACCAGGCCTGCCTTCTGCAGCTGAATGATGGACTCCTGGTGCTGCATCAAGTAGCTGTTGGCGGTCGGCTTCTCAGATTCTTTACTGAACAGAAGCCGCAGGTCCTTGGCCAGCTTTAGATCTTTCTTGGGTGGCGATTCTTCCTTCACTACTTCCATGTTGGGAGGGTTCCTATCACAGTAAGAATTCTTCAAAAGGAGGGACTTTGGCAGGACTTTTGGGGTCTCTCTGGAAGGTTCCAAAAGGCTAGCTGGTGGCTCTGGGGCAGCACCAGCCCCAGAGCCACCAGCGTCTGGCCTCCTTGAGCCTGCTGGTGGTAGGAATGGGGGAGTTTCCGCTGGGCCAGAGGTCAGCTTCTCTGAAGCTCGGGACCGGCTGGATGTGTGGGCCATGGGGGAAGATGTGAGGTGGGGCAGGAAGGTCGGCTGGGTGCAGATGGCGGGAGCACCAGCGTTCTCGCACCGCTCCCCGAAGGCCTCAGGAGCCCCGCTGGCTGTGGGGTACATGCAGTCAGCGCAGGATTTGTAGGAAGGCTTCACTTTGTTAAGGATCCCGAACACAGCGTCGTGCTGGAAGGAGACAAGAGCATTGTGAACGCGCAGCGAGGAGCCCGGGACCACAGAACACAGGAGGGCGCGGGCCGGCCCCGGAGGGCGCGCAGCCACTTCTGCTAGCGCGGGGAGAGACCGCTCAGAACCCACTCGATGGACTAACACAGGTTAGAGAGGAGTCCGAGAGGCCGAACCAAAGTGCCCAGGAGCCCCGTGCCAATGGTCCCGGGCAAGCCTTTGGCCGCCGGCCGGCACGGTCAGGAGCAGGGCCTCCCTTCTCAAGCCACCTCCGCCACCTGCACCACACAGTCCTTTCCTGAGCATTGGCCTCAGCCGGAAGCAGGGTAACTCAGACCTCACGGCACCCTAAGAATTCAACGAAAGAGCATTTCTGGCACAGTAGCTGCCCCGCCCTTTCTTTCTCCCTCAGAAATAGTCTGCATGTGGAGTCTGTAGCCTGAAAACACGTCCAGCACGAACACAGCGTGGCTCCAAAGAACCATCATCTAGCTCCTCACAGAGAGGAGGCAAAGGACGAAAATGGTTTTGGAAAGACTCCAGTACAGGCCCCAATGCGGGTGCCCACAGCCCAGATGAGGGAGCCAGGCTGGTTGGGGGGGGCAGGTGGTTATATGCCCGTGGGAAACACATCTGCATTGTTTCCCAAGGAACATCACCTGCCCCCGTCATTAGGGGGTCTAAGTGAACACGACACGTGCCTCCACATCCACACCCTCCAGACAGGCAGGGCATTTCTGCCTCTCCTAAGCCCACCAACAGGCACTAGGGCTGCACTTCCAGGCTGAGAGCGGAGGCGGGGGAGCCCACCCTCTCCCCCCGAGGGTTGTTTAGCTGTGAGATTCCTAAGCTGGTCTAAAGGGAAGCCTTCCTGCCCAGTGAAGCCTGGGGGTTCGCCCTGGCCCTGACCATCAGGGATTAATGCTATCCTGTATGGCAGACTGAGGTCCCCCAAGGTGAGGAGTCAAAAGGAAACTCAGCTGTGATTCTTGGAGGCCGCAGGGGAGCGTGTGGAGAGTGTGGGGGAGGCGGGGGGCTGGGACTCCACCAGAATCCTATCCTAGTCAGGACTCTTGGGGCTGGCTTCCAGGCCGACCAGTAAGACCTGCTCACCCTCGTGGTAAGGCCTGAACCCTTGACCCAGAAATTTTTCTGAAACTCTAAGCAACGAACGTGTCCACGTGTTCATTTCTTCTCAATCTTTAAAACCTAATTTCTAAAATGGGGTGAAATCTACCACGGTGGGAGATTTGAGAGCCCCTTTCAGAGCCCACGGGCACTAGGGTCGGGGAGAATCATTCCGCCAACTCTGATTTAGGGAGCGCCTGTCCTTGCCAGGACTTGCACCAGGTGCAGGGGCTGCGAACAGGACACAGTCCCCGCCCTCAAGAAGCTCAGTGTCCACCGGTGGGAAGGGACCAGAAAACCGTGTGCAAAGTACTCGGACAGAGAGGGGTGGGCACCGGGTCTCCACAGAGGGAAGGCTGGCCAGAGGAATTGACACCTCAGCTGAGACTTGTGGGACAAGCAGGTGTTGACGGGGCAAAGGGGAGGAGAGATGTACCATGGGCAGAGGGAGAGCAGCGTAAAGGCCCTGAAGTCGGGGAGAAGGGCCCACGCACAGGAGTGCACGCTGGAGAGAGAACGAGGCAGGAGGGGCGGCAGGGCTCTGCCTCCAGACGCCTCCCATGCTGTGCATTTCTGCCCTCGCCCCGTCCTCTCAGGTTCCTGCTTCCACTCTCAGCCCACCAGTCTCCCTGCAGACCACAGCCAGTGGGCCTTGTTGTCCCCTGCTTAAAGCCCTCCCATGGCTTCCCAGTGCCCCCGGAACAATGCACAGAGCCGTGCCATCATGCCCAGAGGCCCCGCGTGCCCCGGCCACCTGTCCAACCGCACCTGAGACCACTGCCCTTCAACCACTGCATCCAGCTCCCGCCCCTCTCTCACGCCAGGCTCTCCGCCCTCAGGGGCTTTACCGCAAGCCCCTCTTCCCGGCTCTCTGTGTGGCCAGCTCTGTCTCTTCCCTTTGCAAGTGATTCTCCACCGTGCCACGGTCTCTCTCTGCCATCACACCAAGCACCACCTGTTTTGCCTTCATTACATCCTCCCACGTTAACCCTCCGTCCCCCCGCCACCCCTGGGGGCTACGTGTGCTATCTTACAGCTGTGCCCCCTCACCAACCTGCACCGCAGTTAATAACCACGAGTTGAACAAATGAACAAATGCTTGTCTCTGGGTCCTATTCCCTAGATAACATCACCCACCCAAAGTCTGGCCAGGAGAGGAAGGCTGTGTCCTGCATTTACTCTTTTCCAAGCTTCCCCTGTGTTCATCATCCTACGACTCACGGCTACGTCATCCCAGACTAACTGAGGCACCACCATCCCGGACCAAGAGGTTTTATGTCACCATCCTTATGAGTATTTGCTCTTCGAGGGAAGGGTAGTGGTGGGGAAACTCGTGAGTAATTAGTACCTGGTTTGGAATACATTTCATGATTTGGAGGTCAGCTGATCTAACTTCCCAGTTTTGTCTGTGTTATAACACAATAATGACAAACCCTCCATATATCGGAATGCACCTGCCAGCTTTCCGAGGGCTCTCACTTGAGAATCACAGCTGTCCCGGGAGATGGGTGGCGAGGCCAGGGGAAATGAAGCTCCTCCCCCCAGCCGTGAGGAGCCAGTGCAGAGCGAGGGCAGAGCCTGGGACCAGGTGGCACAGCACAACCCTCCACAAAAACCACCCTCCACTCCTGCGCCCCTGGAGGGGGAAAGGCTGGTGGAAGTAATGATTTTCTGAGCCAGTGGCAGCTTGCTAAAACCTTGTTGCAGAAATCCACCCAAGAGGACAGCTACAAGGGACTAATGGGGTTAAGCATTAGAAGCTGAGTTCTAAGAGTTAAGCATTAGATCTGAATCGGAAAACTAAATAAATGTGCAGGATGTTGGGGAATTACTGTCAATTTTTTAAAGGTGGCAATGGTACTGTGGTTGTTATATTCTGAAGCATTTGTGAATGAAAGATATATCTGGGATTTGTTTCAAGATAATCCAGGGTGTGGGAGAGCAGGTGGGGTGAGATGAAATAAGAACGGCCATATATTGATAAATGTTGAAGCTGGGTGATAAGTTCTATGATTTACATTTTACATCAGAAAAACGAAACAGAGCTGGCAGCCCTACCCAAGACGTGAATGAGGTGATGGGGTGAAGAGGACACGCGGGGATTATAGTGTTATCCCTGCAGATCCCTGATCCACTACGTGTCCAGGCCCAGTCTGCCTGTGGTCACTCTGAAATAAACCCACTGGTCGTTGGGGGTGAGAACCACTGAGCTGGCAGAGCCGAGCAGCAGCGGTGGCTGTGAGGGGGCCGCTCTGGGGGCCAGACTGCAGCCCAGCACGCTGGTCCCACACCTACCTCAAAGTCATCCGGGCAGCTCCTCTTGCTGTTGTTGTTATTCAGGTTTTCCCGGTTGAGCAGGTTTTTATCGAGCTGGGTTGGGGGCCACCCCCACCTCCCTGCTCCCAAGGCCTCCTCCCTTTCCATCTCCTCTACTTGTGGCAAGGAGCCACCCCGGGCTTTGGGGCTCCCAAACTCGAGTTTCTTCTTCACTTCCTTCTCACAGGGTCCAGAACCTTCCTGGGGATGTCTGGCTGGCTTGTGCGCCTCTGCTGGCTGAGCTGCTTCCTCCAAGAGAGCATCCCTCTCCAGATCCTCCAGGTGGACCAACCTGCCAGTCTCGTCATCGGGGGAATGCAGGAGGGGGTCTGAGAGTCGCCGGAAACAGCATGGGAGAGGGGGTCCTCCCAGGGCCCTGCTGCCTGGGAACCCGGGCTGGGCGGCATCGTCCAAGCAGGGCAACTGGGCTTCTGGGGTGCCATCCAGGGTCTCTGGCAAGAAGTCCCCAGGCTCCACAGGGTCATCCACAGGCTGCTGCAGGCAGCTCTCTGTCTGCTGGCGCCACAGCTTGTTGTGCCGCTGTTTGCTGTGGGGAGGAAGGGCAGAGGAAGGTCAGCAGAGACCCGTGCCCAGAAGGTCTTGGTAAAAGGAGTGGGGGTGAGCCAGCAAGGGACAGCCCAAGGCTCGGGTGGATGCCAGGGGTTCACCCAGGTAAAGCCTCTCTTTTTCATTTGTCCCCAAGAAACACAAGGATGAGAGAAACAGCACTAAGACCCTAAATCCTAGATCATCATGGCTCACACGAGAAGTCTTAAGTGACTTTCTGTCCTGTGATGGTGATGTGGCGAACATGCAAAGGAGTCTAGATCTGAAATCCTACCACAAGCCCAGTGTCCCATCCCATCTGGTGGACTGAGTCACATCACTTACATTCCATCTCTCAGTTTCTCCATCTGTCAAATAAGACTAATAATCTCCTCCTGCCCATATTGTAGGGAAATACTGGAGGTCAAAGCAGAGAGTAAGTAAAGATTTACACACACTGACACAATGACCTAAACAGGTAATATACACGAATAAAGTAGGGAAGATCCCAGGAAATTGGAAGTATTTGTTAAGAGAGATTACAGGTCAGTTTCTAAAATGTCTTCTAATACTGTGGTATTATCTTTACAATACATTTTTAAAATGTAAGGGTTAAAAAAGAAAAAGGAGAAAGGCTTATAGTGAAATAAGGTCAGTCAGTCACCTCCATGAACCTCAGACAGAGCAACACAAACAACCCGGGGCCACGAGGGTTAAGACGAGAAGTCACTGTCAGAGGATGGTGTGAACGAAGGGTCTGTCCAGCGCTCTCTGGTTGATAGTGAAGGAGTCCAGAGATGTCCGGAGCTGGGCTCGGGACCCTGATCAGCCCTGCCAGGGCACTCCTGCTTTCCCAAATGTGGCCAAGAAGCCAGTGGACTTAGCCTGTGGCTTCCTCACAACGCCAGTCAGAATAATCCAGGGAGGCCTCAGACAGACTGAACAGAAAGGGAATAGGGAGAAAGTGAGTCCCAGAGCCCAGCTGGGATCCGCCTGGGGTCACTGGGCCCTTGCGGGGGGCGGCGGGGGGCAGGGTAACCTCGGGGCCTCCCTGCACCGGAGTCTTGGGTGCCAACAGACCCGGGCATGCGCTCCCTTCTGCCGTCCACTGGCTGTGTGACGTGGGACAAGTTAACCTCCATGTCAGTTCCTTATTCCCCTGTAAATGGGGGATAACCTGTACTTTGCAGACCTTTCTCAGGTGGAGGTTAGAGACTTAAAAGGAAGCTACATTATGATTTACCATGAGCCAGGTCTAGCAACACCTCTACAAAGGTAAACTTGTACGGTGCTCATGTAAACACACAACAACCCTAACAGGTGGTATTAATTCTTAACTCAGAAGAGGCAACTGAGGCCGCAGGACACTGATGAGCTTGCCCTAAGCGGCCAGTTCGTCGGTGGCGGGACCCGATCTGCCTCTGCAGCCCTGGGACCTGCCCTGCAGCGAAGCCTGGCGCCGGGTTCGGCACAGAGCAGACGCTCAGGAAGCGGACTCCACGTGCCCGTGCTGCACAGAAGTCGTGCCTTGGATTAGAAGTCGTGCACGGTTCTCTCCGACAGCAAAACAGCTCTCTGTGCGTGCCAACAAAATCAAAACAGATCCCTCCTGGAAACCACTAATCAAACCTCAAACAATAGTTGTTTTTCTCAGACCGGCTCCCCCCGAGAAGCAGGGTTTTGGCTGTGGAAGCCACCGCAGGCCGAACGGGAGCGCGCCCGGCTGTGCACGGCGGGCTTGGCAGCAGGGCTCCTTGAGCCCGGTTCTGCCTCCTTCCCTGTAATGGTCACTCACCTCGCGTCCAAGATGCCTTCATACTCAGACAGCTGCCTCATAAAGCCTGCGTTGGGGCGCGTGATGCTGCGCTTCTGCTTCACGTAGTTGTACGCCTTTTCCAGAGGCCAGCCAAATTCCTTCATTGCGTAGGCGATGACCGTGGAAGCGGACCGGCTGACACCCATTTTGCAATGTACCAGGCACTTGGAATGGTTCCTCCTGCAGGGGCCGGGGCGGGGGTGGTGGTGGTGGAGGATTTAAAAAGCTTAAACAACTTCATTCTCTCAGGTTTTACCCCACAGGTTGTTTTAAACCCCGCAGTGATTTCATTGCCCAAATCCTCCTATGTCCTGATGTTTACACCACAGACGTCCACACGCCCTCTAAAGGAAATCACTTCACTGCAAAATCAATTAGTGCACAACGGGAAGTCGAGATAAACCTATTCTTGCCTTGCCAAGTTTTACAGGGAGGGCTCCCAAATCGGGTGCCTTTAGGAACCAAGTGGGAGTCTTCCCACATCGCTGGGATTGGCCAGGAGACCAAAAACCCTTTAGTGGGAAGCAAGTGGGCAGCTAAAGGGTTACCTGAAAAGCTGCTCAGCTGCTACAGCAGATGGAGACAGGGAATGGGTTACAGTGGAAAAACGGGGTCAGCGAATCGAAAGCAGCAGGGCCCTTGGAGAGCGAGATACTTGGCAGACGGGAGGGGTCAAGGAGCCAGAGCGAGGACGGCAGCACCCGACTCAGCCAAGACGGAAAGAAGCCAGAGGAAGAAGACGGGCTGATAGGTCATGTGTAAGGAGGCAGTGCTGGCCCGGGCGTGGTTGATGTAACAGATACAGCAAGGCTGGGAACAGCATTTCTCCGGGTATCGCCTGCTCAAGAATGGGAGGGAACACCAGGTTGGAAAGGGCTGCACCTGTGCAACTCGGTTTAGACAGGAGGTAGGCCCACCAGCCTGCCTGTCAGGTGGGAGCCAGCTGGGTTCCTATAACCCAGGCCTAAAATGCACCCCCAAGTCTCAGTGCTGCTTTTTTTTGGACTGCTGGTCTGAAGTCTACCCCTGGGAGTGCAAGAGAACTAAGATTTGGTCAGGACACCTTAGGTAGCTTTGACCCGGAGGGATGCAAAGCAGAAGACGGGGTTTCTCTTGACAGCATTTCAAAAGGTTATCTCTTTCTGTTCTTGACTTCAGTAAGACAGAGTTGTTCTATAGAATAAGGTGAGGACAAAAGATGTGTGCCACCAGTGACAGGCTTGGGGCAGAGGGGACCTCTGATGGTCTGTCCCATTCTGCTTGAAAGCCACACTGGCTCAGGTGGAGAAGGCGGCCACAGTTCAGGGCATCTGCAGGAGCAGTTTTCTCTGGGCAAGCAGCCAAAGTGCTCTAAGCCCACGAACGTCCCACCCGCCCCCCTCCTTTGGCTCATAGACTCCCCATAGGGACGGCTCCCAAGACTGTCCACTTGGAATCATAGCCTTGTCTGGAGCCAGTGTTGACCACGAAACTGGGGTCAGATGTCACAATCAACGACAAGAGGGAGAGAACAAGCTCATTCAGGCCCCACCTGGAGAAGATCGACAACTTGGCCCCACGCGTGGGGTCCCATGGTCTAAAATCAGAGGTCCATCAGACATCACAGGCTCCTCAAACCAGGAGACATCTGGGTCTGGGACTGCCATTAATGTCTGCCCAGCCAGCACCGGCCAGGCAGTTTCCTTCTCAGACTGGTCTCTGGCTTCTCCACCCACTTACTTGGCTTTGTTTATAAAATGGTACGCTTCATTCCAGTGGGCAAGAAGGTCTGTTGTCTCCTCATCGTAGACTCGGATGTTATGATACGCAAACAAGCCAGGAAAAAAATTATCTATTTCTCTAGTGACATTTAAAATGTAGTCAACACTGCAATGAGAAAAAATAAAGAACAAATTTGGAGAATCAGAATGAGCAACTATAAAAAACAAAGTAACAAAAAACTGGGCAGAGAAAAAATTAAATGCACATTAAAGATAACTGTTTTTGTGGTGGGACTTTTGTTTTTCCTTAATAGTAATTTTTTTTTGGTATTTTCTAAATGCCCTCTATACAATGAGAATATATTATATTTATAATAAAAAACAAATTTCTTCATAAAAAACATAAAAAGAAAAGTCAGTTCAAAGCACTGCTAAGCAATATTAATTCTGGAAGGTAAACATGTATTCTTGGATACATTTTTAAACTCTCAAAGTTTCAAAATTCATAACTATTATGAGCATATAGAGGCTTTAGAAAAAACAAAGTCTCCATTTTTAAATAGTTAAAAAGCAGAATATATATGTCCATTATTTATGTCCTTGGAAACTGTCTTAAATCCTTCGGGAAACAAGGCAGGCTGTAAATAAATAAATAGTTGAGAGGGTCTGCTAACATAGGTTATATAGTTTTCTAAACTCAACAGTGATATTCTTGGAAGACCAAAATAATTTCAGAAGTTTGGAAACACCTCAAATAGATTTCATAAGAGAATACTTATAAATCCTTTAAAAAATACCTTTAAAATCATTTATTTACTCCCAGCAAGGTAGAAAGCATAGTCAGTATTACCCTGTATTTTAAGAATACTTTCTTAAATAAAAGAATACTTTCTGTTGAAAAGAACACATCTTTAACCAGTAGTTCTAAAGATATGTTTTAAGATTTGTTTAGTCTTGATTTTTAAATGCAGCAATTCAAGAATGCCATCATGTCAGACCCACAGAATGGTGATTTTGTGGCTGTGTTGTTTAAAAAAAAATGTCCAGACATCTGTTCTCGAAGGTCTAGATTTAAACATTTTTATGCCTGCTGCTGAGGATTTCTCAGACTACGACAGGCATATTTTGGGGCCAACACTGAGTATTTAGCTGCAAGATTCCCACCAGGCCCCAAAATATAACCTCAGATAGAACCAGGAGTGGCCTGGGACCAGAGCTGCTGACTGGCCCAACAATACGTGTCCACACTGGGACTCGCAGCGTCTCTGTTGGGCAGTGGGGCGGCGGGAGGGGCTCGTGGCCCTGTCAGCATCCAGGCTTTCCTATACCATTTGAGTGCGATTTAGAACCATTCTCCCTGACACACACAATCACACAAACCCCAGTAAAATCTAAAACCCATGAATTATTCAGGATGTGGCATTTTGAAGCATGCCTGTTTAGCTTTGCACATCAGCCCAGCAGCCGCTCTGGAGACAGGGTGCAGGCAGCGACAGGCGCGCAGCACAGGGCTCGCCCTCGAGGGCGGTGGTGAGGGTCTCTAAGCTGCCTGGAAGGACAGGAGAAGAGAAGGGGAGCAGACTCACCCTGAGCCCTGCAGTTCCTCCAGATTGGATGCATTCCATTCAGAGCCCTGGGGGACAGATCACACAAACTCCCGTGAGTGTCACATGTCAGCCTCAGAGCTGCTTACGGGGTGTGGTGTGTGGTAGCCCCGAGGGTGATGGCCATTTCACCGGCCCCTGGCCTCAGAGAACAGAGGGAACTGAAAGAGGCTGACATCAAAGCAGGTTCCCCAGGCATCACAGCATCATCAGCAGAACAGGGAAAAAGCACGTTCAGGAAAACCTGCTCCCCTCTCCCAGCTTCCTCTCCTCAACCCCAGCAGGGTCCTGTCACCAGAGGCAGTGACCTCCGCCCTCCCACTCAGGAAGAGCACTTTCACATACTACTAGGTAAAGCAGGAATCGGTCTACCTTTTCTGGGAAATATTTTGGCACTATTTAACAAGTTCACACCCTCTGACCCAGAAATTCCACCGACAAAAAGCCACACTGAGGAAATACCCGGAATTCACACAGAGATTTATGTACAAAGATATTTACGGTTATTTCTAATAACAAAACAGTGGAAACAACCCAAAGGCCCAACAAGAAGAAATCAGTAAAATAAACGATGATGGATCCATACGATGGAGCCACTAAAATAAATCACACTTTTGGAGGATATTTAATGACACAGGGAAATACCACATAATGAAAACAATTTTAAAAAGATACAAAAATACATAAACAGTATGTTTCTTTCCTTTTCTTTTTTAAGAAGCTATATATGCATTAAAAAAACCAGGAGATAGAAAAATAAATAAACCAACATGTTAATGGTGACTACCTCTAGATTTGTGAAACTGGGAATGCTTTTAATTTTCTTCTTTAGACTTACTTATATTTCCTAACTTCCTATAACATGTTTTAACTTAATCCTTTTTAAATGCTATTAAAAAAACAAACCCTCCATATCTGAGCACGCAAAGGACATGGAAGGGAAAAAACAAAGAAAAACCTATTACTTCACTCGTAGGAAATGCAAACAACAGAGTCACAAAGAGCAAAAGGACCGTCCCAGTCTCCCTGTACACTTCCTTTCCCAGGAGGGCAGACCCCTCAGGACATAGGGCTGCAGGGGCCCCGATGGAGCTGGCAACGTGGATGCCGGCTGTATTTTCATACTGGAGGGAGAGGCTCAAACATTAACATTCCTTTAGTATCTCTCATGGAAAAAGTGACATAAAGCCCCAACCACACTGAAAAAATAAGAAAGCTCCACTAAGTGTGAGTGTCCTCTGGCCGTGATCACCACCTAGTGGAGAGACGGGCTGGACGTGCCTGCCGTTGGCTTCCACCAGCGAAAACGTCACCTTCCAGGGAGATTAGAGCCCAGTACTGCCCGACAGCTTCAAATCCACACATTTATACATTGTAATACAGACATTAAATAGAGAGAGAGATTGATACATATAAATACATTAAATCTATGTATTTAATATATTAAGCATATATCACGACATTTGGAGAACTATTAATTACTTCCTACAGGCAGAAAACAAAATTGTTCACGCCTTCAGCAGCAGACACACCTCCTCACCTTTCCCAGGAACTGATTTCTGCTCTAATGATGGTTACCACTGATTACTGCCTACAGAAGCTGCACTCAGTGCTTTAAATATGCATTTTATTTAATCCTTTCAATCATTCCAGGAGGTACAGGAAAAAGGCAAAAAGAGGCAGAGACTTGCTCCCAGTCACACAGCTGCTCAGGCTGGGGAGTGAGTCTGAGTTTCCTTACACCACGCTGCCTCTCTAACTTTAGTAACGTGCCTTCCTCTATAGTCTCTGACTCTGACAACTCGCCAGTTGCCTTCTATGGAGGTTTACAGCTTTAAGAAAATCTGAGCAAGAGATGGAGGCGAAGAGAATGGGTACAACCAGCCACAGCTGTATTGCCAGGGCCTGCTCCTTCAATGGGCTCCGGGAGCAGTGCGCAAGCAGCTGTCCTCACAAGCAGAGGGGAAGCTGCCAGGCAGCTGTCTGGTCCGTCTTCCCTACCGTTTCTCACATCTCGGGATGCCTAGGAATAATTCTGGGGCTTGGCGTGCATGGGGTAACTGGAGTTAGTAACTGGGGCTTTGAGCCCAGAAACCATCTGGAGGTAAGTGGATGGGGCCCCTGTGCTGGTGACTGAGGAAGACAAAAGGTGATGAGTCTGAAAACGGCTGCCAGTTGACTATGTCAAACACCTTTCAAACAACTCCCTGCAGCTCAGCTGGGAGCCACGTCTCAAACTTCTGGCTTGAGAGCAAACCATAGGCTGCAGGCCAGAAGAGGTCAAAGGGGGAGTTCCCATAATAGTCAGGAGGGAGGCGCCAGTGGTAGCTCAGATTCCTTCCCCTCTCTGACTTGCTGCAAGCTCCAGACTATCAAGGTCTGATTTATGTTCCCTAAACCAGGCGCGGCCATGCGCTGTGCCTCTTACGAGATAAAGATGATCGAAGATAAGGGAGGGCTTGTCCATCTGTCCCAGGATAAGGAGCATCTCGTTGTCTATGAACTCCTTGAATTCTTTCAAGTTACAGTTCATCTGTTTCTCTAACTCATTACGGATCTGTGGAGTGGAAAATATTAGGAAAAGTGATTTGTTACAGAAAACAGTTCCTCCAAAGAAGTAAAGTCACAACATGAACTGTGGCTGTTTTCAAAAAAGGTGTTTTTTTTCCCCCCCAGAGTAAGCACATATGCATTTAGATGCATGTAGCACACGTGCGTGGGTGGCGGGAATGCAGGCTACTCAGCCTCCAAGGAAATCTGACTTGGGGAAATTTATCATTTCAAATAAGGAATGTGATTCCCTTGGGATCTTTTCTATTGACTTTAAGGCACTTATACTTTTATAATTAAATATCAAACACAACACACTGAAAATGTAGAATCAGTTTTATCTTGCTTTGGAATATGATTTTTTAAGTGTATTAATTAATAAAAATTAAATGGGCATTTCAACTTCTTAGATCTGCCTAGTTTAAGCTATTATAATTTACTATACTTCTTCAACAAAAAGCAACTGAAAAAAGAAAAAAAGTGAACCGGGAAAATATTAAAAGGCAGATGGAAGGCGGTCCAGGGTGAGTAACTTGCTGGCAAGTTGTGAGCCTGTGAAGAAATAAGAGCCTGCTACATCTCAGGTAGAACACGAGGAGAGGGGGCAGAGGAGAGGGCTCTAACTGTAAACGCTTCTCGGTGCATCTACGGGTCTCATGGAATTCTCACCAAAGGTCTAAAGGTTCAGAGAGGTCAGGAAGTTTGCTCAAGGCCTCATAGCTGGTACGTAGCAGGGCTGGATCCAACCTAGAGTCTGACTCTAAGGCCTGTGTTAAGCCCTCTGCTGCTCTTTGGGCAACAGGACCAAAGACTGACGCGTGACCTATGGCCTGCTGAGAAGGGAAGAGTTCCTTACTTCTTTGGAGGTCACATTCTCCAAGTCCTGGCTCATCATGATGCTCCGGAGTCTGGCCTTGATGAGGCGCTCGGTCCTTTCCCTTTCGGTTGGCCTGGAAAGAAATGGCATTCAGGAAACGCAGAACGACAGGAAGCCTGAGGTCAGCGCTCACAGAAACACCAGATGCTCCTGGGCTAAAAAAAACGTGGCTTGGACTCACAGAGCTGACTTGTTGGTGTGCATGTTCCTGGGGGTAGGGCAGGGGGACACGGACAGAGAAGTCCCCTCTGTATCCAGAACTCCCACAGGAGTCATCGAGTGGAGAGCAGGTCAAGAGGACAAACAGTGGTTGGGAAGTGCACTCCTCCTTCAGGTCCTGCAGGAATCAGACTCTCGGGCAGGATCCTGGGACCACCAGTGTAACACTCCCCCGCCACCGGACCCTCTGTCTCGGCGTGAACACGTCTGGGTGTGAGGACATCACTGTGCCCCAAGGTAGCCCATAGTCCCAAATGTATCCAGCTCCCATTATCTCCTTCTTACATGGAAAATCTATGTATGTCCCTGAAACTTCTACCCATCAGCCCTGGTTTGAACTCTAGGGGCCACAAGGACCCGGGCAATCCTTCTTCCACATGATGCCCCTTCATACATTCAAAGGCAACTATGGTTCCTCCCCAACCTTCTCCTAATTTCTTTGAGGCATCCAGTCCTCTCCTCATTCAGGTTGCTCCCCTCTGTCCACAGCCCTCTTAAGTGCAGTGTCCCAGAGGAACAAACACTCTGGGGCAGGAGGGGAGGGTCTCTCTGGGTGACCCTATGACGCAGGCCACTTGATTCACCGTCACTGCCTCTAAGGCTGCAACTCCCCTCCCTCGGCCTGTGTGGGTGCAGTTGTGTTCTGGGATCCAAGGACCCAGACGTCATGTTCCACACACTCCTGAGAGCAGAGGAAGAGGCTTTGCAAATTATGTCTTTGCAACCCGAAGAGGAAAGGCCAGACCACAGAGCACTGCCCAAGCGCCGGTGAAGTAGGTGTCCACACGTTCCTTTCAGAATGTGATGGAAGGTATGGAGCTGTTCCCCAGGAAAGCTTTCACACCCAAATTTGTCTATGATTTTTTAAAGGGGGTAGTGGTCACAGACTCTTCCCCTGCTAAAGACTACCCATGGGCTGCAGGTGAGGAACCCCTGCTTGAAAGGCTGGCCCTCAAAGAACCACAGGGGAGGTGCGGTGCTGTGCAGACGCAGGGTCGGGGCACGGGCTGCGTGTGGGTGTGGGCGAGGAGACGCCGCACTCACTTGTCGACAAACAGGGCCGGGGAGTCGGGCCGCGTGGACTCCAAGTCCTGCATGGCGTTCCACTCGTTGATGCAGCTCTGCTCGGAGCTGATGCAGCTCTCGTAGTAGGTGGCCCAGATGAGAGCCACACCCCCGGGGAAGTAGTTGTGCCTTCGTGCCACTTCGCAGGCCTTGTGAAGGACCTGCAGGGCAGACCTGGGGTGAGGAGGGGGAGAGGGTCAGGAGGCTGGGGAGGCACAGGAGAGCTGGGCTTTCCCCTCAACAAAGGGTGTAAAATGGGGCAGGGAAGGGCAGTTCATAAAGCACTCGCTACCGGAGTTGCTTTTACATAAAAGGTTATGTGGGGGACACAAGGCAGCCTGAAACTCAGCCTGCCAGGTAACACAGCTGGTCTCCAGGACATAGGCATTGAACCCAAGAGCAGACGGAACATCCCTCACCACTCCCAACAAGGAAACAAAAAACTTCCTAACTCTCCCAATCAGGCTGGTTCACATGTCATTGTACATTCCATCGAGTCACTCCCAAGAATTAAGATTTATTTCTGACATCGTGGTTACCTTGAACATAGGAACCATGATTAAGCCTAGCAGTTGGAAGGAAAGAGTCTTTAATATGCAGCAGAAACATTTTACTCCATTCTAAATCACTTACTTTTTAACCCCTTCCCATCAATGTTATAATAGCTTAGGTGCTTAGATTTCTCAAGGAAATGAGTTCTAGAAACTTTTTAAAACAGGAGCTAAAGGAAGAAGTTTGGGGAGGCGGAGTGGGGCAGAAGAAACAATATAGAAAAAGCATATGGTAATGGTCAATTTAGTCATCCTTATTTCACTTCTTTTTACAAAATATAGGCTGAAAATTTCTCAGTGAATGGGGTGAACTAGGTGTCAGTGAAGCCTGGGACGGCATCATCAGAGAGCAGCTCAACGACGGTAGAAAAACCACTGCCGACCACTCCACTGTTCCCATCATACATATCTGTCCCCCCTCTCCAGGCTGGTTGAGGGAACAACCTTGAGCTGAAGGTTTACTAAATTTAGTTCCGTTTCCAAAGTTTTGGAAAACCATGTGGTCCTACTGTTTCCTTGCCTGTCGAGAAAGAGATAACAAATTATCCAGGGTCAGAAAGAAACACCTGGGACACCTAGAGAGTTCTCATTTCATGATTTCCCCCCAAATGATCCTGAACCGACTGCAGCGTGGAGCAACAGAGGAGGTACAACGAAGCGCAGTATTATCTCGCGGCCCGTGGGAGAGTTCTGCACGACTCGCACTCTTCCAGAGAAAACAGTAATTGTTTTGAAACACTGGGCAGGATTCTTTCTCATTAGATGCCACCAGCTTTCTCCTGTCTTTTCCAGGTTATTCGAGAGACTGTTGTGTTGGGTTTGCTGCATGAGTGGTTTGTGCAACCCTCCAAGGACGAGGAAGGCTCTAAAATGTGTGCGCCAGGTTCCGAGAAGCTCTGGATGTGACTTATTTCACCCACTACAGCCTTGACCTCATCCCCAAAGCAGAGTGTCCAGGGAAGCCCTACCCCCTACCCGGGCCCCTGCACCTGCAGGAAGTATCCCAGAGCCCGGCACCCTGTGCAAACACCCTCCCAGCTCCCCTCGGCGTAACATGTGACTTTGCTTGTGTGTTTATGGCCACCTTCCTCAAAAGACTTTAAACCCCATGAGGACAGGAATTACGTCCATTTTATGCCTCCCTAGATGCCCAGTGCCTAGCAGAGTGCTGTTCCCTTCATGGAGCAAACTGAGTGCCTACTGTGTGCCAGGTACAATGAGAAAGTGACTTTATGCTGGAATGACACTGTCAAGAGGAACGGTACATATGCAAAAATAACACACCTTCAACAACAAAACAACCCAATTAAGTGACCAAAGGACAACACAGACATTTCTCCAAAGATATAAAATGGCCAACATGCACACGAAGTGATACTCAGCATTAACTAATGAGGGGAATGCAAATCAAAACCATAATGAGATACCACTTCACATCCATGAAGATGGCTATTGCCAAAAACAAAAAATAACAAGCGTTGACTAGGATGTGGAGAAATTGGAACCTTTGTGCATTGCTGGTGGGAATGCAAAATGGTGCAGCCTTTGTGGAAAACAGTTTGGTAGTTCCTCAAAAAGTTAAACATAGAATTACCATGTGATCTAGAAACTCCACTTTTAGGTATACACTCAAAAGAACTGAAAGCAGACTCAAACACAGACTTTGCTCACCAATGTTCACAGCAGCTCTATTCACAACAGCCAAAACCTGGGAACAACCCAAGGGACCATCAACAGATGAATGGGTAAACAAGTGGTCTATCTGTACAATGGAATATTATTCAGCCTTAAAAAGGGATGCAATTCTGACATGCGACCACACAGATGAACGCTGAAAGCATCACGCTGAGTGAAAGAAGCCAGACACGGGAGGACAAATATGACTCCACTCATACGAGGGACCTAAAATAGGCAACTCATAGAGACAGGAAGTAGAACAGAGGTTCACAGGGGCTGGGGGGAGGAGGGAGTGGGGAGCTAGTGTTTGAGGGGGACCGAGTTTCCGTTTGGGGTGATGAAAAAATTCCGGAGATGGATGCTGGTGATGGCTGCACAACAATGTGAATGTACTTAATGCCACTGAACTATACAACTTAGAAATGGTTAAAATGACCAATTTTGTTATGTATATTTTGCCTTACACACAAAATAAACACACCCAAATGAGCTTCTAAGTAGAAGGGGTTTTCTATTCATGCCGTCAGCCAGGAAAATATTTCTAAGGAGTTAAAAGTCCCTAAAACCACACTTACCACATGGCCTGGACAGACACCGGCTTGAAGACGTGCATCCTCCCTGCTGTGCTGACGCTGAATCCGCTGAGAAGGAGAAGCGGAAAGAAAGGTCCCGGGGGAGACATCAGACCCTGGAGCCACACCCCAGGAGACGATGGGGGCAGGGCCCCCAGGCACACCCTGAGGACGAGTGTCTCATGCTGTCTGATGAGGGACCACAGGCCCGCTGCGTCAGAGACACGGGCAGAAGCACAAAAAAGATGTTCTGGAATCCAGAAGACTTTTTTTTAACCCAGCAAGGCGAGGTCCACCAACAACTGAAACCCAACAATGGGTGCGAGGCAACCACAGCACGTGACACCACCTTTTATGTTCCTGCAACGACCCCAGCCCACCTGCTACTTCCCACCCCATATATCCCATCTATGTTTTTGTAATTGTATGGAAAATATGTTAATGGAAAACAAAAAAGGGAACAATATGACCATAATCTCACCTCTTCAGTAAATCAAATTTTTATTGTTCCCACCCAGTTCTAGCTATGAGGCAACGTAACTTTTACTGTTGGCAACCTAGTGGAGGGATAATTTCCTTTTCTGCTTCTTTCCACTCCCCACAGTACCGTGCCCCCAGGAGCAAATGCATGGGAATCTGGACGGCCCGGTCTCTTGTCTACCTGCCCAGGCCATACTGCAGCTCCCAAAGTTTTGTTACGTATATTTTGCTCCTGTTGTTGTATGTCTTTGTCCATACTCCCCAAGGACCGTGAGGTCCTGCTGTGTCATACTCATCTGTGAACTTGCAGGGACCAGCCCCAAATGGAGGGCAGGTAGTGAACCTTCATGTAACAAATGAAGATAAATGAACAAATGTCAGTTTACTGCTAGTCTTGAACGTCATAGAGCAGCAGATCTCCCGTAAGGCTTCCACTGACACTTCATGACCCAAATCCCTTACATACTGTCCACAAGGTACCCTTCCTTGTGCGGCTCACTGGAGGGCAATATTCTTTCTCCCGATGTGATAAACAAGTCACATGCGTGACTGTGTTGCCGATGAGCATCCGTCGATGCCCAAACCCAGCTGGTGTTTCAGTCTACAGTGAAAAGCATCTTTTAAAGAGATGTGCTTACCCGTCTCCATCAAGGTGGATTTTTGTGTCGCTCCACAGTCGGAGAACCATCCCGATGGTACAGCTTTTACTACGAGGGAGGAAAAGGAAGACGTCTACACTTAGGGTCCACCCACTTCCAAGCACCGTCTTCCCCGTGTCTTCGCCCAGTCTGTCCAGCTCACAGTGGGGACCACCACCTGACCAGGGTCCAGCTCGTGGGTGAGTATCTGAGAGGTCTCAGCTGTCTGCAGCGACCGTGGACCACTGAATTCTAGAAGACACGGGTCTGGGATGGCCCCACTAGAGGGAATCACCAGAGACCCCTCTTGGAGACAGTCACAGGATCCTTTGACCCCACCGTGTGGTGTGGCAGCAGCTCCGTAAACACCAGGCCTCAGCTGCAGCTCTCGGGACAAGGAGTAACTGGCCGACCACATGACGCAGCAGGGGTGAAGCTGCTGGTGGCTGGCGCACTCCTGGCGCAAGGCCGTATGCACTCTGGGGGACACAGGCGAGTAGTGGCAGCCACCCGAGCCTCCCGTCCTGCGCTGATGGGGGAGGGAAGTGTGCCAACACCGTTACCAGAGTTCAGTTCTGACCTCCGTGTCTGTACTTTCTGTGCAGCCACCACTTTAAAAACTATCTTAGTCCATTTCGTGTTGCCCACCCTGATAGTGAAGTGATATGTCACAGCTTTAGAGACTGGCATCGCTGACCAACACAACGCGAAGGAAACGGCTCTATCAGAGGGTCTCCTCAGATTATGATGACAATTCGTCAGGCATTTCAAAAAGAGTCAGCTTGTGAGAAACCACTGTGACTGCCACGGCCAGCTCTGACAACCTCCAGGGATTTTGAGCTTACACTTCTGCCACCACCTAACAGCACCCCAGGGAGCAATGTCACACGTGGGCAATTGTGCAGACGGGAGCCCCGGGGCTCACAGGACAGAAAGCTCTCCTCCAGAGCGTCAGCGGCCATGCAGGACTCTCTCCCACCCTCTGCTTCTGTATCTGTGGGGAGGGTAGCTTCAAGCCCTTCGGGTCAAACTAGACTAAGCCTTTTCAGGTCCCACCCTGCACTCCTACCCATTCTTGATATATTTCCTCTGTAGAGCTACAAAATAAGGTTTATGTTGAGACTCAGAGCTCCAGGGGTACTTGGCTGTGTCAGCGCTGGGAAGAGGCAAGGAGGGGCCCTCAGAGCTGAAAACCGACAGGCAGAAAGCCCAGGGACCCATGCCAGGGACTGATGAAGGGGAGAGGCATCGGCACAGAGGGCTCCAAGGAGCACAGGATTGGAGGGCCAAAGGCCCAGGGCAGGAAGGGGTCCTTCCAGGGCTGGCGGAGGCCAAGGGGGCAGAGATGAAACTGCCCACATGAAACAGGGGCAGCATGTAACCTGGCCTCCCTTAATCACAGGGACGGGGAAGAGCCTGTGAGTGCCACACACGGGGCAGAAGCCCGTGGAGGACTTCCACGAAGGGTCTCAACTTGGAGTCAAGAGCACAGACCAGGGAGCACGACGTGACTGTAGCAACTCTGCAAATTCCCTAATGTCCCCTTATCTGTTATTTTTGTGTCTCCACTAGACCTGAGGCGATTAACAGTAAAACTTCTACAATGAAAGAGGGGCTGTGGGTTTACACAGATGGGAAGCAGGGAAGGGATACACAGTCAAGGAGCTGGGTCTTCTAGAGAAGAATGACCCCGAAGATAAAGTGGGTGGGGGCAACTCTAGGAGAAGAAAGCAGTGCCAAGTCCCTGGGGCCGGCACAGCAGGAACAGAGAAGCCAGCTGGGCCTGTGTCAGGACTCGAGGTACAGGCAGGAGATGCACTGTGGAAGTCCCTTACAGACCGCAAAACACTAACAAGTGGAGCATAGCTCGTGGCACCCAAAGTGTTCCTGAATCTGAAACAAAATCAACCCAGGACAGAAGCTGCGGGGTGGCTGCTCTGCTCTCCCAGGGAAGCAGGTGTGGGGATAAGACTCTGAAGGAACTCTAAGCCTCCTGCAGCTGGGCCCTCGGACGTTCCCTCTTCCAACACCGCACCTGGGCTCCCTCCCACCCGGAACCACTGAAGTCACCCTGTGGGGGCAATACTCATCTCTCCTTTTTTTTTTTGGAAGCAAGAAACAAAATCTTGGGGCTGGCCCAGTGGCACAGTGGTTAAGTTCGCGCGCTCTGCTTCAGCAGCCCAGGGTTCGCAGGTTCGGATCCTGGGCGCTGACAGACGCACCGCTTGTCAAGCCATGCTGTGGCAGCGTCCCATGTAAAGTAGAGGAAGATGGGCACGGATGTTAGCCCAGGGCCAGTCTTCCTCAGCAAAAAGAGGAGGATTGGTAATGGATGTTAGCTCAGGGCTGGTCTTCCTCACAAACAAAACAAAACAAAATCTCATGGCAGGAATTTAGAAAAACAAGTGTATCACACTCTCAGCAGGCCAAAGGCTTCTGTAAGGCCCAGGGCTCTGTTTTCAAGGCAGGGAGGAACAGAAACGCCTGGCGCCCAGGCATGTGGGAGCTGCAGAAGAATGCCTGGTTCCCAGGCCCCCATACGCCGGGGCGCGGAGCACAGCTGCTTCAGGCCCAAAAGCAGGAAGGTCCACTCAGTTGCATCCCCCTCCGATCCCCCACATACTCTCTGCAGCTGCTCGACCCACCTCCCCAAGCACAGGACACGAGCACTGGCCTTGGGGTTGGTGCCTGCATGCAGGCTGTGGCTCAGACTTAGACAGTGGAGGGGACGCTGGCCTGCAAGCAGAGCACGCAGCAGAGGCAAGAGGACCCCAGGGAGAGGGTGCCCAGGGAGAACTGAAGGCAGGTGCGAGTGGCAGCAAAGGCAGGGCAGGGCGGCTCAGAGTCGGGGAGACTGCGCACCTGGGCCCGTCTACTCCGGCCGGGAAAGAGCGAACTTGGAGTGCGTGTGTACGGTCTAACACTACGTCCATGACCTCCAGACCGCAAGCTCGGACAGAGCAGAGGCCAGTCTCTCACGGATGCGGCCCCAGCCCCTGGCAGGGCGCCTGGCACACAGAGTGCTAACAAGTGCACCCGTGGCAAGTCTACGGAGGAATTAACGAACGGGGGCATATGGAGAACGGCAGCATGTCCACGAGAAGGAAAGAGTGCGTGGGACCTACACTGCAGCTCTACAGGAACAGCCCCGACTGTGAGTCCCAGCTCTGCCACTAGGATGGCCTTGGTGTAACCACTTCAACTTCTGGAACTTCTGATTCCTCGTTTGTAAAACATGAGGTAGGGCCACCTACCTACCCCACAGGGGATTTAAGGGATAAATGAGACGTTTATGAGGCACTTTGTCCACTGCACTGTGCTCTCCAACTGAAGCATCAGCGATGACGGGAGGGGGTTAAATTTCTACAAGGCTCCAGCGATTCGGGCTGAGATGATGCGCACATTCTAGACGGAGGCAGATTTCAGTTTGGGGCCAGAAAGCGTTTTGGGAATGGACCACACTGGTGAGGAAAGTGTCTGCCCCGAGAGAATTCAGGCTGGATAATCATTTGCAGAAAAAATATACCTGCAACACTGTTGAACACTCCATGCCTTTTTGCCTCACGACCACACCGACAATGGCCAAAAAGACGGGCTGCCCATTTCTGAGAGCACCTGCCTGCAGGTACCCCGACACACCACGTACCGGGCCCTCCAGGCTCCAAGGCAGCTCTTCAGAGCTCACCTCCCAGGACATGTCATGCTACACATTCTTCAGACCCAGATTTCCCAACCAGCCCACGGCCCCCAAAGCCAGCTCACACTTATCTCCCAGTGTGTCGCAGAAAACTTTCTCATAATGCTACTATGTACTGGGAAGAAAGTCATAAAAGAAATGTCCTCTCTTTTTATTCATTTACTTGTAATAAGCAACAAAGTCTTGGTCACTAGCGTGTGACTAATAGCAGCTCTTTCACAGGAATTCATTGCCTCTGTGGCTTTTTTTCTTGCTGGCAATTCTGCCTGAAATGCTCTTCAAACGCACCCCCCGGCTCTGCGCCTACCCCTGAACTTGCCCAACTGCCCAATCGTCCCTTAAGACTCAGCTTAGCCATCCTGTGCTCCAGAAGGCCTCTGGCAGGCCCTCTCTACGTCCACCCCGCTCCTCTGCTTCCACAACCCCCTACGCATCTCTCCATCCTCTGGTTATGGCTTTCTTCCTTGCTGAGCTTACAGGCTCCCCGAGGTCGAGAACTGTGTACTGTTGTGCTGTTTGCCTGGGCCTAGCCTACTGCCACACATGCAGGAGAATGCAAATCAACTGTTTCCTTAATGAGTGAGTAGATTAATGAATGATGAATAAAGGGAGTGTCCTTTAATCCAGTTTTAACAAATCCAGGTTTTGCAATGATCTCACATGCATTAACGTATCCTAAAGTAAGGAGAGCCGTTTACCTTCATTTCACACACATAATAGGGACTATGGTACAACTCACTTGGCCTCCAGTTATTGGGAAATTCCAAACCTCTCTTCAAGCTTCCGACCCAGGACCCATCAATAAGTACACGGGAATCCATGGGGTATCAATACTGGATAAGGTACTTGATACGATGCCCATCAATCACACCTTCTATATGGGCCCGTCTGCCAGGAGGGTGTCCTCCTTGCTTCACTTGGCTGGCTTCTGCTTGTCCTTGGGTGTTCACCACAGCTGTTACCTCCTTCAAGAAGCCCTCCTGGCTAAGGTGCCCTCTTCTAGATCACCCTGCATAGGACCCAGTGTTAAATCTCTGAGCACAGTGTAGTTTTTCTATCCTCTCAGTAGACCCTGAGCTCTCTGAGAGCCCCCAGCACACAAGGGCAGAAATGGCGTGCTCTACTGTCCCCAGTGCCTGGTCATCCTCTACCACCATGCCTCCCACTGTCATCTCCCACGGATACGGGACCACAGAAACCTTTCTCCAGCAGCAACTCTCATCCCCATTGCAAAAGGGACCCATTGTCCCAGCAGACTCACCTTTCCTTACTGGAAAAGTCAACGCCCAGCAAGATGCTCTCCTCCGTGTCCTGGCGCCCACTGCTGTCCACCACCACCATGTACCGGACTCGCTCCGCCCAGGCGCTCTCCAAGCGCACGGCCTAGACAGGCAAAGAGGCTGTCATTGGCCTGCCTTTCGAGGTGGTGGCCCTTCCTTCACCAAACCAAGATCAAGGGCTTTTGTTATCTACCCCCCCACGAGTTTAGGGATTAAGATGAGACTCTTGGGAGCAGGAGCCACGTCTCACTTGTATCTCCAGCGTGGGGGACTTCACCTGGCTCAGAGCCCCCCAAAGTGTGTTCAATGGCTGAACAAATAAAATCCAGAGAATAAAGATTCCAACTTAGCACAGACTGACAGAGACCTGACACATCCTTTCTCTGGACCTCCTGGGGACTAAGGGGCAAACCTGGCTTTGGGTTTTGCGAACAACTTGGGAGAATTTGCTACAACGTAACCCCTCCCGCCATTGCTCATGGATAATTCCCTACCAAATTTCACAATTAAAAATCAAAACTTGCCACTCTTGTCTCTTCTTACCAGCTTGATTCTATCTTCACAACGCAGAAGGTTGATCATTACTTGAAGATGCTGGGGCAAGTCACCTGTTGGACCAATGAAGGACGTTTTAAAAGGTCACCCACCTGCTTTCCAGGCAGAAACCTATGAGAGGCTCATTTTAAGGGCCTAGAAGAAGACTTAGAAGTTAAAATCTCTCTACCGACACCACAGGAGAAACATCACAAAAACAAAGTCTCGAGTTCTCCTACTCCACTCCCTAATGTTGTGTGATGATGATGGCTGAGACAGAGCTTATTGCCATGTTCTTCAATGTTCTTGCTTTTATTTGCTAAAATACTTGCAATGTGGGTTTTTTAACACAAAATTGGGAAAATACAGATAAGCCTAGAGGAGAAATGTTATGAAATTCAAGCAAACATTACTTTGCATGGTGGGGCAGCAGAAACCACAGGCACGGCGAGAGTAGGGGATTTGCTATGGTTGGGATGAAAGAAAAAAGACTGGGTGTCACTTTTCCCTCTTTAAATTCTTCTGCATTTTTCCTAAGAGGTAAGTATTACTTCTATAACCAGGAGGGGACATGTGTAAGTGACCCTACAGACAGCAGGCGCATGTCAGGTACTCACAGCAATAATCTGAGTAGACAGCAATCTGTCAATTTCTCTTTTCTTGCTAAAAATTATGTACTCTTTTTTCCCCCTCGGTTACTTAAAAAAGGCAGTAATCCAGAGTCAGCTCTTGAACTTCTCTCTGGGCTGGAGTGAGGGGAGGACAGTTTCTTAGAGGCAGTGAGTCCCCACGGCCACATGGGATCAACCTAGCTGAAGAAAGGCTGTGTGTTCCAGGCAGAGGGCCTGCCTCACTGAGCTGCATAAATAGTGAGTAGCAAGTGTGACTCCAGCACCACTTTTACTTTTAAAATGTTTGCATGGGTTTCTTTCTGAAGAAAAGGTAAACGTGTAAAGATGCTGATCTAGAAGAAAGTGTGAGGACTAACTCAGAAAATCTGCATTAATTTCGATTTGTATAACATCCCCCAAAAATAGAATTATCTTCTTAAAAAAATTACCCTATAGATCACAATTAGAACTCCAGAGGGATCAATACATTGGATTTGTTGCTTCTGCAGAAGCATCTTGTAAATTTTAGGGCAAATTGACATATGATGTCCAAATTGCATTTCCTGCCTAAGAGAAGAACCCAGTAGTTAGAAGTTCGCCCCGCTATAGGATCCACGATGTAAACACCCTACACAGACATCGCTTTCTAGGAGGAGCACTTCAGAGGTAACGGTTCACATTAGAGGACACGGAGCTCCCCATCCCCTTCCTCAGCCTAGCAGCGTCTTCCCCTGCTGTGTCACCTATGCCACAATGGTACACAACCACCTCGGCCGGTTCTCAGCTTGCCTGGGTCCCACCACCATCCACTAGTCACAGAAGCACACAGACAAAAGCACAACCAAGCCCCTTGTCTGATGAGGGCCTTAATGAAGAGGACATTGTCCCCACAGATAGACTCCTGTCAGTGGGACTGCTTGTGGAGAAGTGGAACTCTGACAGGCAGAAACCTCAACCCCAGCCTGGCATCCACACAGTCTCTATACGTCGAAGCCTTCACGAAGCACTTGCAAGACAGTCAGAGGCTACGAGCCTACAGGACAGGCCCTAGAAAGAGCCTCAGATTGACTGGACCGGCTAAAATGGATGGAATTACTTTCAGACGCACAGAAGTAACCCTCAATTCTACTCAGCTCTGCACGGTGATTACTGACGGGACTGTGGGCTGCCCGGGGGACTGGACAGTAATTCCAGAAAAAAGGGAAGTGATGTACAGTCTAGTCTGTGCCTGCCCCAGGGTCATGTACTGAGCATCTGTGGACAGTCGGTTGTCCCTCCGCCTTTCTGAGCTTGCTGGCCATTCCAGACCCCAGGGGCAGAAAGAGCCAACAACCCAGAAAGAGCTTCCTCCTACCCTCATGGACATTTCAGAGATGTGCAAACCAGCCTGACTTAGGGCTTTTACAAAACGGTTTTGTACCTACTTCCCCAAGCTCACACACAGTGTGAAAATACTGTTTGAATTAGAGGAAGGAGGCATTTTATACTTAGTAAACAAAGCCTGAGCATTCACTTTGCTGTATGTGTTATGGTTAAGACACGAACAATGTTTAAATTCCTAACAGGGCAGAACCATTAGCAAATTCAAGACTGAAGGTTCTGTTTATAGTTTTATTCTACTAGAAGTCATTGTGGTAACAGTCACAGCTACCCTACACTGAGCACCTGTGAGGTAAGTATGTTACCTGCAAAAATTTAAAATTCCGTATCATCCGAGGTACCAGTATTTGACGCCCAGTGTAAGGATGAGGAGACTGAGGCTCAGAGGTTGACTATGACAGCTCAGGAAGTTAGAGAACTGGGATCAGAAGCCAGTCTGACTGGCTCCCAAGCAAATATTCTTTCCCCAAACCACACTGCCTCCTCATGCAGGACGATTATTTTCTTAGTTTAAAACAGACCTAAATCTTGGGGCCGCCTGGTGGCACAGCGGTTTAGTTCGCGCTTGGCAGCCCGGGGTTCGCAGGTTCGGATCCCGGGCACCCGCGGACGCACTACTTGTGAGCCATGCCATGGCGGCGTCCCATATAAAGTAGAGGAAGATGGGCATGGATGTTAGCCCAGGGCCGGTCTTCCTCAGCAAAAAGGGGAGGATTGGCAACGGATGTTAGCTCAGGGCTGGTCTTCCCCGCAAAAAAAAAAAAAACAGACCTAAATCTTGACAAATATCCGTACGTGAAAATACTGAATGAGTCTGGGTGTTTGCTATAAACTGTAAGATATGAACTTTTAACCGAGGCACTCAGATCCAAAATGAGGCCGATGACTTGAGGTTAAACAAACAAAATGATCACAAGTGACAAGAAGACTAGCCCCGATTGTTAGTTGCTTTCCCCTGCTGCTGTTCTGAAATCCAGGGCCTTTCCAGCTCATATTCAGCGCATCCCAGAACTGCCCGGAGACGCGGTCCACCTATGACAATGATTCACTTGTATGCAAACGTTTTCTTAATTCCTCTTTTCAAATTGCCTTCGGTTTCAGAGTCAAGTCACCTAAGAAAATCAATCTTATTACTTTGTAGGCATTTCTTATTTGTCTGCTTTTGGACCTAAATTAATAGGTCTGATCCCTGCTTCATCATTTCTGTCTTCTTCCAAAAACCAAACCCACCGTCCAAGAATAAAGACTTCCCACCCTAGTGTGTGCCCAAAGCTCAGGAAGAAGTTCCCCAAACGAGAGTTTTCCAAATGCTCAGAAAAATGAGAGAGTCCTCAGACCAGGTATATAGCACCCCAAGGTGGCTATTCTCAAGGGGACAACATCTGGCTATAACATGTTCTGGGGCATTTGTTAAAAAGTCACACTGGAACTTAAAACCTGCAGTTAACTCATAAACTGTGAGTAGGAAATCTTGACATCCTCACAGAACGTTGCTGACCACTTTACTTCGTATGTGGACACACGTGGTCAAAAGGGTCGCCAGCCGCCAGTGCCACCTGGAAAATGTGTATGGCCTGTCTGCTCGAGGAAAGAGCTTCTACCTCCACCAGTCGTTACAAACCTGTGTTCCACTATTTCTCTGGCCTTGACAACCAGCAAACTGCTCACCACCAGTAAGGGAGGGTTCCTCTGTTGCACAGAGAATAGGTTCCAACGTCAGAACTTCAATTTACCTGCATGCTTGTGGGGATGCTGAAGACTCCGCTGGCCTTGAGGGCTGCTTCCCTGCTGTAAGAAGAGGGCTGCTCCTTTCACCATGAAAAAGCTCTCACTTAAGCTGGGAAGAACAAAACCAGAGCACAGTTAGGCTGGAATTCAGAGAGGAAAGTGGAGACGGACATGCTGCGGAAGAAAAGCTTCAACAGCGGACAAATGGCATGTAAAATGCAAATGGAATAAAATAGCCTTTATAATAATTTCACACAGTACTCTTCCCAAACCTTTGCTAAAAGCTTGCTGCTGGAGAGTTTGCGTGATGAAATGATACTTCTGCTAAATCACCCAAGGTTCCCTGTGAGCTCTCCTGAGGCCAAGAGCCCCTTTCTGCAGGATACTATAAAGGGATCTCACGGTAATACAGCATCTTCTAAAAATAGAGACCAACTCTCTGATCAGGAGACGATGATTCACTCTGAATTTCTCACACCCTTGCTGGCGATCTGTGTTTCTAAGTCCCTGACCTTTAGCTGACTCACTGACTCTGGGTGTCTCTACTTGACGGAATACAGGACAAGGAAATGACGCTCAGTCTTTGTCCGCATCTTAAGAAAAGTGGATGGCTACTGACCCACTTAACTTAGTCAAGGTTGCTGTGTCCACTCTTCCTGCAGAAAACCTCAGGTTGACCCAATGAATTTCTCGGCAGAATAACACTTTGGTCTTTGTTATTTTAACTAGCAATAACATTTACATTCAACCTATAACTTAAAAAATTACAATTAAAGAAATTTCCACTTTCATGATTTGGCTATCAACAAAATCTTTAGCTTATGCAGAAGCTAAGACTGTATACATTGATAGACTGTATTAGCTATTAATCACCAACAATTATTCCAAAATACCATCAACTCTGAAAATTACTCATAAAATACATCAAAATTATTAACAGTGGGTTTTTTGGGGGGGGAGGGGGTGGATCATCTACAATTATTTTCTTTCTACTTCTTAGTATCTTCCATATTTTCTATTTTGAGCAAATAACTCTTTTAAATGATTACTTTTTTATTTTCAAAGTAATATAAAATGTACTATGCTTTAATGCAAAAACATTTGATTTTTATTAATTTTGTGAAAGAAGCTCACAGTTCAAATAAGAGGGAACTATAAAAATAATTCTCTCTTGAGCAACCAATTAACATACAAATGATTTGGAGAGAAAATATCTAAGAAAAAGCAGCACTTTTTTTTAAATAGAAAGCATATCAATTCCTGATAGAAATACAAGGACATTTCTGTAATATAAAAAAGCAAGATCACCTTTGCCCCAGACATCTAATGTTAGTAGTTAAACATTTTAATCCTAGAATAAAAAACTCAGCTAAATCTAAAATATAACTCTAGGAGCTAAGAAAACTCACCCCATGAACTAGCATTTAAGCCAGCAGCTCTGGAACCAAGAAAAACGTTATCTTCTATAATACCAAGTCTACAATAAAACCTGTTGGTTTTTCTGGTTGAATTCTCATCCTAAAAATAGTGACTGGTCACACATCTAATAATAAGGTTTAGTTCTGTCTCTCTTATTTGGGCCTTTGAATTACTGACAACTGGTTTTATACATTTCATAATACCAATACATTATATCTGTACAGCAGTTCATCTATTATCACAAAGGTACTGCCAAGTCGTCCTTTCCACTCTATCAGTGGTATATTTGTGCTGCAAGTTTCAAATATTGAGGATCCCAGAATTATAAATAATGGAAGAAACGAGGAGCATCCTTTATTTCCAGTCTCATTCTCACCCATGGGAGGCAAAAAGCTCTTTAGCGGGGCCAGCCCAGTGGCGCAGTGGTTAAGTTGGTGCATTCGGTGGCCCGGAGTTTGCCAGTTTGGATCCTGGGCACGGACCTACGCACCGCTTATCAAGCCATGTTGAGGCGGCATCCCACATAGAGAAACTAGAAGGATGCGCAACTATGACGTGCAACTATCTACTGGGGCTTTGGGGAGAAAAAAGGAAAAAAGGGGGAAGATTGGCAACAGATGTTAGCTCAGAGCCAATCTTCCAAAAAAAAAAAAAAAGAGAGAAAAAGAAATCATTACAAAAAACAAAACTCTTTAGCGCCCATCTGGCCAGCTTAAAATCCAGGCTGCCCTGTTCAAAATATACTACAGAGCTATAGTAATCAAAACAGCATGGTACTGGTACAAAAATAGACACACAGATCAATGGAACAGAATTGAAAGCCCAGAAATAAAACCACACACCTATGGACAGCTAACCTTCGACAAAGGAGCAAAGAACATACAATGGAGAGAGGGAAGTCTCTTCAATAAATGGTGCTGGGAAAACTGGACAGTCACACGCAAAAGAACGAAAGTAGACCATCTTCTATCACCATACACAAAAACCATCTCAAAATGGATTAAGGACCTGAAACTGAGACCTGAAACTATAAAACTCCTGAAAGAAAACAGAGGCAGTACACTAATTGACATCGGTCATAAAGGGATCCTTTCAGATTCCATGTCTCCTCTGACAAGGGAAACAAAAGAAAAAACAAACAAGTAGAACTTCATCAGACTACAGAGCTTCTACAAGGCAAATGAAACCAGGATAAAAATGAATAAACAACCACCAGCTGGGAGAAAATATTCGCAAATTGTTTATCTGACAAGGGATTAATCTCTGTAATATATAAAGAACTCACACAACAGAACAACAAAAACAAACAACCCGATCAAAAAATGGGCAGAGGATATGAACAGACATTTTTCCAAGGAAGATATACAGATGGCCAATAGGCACATGAAAAGATGTTCAACATCACTAATCATCAGGGAAATGCAAATCAAAACTACGCTAAGATATCACCTTATACTCGTTAGAATGGCAATAATCACCAAGACAGAAAACAACAAATGTTGGAGAGGTTGTGGAGAAATGGGAACCCTAATTCACTGCTGGTGGGAATGCAAACTGGTGCAGCCTCTCTGGAAAACAGTATGGCGATTCCTCAAAAAATTACAAATAGAAATACCTTATGATCCAGCAATCCCACTATTGGGCATCTACCCAACAGACATGAAATCAACCATCCCAAGAGGCTTATGCACCCCTATGTTCACTGCAGCATTATTCACTATAGCCAAGAAGTGGAAGCAACCCATGTCCCTCAACTGATGATTGGATAAAGAAGATGGGGTATACATACACAATGGAATACTACTCAGCCATAAAAAAGACAGAACTGTCCCATTTGCAACAACATGGATGGACCTAGAAGGTATTATGTTAAGTGAAATAAGCCAGAGAGAGAAGGACAAACACTGCATGACTTTACTCATTTATGGAAGATAAACTGACACACTGACAGAGAGAACTGGTTGGTGGTTACCAGGGGGAAGGGGGGTGGGGGGTGGGCACAAGTGGTGAAGGGATGCATCCACATGGTGACGGACAAATAATAATGTACAACTAAAACCCCACAATGTTATAAATTATTAAGACATCAATAAAAATTAAAAAAAAAAATCCAGGCTGCCCTGTTTCAGCAAGTTGCAGAATCACCCAACACTTTCCCACACCTAAAATTTGTCACCTTCTCCTTCCTTAAAATTTTACAAGGACATTTGTTTTCAAAACTATTCTGTTTTAGACACAGATGACTTACTACTTATTCTCATCAGAATTTCAAAGAGTTGCTCAAGGGACTGTAAAACCCATGAATCTTAAAACAACAATCAGGTCATTGAAGCAACTGGGGAAAATCTTTGTAAGTCAACATCAACCTCTTCTGTTCGTGAATTTAAGAAAAAGAAAAAAAAAATCCATACTGACTAGAAACCCAAGCACTCTGGAAACAGCCAGCCATTAATGGTGACCTTTGCCTTGGAAGTCATAGGCAAAAATTCCCCTTGGTTTCCCTTACATTTCCTTTGGAAAAAAGGGAACAATGCAAAATAGGCTGGTTCTACCCCACGATCCCGTACAAGGCCAGCTGTTCCCCAATGCTCCTGGGACTGACAGAGAATCAGAGCCCCCGTCCGCACAGGAAGTCAGGGGCTGCGTGCACGGGGCCCCTGTCCTCCTCAGGGCCATCAGTCCCAGGCACTGACTGTCACGAGTGGGATCTGAAGCTGCAGGGAAGCCCAGAGAACACGTCCCAAGCCTGCGAGATGGCCCCGCATCTGGGGAGACAGTGAGCGAATACGGCAGGAGGACAACCACAGGAGACGCCTCTCAGGGCCGAGAGGCTGCAGGGCACGGGCAGTCACAGGATTTACGAAACAAGATGCAGGCATTCCTCCCGACCCTGCTTCCATCTCCTGTCCTGGGCTCACTCCAGGCTGAGCCTCACGTGCCCTCTGCATGGCTGATGAGAACGCTACAGCCCATGGCTGGGGCTTTGTGGGGTTCTCTCTGCCAGGCTTCCAACACCAAGAGGCGTGGTACCCTACGTCATCAGTTTCAAGGCACCCCGTTGGGGACGTCCTTGAAGAAAGCCATCTGCGATGGCACACGCGCTTCATTAGGTTCTCAGGGCAAGGAAACCGACCCACAAACCAGCCATCCCAGCTACAGAAAACCCAGCCTACTCCCAAAACACGCTGGTGTCCTCAAAAGAGCAACTCAAGTTCCAGAAGGTCAGACCCAGATCAACAAAACTGAGCTGTTTTCCTCTGTCGCTTTAAGAAAAATCTGGACAGGGGATTACAAACAAGCCCAGCCCCTGCCCTCCCTCCCCCACCCTCACAGCACAAACACGTTCTCAGACATGGTTACGACAGAAGATGCAAGTTCCTATGAGGCACTGAAGACAGACGAAAACCTCAGTTGCTCCTCAAAAAACCCCAGCCCTCAGAGCACAAACAGCCAGTGTCATCCAGAAACTGGCACATGGCAGGGAAACAGAAACCAGGGACGGTGATACGTACTAATCTGGGCTGGAAATCCCTGAAGAGCAGAAGTAGTGAGTTGGCCGAAGGGAGACGCAGAAGTCAGTAAAGTAAATAAGGTTCGTGACTGCCATATTCACATCTTCAGCTGCCCCGAGCTCCTGCCTGGCACTCCCTCTGGAGGAAGATGCAAGATGAGGAAGAGGCTGGAGTCCTCCCGAGGAGTCCTCCTAGTCGGCTGAGTCCCACCCAGAGTGCAAATGGCTCTTGTGGAACTCTTGTCTTCCCCTGATATTTGGGTTTAAAAAGGCCCTTGTCCCTGCATATCCTGATGAAAGAGGGCCATTCAGAGGAGCAAAACAGCTAAAGTTCCTCTAATCACTCTACTCCTACGGCTTTTGGCTTTTCGTAGGCCTTAGGAACAAGCAATAGGGTGTGTATTAGAAATTGTGAGAGAAACAGCTGGCCCCCAAGTAACAAATCCCAAGCGATGAGGACCCCATTCTTGTTAAAATCGACATATTGAAGGATTTCTATTTCTTTCAAATCACCATCCATTCACCCAACAGGGACCGTGGGCAGCTGCCACAGTTATTCACATTTTCCAAGCACTTTACATTCTGAAAATTCTTCAGTCATGCTAATCGCTCCTTGAGGAGGCAGACTGGAGCGGGGAGGGAAGTGCAGGTAGAGGGGAGTGCGTGTGCACACCCAGGAGGAGCTGAGGACCGCACGCAGGGTCCCCGCGCAGGTGCACGGGAAAAGCGGACTAGCATGGACCCCAGAGCCCACCCAGCAGGAGCCAGCCAGGAGCTGTCTGTGTCATCAGCGATTCTTGCAGCAGGTGAAGTAAATCAAGGATACGAATAACCATGATGCAGGGCGGGGTGGGATAAGCACCCGAGAAAGGAACCCCATGAAGGTTTAGACGGGAAAAGAGAGCATCTAACTGGCGGATTCCGGAACACTCCATGAAGGAGGCAGCTCTGAGTAGAGACTTCTGGGAGGGCCTCGTCTGGAAGCTTCCCCAGCTCCCAATGATCCATGAATCCTCACAAAAAGATTAAGTGAAACACTACTACAATTATCCTTATTTTGCAGTTGAGGAGACTACAGCCCGCCCAGGAGCATACATCTTTACAAGAGGGGACTCGACCCAAATCTCTCTGTCCCATGCCCACCTTAACCCCTGGAATGCCCGTCATCTCTACCTGTCCAGAGTGAAATCAGAGCCATCACCCTGCTGTCACCTCTGCCCACGCCTGCCCCGACCCTAACTGCGGTGTGGCGCGTCACGGAGAAGTCAGAACACGGACAGGTCTTCAGTCCTTCCCAGCACGAGAAAGCATCGTGTGTGGGAAACAGAGAAGGAATGATTCAGGGCAACAGGACCTCAGGAAGACAAGACCTGGCACTGGTTCTTCCACCAGCCCTGGGGGCAAGCAGAAGGCTGGGGGGAACCATCGCTATCACCCTGCCACGGCCTCCATGACAGTCCCGGGACTTCTGGACTGAGCGGGATCCCGAGGAGTTCTGTGAGCAGCACAGCCACGCAGGCCAAGCTGCTGCTCTCAAGGCAGGTTTCTCATCCACAGTCCTGTCCTCTTCTGAGCACCTGCCGTGCAGCAGAGACAGTCCAGGTGCTCAGCTTGGCCGTGGCATCTAGTTCCCACAGCTCTGAGGGGCGGGCATTATTCTCTTCACATGACAAACGAAGGAGGCCAGTCAAGCTCCTGGAACAGTCTCCCTTAGTGATTCTGGTGCACATCAAAGTTTGAGAAAATAAAATGCACTGGTCTGGGAATCCATGTTTCTGGACTCTAATTTATGTTCTGATATTCATTTACAGGGTTCTGGTCATTCATTCAAACAGCCAAATACTTGCAGACAAAGGAGCAGAGTGCAAAGCCATGACGGCAGAGGTAACAATCCTCTTCAAGGGATGGGTGATGTTTGGGTGGTCTGGGTGTGTGCCATGTCACTTAGAAACATAATTTCTTGAAAAATAGAACTATTAGGTATAAAAACAGCACACTACAGAATATTTACGCCAATGCCCCTGATTTCCAATTCTGGCTATACATCTGAAGAACCTACGAAACTTCTAAAACATATACACGCCCAGGTATAACCTCAGCTGATTCTAATTTGAAAGGTCTGCAGTAAGTCCAGCCATCTGCTTTCTCAAAAGTTCCAGAAGTGCTGCTGATGCATAACCTGGGTTAAGAACCCCTGAACTTGACAGTAACAGAGACACAGAGAAAACTGGCTTCCCCCGTGGCCTTCATAAAAATACCTTACACATGGTAGGCACGCAGTACATGTTTTCTGCTGGTGAAGGATAACACCAACAAAAACGCATGGTCCCCTCAGAAGGAGAGGGACGATTAGGGACAATGAAGGGATGTCATGCTAAGTAAAAAACCAAAATAATACCCTCCTTGGAAGCAGCAAAACAGGTGAGAAGGTAACTGCACATGCTCATCTTCCACCAACTACTTTCAGAGTCACAAGTGTCCTTGCCCTTGATAGGCATCCCTGCATGACAACCATACGAAATGTCAATGAGAACACCACCACAGATCGGACCCCTGACAAGCTCTGCTGCTGACAAAGCACTCGGGCTAATGTCAGCTCATTCAATCTTCACGAAACTCTTCCACATAGACTGAGCAGGCAGGATTATGCTCATTTTAGTGGTGAGGAAACAGGAAGTTACTTAAATGGTATGATTTTACGATTTCTGATGCTACATCTTGCAAAAAAATCAGAGAATAAAAGCCTAAAATATAGGCTCTGAAAGGGGTCCTGAATTGATTGGACTGGTTGAAACGAACCAAACTACTTTTATATGGATACAATTATCCCTCATTTTCACCCGGCTGTGCACAGTGATTACTGTGTGGACGGTGCTTTGTCCAGTGGACTTGACAATAATTCTAGAAAAAAGTGGAATGAATTTAAAGTTGTCACCACAGAAAAGGTGGGTCCCAACGAACACTCCCAAGGGGACATTCCACTAATTCCATTTAGATTAACAAATATTAACTGTGCCTCTACTGTCAGTGCTAAGCCCTGAGAATTCAGAAATGAAAACAGACACGGTTCCTGCCCTGGAGCAACATTACAGTCTAGTGGGTCAGAGAGACACAGGACAGGAACGGCAATATAACACAGCAGGTTCCACAATGGAGGAATGTATAGGGTGCTGCAGATGTGCACGCATGCATGCGCGTGTACACACACACACACACACACACGAGGGTGCCCAGCCCAGTCTGAGGGTCCAGGGAGATCTCCCTGGAAGAAACAGTGCCAAACTGGGCCTTGAAGGATCACTAAACAAAGAAGAGAGAAGCCGGGCACACAGGACAGTCAGAAGATTATGTTAAATGTACCTACCATGAACAGAGGAGGACTTGGTCTCTGTTGTAAAAGGCCCCACCACGAATTTATAAATGTCTATTCCAGTTTATAAGTCAGTTCTTTATAAGTTTGGTTAGCACAAGTTGGTTTCTCAGAACTTGATCATCTCTGAGTGTACCAATAAATTCAAGTTTCAGAACATGCAAAGCTAAGAACCAAACCTTGGGCTTGTGGCTGAGCCATCAAGTTGTCAACCTAACAAGTTCTCAGCACCCGAACGCTTGGTACACCACAGGCACTCAAGCAGTGTTGTTTTAAACAAGGAAATGATACCCTCAATCTGAACGGTGCTTTACAGTCTACAGAGAGCTTGCCCTACATTTTTCACTCCTACCATCTCACTCTTCTGATGAAAGAACTGAGACAGAGAAGATAAATGACTTGTCTGTGGTCACATCGTAACAAGGGGCAGAACTGGACTGAGAGGCTCCAAGTTGGGTGCTCTTCCTGCTGAATCCCTAGGTCAGGGGGGCACGACGGTCTGACCTGCAGCAAGGCAGCAGCAGGTAAAGCTGGAAGGAAACAGATCTACCTCGAAACCACTGTTGGTGGTGGCTGAGACAGATTCCGAACCCCACTGCAGGCAAAGGGAAGTTCATGAAGACGTAGACGAGATCCAAGGTGACTGTTTGGAGGAAGCTAAGAAGACTGCAGGTGGAGACGGAAGTTCTTTCCACTGCTCTCCCACAGGTTCTTCCCTCATTTGGAAAAGACCCCGAGTTGTACTGGGGCCTTGTTTTCCACTTTGTGCTTCACAGTGCAGTCTGGCAGGGCCTCGTTCCAAACACCATTCTTCAGAAGTCGCTCACCTGACCCGTCTATCAGCTAGAGCTCCCAAAGTGCTCGCCTGGACACATTATGCTGAGAACAGGGAAATTCCAGCTCTGCAGAGCATTATACTCAGGGACCGGGGTCACCGGCAAGAAATGCTGGCAGGGCTCGCTACAAATGTCTCTGCTGCTGGGGCATGTATTGTTTGGCTGGAAGGCGTAGGCTTCTCTCAGGGAGAAGGAATGTCCAGAAGTATTTTGGACAGTAAAGGACATTCTCTGAAGCCAGCTACACAGCTCTCCTTCACACCAACGGGTCGGAGCAAGCAGCTGAATACACCAGCAAGCTTGAAAAAGCCGGAGTTTTCCCCAAAAATAGGACAGCAAATGATGTGCCTTGAGTTGGCTCGACAACCTTAGGATAGATCCTTGATGACCGCCCAAGAGCCCTCCAGCCCGTCCGGGGACAGCCAGTGCTATCTTCCCGTGTACGTCTGGTATACCAGGATCTGCGCCCCCCCCTAACGAGGGCAGACGGATAAAGGCTACATTGTGCGGGGAACGCATCGGCAGCAAAGACAACTGAGCCAGCCAGAAATAACAGGCACACGAAGGGAATGTTTTTGAAACAACTCAAAAATTCCCAGAACGGATTATCTCAACTGTCCCAGGTTCCCAGCCCTTTCTTTGGTATGCAGCCCCATCCCATATTCATTGGTCACCAAGTCCAAACCTTTCCAGGGGCCCCTTCCTTCCCAGTCCCTCAGTCCCCACTCCAGTTCTGGGCCTCCTCACCTGTGAGCCACGGGACATCCACTGGGCCCCACGGTGTGCCTGGTTCTGTGCTGGGTCCTCACAATGTCCCTGTGGGCAGTGCTGTCCAAAGAATGGACATGGTCTCTACTTGTGCTGTCCAATATGGTAGCCACTAGCCATAGGCGCCTGCTGAACACTTAAAATATGGTGTGACTGATGAATCAAATCTGTCATTTTATTTAGTTATAATTAAATTTTAATGAGCCACACGTGGCTGGCAGCTCTGGCATAAGACAGCACTGTTAGGGGGACTTCCAGCCTAATGAGAACCAGGGCAGGGACCCCTGGCCTCTACGCACTCTGCACAGTTCTTAACACGGCTCTTGTTACATTATTCCCCAGCTCCAGAACTTTCAACCCTGCAACACTACCTATAGAGTCCACACTTCTTGTGCTAGCTTTCTATGGTAGCCACGATTAGCCATTTTATGTGGCTAACCTAAATGTCACTCATCTGACACTCTCTGACATCAAGGAGCTTACAATACAATTAGAAAAAGTGCTTCATAATAAAAGCCTTCCTCGTAGTCCCTCGCACGCTATTCTCCCATATTCCACACATTCTCTGCTCGGTCCCTATCTAGCCACTGTCCTCAAAAACTCTTCACTCTGGGTCTCTCTCCACAGCCTTCTCTCCTGCCTGCCTCCCCACATCGTGCCCACCTTCCAATGTTCACACCTTCTCCAGGAAGCCTTCCCTCGCCTAGCCCTTCCCTAGGTGCAAGCCATGGCTCTGCCCTCTCAATGTCTTCTAGCACCTTCTCTCATTTTGCAGGTGAGGAAACAGTCTTAGAGGTTAAGTCACTTGTCCAAGGTCATACACTTAGAAAGTGATAGGAACCCAAGGCCCCCGATTCCCAAACTGTTCCTGGACCCATCTACCTACTGACTGGTGTGAAGTTATCCTGACGCCAGTACACACTTAATTTTTAAAACCTCTCTGTCTGCCGCACACAGAGTGGATTCTAAGTAGACACTCATGCATGAACTGACCGAGCCGTCCTCCTCTCCAGTCTCAAAGCATCTCACGGCTAACGCACCTTGGGAATCCCTGAGCAGCTGGAACAGGGGGTGCTCGCCACACACGGGACGAAATGGACAAATGAGACACCACAGAAATGCTGCGGGTGGAGGGACAGTCACCCGGCAGTTGGCTCCTCTTGGCAACCAAGTGCTTCAAAGGACACAACAACTAAGTTCTCCACTTCCCACTTTGAGTCTTGAGAGCCAGGGCCATGACTCCTCAACGCCAGATCCTCAGAGCACGTGCGCTCAATGAACGTAACGTAACAATGAACATCCTTGTCGAGTGTCACGCTAAGCACGTTATACATATTAACTAACCTAATCCTCAGCATCCATCTGTGAGTATCTACACAGGGGGAAACTGAGGCTCAGAGAGGTTAAGTTGCTTGCCCAAGTTCACACGGCCAAGAAGTGGAGAAGCCAGGAGAGGAACCCAGGAGTCTCACTTGCAGCACTGTACCTCCTCTGAGTTGACACTTCAGGAAAACACAGCGTCCTCACCAACAATTCAGACCTAACACCACCTGGTGGGCAGGGCAAGGCAGGCATCTGAGTTGGGGAGGGGTGTGGTACTCCGAAGCAGGGTGTCTGGTGTGAGCAGGGCGAGGAGGCATGCATGCAGGAGAGAGGCGGCTGCAGAGACGGGAGGCTGGTTACAGATGGGGGAGGTGATCAAACAAGTAAATACTTGAGGGACAATGGGAGCCAGGCTTCTCACGGTCAGAGAAGGGAGTTACGAATGTGGAGAGACAGTAAACTAGAACGAACCCCAGGGTGTTGAATCAGAACTGAAGGGATCAGTATGAACTCATGGCTTTCAACATATTTAAATAAGTAGAGAAATAAATATAGATGCAAGTGTGCACATGTAATGTACACATAGTCCCTAACTGTGCCCACCGAGAGGGCCCACAACAGCAACACCCCAATGTAATGAGCGCACCTACCTTGGCTTCTAAATTGCATTGTCCACTGAAAGGAACTAGGGCTCCCTGGAGAAATGACTGATTCCAGAGACGAGGGACGGAAAGTACAAGATGAGGCCTGGCACATCTGGTGTCGGAAGCAAGGAAGTGCTTCAAGGATGACGTGGACATGTCAAGGGACACAGAAGCCAGCTTGAATGAGACCCCATTGGCCAAACCGGGGACAATCTGAACCTCCAAGTCAACGATACAGTTAACAGATTATAGACCACTGAATAACACAGACAAACGTGAGTCATACAGACGTAAATGAAAAGTGGACAGGGGACAGGATATTAACATAATTTCAAAGTATCACACCAAGAAATACTTCTTAATGATAAAGGGGAAAGGAATAACTAGACAGTAGAGAAGGCACGCAAAACCCACCTTGGTGACCAAAGTGACCATGACCAGTAACACGACAAAGGGAAATCACGTGCTGCCTGGAGGGATTCAGTGAGGACACAGCACCGCTCCTGTGCTGTGCCTGCCAAGGACGCACGACCAGAATCTAATCGCGAGGGAACGTCAGACAAACCTAAACTGAGGGACATTCTACTAAATGACAGGCCTTCATTTTGTCCCCTTCAAGTGCCCAGGTCATGAGAGTCAAAGAATGACTGAGGAATGTCCCAGACTGAAGGAGACTCAAGACAGGACAACACACGCAACGGGCGATCCTGAACTGGACCCCTTTACTACAAAGGACGTTACTGAATCCAACGGCGGACCTTGAATGGGTCTGCAGATCAGACGGCAGTGATGTATCAGGGTCAGTGGCCAAGGGTCTGCTCTGGGGGAGAACACCCTTGCCTGTATTCAAAGGGCATCAGGCTGGCAACCCACTCTCAAACGGTTCAGAAAAAAGTTCCTTGTGCTGTATTTGCAACTTTTCTGTAAGTTTTAAATTGTTCCAAAATTTTAAAAAATTATTTTTAAAATTTTCACTTAAGTGGATTTTGGTAAAACACTACTTGTAATTTTTCTTTGTTGGCAGGTGATAAAAGCTTAAGACCAGTTTACTGGTCTTTGTCTCTGGCAGACTTCACGGCTTTCCCCTTCCATCTTTTGGATGCTACTACCCTTACCTACGATGAGACCTCTCCCCACCTAAGGACCCTTCTCCCTCTTTGCGTTTCCTGGAATGGAAGCAGGAGAGTGGAGAATGATGGGAAGCTCCGCTCTCCAGGTCCTCTTGGTCTCTGTGTGTCCAGATTTTCAGGGCCTTGCACACACACAGCCCTGGCCCATGTAAAACCTAATTTTAGCATTTTCCTGCTCCAAGACCACACTTTTGGAATAGTGGGGGGTCAACCTGCCCATGCGAGCCTCCCATTGTGAAGGGCACTTGAAGTCAGGATGCTGCAGGCCTGCAGGATGTGACTCAGCATCCTGTTTTCAAAGTTCGGGGCGGTCAGCAGCTTTGGCACCAAGCACTGCCGCTGACTTCATCTCTCAAGACCACAAATACCCAGGTTAAATAGTGGGATGGGCCTGCAACATCAGCTCTCCCTGTGGGCCTCAGGGCCAAACCTAAGACACTCCGCTTGTCTGCCCATCACACTGGGTCTCCTCATGAACACCGACAGATATCTATCAGGAAGTTCTTCAGAGGAACTGACCTGGAGGTATTTTAAGGACACCACGAATCAAGCAGCTGATCTTGCTTCTCTCTTTGCTTTGACTACTAGGGAGCTCAAAGTCAGATCTGCAGCCAAACTCTGGTAACTGTACCAACATTATGCCTGCATTACACATACAAACCTTCCTTTGACTTCATCTTATTTTCCCCTACGGTCTCCATGTCCCACTTTTCTAATTCTAAGTTACATTGTTTTCCATAAATTTTATAAGCTGTTTCAAATCCGTTTTAGACAGAGCTTTGGCAGACACAGCACACACATTACCTCTGGAGGGTAAGGACTCTCGTTACTTAACACGCAATCCCCAGCACTCAGCACTAAATGTTGGCTGAACTGATAAAGAAAGCAAAGAACTCTAAATAAAAACTGCCCCCACGACCAGGTTGCTTCACAAGAGATACTTCCCACCGCTCCACAAGGTGGGGTCTGCACAGGGGTGCCCCAGGGCCTGTGGGGCAGGCTCCTTAGGGAGCCCTCTTGCCAAATGGGGCAGTGACCCCAACCCCAGACCTAATGGGCCCAGACTTCCACCTGCAACGGACCTGGCACCCTACAGGCAGGCCTGGACGTTCCGGAAGTGACAAGTTGTTTCCAGAGGCAGCAGCTGGCCTGGCTCTCTCCAAATCACAACAGTGGGCTCCTCCCTTGTGGGAACTCTGACGGGCCCAGATGTGGGGAAGCATGCCTTGAGAATTCTAGGCAAGCACATGCCAAGCCTTGACTGGGAGTCACCTCTGCCAGCGCAGGGTGGCCCCCAGCTGGGAGAGCACCAGACATCTCCTTACACGGGGCCTCTGCCTGCCTTCTTTGAAACAGAAGTCTTTTTAAAATAGAGAATCTGAATAGACCAATCACAAGAGGTGGAAACAGTAATCAAAATCTTCCCAAAAAATAAAAGTCCAGGACTAGATGGCTTCTCTGGAGAATTTTATCAAACACTCAAAGAATATTTAATACCTATCCTTCTCAAACTATTCCAAAAAATAGAGGAAGATGGAATACTTCCTAACACATTCTAGAGGCCGACATCATAGAATGATACCAAAGCCAGACAAGGACAATACAAAGAAGGAAAATTACAGGCCAACATCGCTAATGAACACAGATGCAAAAATCCTCAACAAAACATTGGCAAACCGAATACAGCAATACACTAAAAAGACATACACCATGATCAAGTGGGATTTATACCAGGGACACAGGGATGGTTCAACATCTGCAAATCAATCAATGTGATACACCACATTAACACAACAACCACATAAAACCACGTGATCATCTCAATAGACGCAGAGAAAGCATTTAACAAGATCCAACATCCATTAACGATAAAAACTCTCAACAAAATGGGTATAGAGGGGCTGGCTCGGTGGCGTAGCGGTTAAGTTCACGCACTTCAGCGGCCCTGGGTTTTGCAGGTTCGGATCCTGGGTGCGGACAGACGCACCGCTTGTCAAGCCACACTGCGGTGGCGTCCCATATAAAGTGGAGGAAGGTGGGCACAGATGTTAGCCCAGGGCCAGTCTTCCTCAGCAAAAAAAAAAAACCCAAAAATGGGTATAGAATGAAAGTACCTCAACATAATAAAGGCCGTATGTGACAAACCCACAGCCAACATCATACTCAATGGGGAAAAACTGAAAGCCATTCCTCTGAGAACAGGAACAAGACATGGGTGCCCACTCTCACCACTCTTATTCAACATAGTACTGGAGGTTTTGGCCAGAGCAATTAGGCAAGAAAAAGGAATAAAAGGAATCCAAACAGGCAACGAAGAAGTGAAACTCTCGCTGTTTGCAGATGATATGATTTTATATATAGAAAACCCTAAAGAATCCATTGGAAAACTATTAGAAATAATCAACAACTACAGCAAAGTTGCAGGGTATAAAATCAACTTACAAAAATCAGTTGCATTTTTATACTCTAATAATAAACTAACAGAAAAAGAACTCAAGAAGACAATTCCATTTACAATCGCAACAAAAAGAATAAAATATCTAGGAATAAATTCAACCAAGGAGGTGAAAGACTTATACAATGAAAACTATATGACATTGGAAGAAATTGATGATGACATAAAGAAATGGAAAGATATCCCATGCACATGGATTGGAAGAATAAACATAGTTAAAATGTCAATACTACCTAAAGCAAGCTACAGATTCAGTGCAATCCCAGTCAGAATCCCAATGACATTCTTCATGGAAATAGAACAAAAAAATACTAAAATTCACGTGGGGCAACAAAAGACCCCGAATAGCTAAAACAATCCCGAGAAAAAAGAACAAAGCAGGAGGCATCACAATTTCAGGTCAAAATATACTACAAAGCTATAGTAATCAAAACAGCATGGTATTGGTACAAAAACAGACACACAGATCAATGGAACAGATTTGAAAGCCTAGAAATAAAACCTCATATCTATGGACAGCTAATCTTCGACAACGGAGCTAAGAACATACAATGGAGAAAGGAAAGTCTCTTCAATAAATGCTGCTGGGAAAACTGGACAGCCACATGCAAAAGAATGAAAGCAGACTATTTTCTTTCGCCATACACAAAAATCAACTCAAAATGGATGAAAGACTTGAAGGTAAGACCTGAAACTATAAAACTCCGGGAAGAAAACATAGGCAGTACACTCTTTGACACTGGTCAGAGAGGGATCTTTTCGAATTCCATGTTGACTCGGACAAGGGAAACAAAAGAAAAAATAAACGAGTGGGACTTCATCAGACTAAAGAGCTTCTTCAAGGCAAATGAAACAGGATCAAAATGAAAGACAACCCACCAGCTGGGAGAAAATATTTGCAAATCATATATCCTACAAGGGGTTAAGCTCCATGATACATAAAGAACTCACAGAACTCAACAACAAGAAAACAAACAACCTGATCAAAAAATGGGCAGAGGATATGAACAGACAGTTTTCCAAGGAAGAGATACAGATGGACAACAGGCACATGAAAAGATGTTCAACATCACTAATCTAATCATCAGGGAACTGAAAATCCAAACCTCACTAAGATATCACCTTATACCTGTTAGAATGGCTATAATCACAAAGACAAATAACAACAAATGCTGGAGAGGTTGTGGAGAAACAGGAACCCTAATTCACTGCTGGTGGGAATGCAAACTGGTGCAGCCTCTTTGGAAAACAGTATGGAGATTCCTCAAAAAATTAAAAGTAGAAATACCTTATGATCCAGCTATCCCACTACTGGATATCTATCCAACGAACCAGAAATCAACAATCCAAAGAGGCTTTTGCACTCCTATGTTCATTGCAGCACTATTCACTATAGCCAAGAAGTGGAAGCAACCTGTGTCCCTCAATGGATGATTGGATAAAAAAGATGTGGTATACATATACAATGGACTACTACTCAGCCATAAAAAAGGACAAAATTGTCCCATTTGCAACAACATGGATGGACCTGGAGGGTATTATGTTAAGTGAAATAAGCCAGGGAGAGAAAGACAAACACTCCATGACTTTACTCATTTATGGAAGATAAACTGACACACTGACAGAGAGAACTGGTTGGTGGTTACCAGGGGGAAGGGGGGTGGGGAGTGGGCACAAGGGGTGAAGGGGTACATTTATATGGTGACTGACAAACAATAATGTACAACTAAAATTTCATGAGGTGATAAACTATACGACATTAATTAAAAAATTTTTTTAACAAAATGAAAAATTTTTTTGAAAAGCTCCAAAAGTAGTTACTCAAAAAAAAGAAAAAAAAAAAAAGAAATGTGTATAAATGTAGGCACACAAGACACGACGGTCCCCAGACAAAAGTGGGGTACCGGTTCAGGGGACTGGAGCGAAGGCACTGGTTGTCTTTCCTCTTAGGTTCCACGTGGTTGACCTTTCGGTCTTCTGAGGTGATGCCTCAGGTCCAGCGACGGAGACGGTCAGAAGGGCAACGGAGGGGCTCTCACGGCTGCCATCAATGACAGTATGAGGACCGTGTCCGGCAGCACCAGGCAAGGACTGGGCCCCACACACAGGACAAGATGCTAAGCCTCACCGGGACCCAGAGAGGGAGACTTTCCTCAGTCTCGGGGAGGGCAGGGGCGGGCCCAAGGTGACAGTCACACAGGCAGCTGGGTGGCAGGGCCTGTACCCCGATCGGGAGGCCCTGCACTGTCCAGGCACAGGCGGCCCGCACGACCTCTGTCATTTGAAAGGCAGTCCGCACACCTCACCGCGCTTCTCGCCCCCACGTGGCGAGGCAGGCCAGAGCCACCTCCCCAGGCGCCAGGACTGACCACGCCCCCACACTGGAGCCCCACGGGCCAGACGCACATCTTGCCCCCACCCCCAACCCGAGCACTCAGCACACCTTGAAAATGGCTCCTCCCTATTCTGATTAATCCTGTTTTCTTATTGCCTTCCTTGAAGCAGAAGGACTCCTTGGGATATTCTCCTAGTTTCAGGCATTTTCTAAGAAGCTGTCCAAAGCCTGAGATCTGACCACAGCACAACGTATGCCAAAGGTGGGTTCGAAAGGCGGGAGGCCTCTCTACACGGCGGCTGCTGTGACTGCTCCTGAGGGTGAAGGGCGGCTGGCTCAGCTGAGGAGGAGGTGGGTCCGGGCAAAGGGTCCACGTTCCCTCAATGGCCACAGTACTTTTCTCTGTTTCAGGGTCAGACCACAATCCTGTCAGCTAGATGCCCCACAAATGTATGACCCTGTTCTCAGCATAGAAACTTTGAGCAGTCTGTTACAAATCTACAGCAAATGATTGGATGCACAATATGACAAAGAACTGGACTGGGGGGTCTGAGGACTCTTCCTTGGGTTTGGAAGCCATAATCTCATCTGGTCTCTTCACTTTACAAAGGAGGAAGTGGGAGTCCAGAGATGTTTAGTGACTTGCCTACAGTTGCACAGCAGACACATCTTGGAATAGAACCCAGGTTTTCTGACTCCCTCTCACAGCTTTGTTCCATTTACCAGGAGGGTGATCGCTGGTACCTATGAAGTCACCAATGGAGCAAGAGCTCGCACGAGCATTCCTGGTGTGTGCACACGCTCCCCTGGTGTGCTAAGTGCACGGGAGGAATGAGACCAGAGCCCCGAGGCATTCTTTTGAAGTCTAAGTACTGGTATTTCGAAAGTTTAATGAAACCTGGTAGACTGTGAGCAAAATCCATTTTGAGTTAACCTTATAAGTTTAATTAAGTTCCAACAGAATCAAATTAACTCTTCACCTCTGTCCTCATTTGTCCCCACTGTATGATGAGTTTTCTAACAACAACAAAAAATTAACACAGACTGAAGGCAAATTCTGACTTTAAAACCAAAAGTTTTAACAAATTGTTTCTAACAAGAAATTACACCCAGTTAAACTGAGAGGAACAGCAGAACAGTACAATGGCCCCAGAATTTTAAGTCTGTATACTCTAATATTTAAAGTTGGGAGTCAATGGGAGGCCCCTTACTATAAAGCCATGGAGGTGGGGACAGGAAGGGACGAGCTACACAAATCTGCACATCTCCTGTGAGGGACCGGGGCAGAAAGGAAGGGACATGGGTTTGAGTCACAGTGACTTTCGTGCAAACCCTGGGTCCGGCCTCTCCAGGCCCCTCTGACTGGCAGTTTCCTGAAATGAGGCAGGCACCACGGAGCAGGCTTGTGGTGATGACAAAACGAGATCCAGTGCACGCGATTCCAAGCCCACTGCCTGCACCTACAGGCGCCCAGTAAACAGAGGCTGTATTACTATTCCCAGGTGCTCTCCCCAGGTGACCTCACAGGAAGGGGGATACAGTGTAATTCTTGCTCTGAGTAGAGCTCAGGGAGGTCACACGACAGGACTTGCCTAAAGCACACAGCTTGTGGTGGGACCGCAAAGCCTCGGTTCTTCTCGACGAATCCACTCTGCCTCCTTGCGAGAGACCTGAACGACCAGGAGGAGGGTTAGTAGAGATGGATCTTGAATTTTGGGGTTAAGAGTACAGGTTTTGGAGGCAAAGAGACACGGAACACGAAGGTCTTGGCTCTGCCACTTCCTGCTAAATGAAATCAGGCCAGTTACCTCTCCGAGGCTCAGTCTTCTCATCCAGAGAATGGGAATAAAAACAGTGTCTTCCTTACAGGATTTTTGCGTAGATTACAAGAAATAACACACGTGAGGCAGCTCATGGAGTGGAGCCTGTTTGAGCACTCACTCCCATATCCTCGTCCCTGCTGGAGTTTTCTCCTGAGCACCTGCTAACACACCATGAATGCACCTGTGTATCCGACCTGCTGTCTTGTCTCTCCCAGCAGAAGGTCAGCTGCGAGGGGAGCGACTTCTGCTGGTTCTGTTCACTGCTCTATCCCAGCCCCTAGAACAGTGCTTGGCCCATAGCAGGTGCCCAGGAAATATGTGTTGAGTGAATGGCTCATAAGCAGACAGATTAGGACAGAGGGGACTGAGGCTAATCTAACAGTGCCTGTACTGCTACACTGCAGGGCGAATTTGCAGGAAAAATCTCCCTGTCCTTTGTTTCCTGTATGTTATCCAAGACCACCCGAGTTCCTCAATGCGAAACGGAACACAGAAAACTCAATTTACAAGACGTCGATGGCCCATCCAGTGCACACCAGGTGCTGTGAGGGTGGAGGCCGGGAAGCTCCTATCCTTTGGGTGGGCTCACGGTCAGGTGGGCAGGGCCAGTTTTGTGGGCTGGTGCCCCATGCAGTCACTCAGGCCCCAGGCTCAGGAGGGCCTGAGCTGGGTTAATGCTGTTGTTGCCATCTTGAAATTCTTAACCGTTTGTTAACAAGGGCTCCACAATTTTCATTTTGCACATGCAGTCGGTCCTGCTACTGGGAAACATCTACGTACTTAAGTAATACTCTACAAAGCAAGTCCCAAGTCCCAAGGAGAGAAAAATGCCTGTGGGAAGAAAAAGGAAGTCATAAACTACTTCCTACAGCAGCTGGTCCCTGAAGGAGGAGCAGGCAGGGGCATTTGCTGACTGTCTCCTACGGGAGAAGAGATTCGTGTATCACTAATTCTGACAACCCTACACTCTGCGTATGATTATGCCCATTGGAAACTGAGGCCTGCCCAGGGTCATATAATAGCCTAGGGAGGTGACAGAGGACAGAGATGGGAGCCAAACCCAGGCCCATCCTTCCGAAGGCCAAAGCTCACGGAAAAGATGTAAGGGTCAACAGAGGCGGGGTTTCAGAGGACAAAATATTCAAAGTGGGGGCGAATCCTGGAGATGCGGGCCTGAAAGTGTGAACAAGCCTGTGGGTGTGTAGTGGACAGAACGTGCCATGTGCTGGCACGGTGCTCAAACCCTGTGGGCTACCCCGTGCTCCAGGCCTCTTCCCATGAGGACTAAGCATCCCTCAGTCGCAGCACCTGTACGTAATGCACCCCTGCTACCTCCCGACCCGTGAACAGAAACCTACTTGTTTACCTGTGTTCTCTGTGTTAGACTGCGGCATCTCAAGAACTCACACAGACGGATCCTGGCGGGCATCATTCTGAGACGGCCCAGATCCCAGCCGCAGGTGCAGGTGCCCCGGGCGAGCCCCTATCCTGAGTGTGGTGGGACCAGGGAATGGGATGGGAGAGTTGCTCCCTTCGTTAGGTTACGCTGTACGGGAAAGTGGTAAATGGTCACTCCCGTGATGGCATTCCACGACAAGACTCCACAGCAGCAGGCTCTCCCGTCGGCCTGAAGAAGCAAGCTGCCGTGCCTTCTACAGCTGCAAGAAAAGGAATTCTGCCAAGAACCAGCATGAGCTTGGAAGAGGACCTGAACCTTGGATGAGACCCTCACCCTGGCCAACTCCCTGACTACAACCAGGTGAGACCCCAAGCACAGGACCCAGCTAACCCGGGTCCGGATTCCTGACCCATGGGAACTGTGAGATAATAACCAGGTGTTGTTTTGGACCTGAGTCTGTGGAAGCTTGTCACACAACAGATAACTGACAGGCCACCTGCTGCACGGAGCCTGGGTGTGGCAGATGCGCCCTACCTCTCGGTGGGACTTAACTGAACAGACTCTCAACACGGACAACAGAGTCCAGGCTGGGAAATCATCAAGAAAGGCAGAGAGGAACCCCAAAGAGTGGAAAGGAGTCAAAAAAGAGGTGCTGGATGGAGACGGGGAAGCGTGGTCTGCAGAACAAGGACAGGTCCACCCCCACCCGTCCTGACGCCGTGGGGAGGGAGGGAAGGCACAGTGTCTTCAGAAGGTGATAAGGAGAAAGGGGTCCCCTGGGGGATTCCTGGTCAAGACCAAAAGGGGAAAGGAGCGTGGAGGGAAAGGCAGAGGTGTAAGGGAGTTCACAGTGTACCACTGAAACCAGATGAAACAGAAGACAAAATCCTGATGCTCTGGCTGAAATGTGTGCTTGGGCAGGCCAGAAAAAAATTAAAGGAACGCTCACAAACATTTCCATGCTCTTGACTTGGAAACGCTGGATGAAAAAAACAGCATTCGCTCCTGATCCACGCTCTGGAGACAACACAACCGGTTTCTCTCCCGGGGCCCTGCCTGGCACACAACCACTTACTTCTCATGCCAGGCTGAGGCGGCTCCCAGGATGGCGAGGAAGCCAGGGGCTGCTGCCAGCAAGGCCATCTGCTCACTAATTCCCACAGTCTGAACGGCACAGCTTCCACAAGGGCACTGCTGGAGGCCGCGGCAGGCTGCACATGCAGAGCGGGGAGAATGGGATCTGTACTGCTCTGCGTCAGTCAGCTTCACTCTGGGCAGGAGATGACCGGTTCTCGAGACGTGTCCCAGAAGGCCTTCAGAGGAACTGTCTGAATGATGACACCGACTCTGCAAAGTCTGCATTCCTCTCTACATCTTGTAGGGATGTAGCCAGGTAAAGGGTGTGGGCTGCTCCAAGTCAGAGCATCCATGAGGGTGGCCCTCTAGGGGCCGGATCAGCATGACACGGTGGACACAGCACCTGCAGGAAGTCGGACCCTCTAATTCTACGCTGTGAACTAACATCGACGAGAGCAACGTCTTACGAGACAAACGTAGCGACTGTCCTCCAAGCCCCTCATGGACCGGACACTGTGCAAGGAGCCTCACACAAGCTACCTGACAACCCTGAGAGGTGGTGGTTTTATCTCCATCTTACAGACGAGACCCACAGAGGTACGGTAACTCAGAGATAAAGGAACTCGGCTACTAGTGCAGGAGCCCGGTTCTGAACCTCGGTCTGCCTGACCCCGAACCCCTCGCTCTTTCCTCTACACCTTGCTCTCTCTCACGTGTATGCAATTTACAGCAGGCTCAAAACAAAGTGAACATACTTAAACTGATGTGATGCTCCGTGCAGGCAGAGATCTAAGGCAGACACTAGGGGAAGCATCAACAGTTAGGGATGAGACAAAGCACATGTATCCACAACGTGGCAGGTGTGGTACCTGGCACAGAGGGAGAGACCAAGAACCACCTGCTTCCTCTGAAGAGAGGGGCCACAAACGTTTGGGGTGGGAGCACTTTGAGCTGGCCGTGAGGACTGTGGCCAGCTGAAAAGGAACTGGCTTAGAGAAAGAGCATGGTCAAGGGGCAGGGAGTTGTCCTGTTAGAAAAAGCAAGAAGGAGTGGGGGCCAGCCCGGTGGCATAGTGGTTAAGTTCACGCTTTGGCAGCCCGGGGTTCGCAGGTTCAGATTCCGGGCGCCTACCAACACTGCCTGTCAAGCCATGCCATAGGGGTGTCCCATATAAAGTAGAGGAAGATGGGCACAGATGTTAGCCCAGGGCCAGTCTTCTTCAGCAAAAAGAGGAGGACTGGTAACGATGTTAGCTCAGGGCTGGTCTTCCTCACACACACACAAAAATAAATAAAGAAAATAAATAAATGAAAACAAAGATAAGAGGGAGTGGGAGGAAAGGCCAGCAACGGAGGGTGGGGCAGGGTGCAGAAAAGACTGTGGGGACTGCGAGGAGGAAGCATGGGCGCCTCAAGACTAATGTCCATCTGAGAGTGGGGGTGACAGAGGGAGGAAGAGGGATGGGCAGATGGGTGGCCCCCAGACGGAACTTCCCAAAGGGGAAGTATAAGGACCTGAAGGGTGGTGCCACCAGGGGGGACTGGGGAACAAGAGGGCAGGTGAGACAGAAGATCCAGTCCATGTGATTTGGCAACTGACTGGCTGTGGGTGAGCCAAAGGTACCTTCTTGGATGACCCGAAAGACGAAACCATCACTTAAGGGTAGAGAGAGGGGAGGGGAGGAGAGAGGATTTTCCTGCTGTCCCCAGGTTATCTGCCGGCCAGCACCCCTCAGACACTAAATCATGTCAGTTTGCCTTCAGGATCAGTTCGAAGCAAAGAGAAATCTCTCCAAGTCTCCTCCACCCAAACACGCAAAAACACCTGACTATTCCATACGTTTTTTTCTCTGGGAGAGGCTGAAAGAGAGAAGGCCTGGAAACGCAAATGAACACACGGATGTGAATGAGTTCCAGTCAAAGCTGAAACCAGGACACCAGACCATTTCTTGTTTGGCCAGAAGGGTCAGAAAGCAGGACGGTATCTTCTGCCTAAAGAGGGGAGTGAAATGTCAGGTGAGTGAAGAGGGACTGGAAAGGGAACCCATGGGGACAAGCTCAGAACCAGGTCCCAATTCCAGCCCAGGGTCCCCCAGTGTGCACGATGGCGCAGGGGGCCTGCCGAGAGCCACAAAGAGGGACTCATGGTGGTCAGAGCGACCGGACATCCTGGGAGGCAGCGCCCAAGTGAGCGGGGTCCGCGGTTCTGACTCTCGCGCTGCCCCTAACCACCTGGGCGACCTGAGGCAAGTCCCCTCACCTGTGCTTCCGAGACAGAAGACTCAACTGAACCACTACACTGAGCTCCAGAAGGCGGCGGGGTATGATAACTTGGGTGTTGGAGGCAACGGAGGCCTCGCTTTGAATACAGTGCCTCCCGCGTGCACCCTCGGGCCTTGAGCTCCTCACCTGTGAACTGGGAAATACCCTCTTGGAGGGGCACTGTGAGGGTAAAATATGGCAGTACATAGAGCTGCTGTGGTTTACCTCCTGTCCCTCTGTAAGGGCCTCTCCAGCCCCAAACTGTGCAGAGAAAGCAGACTTTTATTGGCCAGAAAGGTACATACACATTTTCCTATCACCCCTATTTGTGAGTTCTTTATTAATTGAAACAATTCAAAACACTATGCTGTCCGCTAATGAAAGGTAATTAAAAAAAACCAGTTCTTTGCCCCAAAGACAATCGAGGTGAGGGCACTAAACGCTACCTCCTGGACAAGAGCCCTGAAAGCAAGAAGAGATTCCATCTCCAGGTAGGGGCTGGAGAGAAGCGGGGTCACAGAGACGGTGCCCGCAGCTGCAGCTGCTCACGGCCGCACACAGCGGTCAGCAGGCCTTCTCCCAGCTCTCCCTCCCCCAAAGTTTCCAAAGAGCACACTTCCACTTCTCCCCCTCCCCGCCTCCACCCAGGCAGCCCAGCGCCAGTCTGATCTACAACGCGGTCTATTACTGCCCCCACTTGGAGTCCGGCTGATTCCAGCCTTCGAGCCCTGCCCTAGACCCCAAGCAACCAACAACCCCAGGCGCAAGAGCAAATTTGTCACTGCCACTGGCCCTTCCCGGGGTCTAACATTAAAATGAGGACTCCACAATTGAAATAAGACATCCCTTTAATTTTTGCAGGCTACTATTTCCCTACAAACATGATCTTGAGAAAAAATGCGTGCCACAATAAAAGTGAACATGTCCCCTCCCTTCACTCAAAACTTCACACAGAAACTTCAAAGACAGGCCAGGCCTGTTTCCACCACTTCTGCATGTGGGTTTAACCAGGAGAACACCCTGCCCTGGGGAATGAATGGTTGACCCCAGTTTCTGAACACATATTTCCTCTTCCAATTAATTTTCCTCCTCCTCACAAGATGAAACAGACATTTTTTTAAAAGAACAATATCCTTGAACTATTTACTTTTTTTAAACTCTAAGAGAGTTTAAGCCCGGCTCCTTGTTAGAGAGGAATACATTTATAATGCAGTGCCTAATCGTCTATAAACCAACAAAATACCCACAGAGAAGGCCTTAATTTTTGGCAAAGAAAAACAAAAGTGCTTTCGGTGTCTACCTGTGAATACAGCAACTGAGGACTAAAGCGTAAGGAATTTTTTAAATGAGCATAGCTAAAGATTTCTCACAAGTACAAAAAAACACCTTGAATTAATAAACTTGGGGGTTGAATGTCTGTTTCAAATCAACAATGTGCTTATCTCAAAAGGAATACCTTACCAAAAGTAGGATGGAAAAGTGAGAGCATATTACAATGATTATTTTTTTAAAAAACAGAGGTAAAATCAGGAAGGAAGTTTATAAAGATGCTCATAACAGTAAAGCAAGGGTGGTGGAACACTGGTAATTATTTTCCTTCTTTCTAAATGTAATACAATGTTATTAAAGCCGTTTATAGTTAAACACATGTATCATTATTAACACACTACTTTTGTATATGCCTTCCGTATAATTTTTAAAGCATCCCATATATAAAAGAGAGAGGTGTTTTATTATTTTCTTTGAGGGTTCTCCCTTTTGGAAAGGAATAAGAGTATTTCCTACCTGCTTGGAAGAAAGCCGTAAGAACGAAAATTACAAGTCTGCTTACCTGAGGTTTAACTTTCGATCTTCATCACTGCCAGCCTCCAACTACAGAGAAGAGAGAGAGTGTCACACCACAGACACCACAAGCAACAAGTCTCAGATACTAGTCTCACATTCTCTGCTCTGGTGTCTGAAAAAGACACAGACGTCCAGGAAACCTGGCTATTTCTAAAGGGCCGCACCCTTTCCTCACCAATCCTGCTCTGCTGTTCCTCTGGGTAATTTCCAGGGAGGAATTTTCAGGTTTCCCAAGGTTTACCCACGTGCCCTCCACAATATCGTGGATGGATTCCTGTAACGGAACATTCCTGTGTTGCATCGTTACTCAACACACCCGTTTGGCTCTCTGTTCTCAACTTTCCAGGGTTGTTTAGGATCTCATCCTGTTTTTCTTTTTTAAGGGGAGGGGGCTATGTTTTAAAAGAATCCATTTCCTCCTTCAAGCTAGGCAATGGCTGAGCGATCAACGGCATCTTAAGCCCCAATACACAGTTTAAAAAAAAAAACAATCCCGGCTGGCCCTGAGGCCGAGTGGTTCAAGTTCCACACACTCCACTTTGGTGGCCCGGCTTCCCGGACCTACACGACTCGTCCGTCAGCCATGCTGTAGAAGCATCTCACATATAAAAGAGAGGAAGACTGGCAGAGATGTTAGCTCAGGGCTAATCTTCCTCAAGCAAAAAAAAAAAAAAAAAAAAGAGGAAGACTGCCAATGGATGTTAGCTTAGGGCGAATCTTCCCCACCAAAAAAATAAATAAAAAGATTAAAAAAAATGGGGCCTGGGCCCGCCCGGTGGCGCAGCGGTTTAGTCCGTGCTTGGCAGCCCGGGGTTCGTGGGTTCGGATCCCGGTCGCCCGCCGACGCACTGTCTGTCAGCCACGCCGTGGCGGCGTCCCATATAAAGTGGAGGAAGATGGGCACGGATGTTAGCCCAGGGCCAGTCTTCCTCAGCAAAAAGAGGAGGATTGGCAACGGATGTTAGCTCAGGGCTGGTCTTCCTCACCAAAAAAAAAAAAAGAAAAAAAAAATGGGGCCAGCCTGGTGGCATACTGGTTAAGCTCACATGCTCCACTTTGGTGGCCTGGGGTTCACAGGCACGGACCTACACACCACTCATCAAGCTATGCTTGGCAGTGTCCTACATACAGAATAGAGGAAGATGGGCACAGATTTAGCTCAGGGCCACTCTTCCTCACCAAAAAAAAAACCATTTCAGGCAAGTCTTTCACAATGGAAGGTGGCCTGGCCAGGATCAGGCTGTCTGTGGGTCTCAGAAGCTCTTAGTGGTTCTCAAAAGGGCTCAAATGTTTAATACAAAACTTTCTCCACTATTGGTTTATTGATATAAATGAAAGAAAGGGACATTTAATATTTTCTAAAAGTTAAAAGGACAAGAGAGCTAGGCTCCAAAAGTAATCATGACTTAAGGCCCAGTTGCAATTTTTCCTTTTTTTCTTTCAAGGAGAAAACTGAAATGAGAAGAAAACATACACATACACCCCAGCAACACACACAACTCTGCACCCCTGGGACTTGGCACGTTTTGCACGTGACAGAGAGAAGCCCATTGAATGGGCAAGAGAAACCGGGAAAGCAGTGATGGCTGGGAGGGATGCAAGACTGATGGAGGATAAACCAGACAGCAGCCAACGGCGATGGGAAAAGGGCACAGAGCTAACGCAGGCAGGCACCTGGGCAGCAAGGGACATACACCAGAGGTGGCAATTTCAACAAGGAACGAGTACACCGGAGGGTCCTGGAGTCCCTACATTTTACTAGGACAATGCATGTATGGTATCAGGCAGAGGCATATACTGGAGGCCAATCAATTCATTCTCACGCTCCCTGCCCCACACCGAAGGAGAAGTGGAAAGATTGGGGAAGGCTCTGCTGACCACAGGGCCATGAGCTTCGGTCCCCAAGTGAAGCATACACAAAACAACTCACACAACAACAAACTTAGAAGAGAATGTTGGGTCTAACCCAGTGGTTCTCAACCAGAGGCAATTTTTCTCAACAAGGGACACTGGGCAATGTCTGGAGCCTTTTTTTGGAGGGTGATACTGGCACCTAGTGGGGGGAGGACATCGTGTTGCTAAACACCCTACAATACACCAGACAGCCCCCCACAGCAGAGAAGTTTCTGGTCCCCATGTCAGCAGTACCGAGGCTGAGAAACCCTGATCCAACCCAGAAGAAGGGACTGGAGATCTGCCCATGAAAATTAGTCACACTGAACATTTGTCAAAAATAACAATGTTACGATCCATTCCTGAAAGTTATTGATTTATCTGTTCTTGCACTCTCTGCCTGTTCTCACAAAGGAATGAGATAAGGTTAACAGTAAAATGACACAAGGAAAGATTTTTTAAAAAGGGGAAAAAATTACGAGCGTTGCTTTGCTAGTCAGGCTGTGACTGCCCTCAGTTCCCACGCTGAGCAGCAGGATGGGCTGAGGCCCAGAGAGGGGAAGTAACTCCAGGAAGGTCAGGCCCGAGGCAGAGCTGGCCTGGCCCCTCATCTCCTGACTCCGTGCGCACGCATGTGCTCTCTCCGTGCCATCTTCCTTCTTCACCTCTCACCCCATCTGGAAGAAAGCCTCGCCTTCCAGGGAACATCTCGGCCTCTGCTCGCTCACTGGGTGACTAATACTGTTGATTTACTCAAGTCAAATAAAAGGTGGCTGAGTTTTATTCTATGTTTATCAGATCATTGGCACTTTGTGAAAATAATGCTTTATATAACTTAAAACGTGTCTAGTGGAAACCCAAATGTCCAACAAAATGTGGTACATCCATACAATGGAATATTATTTGGCAATAAAAAGGAATGAAGTCCTGACCCACACTACAACATGGATGAGCCATGAAAACATCATCCTAAGCGAAAGAAGACAGTCACAAAAGGCCACACAGTGTGTGATTCCACTTATATGAAATGCCCAGAACAAGCAACTCCATAGAGACAGAAAGCAGATTAGTGCTTGCCTAGAATTAGCGAGAGTGGGGCAGGGGTGGGGGGATGATGGCTAAAGGGTGTGGGGTTTCTTTTTGGGGCGATGAAAATGTTCTGGAATTAGACAGTGGTGACGGTTGCACAACTTTGTGAATATACTAAAAAGCACTGAATTGTACACTTTAAAATGATGAATTTATGGTATGTGAATTATATCTCAGCTAAAAAATAATAGGGCCAGCCCCGGGGGCCTAGTGGTTAAGTTCATGCGCTCTGCTTTGACAGCCCGGGTTAAATCCCCGGGCACAGACCTACACCACCCATGCAACAGTGGCCATGCTGTGGCGGCGACTCACATACAAAAAGAGGAAGACTGGCAGTGGATGTTAACTCAGAGCAAATCTTCCTCAGCAAAAAAATAAAAATAAAAAATAATAAAATTTTAAAAATGTGTCTAAGGCAAGAATAGACCAGGTCTAATGTGGGTTTAGAGTCAGAGACCTGGTCTGAGAGGCCCAGTCTGAGAGGTCCTTTCTGAAGCTGAACTCCACTCATCTCACACAGTTTTTGAGAGTAAGTGCATGGAAGGACTCTGTAAACTGCAAGACAGCAGTAATAGGAATGATGTAGGAGAAAAGACGTCTCTCTGGGGAGGAGAGAAGCTAGCAGCCTAACTTCTCAGTTGCAGGCAACTGGCCACCAATGTTCTTTCTCAGTGTGAAGAGGAGGGATTGCTAGAATCTTCTGTCTGTAGACAAGACAACTCATTCACGGCCTCTCCTCCAGAGGAAGGGCCATGGGGCTCCACCTCACAGCCACTCTGAGAATGTTCCTGCCAGTCCCAGCAAAACAGGCCCAAGAGCTACCCGCCAGGAGCCGGCAGGGCAGACAGGGCTGCCACACCAAATACAGGTCTGTCTCTCTGTCTCTCACAGACACACACAAACCTTTTGGCGTCATCAGTCAACTTTTTCGAAGGAGCCTGAGTCGCACCGATGCTGGCGGGGCCACTTCCTGGGCCTGCAAGCTCCTCCTCCAGCCTTCTCTCTCTCCCTTCTCTAAACAGTTCTCCCTCTCCTCCTCCAGCTGCTCTGTCTTCAGGTCAACACTCAGCCTTGCCATGGGTGTGACTTGAGACAAGAGGCCTTAACCCCTTCTCCAAGAGAAGGTGGGGGAGGGTGGGGGACGAGAGGGTTGCTCTGCAGCTGCAGGAGTGACCTGCTCAGGCCTGAGGCCCCAGCCCAGCACAATCCAGCCCAACTGTAGACTCAGAGGACCAATTCCCCGAGTGACCCCAGAGCAAGGCGCCAGTCAAACACAGGCCTGGTCACACGCAGACCCACAGAAACCCACGCAGCGCAGCCATGCCCTCTCAGCCCCAGAATGCACCCGTGCAACCACAGAAACCCCAGAATCGGCCTCGGCCACACAGCCAGAGGCACATCAACATGCAGCCCCGAATGACAGTTGGAAAAGGAAAAACCCAGACTCAGCTGCACACAAAGACAAGACACACAGTCACAGAGCACCCTGAGCTCACTCAGTCACTGTCACACAGTGACACGGGCACGCGAGAGGCACAGCCACTCACACCAGAGTCAGCACTCCAGGGGCGTGCTGTCGGGGAAACAATCTCACACATTCACAGGGGCACCCCCAGTGGCCTCTCTCCCAGGATCACACAGGCACAGACCCAGCAGACAGGCCACACACAGGGAAAGTCACACAGTTTCACAGACACACAGCCAGGCACACAGGGAGAGGGCCTAGACCAGTCACAGGGTTCCAAATCTCAGAACCAGCATCGCACACACTGTCATCCAATTAGGAGTCCTAGTCACACATCCAGTCTCCCGTAGTCACCCCCAGACAGGTCACTGTCACACACCCAGTCTCCTGCACAGTCATCCCCAGATGGGGGTCACACCTGCACACACAGTCACCACAGACAGGGGTCACACCGCACAGTCACCCCCAGACAGGGGTCACACCGCACACAGTCACCCCTAGATGGGGTCACACCGCATACACCGTCTCCAGCACAGTCACCTCCAGACAGGGGTCACACCGCACACAGTCACTCCTAGATGAGGTCACACCGCATGCACAGTCACCCCCAGAAGGCGGGGGTCACATCCGCACACACAGTCACCCCCAGACGGCGGGGGTCACACCGTACACACAGTCTCCCGCAGTCGCCCCGGTCTGGCTGCCCAGGCGGGGTCCCCGGAGCCCCGGCCCCTCGCAGCCGCCCCCGGCGCCCTCCGCCGGCCCTCGCGGCCCAGGCCTGGCGCGGGGCTGCACGGCGGGGCGGGCGCCGCGGGCCCGGGGCTCACCTCGCTGTTGCTGGCGGAGGAGGAGGCGGCGCTGGGCGTAGGCGAGCGCTGCAGGGTCACCAGTGCCATGGCTGCGGCGCGGCCGCGGGGGCCGCCGAGGCCTCGGGCTAGAGCCGCCGCCGCCGCCGCCCGGGCCGGGCCCGGGGCGCTCCAGGAGCCGCGCGCGGGCGGCCGGGCCGAGCCGGGCCGGGCCCGCCCCTCCCCCTCGCGGGCCGCCGCCCCCGCCCCCCGCCTCCCGCGCCGGCGCGCGGCTCCTGGAGAGCGGGGAGGGGAAGGGGGCGGGGCGGCGCGCGTGCGCGGAGCGGGAGCCGGGAGCGGCGGCCGGTCACGTTCCCCGCGCGCCGGGCCCTGCCGCCCGGGGACCGCGTCCGTCCCCCGCCGGCGGGACACCGAGGCCCGGCGGCCGCGCGGCCGGGACTGCGCGGAGCGGGGAGGCGCGGGGAGCCGTCCGCTCATTGTGTCGTCCGACATACCTCTCGAGCGCCTCCTGAGTGCCCGGCGAGGAGTGCTCAACAGGGAGCGGAATAGAGGGAGCCAGCCCTCAGGGCTTTCACGGGGGTGAATCCACTGGGTAGGCAAGTTTGCTAACCGTTCTGTATGAATTCCATCCGTGTCCGGAAACCCAGCAGCTCTTGGGAAGTCAGGGGAGGCTTCTCTGCAAAGGGACGTGTGCTCTGAAGCCTGGCCCGGGGCCGGGATTAACCGGTGAAGAGACCGTTTTGGAGTGGGGTGGAGGTGGGGGGGGCTGCCCAAAGGCCCGGAAACTGGACGCAGGTTGTTCCTGGAAGGAGGTTGTCCGCTGGCACCTAGGGAGGCGAGGAGGGAGAGAGTGGCCTGAGTCGGTGCGCTCTAGAAAGCTCTGGCTGTTGCTGGAGAATGGACTGTGGGGCAGAGGGGTGAAGGGAGACCAGGGATGGGGCTGCTGCTGTTGTCCTGGAGAGAGGGGACCAGTTATGGGGATGGAGAGAGGGACGTGGAGGGAGATAACCGAGAAGGTGGTGGTACTGTCTTAGCTCGGTAATAGGAAGCTTCTCTTTCATCCAAAATCCTGTCTCTGACCTCTGTTTCACACGCATGTTGCACAAGTACTCCCACTGGTCCAGTCCTGCCCCCATTTTAGCCAAGGGGTCCACGTTGCATCTCAATGCCCAACCAGCAACCCAGCAGCCTCCTGGGTCCTTCCCCCTGCTTCCCCCAGATCCAGGGACTGGGCCCCCCTACGTATTCCTGGGGTCTAGCCCTCAGCACCTTTCATCTCAAAGGTGGTTCTTAATAGGGGCACTATAGCCCCTATGGAGTGTTTCTTGGGAAATTTATGGGAATATTTTTAATTATCTCACAAACGGAGAGGGGAGAGCTCTTGGCGTTGCTGAAGTTTAAAGGGAAGGAATGCTAAATGGCCTGCAATGCCCTGGACAGTCCCTCCAAAGAAGAATTGCTCTTTCCCCACAAGACACCTGTGTGGGTGAAAAACCTGTTCATAATTATCTGAAGCCAGACCCTAACTCCATTTTGTGTATCAACACAAAGTATTTTTCATTGAGTTTTCAGAAATGCAACTATGTTTAAATAGAGGGAAGAATATGCTTTGTTTCATTTGAGAGTGTAGGGGATCAGAACTGGCCACCTCAAAATATGCCTCTCTACCTTGATTATCTTCTCTGAAGGAGGCTTTGACACCCCCCCCCCCCCCCAACTCTCTAAAGGGATTTGGGATGGAAGGCCTGTCTCCAGGACTGGCCATCACCATGGATAACCCTGGGTATCGATAGACTGGGAGGGTCTTCTTATCACAGTTCTGTTTACCAAACATTTACATCTGTAAGGGGAATCTCCATTTGTAAAGGTATCTCCTCTGTACTGGGAAGAGGGGCAGATGACCTCATCCCTAGAAACTTGTAAATGTGGAAGGCAAGGCCTTAAATCTGCATAATAACCTCACTGTGCTTTTCTGGTAATCTCCCATAACTGACCCACCTCCAACATCCTCCATTGTCTTTCTATTTAAAAGGAGAACCTCTGCCATTTTGTCGAGAGAAACTCAGTTTCCCTGGTCTCTCCCATGTATACATGTTGTAAAGCCTTGTTTGATTTTCTCCTGCTTTTCGGCCTCATGTCAATTTAAGTGGTAGCCCAGCCAGAAAGGACCCAGAGTGGGTATCGGATACTCTTCCTCCCCTTTAAGAGCTTTGTCAGGAGTTGTTCACTGTTTGGGAAAAGGAATTTATAGATGGCATCACCACTCAATATTAGAGCAGTCAACCCAACACGTGTGCATTTTCAGCTGCCATCTTGGTGGGCATACGGCCATGCTTATTTAGCACTTTAAAATGTCAAATAGAAGACAAAATGATGGACAATATTCAGTTGAATAGTGAATATCTTACTTCTCGAATCCAAACACATTCGTTAAAAACAGACACACGCTTCTGAGACTTTACTATGTCCTCTAGGGAGTAGGGCCCAAGCACTTCCATATTGAAATGCATGTTATGATTGATTTTTCTTTCATGTTAGGGCATTATAGATTTGGGGGTTTTAGATTACATGTGTAGGTGGGCTTTATTGTCTGAGTTTTGTTTTATTGTCTATGAATTTTGTTTCTGGTTGGTAAAGTAATCGTCACAAACTATTTGTAAAGGGGTGTGGGTTTTTAGAGTCGAGAACCTTAGGCCAATGGTTTTCAAATTTGAGTGTTTGAGGATATCCTGGAGAAAACACAGACTTCTAGGTCCCACCCTCCAGAGTTTCTGATTCACTAAGTTTTGGGGGAGGCTGGAAATTTTGCATGTCTAACAAGTTCCTGGTGATGCTGATGGCCCAGGTTCAGGGACTACGGTTTGAGAACCACTGTCTATGCAAACGCCAAGGCCTCCTTACTGGTCTTCCTTCCATTTTCTTTTGTACCAAGATCTGATCCTGCCACCCTGAAGTCACTAAACCCATTCCCCCACCCCTTTTCTGGCCTCCACCCCTTCTCACTTCCTTATCGAGCTGAGAGGCTCTTTTCCCTCCCACAACTAACTCTTACTGGACACCACCTTCCAGAAACCCCAAGGCTGGATTCAGTGTCCTTTCCAGGATTCCATAGCACCCCCTCCCCACAGCCTACCCCACCTGTTCTGCCCCTAAACACACTGTCGATGCAAAATAACCAATAACCATTCTATAGGTAAGAGAAATAAAATGAGATTTACTTGAGCCAGAGTGAGGATTCTAACCCGGGAAGGCGTTAGAAAGTGTTCCAGAGAAGCATGGGTTTAAGCACAGCCTTAGATCTTTTTAAAATAAAGAACATCCATTAAACACACTCAGGATACATTTTCATCAAAGTTTCAAAGAAGTATTTAGTTGCAAATTAGCAGGTCAACGTGACACTGATGTTGGGAAAGGGACTAATCCGGGCGTTACCAATAGGGCATTATCAATAGGGCGTAGGAAGGGAAGTATGCGTTCTTATCTTAAGAGAGTGCATTCTTTACTTAGATGGTTAAGCAAATGTACAATGTGTGTTTGACAGGGCATGTCAGGCTTTTTAGTTCAAGCCAAATAAGTTTTGAACCCAAATTTACCCCGTGCACCTCAATATGTGAAAATCTCTTGTCAACACAGCAAGTGTCACAGCATTGTCATAACCACCTCTCTGTCTTGTCACATGGTTCCTAAGGAAAACCTCAAGAGCAGGACTGGGACCAGGGTGAGCGCACAAAATTTAAGGGGACACACACATACGAAAACTTGGTAACCAAGAGAAATAATATTTTAATGCAATATTTTAGAGAATCAAAATTAATGCAAAAAACCCACAATGAATGAAATATGGGCATTTTAAATAAAGACAGAATCAGTACTGTGTTAGTGATTTTCCCTTTTGGTTTAGGCTCCAGTAGGACACAGCAGGGCACTTTTACCCACCTTGATTTGACCCTGTTTTTATTTAAAATTTTGGCCATCCTAAACCCTTCTGTGACAACAACCTGCGGGCTTGCCTCTGAGGCCTGTAAAGGGGGACTGGAGAGAGAAGTGAAAGGCCGCTGGCCTCAGTCTGGGCCTCAGAAAGGAACCCTGGGAATGGAGGAGGGGAACCAGCTGGAAGACGCAAGCTCCAAAGATTTCTTGTCTCCAGAAGGGCCGTTTCTATTCAGTATCATCACAATTTTTTTCATCATAGTTTATTTAATCACCTTTGATCTCCTCGTGGTCTCAGCTCAGTTTTGCAACTATCAAAGACAGCAAGTTATTGAGTTATTTGCTGTCTGCTAGGCATTATGCAGAGTGATTTGCAAGTGTATTGGGGACACGGTTTACTGACAGGTGACTGTCCCCAACTCTTGCTCTAGGGTCACCTCCTCCAGGAAGCCTTCTCTGACCTGAGGCTGGATTAGGTGTCCATTATCTGTGCTCCTGCAGCCTCTGTGCCTGTTCCTGGGTCGGACCTCTTTATTTATTTTTTATCACACTGTTGTGATTCTCATTTCACGGACAGACCAGGAAATTGATACACAGAGTAGTTGTCACACGCCCAAAGTCACATAGCTAGGGAGTGGTGAAACTGGTATATGAACCCGTGTTTTTCTACTTTAGAATTCAGACAAAAGACAGGTTCTTCCAGGACAGCCTAGGAGAGGGCAAGGGAAGAGAACTGTATGGATAGTTCCCTTTGTAGAGCGAATAATTTGCAATTCTTCCTTAACTATTTGAAATGAAGTTCAGAGGTAATAAAGCTCTGGTAGGCTGAATAGTGGCCCCCCCAAATGTCTATATCCCAATCCCTAGAACCTGTGAATGTTACTTGACATGGTAAAAGGGACTTTGCAGATGTGATTAAGTTAAGGATGTTGAGATGGGAGATGATCCTGGATGATCCACGTGGACCCAATATAATCCCAAGGGTCCTTATAAAAGGGAGGCAAGAGGATCAGAGTGAGGAGAAGATGTGACAGCAGAAGAGGCTGGAGTGATGCAAGGAGGGCCACAAGCCAAGGATTGCAGGCTCTAGAAGCAGAAACAAACTAGAAGCAGAAACAAACAAGGGCATAAATTCTCCCTCAGAGCCCCCGGAAAGTATGCAGCCCTGCCTTCACCTCGATTTTGGATTGCTGACCCCTAGAACTACAAGAGAATAAATTCCTTTTGTTTTAAGCCACTAAGTTTCTGGTAATTGGTTACAGCAGTCATAGAAAATGGATATAAAAACCAACCTACACATATACTGCAAAAAAAAAAATCATTATAGCATTATAATCCAATATGTTCCAGCCACTTCTTGGATGTTGTATCATTTTCTCATTCACTCAATTTATTCAACAAACACTGATGGAGCGCTCATGCTTTGCTGGGCACTAGCCTACGAATTTGGGGTCCATCAGTGAACGAAACAGAGTCACTGTGTTTGGAGGGCGTCCCATCAAGTGGGGGATATAGCCAAACAACACATAAGCAAATATATTTAATACATTATATGCTAACATATGCATGTAATATATGCATATTTAAATATGTTGAATTAATATTAGTAAAGTTTTTAGAACAAGACAGGCACAGATAAGTGTCATATAAATGAAATATGATTTCAAGTAGTGAAAAGGGCTTGAGAGAAAAACAAAGCAGACTAAGGGGAGAGGGTGATGGAGGGGGCTGTTTAGGCAAGTGGTCAGGGAAACCTCTGGACAAGGTGGCGTTGAACAGAGGAATCACCATGACAACCACACCAGCGGGGTGTAGAGACCCTGGGATCCAACTGATTCAAACTGACCTCCTGATTTAGGAGCTCTGGGGCTCTGGGTCAGGCGCTTCCTTTTTCTGAGGCTTACTTTCTTCCTCTGTAAAATGAGAACAAGGACAAGAGCACTTATGGGTCGGTTGTGAGGGTTGAACACAATAATGTGCATGAAAGTCATAGCGTGCTGTCCTGCTCATTAACGTTACCTAATGTGATGGGTTGAATTGTGTCCTCCCAAAAGATACGGAAGTCCTGACCCCCAGGACCTGTGAATGTGGGCCCTAGTCTGATATGACTGTGTCCTTACAAAGAGGGGAAATGTGGACACAGGGACAGAGACACGGGGAAGTCACCATGTGAAGACTGGTGTTATGCTGCCGCAAGCCAAGGAACGCCCAAGATTGTCAGCAAACCACCAGAGCTAGGAGAGAAGCACAGAACAGATGCTCACCGCCCTGAGAAGGAACAAACCCGGCCGACAGCTTGATTTTGGACTTCTGGCCTCTAGAATCATGAGGCAACAACTTTCTGTTGCTTAAACCAGCCAGTTTGTGGTGCTTTGTTATAGCAGCTCTAGGAAACGCATATACCTAATTTTATCATCTCCTTGGATGCAGAAACTGCGGCTCAGAGCAGAGCTAGGATTTGAACCAGACCCCAGGACCCACATGCAGCTTGTCGGCCTTTCCAGCCTGAGAGGTGACAGTTTGGACATGCCACCTTGTGCAGGGAATGCTGTTCTGAGAATTCAAAGCCTTGGCCACTGGGTACAGTGTCCGGGGATGGATCTGGCAGTTGCTGGTATCCAGGGCTGCTGCCAAGGCATCTCTCTGGGGAGGTGGATGGGCACCAGCAGCCAGGCGGCCTAGAGCTCCATGTTCCTGTGTAGAGTTGGCTAAAGGTCCCTTCCACTCCCCCCACCCCGATTTACCCTGGTTTCCTGGGTTTTCCCTACTAGGTAGGGAGGCTGTGCCTCCCTCCAGGCTTCTCCTCACCTCTCCAGTGGGTGTCCTTACAGGACTTGGGCTAGCCTGACTCTGCCTCTAACTCACTTTGTGACCACAGGCAACACAGTGACCCTTGCTGGCCCTTGGAATCTCAACTTGTAAGATAGAGTGATTAAATGTCCCACAAGAGAGGATTGGTTAGATAAATTTGGGTACATGCATATGATGGCCCTCAATGATCCCCACCTCCTGGTATTCATGCCCTATGGAGCCCTCTCCACAATGATTAAGGCTAACCTGTGTAATCACTAGATGTCACAGATATGACAGTGTGTGACTTCTGGGGCTAGGTCACACAAGACGCTGAGCTTCCATCCTGCTCTCTCTTGGATCACTTACTCTGAGGGAAGCCAGCTGCCTTGTCATGAGGATACTCCGCAGCCCTATGGAGGAAGAGCCTCCTGCCAACAGCCAGCATCAACCTACCAGCCATGTGAGTGCACCACCTTGAACGTGGATCCTCCAGCCCCAGTCAAGCCTTCAGATGAGACTGCAGCCACAGCCAACATCCCGACTGCAACCTTGGGAGAGACACTGAGCCAGAACCACCCAGCCAAGCTGCTCCCAGATTCCAGACCCACAGAAAATGTATGAGATAATAAATGTTTATTGCTTTAAGCTACTAGATTTTGAGGTAATTTGCTATGCAGTAATAGAAAACTAATACAGCAGCCATATACAAATATGTTATAAAACAATGCACTACTGCAGAAAGATTTTCATGAAATATGAAGTGGGGGAAAAAATAAAATAGGCCACCAAATAGTATATGATAATAGGATCCAGCTTTGGAAGTCAAAATATGAAGAGTTACAAAGCTCTACCAAAGAACTAAAAAGACATAAATGGGGAGATGGAGAACCTTTGTTTTTGGATGGAAGGGCTCATTATAGTAGATTTAACAATCTCTCTAAATTAAACTAAATGCAATTATAATGAAAATCTCAACCTGATTTTTTGGAGTGAAAGGCATCTTGATTAGAGATAACTGAGTGAGCTGACAATTGTTCAAAACAAGACAAGAGGCCCAAAATGGAGTTGCTTATGCTAAGCCCCACATCACCAAATGGAGACTTAATTTAATTACAGTTTTGGCTGTCCCAGAAATGGAATCCTAAACCAGTCAATCAGGAATCATCTAATCAGCACTAGTTAGGTAATCTGCCTGATAGACCCCTTCCATCCCCTAAAGGAAAGTAACCTTGTAATAACCAACCCACTTTTTTAACCTAGTATAACTTCCTTGTTCCTGTTCCCTTCTGCCTATAAAAGTCTTTCATTTTGTATAGCTCCTTGGAACAGCTTTCTATCCACTAGGTTAGCAGATGCCTGATTCATGAATTATGAATAAAGCCAATAAGATCTTTAAAATTTTACTCAGTTGAAGTTTGTTTTTAAACACATTTACTGGGCATATGCTATGCATTGTGTTCTGTGACAATGTGGAAATTAGTAAAAGAAATCTTAACTAAATTGGTGTCAGGAAGGCCTGTAGGGGGAGCTCTCACGCCTTATCACACAGTCAATTACACTAACCAAGAAGAGACATTCACTTGCATCTTGGACAGGAAGTAAAACTCCTTTACTACTGTAGGAAGATTTCTCTCCCCACCCAGCAACAGCCCAGCCAATGAGAAACTGTTGCTGCCCTGAACTATTACTTTCCCCCAATAGACTTTCATTTAGAACAGTCCCTCCCTACTCCCCCTTTTTCTCTATAAAAGCAGCTTCCCTTCGTTGTTTTCTGGATTTGCCTCTGTTTGCCATAGTATGCACATCCTGAGTTGTAATTCTTTTGCCTATTCCTGAATAAACTCATTCTGAGGTTAAAATAACAGGTGAATTTGCTTTTAAGTTGACAACAGTCTTTATTTCATCTTAATTCCACAATAGGAAGAAGTCCCTAGTTATTTAATTTTTTTCCAATAATAACTGTTATTAGCCTCCCTCCTCCCATTCTACATATGAGATTTCAAGGGGGACTTGTCTGAGATCCTGGGGACCCTGAGGAGTGGAGCTGGGGGTTGACATCAGGCAAGTTTGACACTAAAGTGTGTGCTCTTGAACCTCCTGCCCTGTGGCTTCCTTAAGTACCAGTCCAAAACCACACAGGTAGGGAGGGCAAAGTTGGGGTATCAACAGTCTGCTTGACTCCAGAGTCTGTAGCCTTAATCACTAACATCCCCAGAAAGGTAACTATTGGAGAAGAGGCAGAAAAGCTCCCAAATAGAAGGGTAAAGAGAAAGGATATTTTTCTACCAGATATTAAAACATATGACAAAGCTGCAGAAATTAAAACAGAATGGCACAGACTTAGAAAGCCAGACAGATCAAAGGAGTGCCATGGAAAGTCCAGGAATAGACCCAAACATACAGGAAAGTTTAGTGAATGATAAAATTGGGTAGGTATCAGTGGAGAAAATGTGAGTGACTCAACCACTGGTTTTGGTGCCATTGGCTCGGAAGTAAAGCTGGATCCCTACACCCTTCTATTCTCCGAAATAAATTCCGAATGAATCAAATATTTAAAAGTAAAAAAAAAAAAAAAATCCTCAAAAGTTCTAGAGGGTCTGTGTGAGTAATTTAAATATGGTGCAGCTAGGGGGCCGCCCGGTGGCGCAGCGGTTAAGTCCGCGCTTGGCAGCCCGGGGTTCGCGGGTTCGGATCCTGGTCGCCTGCCGACGCACTGTCTGTCAGCCACGCCGTGGCGGCGTCCCATATAAAAGTGGAGGAAGATGGGCACGGATGTTAGCCCAGGGCCAGTCTTCCTCAGCAAAAAGAGGAGGATTGGCAACAGATGTTAGCTCAGGGCTGGTCTTCCTCACACACACAAAAAAATAAAATAAATAAATAAATAAATAAATATGGTGCAGGTAGGGGAGGGGAAGCAAGGTTTCTATATATGACATTAGTGGCAGAAATCATAAAAAGAAAGATGACTAGATTTGACTACAAAAAAGCTTTAAAACCTTTGTATGATAGACAAATTGGGGAAAATATTTGCAACAAAAGGATAATACCCATAAATATGAAGGGAATTCTTACAAATTAAAAAGTGATATAAGAAATTTAAATTTTTTCAAGTATATGGGAAAGCCATTCTGGTTTAAACTCAATTTGGCCTGAATTTTATTTGAATCAAAGAAGCTTGACTTACAGCCTGTCAAACATACATTGTACATCTGCTTTAATCATTACCCTAAAGCAAGAATTGTATTCTTTGAAGATGAGAATTAATGCCTGTCTTCTTGTGACTCCAGATATATCTCCCTTCCCATGATGCCCGGGTCATGTTGACCTGCTGTATATGTGCTAATCTGTGGCAAACTTCTCCTTGAACCTTTGAAAGAATGTGCCCCTGTCATGCTGATGTATATCTCTTTGTTTACAAATGGTATATAACTGTGCTGAAAATTGCTCTTCTCTGGAGCACTTTCTTCCCCTTGTGAAGGCTGTGCCTCCCGGGCTATATCTTCAGTTTTGGCTTGAGTAAAACTCTCTTTCCTTTTGCAATAGAATGATTATTGATTATTTGCCTTAACATTTCTTGGTGTAGTTGGCAGGATTTCAGAGACACCCACCTGAGACCACAAAGAGCCTGTGTTGAGCTGGTTCTTGGTACCAACACAAGTCCATTGTACCCCCCCCCCCCGCCCCCAGCTTCATTGCACTGCTCACACTTTTCAGTGAGTTCTGAAATCCCCACCCCCTTTTTTAAGTCATTGGTCCCTTGACTTTTATTCAAGCTGTTTTAAGTCTTAAGACTTAAACATCTTAAGGGTGTACTGATACTTTTCCTACATAAGGGGAACCTACAGGGAAATTTGGAGTGAACTGGGTTGGCTGACCTTTTAATTTAGCTTTAAATTGGAAAAGATTTATGTTTATAAAGTCTGAACAAATTGTTTGACAGCAAAATGCGAGACTGAACTCATTCAGCTCCAAAGAAAAGGGACACTTGCTCCTTCTAGCCACAAGGTGTTCTCAGGCCACTGAGAACCTAGCGGAAGTGTCTGAGGTCAATCCTCGTGATGTCCCACAGGGAACTCCATCGTGATCATTCACATTAAATAATTAAAGGCTCACCCGGGGATGCACACATAAGGATTGCCACTTGCTGCTCTGAGCCCCCATGGTGGTTTTAGACTGCCGGTGGGAGAAACTGGGACATGTAAGAAGGTGTTCATGGCCTTTTAGGAAGTGACACTCACAAGCAGCACACTTTCAACCCAGTATACTGCCCTTAGGAATTGCTCAGACTTTATATTTAAAACAAACATAAAAGAAAATGGGGAGCCATGCTTCTAAAGCTGACAAGCTCCTGGACAGGAAGCCACCCACTGGAACTCTGCCTGGCTTTGTGCAATACATATGGAGCCTTTACTTGCAAGTATCTAACAAAATGGGAAAATTTGACAAAAGATAATTTAAGTTAGAAGGCCAAAATTGAGAACCCCTACTCCAAGTCCTCTCTGGCAGAATGCCTCCTTCAGGTACTCCAACTGGATACATGAATAAGAAATATGGAAAGGATAGCTGGAAATGGATGGACATTGGCTAGGTTCCTACAAAACAGCTGCCAGCCTCAGGGGAATTACACTGGCCTTTACAAGGAATGTTCCAATTATATAAGATCATTTAAGAAGTGCACTTAAAAGCAAAGCCTTCGAAATTCCAAAATAGCCCTGTAGAAAATTTTGTTGCAAAAGCTAATGAAAATTTAAGATATAAGAGGTACCTAAAAGAAAAGACCATAAAGTCTATTAAGTTATGGTTTTACAGACACCCCCATATCTACCTGCAAAGAAGCACCCTGTATGAGCCCCTCTCAGAGTTAATGAGACTCTGAGAAGTTTTCTGGGAAACTGCTACATTATTCCCTTAAACAGTCAAGGGGACTAAAATTAAAAATTAATGGAGTTGTTTAATACTGCCAGAAATATTTACTGTTTGTCCTGGCTGAAACCTGACAAGGTATTTAAAGAGATTTAGCAACTTATGATCAGAAATTTGGCCAAATTGGAAGCTGATAGGAATTTTTTATATAGACCTTCTTCCCCAAAACTGTGTACCCAGGGGGAAAGAAGAAAATTAGGGATGATGTAATTGGATGGGTAAATCAACCTATGATGTCATTTAAGTTACAACCCAATTTCTGAGGAATTGAGAACAACTGTCCTTATCTTACAAATCTTTGCAAAACTGGAAATGCAGCTCTAGAGGCAGTTCAGACTCTACCCAATCCCTTTAACCAATCCCCCAAACCTCCCATATTTATCCCCAAAAGTTTGTAACCTCTCCAGGAACTGTTATCTAGACCATCACCAATTCCTAAGTAGATAACCTAAGTTTATTCTATCTGCCAGAAATACAGCTTGGATCCAATTATTCTTTTATAAATTAGTGAGTTTTGTATTATACCTGATTCATAGCAAAAATGTAATGAAAAATATTGAGGTCTCTGCTTGTGTCTGTCTATGTGTCTGTATGTCTATGTATGTGTTATATAAATGTGATTCTTTTTCTACCTCTGGATGGTATAATTTCTAAAAGAGCTCTATTTAATTGGCTTAAAGTAAGTGCATATATAAATTATTTCTAAATGTTAATAGAAACTAACCCAAATGTTTTTCAAGTTAACATGATATAAAATAATATTTGGTAAATGAAAGCTTATTTGTTTGTTCGTTTGATTGAAATAAGCATGTTTTCAGAGTTATCAACATTGGATATATTGCAGACATGTTATCTCTGTTACAAAATTTGTCAGCAAAAATAATAACTTAGAATGATAGCTGATTCTGTCTAATGTCTCATGAAGTTTTTGTAGGCAATCTAAACATAATTGTTGGGAACAAGTAAGCTAAATAGATGTAAAAAAGGTAAAAGTTTTTGGGTGAACTTTTTAACAATAATTACCTAAAAATAACTTCAAAAACTTTTGATAACTTAAAACCTTAAAGTTTTGCTAAATTTAGTTATATAATAGAAATTTATTGAGTATCTAGGTCATTTTCACATAAGACAAAGGGTTAGAATTAATTACTAAACATAGATTTATCTATCTTTGGTTTCTTCTTCTTCTTTTTTTTTTTTTTGGTGAGGAAGATTGGCCCTAAGCTAACATCCTTTGCCAATCTTCCTCTTTTTGCTGAGAAAGATTAGCCCTGAGCTAACATCTGTACCCATCTATTTTGTATATGGGATACTGCCACAGCATGGCTTGATGAGCGGTGTGTAGGTCTGTGCCTGGGATCCTAACCTGCGAACCCCAGGCCACCGAAACAGAGTGCATGAACTTAACAACTATGCCACTGGGCCAGCCCCTACCTTTGGTTTCTTATTTCAGAAAAACTAGAAAAATATTTGGGTTTACTAATAAATATGTTTTGTCCCACACTGAAAAATTTTCTATGAAAAAGCACGTTTCTAGAAAGTATTTATAAGTCTTCCAATACACAGAATGATAATATAAAAGACATAGTTGCTTACTTCTTAGTTTTCACTAAAAATTAAGGCTTCAAAGGGTTAAGAATTCTAATTAATATGTGTGATTAAAGCTACTAAAAATTAATAAGGGAAACATTTCTATATACAAGGAAAGTAAGATGCATGTTTTCAGTAAAGAAGGTATGAGAAATGGAGATATTTTTGTTTGTTAGGAAAGTAAATTGTCCTAAAGTGTTAGGAAGGAGGGAAGGCATGAGACAAATTCTGGATGTAAAATGAAACTTATAGAAGGTTTGTGGAAGACGAACCCTGAGGAAAGAGTTTTGTGCATGGTCAAGTTGGCAAAGATTAAAATGAATCAAACAAATGAGTTTTAATATCAAAAGTAAGCTGGTGCACAATTAAAATCGTTTTTTTCTCTCTTAAAAGGATAATTTTCTAGAACTTTTAGTCTGCTCTTGATAAACAGATTATAAGAGGTTTTTCTTTACCTTTGAGTAAGTCTATCTCAAAGGCAGAAATTCTGTTTTTCAAAATAATTTCCTATGTTCAAAAAGCTGACATCTCTATGAAGAAAACTAAGGGTTTTCTTTTTAACTGTTTAACTCTCTCTGTTTGCCTTTAACATCTTCTGTTGTCACTTTGGTTAAATGGATAACTAAGATTGTTTCACAGTGACCTATGATCCTATTTGACCAAGTGTTCTAAAACCTTTTGGTATTTTTGACAAACTTCCCAAAATTCAAATCCAAAATAAAGTCTTTCTTTTGACCTAAAAGTAACTTGGAGAATTTCCAGCAGGACCTTGGGACTCTTCAAAGAATTTGTTCTTTCTTTGTATAAAGAGGGAGATATTAAACTAATTAGGCTTATTTGGCATGTTAAATTGTAGTGGAAGCGTTGTCAAATAAATGATGACAAATTTTCTTAGGTTTTATGGTGTGGGTAAATGTTATTACTATAAGAGTTTTAAAAATTACATAATCCTAAAATTCTGATCTGTCCTAGTTATCAGTCATAGTGCTAGTTATTATCTTAAAATACGTCACAGAAATAACCAAATTTTCTTGTGAATTGCATTATAATGTTAAATCTTTTGTCATCTATAGATAGTTATTGTTTTACTCTGATGCTTTTGCAAATGTTTCATCTTCAGAGAGATTTGTGGCAAGGCCTCTGACACTCTAGAAATCAGGTTTCTAATAAACTTCCAGATCGTAAAACTGAACTGGGCAAGAAATTACAGACCTCTGATGGAGAAACTGATGACTTCATAAAACATCCAACAAAAGATCAAAATCAAATATTAGTTACGCACGACTACATAACCAAGGAGAATGCTGTAATGTTTTGTTTTTCCAGATTTAGGGAAATCTTTTCTCTTAAGTTATCAACGATTTGGTAAGATGTACCTTTGTGAACAAAGATGAAACATTTACTTTTTTCTCCCTACCTGATCCCTCCAGAATTCAGAAACTCTCAGTGAGTATTCTTATTTTCACTTACATAAATAATCAGGCCAAGTTTTTAATACAAACAAATTAGTTTTACTGTGATTGTCTGTGGCAAAAATGAGGGTAATTGTGGAGAGAAAAACTATGTTGCCCCTTTGTAGATGTTGGATTCTAGTCCAGTTAGTTGTCTTGAGGTTTTGTTGCATATATATAGACTGGACTCCCCTGGCCTAAGGTATTGTCTTTGGTCTTGCCAACTGCTTGCGGTGCCCTCGTTGGAAAACATGAACTGGCCCCACATGGGATGGTCACCAGCAGATCAATATCTGTTGGTACACAACCTTCTGCTGATCCCTTGTTGTCTTATGCTAGTATGACCAGCTACTGTAAGTCTCTCATGTCTAATACTCAAGCCTATTATCAACAGGATAAAGAAGCTTTCCTGGATTCCAACTTAAGGGATCCTGTTGGTCACAGTCCAGAGCCTGGTGACTAGGGATTCTGGAAGCGACATCAGAAGAAGACAGCCCTTGAGCTCCACTGGAAAGGACCACTGACACTGCTGCAGAACTAGAAGGCGTTTAACCAAGGAGATACATCTCACAGCTAAAGAAATCTCCACCTGACACCTGATCCTACACAACCGCTGGGGACCTCCAAATCAAATTGACTAGGAAGAGAAGCTGCAACCTCTGAGGCAGACAGCTCCTCCCAAGACTCAGGACCAGGCCTCTGTTCTTATTTTTCCTCCATTTTATTACATCTGCTCCTTTGGACAGTATTGAACACACTTGTCTATCCTCCCTCCTAAATTTAATCTTACTGTAAGACCGGGAAGACTATAGGAAGCTTTATGGCTCACTCAAACAAAGTTATATTCAGGTTTTACTACTACCCATTTAATATTAGTCTGAGGAACTCCACACTTTTGGGTCCAAAATCTTTATCCTAATTGTAATAAAGCCGTTAGCCTGTGATGGCAACAACTTATCTGGTGGATTAATCAGCACTGGCCCCAGAGGGGAGAGCAAGCTTTAGGAGCTATAGGGTCAGGGCTAGGTATTCTTGGGCGAGATGAGTTTGCCTTTTAATGAAGAAAGACACTCAAAAGAAAACAAAATTCTAACAAAAAGGTAAATTAGAAACCCTATTATTCCAAGAAGATAAAAGATGGAAATCTGCTTGGGCTGATAATTTACCATTAATAAAATGATTAGAACAAACTAAATGTATTATGACAGAAAATGCCCATACCCAACAATGAGAAAAAACATGTATTTTAACTCAACAAGGACTTTTATTTTTTTATTTTTTTTTTGGTGGGGAAGACCAGCCCTGAGCTAACATCCGTTGCTAATCCTCCTCTTTTTGCTGAGGAAGACTGGCCCTGGGCTAACATCTGTGCCCATCTTCCTCCACTTTATATGGGATGCCACCACGGCATGGCTGACAGGCAGTGCGTCGGCGGGCGCCCGGGATCCGAACCAGCGAACCCCGGGCTGCCAAGCGCGGACTAAACTGCTGCACCACCGGGCCGGCACCTCAACAAGGACTTTTAGATATACTAATTTAAATGGAATCTAACTGGCCTGAAAAATCATTGCAAGTGGCAACTGAAGATCTTATTACTGTATTAAACCAGTCTGCCTAAACTTATCATAAAGTACACATAACGGTGGATAAAGGAGGCAAATGAATACTTAAATTAGTGCAAAATTACCAAAATACCTGTGACCGATTCTTTGGCTCCTTTTGTCTCTTTAAATCCATGCTGACTCCATGCCTACTTGGTTTCTTATTATTGTTACTCTATCTGTTCTATAAATGTTATAAAAAATGTAATCACAAAGGGTTGTACAAAAGCACATGTACAATGTTTGTGCAACAATTTGACTTACTTGAAAAAATATATATAACCTATAAAAATGCTTTCCCTGTCAGTGCGTATCTCCATGATGGCAATTATATTTGGCCATTTCTCCCCAATCTGGATAACCCGGGAGGTCAGTTAAAATAAAGCCCAGCTCCAAAGGTCATGATGGACCGAGGGCAGGAAGCAACCACCCTGGCATCAAGGGACAATACCTTGATCATCAGTGTTTTCTATCGAAAGATTATTGATCAAGAGAGGAAATGATATAAGAAATTTTTATATTTTCAAGTATATTGGAAAACTATTCTGGTTTAAACTCAATTTGGCCTGAATTTTATTTGAACCAAAGAAGCCTGACTTACGGCCTATGGAACATACATTGTACATCTACTTTAATCATTATCCTAAAGTAAGGAATGTACTGTTGGAAGATAAGAATTAATGCCTCCTTTCTTGTGACTTCAGATAAGTCTCCCTTCCCATGATGCCAGGGTCATGTTGACCTGCTGTGAAGGTGCTAATCTGTAACAAACTTCTCCTTGAACCTTTGAAGGACTGTTTCCGTCATGCCCGATGTGTATCTCTTTGTTTAGAAATGGCACATAACCATGCTGAAAAGCGCTCTTCTCTGGAGCACTTTCTTCCCTTGTGAAGGCTGTGGCTCCTGGGCTATAGTCCCCAGTTTTGGCTCAAATAAAACTCTCTTTCCTTTTGCAATAGAATGATTATTGATTATTTGCATCGACATAAAAAAACTAGCCAACACACATCAAAAGAAAAATGCCCCCCCCAAGGGGCACTTTATGAAGAAATAAACCGAAAGACTAATCAATGTATGAAAAGATTTGCAGTCTCATTTGCAGGGCTGGAACTAGGGTGAGGCAAGTGGGGGAAGGGGGGTGCCAAATTTAAGGAGGCTCTTACTCTCAGGGTGATGCAAGTACAGGGTGGGCACCTGAGGGTGGGTGCCTCCTTAAATCTGTAAATTGCTAGCACCCTTCTGGAGGGCCATCTGGAAAAATGGATCAATATTTAAAATGTGCAAACTCTTTGGCATAATGTTTCCATTTTTAGGAATCGGCCCTAAGGAAATAATTAGATAAGTGTGCCAAGAAACATGTCCAGGATATTTGTTTCTAATATCAAAAAATTACAGGGACAGTTCCTATGGGGACTGACTTTAAAAATGTTTACATCCAGGATACAATGGTATCCTGTGAATGGGATGTCACTGTTCTATAGTCATACGGAAAGATGTTCAGGACATGCCACATTGATAAGTGAACAGAACAGGAGATGAAATAGCGTGCATAACATGATCCCATTTTTGTTGCCCATGTGTTTACGTTAACATTTGGGGATATTCGCCCAAAATGTTAACAGCCCCTATTTCTTAGTGTTGGAATTGGTTGCAGGTGATGCGTACTATCTTCTTTATACCTTCTGAATTGTATAAATTTACAGAGGTTTTGATTACCTTAATACTTGGAGAAGTTACAATAAAGCTAATTTCATCTGAGAGAGGGAGTGTGGGTTAACTTGTTATTCTATAACTTCATGTGGCCCTCCACAGAGTTCTGCCTCCTGCAGAGAATTCTCCCAGTAAACAATCCTTTTGCCCTGGCCTGAGTATATTTCAGGGCTGCTAGGAGGCCATGCTGTTATCAACCAGCCAGTGGGTCAGAAGGATCTTTTACCCCTACAGCTCCTTCCTTTCTCCCTCCCTCCCTCCTTTCATTCTTTCGTCTTAATCTTAAATGTGCAGCTTGATGAATTTTTACATATGCATATACTCCTGTAACCACAACCCAAATTAAAGGGCACATTTCCAGTACCCCAGAAAATTTCCTCATGCCCCTTCTTGGTCAGTGCCTCCCCCAGAGGTAATAACTCTTCCCACATTCTCTACAACTGTCAATTAGCCTTGCCTGTTCCAGAATTTCATACGTATGGAAATTTGCAGTGTGGGCTCTTTCCTGTCTGGCTTCTTCTGCTTAACATAATGACTGTGAGATTCATTCCAGTTGTGTGTAGCAGTATTTGTCGCACGTTTTTGAATTGAAAAGAGCATAAAAGCACCTAGTTTGTAGGGCTATTGTGAGATTAAATGAGATAATCCAGGTAAAGTATTTAAAAGTGGCACATTGAAATTCACAAAACATAAATCATTGCTAGGATGGGAGTGGGGGCTAAAAGTGGCTAACTTTTAACTTTTCCCATGATGAACTAGAGGCACAAGGAATTTTCCTAAGGTCATGTGATATAAAAACGGTACATGACTATTGTAAAAAAAATCCAAATGAATTGGAAGTATATAGGGCCAAAAGTGGAGTTCATTCCTTCCTTTTATTATTATTATTAAAGAAAAATACTATTCCATTTTAAAGATGAGGAAACAGATTTATCCAAAGTTTCAATGACTTACCTGAGAGTTTCGGGACCAACCCTGGCACTCCATTCTACTTACAACCCATCCCACCATCTTTCTATGGTACCAGCGACTACTTACATCAAGAAGAAAAGCCAGAATGTTACAATTAGTCTTGAGACTGAAGTATAAGCAGGAGGGCCATCCATGCATTTTTGAACTGTTCTTTGCTACACAGTTAGTATTGCATCCAAATGTTAGAAATTCTACCCTTTACCCAACAGAGAATGCAGATGGTTTGGAATCTTCGAAACCAGGCTGGAAATGACCTACATTTGAGAAGACTCCTGTCCTGGACTCTCTCAAAGCCACATGATGCTAGAGATGTTCGGATCCTTGAGCCAACACCCTCGAGCACTGATCCACCTAAAACTAGCAGGTATGTTGGCAGCGATGACTCAGCAGACTCCAAACTCCACTGGGATTCCTCTCTGAAAGCCCTGTCTGCTCTCAGTTTGCCTCCGTGGAGATTCACCGTCTCCGAACTTCTGCTGTATTTGTTCATCATAAGTTGGGCAAAATGTGTGTCCAGGCCACGGTACTCCTGCTTGCACAGAACTTCCCTGAACACTGCGGTCCTGCTGTAACACCAGAAAGTCACACGTCACAATCTATATAGTCATATCCTCAGGTTCCTCATGGGAAAAACAATATTAATAAATCTGCCAACTACATGATGGGGATTAAATGAGGCAATGAACAAAAAAGTCCATAGCATAGTACATTGTAAGTAGTCAATAAATATTAGCTAGCAATATTATATTATATATTACATTATATTATATTATTAATAATAATATATTATTGTTAATACTACTGATGAGGAGTTTAAGTATGTTGAATTTAATTAAGGAAAGTGTGACTAATCAGTATGCAATTGAATTTTTTTTTTTAACTCTGAATTGGATCGTTTCTCAGCCAAATGATGATTTAAGAAAGAAAAAGACAAGAGGTAGAATTATTCGTGTAGTCAGTTTGGGTCATGTTGTGCCTGTAGTATCTGAATGGATGAGGGAAAGAAGGCAAAGTTGGGAACCACCTACCTTTAGGTATTAGAGAAAGGAAAGGCTCACATGAAGAGGTTGTGTTTTTCAGACGTTTGCTCCTTTACTCACAGAGTCCCTACATATCCAATCTTTCGATGTTATAAATTAAAAGCAATAAGGCTCAGGGAGAACACGCGTTCCTGAAAGTGTGTGTATAGCTGGGGGTGAGGGTGGAAGTTGAAGCAATTTCCATTTCCACCACTGTATTAGTTTCCTAAGGCTGCTGTAACAAATTAACACAAACTTGATGGCTTAAAACAGCAGGAATTTACTCCCTTAGATTTCTGGAGACCAAAAGTCTGCAAGCTGTTTCACTGGGCCAAAATCAAGGTGTTTGCAGGGCTGCACTCCCTCTGGAGGCTCAGGAGAGAATCCTTCCTTGCCTCTTCCACCTTCTGGTGGCTGCCAGCCTTCCTTGACTTGCGGCCACATCACTCCAGTCTCTGCCTCCCTGGCCACGTTGCCTTCTCCTCTTCTATGGGTATCAAATCTCTTCCTCTTATAAGGATACATGTGACTGCATCGATCCAGGATAACCTCCCCATCTCAAAGTCCATAATTTCATCATATCCGCAAAGTCGCTTTTTTGGCATATCAGATAACATTCACAGGTTCCAGAGATGAGGATATGGATGTCTCCAGGGGCGGGGGAAATTTTGAGCCAACCACAACCACTTTTTCCACTAAACTCTGCACGCAGCTCTGTTGATACCACTTTCACCGGATCCAAAAGGGGAGATCTTGGAGATGCTGCTGACTAGACCACTCTCCTCGACTTTGAAGAAGCTTTTCTCTAGACTGCCACATAAAAACTTCAGGTACTAGAACAATCTGGGCTCATTCAATCCATTTCAAGTTAGTACATGAGAATTGAGCAAGCACCCATGTTTCGGACACTGTGGGAATTTCAGAGATGAGTAAGTGATATTTTTTGCCCCCAGGAATAAAACAGGTGGAACTAGAGGAAACGGTGGTTCCACTTTCCTTTACGAACAATAATAGAATAAACAAGAGATCAATAGAAATGAAGACCGGGAACCACACTGGGACAAAATCCTGGTCCTAAAAAAGAGCTAAAGCCAGCTCTGGAGATATTCACATCTACTCTCAAAACATAGTTGAGAACTGTTTAGGGGTCTCTAGACACTTTTAGTATTTGGAAGGAGGGGGGTCAGAAACAATTTAAAATGCATGGAAAAATTGCAAGAGTAAAAATAATATGAAGAATAGTCATCTACCCTTTTCCCAAATTTACCTATTGTTACAATTTTACCTCACTTGCTTTATCATTTGCACTCTCTCTCATAGATAATAAGTTTTTCTAAACCTTCTGATAATAATTTCCTTACAACACGGAAAGAAAAAAAGAAAAATACTATGCATCAAGTATCTTGCATGCATTTGCTTATTTCATTGTTACCTTTTTTATTTGATGATGCCGAAGGTAGGGGAGTGGAGGCTGGACCTTCAAAACTGACCCTAAGGATGCCTCACCCAGGGCTGGTTGGTCCTCTCTCTGGGCCTCAGTCTCCCCATCAGTGAGGCGCCTGATGATCTCTGGGTTCTAATAATCACAGCTCCAGGTCTAGCCCTGGCAGAGGAGGGACCTGGAATCCTGCCGCTTGTGTCTCTGGGATACGGGAACAAAGAGCCACGCATCCTCATGGCCCAAATGGGCATTGCCTTCAGTCTCCCCTTGGCCTCATCTACCCAGCGTCCCAGAATGGCATTAGTCTGATCAGCTGGCCCCCAAGCCCCTGTCCTGTATCTCTGGCCTCCCCTCAGGGGCTGCCAGGCTGACCACCCCCCCCTGCAGGCCCACAGTGGTTCAGGGAATGACCCTCCCCTCCCCCAGGGTGGCAGCAGGAAGAGGGAAGAAAGAGGATCTTCTCCAGCTGGCCCGGGAGACAGACCTCCTTGTGCCCATCAGCCCTCCAAGAACCCCTGCCCTCCCTTCCTCCCTCCCTCCCCCGAGGCCTGTCCACAGGGGCTTGAGTTCAGCCAGAAAAGTCAGGCAACTTTTCAGGGACCAGAGCAAGGGGAAGTGAGGTCTCCCAGCCTGGCCCGGGTTCAGCCCCTGCGAGCAGCACAGTGCTGAGCCCCACCCCTCTCTGTGCCCTGTCTGTAACTCCAGACTTTGACCCTGAGCTCCAGTCTGGCTGGTGGGCAGAGGGCTGAGGACAGGATGCCCCAGAATCAGGAGCCTCCCCTCCAGAGATAGGACGTGCGTCTGCAGCAGCTGCCTCTTGACTCCAGAAGTTCGGCTCACTGGGTGAGTGTGTGTGTGGGGGAAGAAGTGCGCAGCAGAACTCAGCATGTCCCAGAGTCAACAGGGAAGGCTTCGCATTAGAGCCTGAGGCAGGTGACAGTCTTGGAGTCGGGCGGGGACCACAGGGAAGCACCTTCACTGTCCTCATCTGGAAGGTAGGGATCACAACTCACCTCTTACAGAGGTGATGAATGTAAAGAGCTTAGCACAGAACTGGGCACACAGCAAGTACTCAATAAATGGTAATTATTATTATTTTGGTGGGGGGGGGGAGCTGGGAGCCTGGTTGTCAAATGTTTATAGAATCTGTTCCATTTTAAAGATAAACTTTGAAAATGTCAACTTCGTAAGAAGTAGCCATATGGTGCAACTTAGAAGGGCTGATTACGTTCATTCAAATACCTCACAGTGACTTGATTTTTTTTTCCTTTTTGTGAGGAAGACCAGCCCTGAGCTAACATCTGTTGCCAATCCTCCTCTTTTTTTGCAGAGGGAGACTGGCCCTGGGCTAACATCGTGCCCATCTTCCTCCACTTTATATGGGACGCCGCCACGGCATGACTGACAGGCAGTGCGTCGGCAGGCGCCCGGGATCCGATCCCGCGAACCCTGGGCTGCCAAAGCATGAACTAGACTGCTGCGCCACCGGGCCGACCCCTGACTTGATATTTTTAGAACAAGCCTTTCTTATTCTTTGCTACGCTTATGTAGCAATCAAAGGCATAAACTGCCTCAAATTCTTTTTTGGGGACAAGGGAGGTTAGAAGCAGACAAAAACAAGACGAAAAGACAAGCTGAATGTGTCGGGTGCCAACTCCTTACCGACCTAAACAGTTTTATGGCACAGAGCAGAAAGCTCAGATAGAACTAGATCCAGATCCGAATGCTGCCCCACACTGGCTGTGTGACTTTGGGAGAGTGACATCCTCTCCCTGCACCTCAGTCCCACGTCTGTAGGACCCCCTAGAGCTGTTGAGAGGGGTAAGTAAGAGGATGTCGGTACTGCATCGACATGTGTAATCTGGCAAGTGGCAGATGGTAAAGTGTTGGTTCCCTTCCTGCTCCACTCTTAGGTAGACATTATAATCACACACACACACACACACACACACACACACACACAGATCAATGCAATTACCCCAGCTGTTTGCACCTTTCTGGATGCACACTCCCAGCTCGCTTGGTTGAAGGAATGGCATAAAACTGCAACAGTAATAAAAACATCAGTAACAATGAGAAAACGTTGACAGTAACTGAGCTGTGTGCAGGCGAGTCCAGAAGTTCATTGCCCACACGCATGAATGATTTCACCTGAGGCTGCGTCCGCCAGATCCTACAGTCTGGCTCCCGCTCCTCACAATAACCTCGTGCATTTAATTGCACTTTAGGACACACACAAGTTGCTTTAATCAGTATCAAATTTGATTCATACAGTTTATTAAGATAATTGACTTAGGGCACACATTTTTCCTTTTCAGTTCTATTCCAATTACCAACACACTAAAAATTCCTACAGTCGTTGTATTTTATGTTTCTTCCAACACAGGACTCTGAAACATTGGCTGCTTCTCTTCACCCGCTTGACCCTCAGATTTTTCAAATCTTGTGATTTGCCAGCACGGCATGGTGTTGAAGCGTACAGACTTGCGAGTCCGGCCGGCCTGGGCGCTGCTTCTCACCAGCGGGGTGTCTGAGCCTCAGTTGCCTCAAATGTAAAATGGGCATAATGATACCCCCGAGGGTTGTTAGAAGATTAAACTAGACAATGCATGTAAAGTTCTCAGCACGGTGACTGACACACACTAGGAGGTGAAAAACTAGCAGCTGCTGTTGTAACCTCCACGTTGCCAGTTTTTTTCTTGACTTGCTCATTCCTATCTTTCACAGAGACTTTTTAACCCCCAAACTGACAAACCCTTTTATCACAAACGTGTGACTTTGGCTGAGTTGTTTCTCTTCTCTGGGCCTCAGTTGCCTCATCATCTGCATGACGACATCTAGCTTAGCTCTAGAAGTTTACACACTGGAGAAACCGAGCCCCACACTGTTACTTGTCCCTCTTTATCTCGGCCAGTGGGTCCCAGAAGTTTCTCTGGGTCCCCCCTCACGCTCTGCTCTTGGGCATGTGCCACTGCTCCCAACCAGATGCTCTGCCACACCTGACCAGCCTTATTCTCGGGGACCATGTGCCATGTGACGGCTCTGCTTCCGTCTGAAGCCTCATTCTCTCCGCCCAGAAATCTCTTGGTTTTCAAACTCTCTCCTTCTCTCACCTCCCACATTTCCATGATATAAGCAGCTCTATTTTTCCTCGGTCCTTTGCTGGTTTTCTAGGTGGCGTGAGAATGGAAAAAGCAAGGGCCTTGGAGAAGGCAGAGCTGGGTTCACACCCTCGCCCTCCCTCTGACTCTTGCTAAGACCTCGAATAATGTATCTTGCTCTCTTCCAAGGTCAGCTCCCTCATCTCTAAACTGGGGATGATGACAATCACTGCTGTCACTTATGAGCTCCCTCGCACTTTATGAGTATTTTCTCTTTTGATCCTCATAAGAACTCCATTCATTCATTCATTCATTCATTCATTCATTCATTCATTCATTCGTGAGTCCTTGCTGTGGGGCCAGGCACTATTCTAGGCCCCGGGGATAGAGCAGTAGACAAAACTTGTTTTGTCTTTTCTCGTTTCCTCTGCACTCCTGGAGCTGATATTCTGATGGGGAGATAATAGGCAGGAAGCTTTGTTAAGCTTTGTTAACTTCTAGAAGTTTCTAGAAGAGGAAACTGAGGCTCAGGATGACCAACTCATCCCAGTTTGCTTCCTGACTCTCCTGGATTTAGCACTCAACATCCACATCCTGGGAACACCCTCAGTCCTGGGAAATCAGGGAGGTTGGTCACCCTTGCTCAGTCACACAGCTGGTGTGTGCCAGAGCCAGGCTGTGCACCTGGGTATGTCTGACCCCCAGCCTGGGCTGTCACTGCCACCTCCCCATACTGTGCCACTTCCTGGATTAATTACAGGGAATTTGGAAAATACAGGAAAGCCCTCTGTTCCTGCTTTCTAATTGTTAATGTATGAAAGTGGTCAACTCTCCAGAGGTTATGCAGACAGTCTGAAAGCCCAGAGAGGGGAAGTAACTTGGCCAAGGTCACACAGCAAGCCAGAAGTGAAGCCAGGTGTGACTCTCCCTTTTTCCTCTCTCCTCCTTTACATCCAATGTTCTTTCCATTGTTATTTTCAAGGTGCTAGGGGACAGAAGGAGGCCACTACCTATTGAGGGCCCACTCTGTGACAGGCACCATCCAAGAACTGTCACCAAGCTAGTCATTTAATCTTTAGGATGATGCCATGGGATCAGGGTTACCCCTATTTCACAGATGAGGAGATTGCGTCTCCTGAGGCAAAGTGTAGGGGAGGAAGGACAGGCGGAGGCTAGGGGTCCCTGAGAGGGTCTGCCCCCGTAACCAAGCCCAGGCTTGCAGCTGGAGGGAGAATCGCCCAGAGGAACGATGCCTTTCCATTTTTTCGGTTTTATCTCCAATTTGGCTGCTGAAACCCCAATGGAGTCCAGTTCTGTGGGCTGGAGCCATTTTCCCCCTTCACAAAACTAGGCCGTATTGAGAATGTCCTGCTGTGCGGGGCCACAGGCCCCAGTTGCCAGGAGCCAAGGGCTGTGGCAGGAGAGTTGTGAGTAGAGACGAGGGAAAGTTGAATTTGGCCCTTCCGGGCACAAAAAGTCCCCTTGTTCTGCCTCAGCAGGAGCCGGCAGAATATTTCCTTGCTGTGTGGGCCCAAGCAGCTTCAGTGTCAAAGCTGCTGGGCCTTCTAAACTTCTGAGGACCCGCCAGCCCAGCACCCCAAGGTAGGTCCTGAGGGGGCACACTGGGAAACCTGAGTTCTGAGGCCAGACATTGCATCCAGTGTGCTCACAGCTGCATCTGCTAGCTGCCAGCTTGGCACACAGTAGGTGTGCAATAAGTGTGTGTCGAGTTTACTTGAAATTAAATCCCAGCAGCACCACTTACTGGCTGTGTGACCTCGGGTACGTTACTTCACCTCCCTGAGCCTCAGTTTTCTCATCTGTAAAATGGGGCCAATAACACCAGTCCCCACCTCATTAGAATGTTGGGAGACAGGTGAAATCATGCGTGGAAAGCACTTAGCACTGGGGCTGGCACACAGTAGGGGCACTGTGTCAGTAAATCACTTTTTTTGCGCTAGACACTGTGTTAAACTCTTCACATTTGCTGTCTTGTTAAATCTCCCATCTACTCTCCGAGGCGTGAGTTATTTTTCCCATTTTCCAGAATAAGAAGTCGAGGCTCATGAAGCATCTTGCCCAAGGTCAATGGCCAGTAGGTGGCAGAGCTGAGATCTGAGATTTGAAGCCACAGCCCATTGCCCTAACCACTAGACTTTCCAGCCTACAGCTGGCCAGGTGCTCTGCTAGGTAGGCCCTTTTTATGTTCCCAGCCTGGGGACAAGGTATTCGGGGAGGGCCCCCGGAGAAAGCCGCATCACTTACCAGCTGTGTGACGTTGAGCACGCTCCTTTGCTTCTCCACGCTTCAGTTTTTCCATTCATGAGAGGCACCAAGAGGATCAAGTATAAGGGGCCTTAGCGGTGTCGGGCACTCTGTCAGCCCTCAGTGAACGGTGGTGATGGTGGTGATGATGGTGGAGATGCTGCTGACGATGGCACGCCTCACCCTTCCTTCCTGCAGGCCGGCACAATGCGCGTGGTAGTGATCGGAGCGGGGGTCATTGGGCTGTCCACTGCCCTCTGCATCCACGACCACTACCACCCAGTGCTGCGGTCGCTGGATGTGAAGGTCTACGCTGACCGCTTCACCCCGCTCACCAACACCGACGTGGCTGCCGGCCTCTGGCAGCCCTACCTCTCCGACCCCAGCAACCTGCAGGAGACGTGAGTGACAGTCCCAGATGGTGGCTGGGGGGGGAGGCTGCAGGGGCTGAGTCTGCAGAGAGGACGCCCCCTCTCAGGGTTCCTGTCACCAAGAACAAGCCCTTTGTGGAGGCTCTGGCCTGGCATGATGTGAAGACCATATGAATAAATATGAAGCACCAGCTCTGTGCCAGGCAGATGCTACCCTTGATCTAATAACAAGGCCAAGAAGCGATGTGTGCCTGACAGATGCAGCCTCTGTCCCCACTCCTCCCCTAAACCAGTGGCTGTCAATGCCACGTGCATCCGTGAATCAGGAATTCTTCTAAGTGGGTAAATGCTCAGGTTTAGCAAAGAATTTGCAAAGGTCGTTAACGTTAGTTTAGAAACCGCCAGCTCCTTCAACAAAGGAATCCTCAAATGAATAACAGGTCAAGCAAAAGTTTTATCCTCACTCCAGTAAATTCCCAACTGAATGTTCCTGATTAGTGGGTAGCAATTCAGAGGCCCGGGCCTCTTCCAACTCACGGCTCTGCCGTCCTCCTCGTGGTGTCCAACGTTGCCATTCTCATGGGCCAGCGCCTGTGGAAGGAGCACAACATGGGGAGCACGTGCGCAGAATCTGTAGGGTCCATTGGCCCCAAATGCAGTCACGTGGTCACACCTAGCTACAAGGGAGTCTGGGAAATGTAGTTGAGCTGTGTGCTGGGGGGGGGGGTGGAGAGGAAAGGGTTTGGGAGCAGCAAGCCGTGGTCTGCCGCCAGCCCTGAGGGGTGCTCAGAACGAGCCTGAACTGTTGGCTCACAATCCCAAAGCAGGTCAAAGCCGTCATTTAAACCTGGCAGCTAAGAGATCCCAAGCCAGAGGTGGGCTCCAAATGGTTGTGATGGAACGTCCTTTGTTCCCCCTCTTCTCTATCCTATTCATGGGGAAATACTGGGAAGTTTAGGGCGGGGGAGGACCTGTAGGCATTTGGGGAGCCACAGGAGTGAACGTGGGGAATTTCTGGATTCAGACGCGTCGCCACCAACCTGATCACAGACCCGTGCGCGCCGACCCTCAGCGCTTTCTTGCCCAGCTTGGGGTATGCGGTAACGAGACTGGGGGGGATCCTTCCAGGCACTGGAACCAGCAGACCTTCGACTATCTCCTGAGCCGCCTCCATTCTCCCCACGCTGCCAGCATGGGCCTGGCCCTGATCTCAGGCTACAACCTCTTCCGTGAAGCGGTTCCGGTGAGTGAGGAGTCCTTGCCCGTGGGCAGAGCCCTGACCGCAGCCCGGGGCTGGGGGCCCACGTCTGGGAGTACATTGAGCCTCATAGGAACCAGACTCCTGCATTCAAAACAGGTTTACTTTAAATTCTATTTTTGCTTTTAAAATGATTTTTGTTGCCAATTTTGTTACTAAATTGGCAGAGACCAAAGAATCTTCTGAGGAACGGGGGGGACCAGCCTTCGGCTGGTATGGGTAAAACTCACACACGTCCCGTAGCGGTGGCACTTGGTGCCGAAGTCGAAAGGTTTTGTGAGCCCGTGGGCGGCCCAGGGCTTTTCATCAAGATGGATTAAAACGCTTGTCATGGCACGGACTTCGAAAGCACTTACTATGTGCCAGACATTGTCCTAACTACTTTACGAATAGTAAGTCATTTAATTCTCTTAATAACCTGGAAGTGAGTGCTGTCATTATCCTTCTCTGCAGATGAGAAAATCAAGGCTCAGAGAAATGAGTAACTAACCTGAGCTCACAAAGTGTTAAGTAGCAGGGCTGGGATTTGAACCCAGGCAGCCTGTGACCACATGGCACCCAGTGAGTTAAGAAGGGCACAGCCATGGGAGGCCGGCCTGGTGGCGTGGCAGTTCAGTTTGCATGCTTCACTTCAGCGGCCCCGGGGTTCGCAGGTTAGACCCTATGCTCTGTTACCTCCCACTCTCACCCCTTGGTGACCCTCACTGTCACCTCTTTTCTATCCCCTATTTATGACCTTGATCCTATCATCCACCTTCAATCTTACTTTTACTCTTAGTATAGCATAATGGTTAAGAACATGGGCTCTGAAGCCCAACTGTGTGGGTTCAAATCTCAGCTTCATCATTTATGAGCTGTGTGACCTTAGACAAGTTACTTAACCTCTCTGAGCCTCAATTGGCCCATCTGCAAAATGGGGATAAGAATAATATCTACCTTAATGGATTGTTGTGAAGACTAAATGGATTGGTATAAGTAAAACACTTGGAACAGGGCCTTACACACAGTAAACATTATACAAGTTTTTGTTATTGTCTATATTACTGACTTTCACCCATCCCTGTGCCCCCTTCTCTCCTTTCTCTGCAGGATCCTTTCTGGAAGGACATAGTGCTGGGATTTCGGAAGCTGACCCCTAGAGAACTGGACATGTTCCCTGATTACAAGTAAGGTTGTTGTCACGGGCAAAGGGGCTGATGCCTCACAATTTGAACAGACCTGTTCAGAGGTAACAGGAGATGGAGGCATCAAATTTTCTGTCCCATCCCAGGCTGAGAACCCCTGGTACCCTGGTCTCCTGGTGCCCTGTCCAGCTCCTTTGAAAAGGCTGCCCACTCAAACTGGGCCTTGGGCTAGGGAGGTGGGGAATGTGGAATCACAGATCTCAAGCCTAGAAGCTCCCTATCACCATCCTATTTTGTAGATGAGGAAACTAAACTTTGGAGATGTTAAGTCACTTCCCCAGGTCACACAGCCAAGTGAGCAAAATGAGATTCCTACCCAGTCTATGTGATTCCAAACCCCTCTATTCTTTTCTCTACAGCCTGATGCCTGTCTTGTTCTCTCTTCACCCCATCCCATGTCTGAATCCCCTCTACAAATGCCCAATCTCCACTTGTACATCCCAATGTCAGGGATGGCTGTGTCTGATAGAAAATTTTTCCTTGCATTGAGCTGAAAACCACTCCCCCTTGAACTTCACCCAGTTGTCCTGGCTCTACCTTTTGGGGCCCCAAAGAACAACATAGCTTCCACCTCCATTTGACAGCCTTGAAATATAGCTCTGATTCTGATCCTTCATTCCCACATTTTGCCTGCTGTAACTCTAGCTATGGCTGGTTCAACACAAGCCTGATTCTGGAGGGGAGGAGGTATCTGCAGTGGCTGACTGAAAGGTGAGATTTTCAGCTTCAGTTTGAGACAACCACCTGCCAGGGGCCAGAGATGTAGTAGATGATTGTTCACGGGATTCATCTTTGTATTGACCAACTCCAAATGTTGATGAAAACCCTCAGGCTTGGTGGGAGCTGTCCTTGGTCCTGATCACGTCTGTGCACTACAACAATGGTTCTCACACCTGGTTGGGCAACAGAACCACCTGGGCAGCTTTTTACATGTGATATTTACCATTTTATATTTAAAATCTGTAATGTTTGTGTAATAGTTTTAAATGGATTCTCTTAAGTTTTCCAGATATATTTACATCATCTACAAAACATAAGCTGCCTTTTATTTTCATACCTGAGATTTTTTCTTGTCTAACTGCAGTGGCCAGTATCTCCAGAACAATGTTGGCTAACACAGGTGATAGCGGATGTCCCTGTCTTGTTACTGATGTTAATAGGAATCTTGTAGTGTTCTAAATTAGCAAAATGATCTTGAGAGGTACATTTATATTTATTCACATACATTCATATTAAGGAAGATTCCAGAAATTTTCTACATACTACTAATTTTTTAAGATTTTAAAAAATCTGGAATGGATAGTGGCTTTTATCAAATAATCTGGGGAGGTTTCTAAAATATAGATTTCAAGACCCTACTTTATATCTATTGAATCAGATCCTCTGGGGTGGGGCTCAGAAATTTGTATTTTAAGAAGTTCCTTGGTTGATTCTAATTATTAGCCAGGTTTGGGAACCATTGTACTAAAACATGATTATTTCTCCTATCCTTGGGACACTTATGACTCCTGTCCAGCCTCTTCCAGAAAAGGATGCTCCCAGTTTTTCTATAGTGAGGAAACTATGTAGATGAAATAGTCCTGAGGCTATGCTTCATCCTTTATATGGTTTACTTCCTGTTCTTTTGATGTTTCTGCTATATTTCTAATAGTGACAGATATTTTTCCTCTGGGACATTTAGAGGGAGGGGAGGGTGTCTCCAGCCCACCTCTCTCCTCATGCCCTGCTTCTGACAAAGGGCTATTCATCCTTGGTCCAACCCTGCCCCTCTTCTACCCCGCATCTCATCCCCTTTGATGATACAATGCAATGTGGTGGTAGTAGGAAGTGTTTCAAACTAAAATCCCTGGGTTTAAGTCCCAGGCCCATCAGTGACTCACTGTATGACCTTCAGCAAGGCCTTTCCCCATCTCCATTTGCCCAACAAGGGGCTTAGACCATCTCAGATTTCCCAAGGGACAATTCATGGACCACTAGTCCATCAGGGTGCTCAAGAACTGAGATGACTACATAGCCATTTCTCAAGGAGCATCCTGTGGGACTCACGTCCATAGGAGTTTCTTTGGGAAATGTCCTTCATGCCATCCTCTTGGAGGGGTGGGACAGAGAACTGAATACTGGGCTTTTTCATGTGTCTGATCATCCCAGGTTGACTGAGAGGGGAGTGAAATTCTTCCAGAGGAAGGTGGAGTCTTTTGAGGAGGTGAGCTAAGGCTGGAAGGAGCTGGATGTGGGAGGGAGGAGAAAAGGGGAGCTTCTGTTCCTGTTGCTGGGTTGGGGTCCCCTTCTCAGCCTTCTGGGATCCCCTTGAGGCCTATCCCAGACTCTAGGCCTTTCCTCAAACCCAGAAGGACTCAGGAATTCTGCCTTGATGTCGGTGGCAGGAGCAAAGTGACAGTGGGACTATGGTGGCCATTAGGGGCTAATCTATATCTGAGCCTCAGAGAGTTTTAGGGCCAGGGAGCTGGCTGCTTCTCCCCAGTATCAGCTGTACCCCACCCCCAAGTTCCAGACACTTGGTTGCCTCCTACTGACATCTGGGTTGATGTTTCTACAAGGTCAAGGCCCTCGGTTGACTCACCTCCAGTGTAATATCACCATCAATTATAATGATAGGAGCAGCTGCCACTGACAGGCCCCAGCTATGTAGCAGGAGCTTTGCTGTTTGACTTCACTCCATCCCAGCACCTGGAATAGTGTTTGACACATGGAAGGCTCTTGGTACACGCAGCCACTAATGTGTATAATGAGCATCTGCCCTGGGGCAAGCCCTGATGGGCACCTGGGATACATAGTTGACTCAGACACAGCCGCCATTCCCCAAGAGCTCACGGTCCAGTGTAGCAAACCCTGGCTCACGAACAATAACAACGCCTTGTGAGGTGTGTGTCCATGACTGGCCTGTGAGGGGAGTCACTGGGACTGGACTGGGAGTTCGGGTGCCCCTCACGCTACATCCTTGAGCTGTTGAGTATCCTCCATGCACAGAGCTCAGGGCTCCAAAACGCCTTCTGCAGATGTCTTGGCAGAGCAGAAGGCAAGAGAATGAAATAAAAAGGAGTCAGAAGGAGGAAGAGAACAATCTCTGTGCCCTTTCTGACTTCTTCTGGAAGGTTCCAATAAAGTTCCCCCCTTACAGTACTCCTTTCCAAGCACTTTTGTATCCAGAGTCCATCGGATCCTCACAGCAGCCTATGAACAGATATTACCAGCCCCATTTTACAGCTAAGATAGCTGAGCCTTGAGAGGTGACTGGACATTTCTGAGGTCACACAGCAGGTAAACGGCAGAGTGATTTGGAGTTAGGCCCATGGATTCCTCATTGAGCCCCCTCCCCACTGTTCCACAGGGAGCAGACAGCTGCAGGAGGGGAGGAAGGGGAGGGAGGGGCCGGGGATAGCAGGGTCCTCACCCCCCAGCCTGTTGGTTGCTGCCAGGTGGCAAGAGGAGGCGCCGACGTGATTATCAACTGCACGGGGGTGTGGGCAGGGGCGCTGCAACCAGACCCGCTGCTGCAGCCCGGTCGGGGGCAGATCATTAAGGTGAGTGTGAAGGTGAGGGATGGGACCCCTGCTTTTGTTGCCAGGAAGATTGTAGCTGCCTGCTTATTTCATCTCCAAAGACAGAGGACACGTCGGGGACATCTGTTAGAAAAGGCCCCCAGACTTCAGGGAATTGACATGTTAGAGAAACAAGAAGGATCAATACGACCCTCCCAAGCATTCTCTTTTGGGGGTTTCTTCTTAATAGCAAAGCGTGGGTTTGTACATATATGGGAGCTGCATATGCCCAAATTGTAATAAAAAGAGCAAACATTTATGGAGTGTTTACGAAGCCTGAGCACTTTATTGTGTTAATTAATTTAATCCTTACCACAACCCTTTTAGATGGGGTCTATCCACCATTGCCATTTACAGATGGGGAAACTGAGGCACGGAGGAATTAAGTAATATGCGCAAGTTCACACAGTAGTAACTGGGGGAATTGGGATTAGAACCCAGGCAACCTGGTTTAAGAGCCTGGTGTGTAAGTATCGGTCCACACCGCATCTCACTATGTATGTGTGCATGTGTGTGCACGTGTGTGTTCATAGGTATGTGTGTTCCTGATGTGGGCTAATGTGTATGTGGGTTTACACATGGGTGGGGCTTTTCAGTGCAATGTCAGGAAGCAGGTGTGGCTCTCAACCAAGAGCAAGCAGTCAGGTGCAGACTTAGGGCAGAGGAGTCATGGGAGGGCTAAGGAATCAGGCTTGCCCCTCTTGTCAGGACCTCTGCAGGGCAGGGGAGCCCACTGGTCCAACTCCCCTGATGAGGATTCTCCATCCTCCATCAACAGGTGGAGGCCCCTTGGATGAAGCACTTCATTATCACTCATGACCCGGAAAGAGGCATCTACAAGTCCCCGTACATCATCCCAGGGTAAAAATCTGATATCCAAGGACAGAAGAGGGGGCACTTTCATGCCCTCTTTGTGCCCCTGATGCCCACCCCAGGAGCTTGGCTTAGTCCCTGCAGGTTTTTTCTTCCAGTGTTTTTAAGTGAGGTTGAGCCATTCAACGGGAAGGCAGGACTCAGCCTTGATTGGGCTCTATCTTGAACATCCCTTTGGATGACAGTAGTGGTGATACTGGAGACAAAGGGAGTGGATGTGATGGCAGTGACCCTAGAAGTGATATGAATGGCAATAATGGGAGTGGTGACTGGGTTGGTGGTGATGAGGATATTGATGGCAGAGGTGATGATATCAGGGAAGATGGTGGTGGTGTTGATGGGAAGACAATATTGTTGATAGTAGAATGGTGGTAGTAGAGATAGTATTGTTATTGATGGGGAAGTCACTGTTGATGTGGGTGGTGATTGGGACAAGGGTGGTAGAGTTGTGACATTAATGGGGGAGATGTGATGTTGATGAGAAGATCAAGGTTGACGATGGTGGTGATTGGGAGTGGAGACGGTAGTTGATGCTGATGGAGATGACACTGTCAATGATGCTGATAATAGCGTGGCAGAGATGACAGTCTCAAAGGCAATGTTAATAGTGTGCCTGTGCCGACTGTCTCGATGGCGATGCTAGTGGAGTGGTGGAGGTGACAATACCAATGGCAATATTGATGGTGGTGGTGGAAATGGTGAATGGGGTTGATGGTGATGACATATTAATGGTAGCAAGGGAGGCAGGAGTGAAGATGATGTTGTTGATGGAGATGACAATATTTTTTCCAGCTTTATTGAGAAATAACTGACCTATAACATTGTGTACACTTAAGATGTACAGCATGGTGATTTGATATATGCATTTATTGTGAAACAATTACCACAATAAGATTAGTTAGCACATCCATCACCTCACATAATTACAATTTTTTTGTGTGTGGTGAGAACATATAAGATCTAGTCTCTTAGCAACTTTCAAGTATATAATACAGTACTGCTAATGATAGTCCCCATGCTGTACATTAGAAGAGATGACAATGCTGATAGTGATGTTAATGGTGGCGGTAGAGATGGCGGTTGATGCTGTTGGGGCAATTGCAGTGAGGTTGATGGTGGTGTTAGCAGGGATGACAATGTTAATAGTGGTACAGATTTAGGCAGACATGGTGGTAAGGATGGGCATGGAGATGACCCCATTCATCTCAAGAGGCTTCATTTTCCTTTTTCCCTGACCATCTTCACTTTTATCTAGGATCCAGGCAGTGACTCTTGGAGGCATCTTCCAGCTAGGGAACTGGAGTGAAGTAAACAATATCCAGGACCACAGCACCATCTGGGAAGGCTGCTGCAGACTGGAGCCCACACTGAAGGTAAGGTGGGTGATTATCAGTGCCCTAGGCCAGCGGCCTGGCAGCTGGATTGTGAGGACACTTGAGGATGGGAGGAAACCACCACTGGGCTAATTGGGCAAATTAATTCCAGCAAGCATCTGTAGAATACCCCAGAATCTGATAATGTACAAGGAAGTCCTGCTGTGGGCTGATGAAACATATTGCCATGGCTAAGAGTTGCTCTCTCTTGAGGTGACAGCTCTAAAACACCTTAGTCTAGCTTCACAAAGAGCAGATGTATTTTTTTGCAGAAATCTCAGTTTCCACATTTGCCTGCTAGTGGCAGTGATGATAGTGATGGTGATGATGGTGGGGATGTTGATTTGCAACCTCCTCGGGAGCTTCCTGGGTGTAATCTGAAACTGCCCCTGCACACGGAGGGCAGGGAGAGAACAAGAAAGAGGCAGACCACTCCAGATCGGTGGGTAGCAGTTTTAATAAGCAAAGGAACTTACTTGTCTTGGGCAGCTACAAGACAGGTGGATCTCTGCACCTGCCCAGCAGAATCTTAAAGGTCTATGTAGAGGCCTTAACTGGGTTCAGTCACATACACAGTGGCGGTCCTGTCTTCTTGATGACCTCCTCCAACAAAGGGTGGAAGTCATGCTTGGTGTTGATGGTGATGAAAACATTGAGGATGGTGATAATGATGGTGATGAGGAGTGACTGTTGACGATATCATGGTGGTGCTGGTGGCTGATGAAGACGGGGCAGTTGATAGAACTGGCGGTGAGGTGGTGGTAGTGATGGTCGTGACGCTGGTGGCTGAGAATGGTGGTGATGATGGTAGTGGTGATTAACAAGAGTGACAGTAATGATGTGAGTGGTGGTGGCAATAATGGTAATGAGATTCCAAAAGCTATTCCAAAAACTATCACCTAAAAATGGCAGCAGGAAACAAAGTCCAGAGATGAATTACTAACACTTTTCTTTCCAGGATGCAGCAATAGTTGGTGAATGGACTGGCTTCCGGCCAGTACGCCCCCAGGTTCGGCTAGAAAGAGAACAGCTTCGCTTCGGACCTTCAAACACGGAGGTGTGCTCTCCTGGCAGGGAAAGCCATGCCCTCCCCTGCTCCTAAGAGGGCGCTGGCATTTCCAGGAAAGAGTCTTGCCTGACCTCTGGCTCCACACAGCCTCCTGGCAGGCAGGGGCAGTCGTGGCTACTATCCCCTCCTCTATAAACAGGGAAACTGAGGCTCAGTGATGGTAAAGGACCTGCTCAAGGTTATGTAGAGGTTTGCTAAAGCCTGTGGTCGAGTAGAAGGAAATGGGTACTTATTGAACATCTACTTTGTGCCCATGACGTGAACGACCTTATTGAATCTCTCCTATGGCTCTCCGGGATAAGAACTGTTCTCCCCAAGCTTCGGATGAGCAAACTAGGGCCCTAAGAGGTGACGTCACTTGCTTAAATCAGACCACTGGTGAGGGAAAGGCTGGGATGTAGTTTGATTTTGACTCCAGAGCCATTTCCCAGATGTCCATTTTGTGGCTGCCCATCTTCTCTCTGGGGTCCCCTCTCATGTCTTCCCTCGTGGGGTAGGAACTGGGCTTACTGAAACAGCAGGAGTTGTCCTGGGCTGAAGGAACTGATCCGAGTTGGTGGCGACTGGGCTCCCACCAGGAAAGCAATCTCCCTAACTAGGTCACCCCTCCTCCCTTATCCCAGGTGTGTGTGGGGTGTGGGTATGTGATGTGTGTATATAGAGGGTTGTGCATTTGTGTGTAGAGAAATCATGTGTCTGTGTGTGTGTAGAAGGGAGAGTCATGTACAGAGTTTAATTCCCTACTGATGGTTTTACCTTTGAAAAAGGCGCTGAGGGTCTCGCCTCTGTCCCCAGGATGAATTAACACATTATCCAGAGTCCACCCAGATGGTGCCCCACTTTTCTTTCCTCCCGAGGTGGGTAGATGAGTCTGTTAACACAGAAGGTGCAGCAGTCCAGAGCAGGATGGGAAAGAGGAAGGTGATTCAGGGAACTTCAAATAATTTGATGGGGGGGGGAGCATCTCTGACCTCAAGTTCTAGATGATTCTACTTTTCCTGTGCTGAGTGCATAAAGCAGGTCCATCTCCTAAGCAAAAGAGGAGTCTAGGGTGTCGTCCTCCAGCTCCTTAAATAATCCTCCTTAGTGCTGTTCCTGGGGACCCCACCATCCCACCAGAGTGCTGAGATGAGCTCAGTGCTGTCTGACTTTGCCCGGTACTCTTCAGGAAGCTCCTGGGTCTTCCAGGGCAGACCTGGCACCCCCTCTCTTGCCTCTCCCAGGTCATCCACAACTACGGCCATGGAGGCTATGGGCTCACCATCCACTGGGGCTGTGCCCTGGAGGCGGCCAAGCTCTTTGGGGAAGTCCTGGAAGAGAGGAAGTTGCTCAGGATGCCGCCATCCCAACTCTGAAGATGCCAGTGGCCACTGCCTCCCCAACGAGGACCCCTGCTGCCCTTGGCCAGCTAATCACTGTGCTCCTCTCTAAGCTGTCGCTCTCCCCCCGGCCCCCTGACTCCTTTCAGTAAGAAGCACGAGGTGAGAGGAAACCACATGTCAATTCCTGGAGGTGAATCTGGCCCCAGCTGGGTCCCCCCTGATCGCTGAGGTCTCTCCACCCTCTCTGGGCCAACATTATGAAGAACAGCTGGGGGCTGTTGCTCCATGAGTCTCAGAAGAAAGCTCAGAAAATCAGGGACAAGCAGAAAGTTGAGAACAACTGAGTTTAAGTAACTTGATGACAAGTTACTCTAACATGTTAAAGGTTCTGAAAAGTCCTACACAAAGACGCCATCTGATGTTGTTTAATCCAGTCTTCCCAAACCTATCTGGCTATGCAATCCTTTTGCCCAGAGCACCAGTGCCACAGAACGCACATGACGGAAGGCTGTGGTAGGTTTTGTTGCAGGAAGTTATATGTAGAACTGGAGTGTGGAGGAGGCGGAAGAGGTGAGACATTGAACTAGCGACATATGATACCTGTTTCACGTCCAGGATTCTAAATGGCATCAGCTGGCCACTGAGTGGCCCCATGGGCACCAGGTAACCCATGAGGAGGGCCCACTGGGGTGGGATGAGGGATCAGCCTGCAAGGAACCCCTTCATAGAGAATGAAACTCACCAAGCTTACTCCTTGTTAGGGGACAGACTCAATGTGTCTCACCTCCTGGCCGGCATCCTCTGAGATGGCAAACGGGCTTCCAGATGTTTTTGAAAGCCTTGAATGAGCCTAGAAGGCACATTAGCATCTTCATCCCTAATTATCTGCCTTGGCCTCTGAGGTTGAATTTTCATCTGCCTGGGTTTTTTTGAAAGACCAGAGCTAGAAGTCTTCACCTGTCTGGGACCAGTGGCACCCCATGTGCTGTGAGGAGGTCTTGACTGGCCCATGCCATGTCATGTCCATGTCCATGCCACTACTGTCTGTTCCCTCCTGAGCCGTTTCACCTGATGGGTTCTTCGTGAAGCATCTCCCATGATTTTGGCTGGCCCTAAGCTAAGTAGGGTGAGAGAGCAAGATCTCAGTTAGAGTTCCTGTCCTAATAATAATAATAATATTCAATAATTATTATTATAGCTAAAATTTGTTGCATTCTAACTGCATTCTACCAGTGCTTGTACACATTACTCATTTAATCCCCACAACCCCCATCCCCCTATGAAGTAGCTGTTATTGCCGTTTCACAGGTGAGAAAACCAAGGCACAGAGAGACGGTTCAGGGTCAACAGGTGGGAAGGAGTAGAATGGAGACTCAGGGCCAGAAATTATGTCATTCCAGTGCCTCTTTCAACCACCGCACAACACCGAATCCCGGGTTGTGGGGAAAATATACAGTCATGAAGGAATCAGGTGGGCTCTTCCCCAACTCGCTCTGCAAACACATTGAAAAGGAACTAGCTCTCTGCTCCTCATCGGCACCTTTCGGCCAAGGCTGGGGGACTCTCACAAGGTTGGGGGGCACTTCCTTGTGCTAGAAATGGAACACAGCATTTAGTTTTGGACCAAAGTGGTGACTTTATCCAACCTAAAACTTCCTAGGGAGAGCAACCCCTACCGGTCAAGGTTAGTCGTCAGCAGGAACCTTATAGGGCTCAGAACACAGTGGACTCACAAAAATATACCGGGCCAGGAAAGTTCACATTCAGACCCAAGTGACGTTCCTGTTCTTTTTGTGAACGGTAAGGAACTTTGCATTGTGGCTTCTTCTTGATTCTGTCCTAAAATTCAGAATAGAAGAAGCGGGGGGAAGTTCTGCAAGCCACATGGCACGTGTTCCCTTCGCCGAACATTCCTGCCGCTTCCCTGAAGGTGATCTACAACCGTATTTTCAATGAATTCGTGGCAGTTTGCTGAATTTAGAAAAGGTTGTTTTTCCTCATTGAATTGTCTTGGCACTTTTGTCAAAAATCAACTGACCATAAATGTATGAATGTTTGGACTCTCAATTTTATTCTACTGACCTATATATCTATCATTATGCTAGTACCACACTGCCTTAATTATTGTAGCTTTGTAATAAGTTTAAAATCAGGAAGTGTAAGTCCTCCAACTTTGTTCTTTCTCAAGTTTTGTTTTTTTTTTTTTTTTGCTATTCTGGGTCCTTTGCATTCCCCTCCGAATTTTACAATCAGCTTGCCAATTTCTGCACAAAAAGCCAGCTGGGACTTTGATAAGGATTGTGTTGAATTTATAGATCAATTTGGGGACTATTGATTGACACCCTAACAACAGTAAATCTTCTGACCCACGCTCATGAAATGTTTCTTCATTTATTTAGACCTTCAATCTCTTTAAGCAGTGTTTTGTGGTTTGTAAAAGTCTTGCATTCCTTTTGTTAAATTTATTCCTAAGTGTTTTATTCTTTTTGATGCTACCGTGAGTGGAACTGTTTTCTTGTTGGTGAGTTTAGAAAGCGCTGTGTTCTCTGGCATGGTGGCGTAGGGGTGCTGAAGTAGCTCATCATCAGATACTCTTGATTAATCAAGAGTGATTCCAGGTGATGTATCTGGAGGTTCAAATGTCAAAGAATCAGAATAGAGTATGGTAGCACCAGTGACTAAAGTCTGACTGAAACCACTGAATATTTGAGGAGCCAAAAGGAGCTTCAGGACTGGCACCCTGTGCGCCTCCCACAGCACTCTGCATCCGCCATTAGCGTCAGATCACACTGCATCACAGTGACCTGTGTATGTGAGTGTACGGACATAAGGACCACGGCTTGTTCTTTTTTGCATCCTCGGTGTTGACTATCATGCCTGATACATGGTGGATACTCCATGCATACTGACCACGTGCCATGACATGATCCATCATAAAGAGTTATGATAAATAGGCTCGAGAGTTTACATATGTGTTGCTGTGGGTTGCAGACAAGTCAGTAATTGTCTGTGCCACCCTGCTGAAAGGGGCGGGTCAAAGCCACCTTGTTTGTACCTCTTGGCTCCACCCCTCCATGACACAACTTAATTGAACCAAGACTGGAACCAACACTAAACTGGGCCAATCAGCTTCTTGTCCTGAGAACTTGGAAGTGGGACACCAAACAGCCAAGTTAGATATGTTTGCAGAGCTGAGTTATAAGGCCACAGAGCCAGGCTGAGCAGAAGCCATATGCACGGTTAGGCACAGCAGTAGCCACGAGGAGGCAGAAGGAATCCAGTCTGCAGAGAGGGGCGGAGACGAGAGAGCCACAGATCCCGAGAGGGCCTGCCTCCGGCCCTGGTGGCTCTCCAGTTCCCCATTCCAATGTGTGAGGCCAGGCTGGACTTGACTTCTATGAGATCTTTCTACCTTTCAGAGGCTGCAAACTGGCAGCCCATCACCGAAACCTGGCCTGCAGATGAATTTTATTTGGCTCACACATCATTTAAACATTTTTTTTTTTTTTTTTTATTGATGTCTTAGTTTATAACACTGTGGGGTTTTAGTTGTACATTTTTGTCCGTCACCTTGTGGATGTAACCCTTCACCCCTTGTGCCCCCCCCACCCCCCTTCCCCTTGGTAACCACCAATCAGTTCTCTCTGTCCGTGTGTTCACTTATATTCCATATATGAGTGAGTTCATGCAGTGTCTGTCCTTCTCTCTCTGGCTTATTTCACTTAACATAATACCCTCTAGGTCCTTCCATGTTGTTGCAAATGGGACAATTGTGTCTTTTCTTATGGCTGAGTAGTATTCCATTGTATGTATATACCACATCTTCTTTAACCAATCTTCAGTTGAGGGACACTTGGGTTGCTTCCACTTCTTGGCTATAGTGAATAATGCTGCAATGAACATAGGGGTGCATACGCCTCTTGTGATGGTTGATTTCACGTCCATTGGGTAGATGCCCAAGAGTGGTATTGCTGGATCATACGGTATTTCTATTTTTAATTTTTTGAGGACTCTCCATACTGTTTTCCATAGAGGCTGCACCAATTTGCATTCCCACCAGCAGTGAATGAGGGTCCCCGTTTCTCCACAACCTTTCCAGCATTTGTTGTTATTTGTCTTGGTGATTATAGCCATTCTAACCGGTGTAAGGTGATATCTCAGTGTAGTTTTGATTTGCATTTCCCTGATAATTAGTGATGTTGAACATCTTTTCATGTGTCTATTGGCCATCTGTATCTCTTCCTTGGAAAAATGTCTGTTCATATCCTCTGCCCATTTTTTGATCGGGTTGTTTGTTTTTTTGTTGCTCAGTTGTATGAGATCTTTGTATATTACTGAGATTAATCCCTTGTCAGACAAACGATTTGCAAATATTTTCTCCCAGCTGGTGGGTTGTTTATTCATTTTGATCCTGGTTTCATTTGCCTTGTAGAAGCTCTTTAGTCTGATGAGGTCCCACTTGTTTATTTTTTCTTTTGTTTCCCTTGTCTGGGTAGACATGGAATCTGAAAGGATCCCTTTATGTCCAATCGCAATTAGTGTACTGCCTATATTTTCTTCCAGGATTTTTATAGTTTCAGGTCTCATTTTCAGGTCTTTGATCCATTTTGAATTGATTTTTGTATATGGCGATAGGAGATGGTCTACTTTCATTCTTTTGCATGTTGCTGTCCAATTTTCCCAGCACCATTTATTGAAGAGACTTCCCTCTCTCCATTGTATGTTCTTTGCTCCTTTGTCGAAGATTAGCTGTCCATAGGTGTGTGGTTTTATTTCTGGGCTTTCAATTCTGTTCCATTGATCTGTGTGTCTATTCTTGTACCAGTACCATGCTGTTTTGATTACTGTAGCTTTATAGTATATTTTGAAATCAGGGATTGTGATGCCTCCAGCTTTGTTCTTTTTTTTCAGGATTGCTTTAGCTATTCGGGCTCTTTTGTTGCCCCATACGAATTTCAGTAGTTTTTGTTCTATTACCGTGAAGAATGACATTGGGATTCTGATTGGGATTGCATTGAATCTGTAGATTGCTTTAGGTAGAATGGACATTTTAACTATATTTATTCTTCCAATCCATGTGCATGGAATATTTTTCCATTTCTTTATGTCCTCCTCGATTTCTTTCAATAGTGTCTTATAGTTTTCATTGTATAGGTCTTTGACCTCCTTGGTTAAATTTATTCCCAGATATTTTATTCTCTTTGTTGCAATTGTAAATGGGATTGTCTTTTTGAGTTCTCTTTCTGTTTTTTCATCGTTAGTGTATAGAAATGCAATTGATTTTTGTAAGTTGATTTTATACCCTGCCACTTTACTGTAGTTGTTGATTGTTTCTAGTAGCTTTCCGATGGAATTTTTGGGGTTTTCTATGTATAGGATCATGTCGTCTGCAAATAGTGAGAGTTTCACTTCTTCATTGCCTATTTGGAGTCCTTTTATTCCTTGTTCTTGCCTAATTGCTCTGGCCAGAACTTCCAGTACTATGTTGAATAGGAGCGGTGAGAGTGGGCACCCTTGTCTTGTTCCTGTCCTCAAAGGAATGGCTTTCAGTTTTTCCCCGTTGAGTAGGATGTTTGCTGTAGGTTTGTCATATATGGCCCTTATTATGTTGAGGTACTTTCCTTCTATACCAATTTTGTTGAGAGTTTTTATCATAAATGGATGCTGGATCTTGTCGAATGCCTTCTCTGCATCGATTGAGATGATCATGTGGTTTTTATTCTTCATTTTGTTAATGTGGTGTATCACGTTGATTGATTTGCGGATGTTAAACCATCCCTGTGTCCCTGGTATAAATCCCACTTGATCGTGGTGTATGATCTTTTTGATGTATTGCTGTATTCGGTTTGCCAATATTTTGTTGAGGATTTTTGCGTCTATGTTCATCAGCGATATTGGCCTGTAGTTTTCCTTCTTTGTATTGTCCTTGTCTGGCTTTGGTATCAGCATGATGTCGGCCTCATAGAATGTGTTGGGAAGTATTCCATCTTCCTCTATTTTTTGGAATAGTTTGAGAAGGATAGGTGCTAAATCTTCTTTGAACGTTTGATAAAATTCTCCAGGGAAGCCATCTGGTCCTGGGCTTTTATTTTTTGGGAGGTTTTTGATGACTGTTTCAATCTCTTTACTTGTGATTGGTCTGTTCAGATTCTCTATTTCTTCTTGATTCAGTTTTGGGAGGTTGTACGCGTCCAAGAATTTGTCCATTTCCTCTAGGTTGTCCAATTTGTTGGCGTAAAGTTTTTCATAGTATTCCCTAATAATCCCTTGTATTTCTGTGGTGTCTGTTGTAATTTCTCCTCTTTCATTTCTAATTTTATTTATTTGAGTCTTCTCCCTTTTTTTCTTAGTGAGTCTGGCTAAGGGTTTGTCAATTTTATTTATCTTCTCAAAGAACCAGCTCTTTGTTTCATTGATCCTTTCTACTGTTTTTTTGGTTTCAATTTCATTTATTTCTGCTCTGATTTTTATTATTTCCCTCCTTCTGCTGATTCGGGGCTTTGTCTGTTCTTCTTTTTCCAACTCTGTTAGGTGCAATTTAAGGTTATTTATTTGGGATTTTTCTTGTTTGTTAAGGTGAGCTTGTATTGCTATGAATTTCCCTCTCAGGACTGCTTTTGCTGCATCCCATATGAGTTGGTATGGTGTATTTTCCTTTTCATTTGTCTCCAGATAGCTTTTGATTTCTCCTTTAATTTCATCAACGACCCATTGGTTGTTCAGTAGCATGTTGTTTAGTCTCCACATCTTTGTCCCTTTCCTAGTTTTTTCCTTGCAGTTGATTTCTAGTTTCACAGCATTATGATCAGAAAAGATGCTTGTAATGATTTCAATCTTCTTAAATTTATAGAGGTTTGCCTTGTTTCCTAATATATGGTCTATCCTTGAGAATGTTCCATGAGCACTTGAGAAGAATGTGTACTCTGCTTTTTTTGGGTGGAGTGCTCTGTATATATCTATTAAATCCATTGCATCTAGTTTTTCATTTAAGTCCAGTATTTCCTTATTGACTTTTTGTCTGGATGATCTATCTATTGATGTAAGGGGGGTATTGAGATCCCCTACTATTATTGTGTTATTGTTAATATCTCCTTTAAGGTTTTTTAGCAGTTGTTTTATGTACTTTGGTGCTCCTGTGTTGGGTGCATAGATATTTATAAGTGTTATGTCTTCTTGGTGAAGTATCCCTTTTATCATTATATATTGCCCTTCTTTGTCTCTCATTACCTTTTTTATCTTGAAGTCTACTTTGTCTGATATAAGTATGGCTACTCCTGCTTTCTTTTGTTTGCCATTAGCTTGGAGTATTGTTTTCCATCCTTTTATTTTGAGTCTGTGTTTGTCTTTAGAGCTGAGATGTGTTTCCTGGAGGCAGCAGATTGTTGGATCTTGGTTTTTAATCCATCCTGCCACTCTGTGTCTTTTGATTGGAGAATTCAATCCATTTACGTTTAGAGTGATTATTGATATATGAGGGTTTAATGTTGCTATTTTATTGTTCATCTTCTGGTTCTTTTGCATTTCCTTCATTTCTTGTCCCTTGTGTTTCGGACTCCAAATTCAATTTGGTATTTCTGCATGTTCATTCTCTTGGTTTTCTCTTTATTTGTCATGTGTGGTTCTCTTCTGGTTGTTTGTTTAGTGGTTACCGTGCGGTTTATATAAGCGATCTCCTGGATAAGAAAGTACATTTTCAGATGCCTCCTTTTTCCTGAGGCTGGGTCAGTTCAATCCCTTACCTCTTCCCCTCCTTATTTGTTATCTCTTTATTCCAGATTGTGTCATGAATATGTGTTTCCAGTGATGAGCTTGAATTAATTTTTGATGTTTTCCAACTGTATTTTGTTCTGGTTCAGTCTCCTTGCTTTTCTCCTTGCTGAAATCTTTGTATCCCCTTTCTCATTTGTTTTTTTTCAGGCCTAAGGGCCTTCTTGAGCATTTCTTGTAGTGGGGGTCTTGTGGTGACGAACTCTCTTAGCTTTTGTTTATCAGGGAGAGTTATTATTTCTCCATCGTATTTGAAGGATATTTTTGCTGGATAAAGTATTCTCGGCTGAAGGTTTTTGTCTTTCATGATTTTGAATATATCATTCCAGTCTCTCCTAGCCTGTAGAGTTTCTGTCGAGAAATCAGCTGAGAGCCTGATGGGGTTTCCTTTGTATGTTATTTTGTTTTTTTGTTTAGCTGCCTTCAATATTATTTCCTTGTCACGGGTATTCTTCAAGTTTGCTACTATGTGGCGAGATGATTTTTTATTCCTGTTTATATATTTAGGTGATCTATTGATTTCATTCACTGTTATTTCCCTTTCGTTCCCTAGGTTGGGGAAGTTCTCAGCTATTATTTCTTTGAACAAACTCTCTGCTCCTTTTTCTCTTTCTTCTCCTTCTGGAATACCTATTATCCTTATGTTGCTTTTCCTCATTGAGTCTGATATTTCTCGAAGAATTTCTTCATTTCTTTTTAGTCTTAGCTCTCTCTCCTCCTCTACCAGGAGCATTTCTGCGTGGCTATCCTCAATAGTGCTAATTCGTTCCTCCATATTGTCAGTTCTGCTCTTTAAAGACTCCATTTTTTCCACTATCTCATTCATTTTGTTTTTCATCTCCAATAATTCTGATTGGTTTTTCTTTAGGGTTTCAATCTCTTTTGTGACATAATCCCTGAATTCGTTGATTTGTTTCTGTGTGTTCTCTTGTATTTCGTTGAGCTTGTTTATGATAGCTATTTTGAATTCTCTCTCATTCAGGTTATCAAATTCTGTGCCTTCAGGGTTGGTTTCTGGGTGTTTGTCATTTTCCTTTTGGTCTGTAGCCCTGACATATTTTCGCAAGGATCCGGCGGGGACGGCTTTATTTTTACCCGTCATGATTAAAGTTAGTCCTGCAGTTTCCCCCTGCTGCCACTAGATGGAGATCGCGAGCGGTTTGCTCTGAGGCGGCTGCAGCCCCCGGAGGGATTATGCTGAAACGCCGGGTGTGTGGGGGGAGGGGTCCTCTCTTTCTCCTGCTTGACCCGGGGGTTTCCTTTCTGGCTCTGTTAGGGTGTTTGCTACACCCCCTAAACAGTCCGTCGTCGCTTCCCCGTGGGGATCTCGCGACAGTCTGTGAGAGCACCTGGATGGCGCTAGTTTTCCTCGCTGTGGGCCGCCCCTCCCCCCTCTGTCCGCGAACCGCGCTGTTTTTGCCGATCGATTGGGGAGGGGGAGTACAACCTCCTACCTCTCCTCCCGTTCTCCTGGGCTTCCCGCGCCTCCACCGTCCGATGTATGGCAGCAGGGGTTTCTCAGAAGTCCTTCGTAGTGTTTGATTGAGCTCTGTTGGAATGTGAATGATGTTTTCGTTGTGTCGTAGGGGGCAGAGATTCAAAGAGGGAATCTCACTCCGCCATGATGCTGACGTCACTCCCATTTAAACATTTTTGATCCAACATACCAAAATTTGGAGATTTCACGTAGAAATCCAGATTCCTGTCTTGAAAATCAGGAGATCCCACAGTGCAACAAAATCAGCTGGAGCTGAGGAGTAGCCTGCCCCCCTCTGGACGGGGCCTATGCTTCCTACTCTACCACGGTCCTCCCCTCTTCCTGCTGTTCCTTACACTTCCATTTCACTCATTTATGTTCCCTGGCTGTCCCCCTGGAGGAAATAACTACCTACCCCCTGTCTTATAATAAAGCAGTACTTCATTTGAATTACTCCGAGTACAATTTCTGTTCTTTACAACTAATACAGTCCTGATGAGAGCTCTGTGGCAAGGATCCTCTCAACCACCCCCCAACCAACAACCATTGCTTTCCTTCTTCATGCTAACAGAGTCCCAATTTTGTGTTCAAGAGGCTGTGGGTATCCCTTGATCCTGTGGGAGGTAGGCCCTTCTTTCCCCAGTCCTAGGGAGGACTCTGCTGGGATGGGCATGTGACCCAGGTCTGACCAATGTGAAGCAATGATAAATCTGCTGGAAGACTTCCCTTCCCAACCGAAAAAAACAGACCCTTTAGAAAGAAAAGCTTTTGTGACTGCTCCTTCCCCATTCCACTTTCTTTGAAAAAAATATGATGCTGGCACTCTGGCAGCCATTTTGCGACCATGAGGTTTCATGCCTAGGATCAAATGGCCAACATACAGAGGATGGCAGAGAGGAAAGGCAAAAAGGAGCAGAGTTCTTGATGACATCGTTGAGCTGCTGAGCCTTCTCTGGAACTGCCTGACTCTGGGCTTGTTGTTACATGAACAATTAATATTCTAATGGTTTAAGCTACTATTGACTGGGTTTGCTGCTGCTTGCAGCTCCAGGCATCCCAGGATTAATACTTGAGGTTCTCATCCTCCAGGTATCCCAGTCTTTTGATGTTTATTGGTAGTAACCAAAGGAGACTCTTGATCTCATCCTTCAAGGCTCTCTGTTTCTTAACATTATTTAAAAATAATGAATATCCATATTCATTTCAAAGTCCATCCCTAAGGTACTCTTTCATCTCATTGTCAACACATCCCATTTATGTCTTTCTGAGAATACTTGAAGGAAGGGAAAGAAAGTAACCAGAGAACGCTGGCTACATTGAGCATATTTTGCCATTTTCTGAAATCTTTCCTAACACTGGGAGAAACAGAAGACATTTCCATTAATGGAAACAGGAGCTTTTGGACAGTTCAAAATTGGATACACACATCTTCAGCTAAAGGCCCTGTGTATTTTAGAGGCTTCTGCAACTTCTGTGGCAGCTCCTGTAGCATTCAATAATATTGATTTTTTTTAAAAGGGCAGGCAAAGAGTTTTTTAACTTTCATTATCTCGAGAAGAGAAAGGCCTCAATTGTGAACCCCTTTACCCCAGCCCCTGGAAAATATTTCTGCCCACCAAGCACTCCTTCCCCACCACAGCCCCCAGCTCCTCCAGGTTATTTGAGGGTAAAGGGAGTGGATAAGCTCATCCAGCAGTATCTGGCCAGCTGGAAGGCAAAAAAGACAGCAAAGATTCTGTGTTACCCGGGAGAGCTCTGCGGACCAGAAATAATTAGAGCTACAGCCACCCAGGCTTCAAGGAAACATGGGTGTCAGGCAGAGGTGGATCTGCCAAGCCGCCTCCCCTTGCACTGCCTGGGCCGAGGGGGCTGCAGCCCATATTTCAGGGACATGGGACTGTTTGCAGTCGATCTAGGACCTGAGCCTGAAGAAGTCACCCATTCTGACCTCTGCACCATTAGAAGAAAGTGTCGTCTCCAACAGACTCAAAGTCATGATGATGGCAGCCAACTGTGCAACTTTTCCCCCTTATTGGCCAGATTATCATGTTAAAGCATATTAAAGCGTTGAGATTACCCTGACTGGACAAAGTTGGCAAGACCATTACACTGAACTGTCTCTAGGACATTATGACAAACGAACAAACTTGGACCCTTGTGATGTCCATCACCAACATGTTTTAATAAGAGATGAACGTAGACATTTGGGTTCTTCGCCAGGTTAACTTCAAGCAGAGGGTCAGTCTTCTCTGGCCTTTGATGGGATCCAGCAGCTTCCTCCCTCCTTCCCTAGGTTCCCTGACTCCATGATGGGGAAAAGGCTCGTGTAAACCAAACCCTGGAAGTGGATGTTGTCTGCTGAGACATGGTGCCAGCCCTTCCTCGTGAGGCCAACCCCAAACCCAGTTGACCTCCCTGCTCTTCCTTTGAAAATGTACACATTTCACATGTTGGGGCCCTTCTGTTCCTCCCCACCCCACAGCACCCCTGCCGTGCGTTCCATTGCTGGAACCCCAGGGGCTGCTTCTCTGTGAAGACCAAGCCAGCCCTTGACAGCCCGGACAGCCGAGAAGCCAGGGAGGAAGGATTCCTGGTCCCCTGACCCCGATGCGAGCAGGTGGTTGGTGTAGCATCCGTTCGGTTTCTCTGCCCGTTCAGCCATCCAACCACACTCAAAAAGTCCAAAGCGCTGAAACCTGAGTTAACTGTTTTCTTTCCCACCAGTCATCAGTCAGCCCGCCCGAGGAGGGGCCAGAAAAGAAGACCCGAGTTGGTCTTTGCTGCTTCCGAGGAGGAGGAGGCCCCTGCTTTGGCTTTGGGCCCGATTCTCACCTCCCTTCGGCCTCAGTCCCCGATGCCCAGGAGTAACCACTTTCTGAGGTCATCTGGTGCCAGCCCAGCTGTGCCCATGGACACATCTGGATGCCCTGGAGTCAGGGACAGTAACTCCAGAGGGGCCAGATGGGGGCATGTGGCTCAAGTTCAAATGCGTGTCCATCTGCCAGAGTCTCCACCAGTCAGGCCCTGGGGAGGCCATCTGAGGGGCCCCTTCTGAGGGAGCGTTTCTTGGATCCAAGAAAAATCTCCTCAGGCCACACCCGGGTCCCCTGCAATTTCAAAGAGGAAAGCCCGGGGCCCGTGGTGCAGGAGAAACCTACCGAACAGGTCCAGTCGGGGCAGCCGGCGTCTCAGGGGTCTGGCCTGGACTGTATCTACAGGGGTCTTTGGGCTGATGTTCACCCGGACTGTGACCGGCCGACTCTGGTAGCCGACCAGCGCCACAGGGGACTCCTAATGTGGCAGTTTTCCCATGCAGATCCACAGGTTATTAACAAACCTCCCCCCACACACAGAGAACCCCCGCAGCATACATCTCCCCGTCCCCGGGCGGATCTCAATGAATATGAGCAAACAGAGTCAAGACGCAAAACCCTGCTGGTCCGGGCAGTCCTCCTGGGCGAGTTCTTGACATCGGCAGGGACGGGCGGTGCCCCAGCTGGGCTCCACCAGCTCCCCACTCTCTACGGACTCAAAGGCCAGCTCAGCCCCCCATCAGGCGCTACTCCTGAGAGCCAGAGTTCGACCTGGTGACCGTGTCTGTGCCGTGCATCCCTCGGCCGACCATCTCCTGGCCCCACTCCCGGTGGCTGGACTCTTGCAGTCCACGGCCTTTGGTCTCGATGGGCAAAAAGCAGGAGGCCAGGGCAGCCAGGAGGCAGCAGCCACTGTAAACCGCCAGCGTCAGGTACACAGAGGATTCCAGCATCACCTGCGGGAGGGAGATGCCGGCTGGTGAGAGCCCAGGCTCCACTGACCATCGGATGATACTGATATGCCAGGCCCTCCTGTGAGCACTCTGTGTGGCTGGACCATTTAGTCCTCACGACAGCTCTGTGAGGTAGGTACTTCATCCCCATTTTACAGAGGGAAAAACTGAGGCTCAGAGAGGGTTAAGTAGCACCCCCAAGTTCATACAGATACTAAGGATGGGGCTGGGATTTGAGCCCATTGAACCCACCCTCAAAGACCAGCTCAGAGCCAGAGAGCCAGAGTTGGCCCTGGTGACACCTGTGCTGTGTGCCCCTTGGCTGACCATCTCCTGGCCCCACTCCTGGTAGCTGGACTCCTGCAGTCCTCGGCCTTTGGTGTTTATGGGCAAGTCCATCAGGCTCAAAAGTCTGTATTCCTTATATCTACACTCTCCCCCGGAGCAGTCCCTCTGCCTACATGCTAGCTTTATGGCACCGGGCAAATCACACAGCAGAGCTAAACCTCATTTCCTTATCCGCCACATGGCTGTAAGGGCAGTACCCACCTTGTAATCAGAGCGTCACTCGGGAGTGCTCGACACCATGCGGGCACTCAGCGAGCTCTCAACCAATATTAGTTAGGAGGGACATACAGTGGCCAAAAGCAACAGCACAGAACAGAAATACTCTGCTATACCATGTGCTGGAATTCTATTTATATGAAATACCTAGAATAGGTAAACTCACACAGACAGAAGGCAGATTGGTGGTTAATGGATACGGATTTTTATTTTGGGGTGACGAAGACGTTTCAGAACTGGATGGAGGTGGGGGTTGCACAACATTGTGAATGTGCTAAATGCCACTGAATTGTTCACCTTAAAACGGTTAATTTTATGTTATGAGACCTTTACCTCAATTTAAAAAAAAGTGAGGGGCTGGCCCGGTGGTGTAGTGGTTAAGTTTGTGTGCTCTGCTTTGGCGGCCTGGGGTTCACGGGTTCGGATCCCAGGTGGGGACCTGTGCACTGCTTATCAAGCCATGCTGTAGTGGCATCCCATATAAAGTAGAGGAAGATGCACATGGATGTTAGCCCAGGGCCAGTCTTCCTCAGCAAAAAAGAGGATTGGCAAGAGATGTTAGCTCAGGGCTAATCTTCCTCATAAAAAAAAATTGATAAAAACAGAAAAAATGGATTGGATATTAAAAAAAGACTTCAAAATAAGATCCCTCATAATAGGGATAGAAATGCTTCAAGACACACAAAGAGCTGCAAAATTCTGCAACTACGTCTAATTATCCAACTCAGAAATGGAGACTAGACCTTTGTTTCCCACTAAATCACATTGGCCTACTTGTTTTCATGCAAATGGTTTTTGGCCAAATCCTATGACACTCCCCAGGGTCTTCTGTACAGGAAAGACCTGGGTTTGATTCCAGCTTCTCACCTTCCCAGCTGTGTGACCTTGGGCAAGTCCCTTTACCCTTCTGAGCCTTGGTTTTCTCATCAGCAAGCAATACGACTTCTTTCACAGGATGGGGTGTTAGGATAGAACAAGATAACGCACACAGAGGGCTCTGCAGAGGCTCGGCGTATAGTAACTGCTCGCCACGCACTGGCTCTTGTATGCCCACCCCTCTGGATTTGGGGGCGATCCTACCTGAGCAATGAATGGGGTGATGAGAGCGCCCACTCTTGCCATGCCACTGCAGCTTCCCAGGCCCAGCGCGCGCGTCGCCGTGGGGTAGACCTGAAACACAGCCACCACCGTGGGCTTGAGAAAACACACGTGCCTGCCTCCCCTCCAGCTCTGGAATGATGGGACCGATCCCCACGGGCAGGCCTGAAGTTAGGGTGACCCCTGCAGGTGTTGGTCATCCCATTAAGGGATGGGAGACCGGGGTGGGGATTCTCCCCTCAAATGGGATTGGAAGTTCAACTGAGAAAGAGGGCAGGAGGCCAAGCCGTGGGTGGGAACCTAGTAAGGAGGTCCTCCCTGCCCTGCATGGTCCACCAAGACTCCACTAGGAGCTGCTGCACATTCGGATCCACTCTTCCACCTGCCACTTTTCATTAGTTCACCTTGAAGCACTGGTCACAGACTTTCAAGGCGTTTCATAAAGAGAGAGATTGAAATGTTTACAGTTTCTCAGTTGGTACCCAGGAGTGGCCCCGTGCCTAGTTCTCCCTTAGGCAAAGTGAGAAGGGACTGTGCATCTTCCAGGCCAGGGGAATTAAGAAGTGGGCATGTCTTCTCCATCCCTGTCCCCAGTCTGCTGGCTGGGAGGAGGACTTTGAGGCCCGGTGGCAGGGTTTCTCAACCCGGGTACTATGGATGTTTTGGAATAGGCCATTCTTCATAGTGAGGGGCAGTCCTATGTAGGACGTTTAGCAGTGTCCCTGGCCTCTACCCACCAGATGTCAGTAGCACTTCTGTACTTGCCATTCCAGTGGTGACAACCCTAAATACCTCCAGACGTTGCCAAATGTCCTCTGGGGGGCAAAATCACCCTTTGTTAATAATTGCTGGATGAGGAAGTCACAAGATGCAAGGATCTTGGGTTCTTGAATCGCTGTGGGGATGAAAGTTCTGCCAACCCGGAACACCCGTATTGGACTGTTCCATAAGTGAGAAACTCCTGTTGTGTTAATACATTCTATTTGGGGAGCTATTTGTTACAGCAGCGAGCATGCCTCTAACACATACAATGCTCAGTGCCGGGAGCTTGGAAAGAATGAAAAGCTTAAAGGGGAAAGACAGAACTCATGGCATGATCCCAATGCTTGGAGATAACCACTGCCACATCTTCACCCATATTCTTCTAGTTTTTTCTATGATTGTATTCAGATACGTATTCATTCACTTATTTATTCATTCAACAAATACTTTTTGAGCACATACCATATGCATTTATATATGATATTTAATTCACTCAAAAACATAAGCAATACATAAATATATCCTTCTTGTAAAAAAAATCACACCTAAATTCCCTTTTGATCCACTCTCCCAGGAAAATTCTCCCCACAGGACCCCACTATTATGAAGTTTGGAAAATAACCTCCCAGAGGTGTTAAAAAATACGTGTATAGAGGATATATAGCATTGTTTTAAAAATACAAATGGTACCATACCATACATATCAGTCTGCAACCTGCTTTTTCCATTCAGCAATCTCTTAAAATCCTATCCACGTCAGTATATAGACATGTACCTCATTCTTTTTAACTGCTGTATTGTATTCCAAAATGGATATTCCACAGTTTACAATTCAATAGAGATGGATGGACATTATAGTAAGTGTGTGTGTATTATATATATAATATAACTATATATTCTATTATATAATAACAGAATGTAACTTATATTATATATAGTTATATAGGTTAATATATCAATAAATAATTAACACAGTGATATTAATATATAATAATAATATATTACACATTAATATATATTAATATTATATTGACATATAACTATATATGTCATATACAATATAACTCAGCAATTACACATCTTGAAATTCATTTTAAAGAAAGCACACACTGCTTTCCCACACACACTTCCCAACTGCTCAGTTACTCAGTTTGATACATCCACTAACATATATGAGCATTTGCTTAGAAAAAAATCTTGAAAAATACACACGAACTATTCAAGAAGGACATCTCTGGGAAGAGGGAATGTGGGGCCCTTTAATTTTTGGTTCTATAATCTGTAACACAGGGAACTTTTACATTGAACATAAGCTTTTATAAGCAGAAAAAAATGATTGAAAAATAGCCTGAAATAATGGACAGCTACACAGTGGCCACTCAGACTCCAAGACAAATTTCATTCTGAGGGGCCCAGGCTGGTGTTTGTGGAGGCAGATCCCCCTCCCTCCCTGCCCGGCTGCTCCCAGACACTTGTTCCTACCTCGGGTGTGTAAACATAGGCTGCCTGGAAGCCTCCAGAAATGAATGCTCTTGCAATGAAGAGTAAGAGAGTGAGCATATTTCTAGGGAGAGAAGAAAAAGCAGATGAGCAGGGTTTTTTTGTTTTTGTTTTTTGGTCATCTTGTTTCAGCAAAGTCCTGGGCGCCCAGGCAGAATTTACACCCTAGAAATTGGCAAAGCCCACCCTGACCCAACATACATTCATGGACACACATCCCAGGGCCCTCTCTAAAGGCCTGCTTTTATAAGTTTATCATTCTCCAAAGCTCCAGGCTGAGATGGAAACATCTGTGGCACCCAGGTTGGGGGCAAGGTTGAGGAGAAGTGATATAAATAATCAAAACCCCAGACAGGACCTTGTGGGGGCAGGAATTGAGCCAGAAACCAGCTGAGCCAGGGGAAGTAAACTTCTATTCATTATTTTTAGGATAATCCTAATCCCCAATTCCCTGTTCCATTGTTCCCATAAATGTCTGAGAATATCAACATTTCAGAGTCTAGGCTACATCTCCAGACCTTCTACACATTTCTCACCGGGTTTGGTCTGGGGCCTCTCAGAGGTCAAGAGAGACCCAGGCCACTTCCATATTTTGAGGTTCCTGATAGATGGAAAAATGGAGAAATGCCAAAAGGGGATTATAAAACAGGGCCATGAAATATTTCCATTGAACACACGAAGACTTTTAACCCACACATAAATCAAATAGCTATATGCATGCTCTTATTGGGAGATGATGTCAAAGTCTAAATGTAACAGTGTTGGAGCAAAGCCTGCACTAAATTGCCCTCTCAGCTCCACCCTCATCAGAGGCCCCAACTCTGAGCCTGACCTTTTGGTCAGTTATGAGGCAGCCAAGAGCCTCAGTCCCAGTGAGAGGCTGTGGGGGGTCCCTCAGATGCCCCCCAGGGGGTGTAATCCACAGCCTGCAGCCCCAAATAGCCACTGACCATGACCTGAGAAATAAGCCTGCTGGTCGGAGAGCTGGTTTTATGACCCACCTTCCAACACAGATAAACAGCAGGAGGCTGCAGAGGGAGAAGATGAAGAAGCACAGGGCCATGGTCTTCTTGCGGCCCAGGCGGTCGATAATCCATAGAGTCACAAGGACACCTGGAAGGGAGCAGGGGCACCATGGTAGGCAGCTTCTGACATGGCTCCCAGTGACCCCCACCTTCTGGTTTTCATACTCTGTAGAGTCCCCTCCCCTTGAGAGTAGGCTGGACCAAGTGGCTCCCTTCTAATGACTAGAATACAGCAAAAGTGATGGGACGTCACTTCTGAGATGAGTTATAAAAGACTTGTGTCTTTCTGGCATTCTCTCTCTCCTTGGCTCTTCTCATGCACTTGCCTTGAAGGAGAAGGCCACTGGGCAAGGAACTAAAGCCAGCCTCTGGCCAACAGCCAGCGAGGAGCTAAGGCCCTCAGTCCAATGACCCTTGTGGGATCGAATCCAGCCAACAACCACATGAGTGAGCACGGAAGCAGATCCTGCCCCAGCTGAGCTTTCAGATGAGACTGCAGACCCTGGGCCAACACCTCCACTGCAGCTTGTGAGACATGCTGAAGCAGAGGGCCCAGGGAAGCCACTCCCAGGTTCCTGACCCACAGAAACTGTGAGTCATAAATATGCGTTGTTTTAAGCCACTAAAATTGGGACAACTAACACAGGCACCAAGGGGAGCCTCAATACTGGCATCACTGAATCCAGGCAGTGGACACCCGGGATGGGAGTCAGAACACCTGGGTTCTAGGGCGTCATCTTGCCTCTAACTTGCCATGTGGTCTTGGGTTAGTCTCTTACCTTCCCTGAGCCTCAGTTACTTTATCTGTAAAATGGGACTAAATAAAAATAACACTCCCTACCTCAGTAGAGGCAGTATAGCACGGTGCTTATTATTAATGATAATAATTAAATCTGAGCCAAGCACTTTTACATCTATTATCTTGTTTAATCATCAGAACTACCCTGTGAAAGAAATGCTATTAATAGCCTCATTTTCGGGCCAGCCCCAGTGGCCTAGTGGTTAAGTTCAGCACACTCCACTTTGGCAGCCCAGGTTTGGTTCTGGGACGTGGACCTACACCACTCTGTTAGGGGCCATGCAGTGCTTGTGGCCCACATACTGAAAAATAGAGGAAGATTGGCACAGATGTTAGCTCAGGGTGAATCTTCCTCAGCCAAAAAAAAAAAAAGGCTCGTTTTCCACATTTATTCAATCAATACACTAAGTGCCTAGTGTGTGTCAGGAACTGTTCCAAGAGCTTGGGATGTGTCAGTGAACAAAAACAACAAAACAATAAACATAATAAATAAGGAAGAAGAATGTGGGTCTCAGAAACGTTACATCATGGAAAGGATGAGTGCCTGAAGTCGTGGAAATGGTGTTGGCAATGCTGAGTTTTTTTTAATCCTACCTACCAAGCTATATGGAGAAAGAGTTTTAGACAACAGACAGACACTGTAGTACAAGAGTGAAGACTCTGGGTCCTGGGATGGGACCACAGGTCTTAGTTCTCTCAGCTGTAGGATGCTCAATATCTGAGTTGGGTTTTCCCAGAAGCAGACTCTGGTCCAAGGGTCCAAGGGCAAGGTGTTTACTTGGGAGGCCTTCCAAGGAAGCACCAGTAGGAGAGTGAGGAAGTGAAATGGGGAAGGGAAGCAACTAATAACAGTGCATATCAGGCAGGTACCACTGTGGGCAATGCTGCCGGATTCCACTGGGGGACTCTGGGAGCCAGCGTGGAATATGCACCTTAGAATTCTCCTGCCTGATGGGCGAGGAAGCTGGAGTATTTATACACCGTCTCCCACAAGACTGTTGAAGGCTGTTCCCAGGTGTTAACTCCCTGGCACTTCCAGCCACCTTGCCTGCTTTTGGATACTGAGGTTTTCCATTCCTCCTGAGACAGCCCTCAGGCACAGAGATGCAGACACTGGCAGCTGCAAGTTGCAGGAACAGTTTCTGCTACACCTCTCCAAGCCTCAGTTTCTTCAGTTGTAAAATGGGACTAAATTATATTACTTCACACGATTAAATGAGGCCATACCTGTAAAACATTTAGCACAGTGCCTGGTATACAGTAAGCACTCAACTACCAGATATGATTAGTGTTATAATAACCATTATTCATTTTAAAAGAAAAAGATAAATCACCTTTGGTTTATGTGCAGGTTTGGATTTTTGACACCCCACTGATCCTTTCCAGTGTGACTGGGGTTGGTGCACAATTCTGCATGGGTCTCATATTTCTGCACGTCTTGCGAGCAGAGGCACTAGCTGCCCTTTTGTTCCAGACTATCATTTCCAGGTTGTCTGCACAGCAAACAGCCTTGGAAGATAGAGATACAGTCTCCTTCCAGAGCAAAGGGCAGGTCTGTTTACTGTCCAGTATAATAAAGATGATGTCTCCCCCTGGGGCAAAGGCTGGGCAGGTTTCTGGCAGCCCATTATAGAAGATTTGGGTCCCCAAAGCTTGAGGTTCCTTGGCTGTGTTGCAAATCCACTGCACGTGTAGCATCCACCTGGGCCCTTCCTCATCATGCCCGTGGAACCTGGGGGACAGGGGAGCTGATGCTAATATACTACTCATGCTGCTGACTGTGCCATGAGTAATAATCTTCTGTCTCTGACCCAGGAGTCTCGTGTCTTCTGCCAGCATGCACGAAACTGGGCAGCTTAACATGGCAGCCTTCAAGTAGATAAAATATCAGTCCCTTCACAGTTCTTGACAATTTGTAGCTAAGGACTGAAAAAATAACCCCCAGCTCCCCTAGAAATTGCTTCCAGGCTGCATCAGGTAGAGCCACCAGCTGAACAGCTGCCACATTCTCCGGCTTCCCCGCCCCAGCCCCACCTTGCACAGGTCGCTTACCTGGGAACTCCGAGAGGGTGGTCCACAGCAGGTCCATGTAGTCCTCCTCACTCAGGTACTCACAGGCCAGGCTGCATTTTGCCTCCACTGCCTTCTTCCGGCTGGAGACTGGAGGAGGGAGACAGAGAGGAAGAGGAAAAGCCATGCACAGAGCCTTGAATCACACTTTCCTGCTCCCCACACCTCCTTCCCTGGGTATGATGTGGCTGGGGTGCTATGAAAAGATCCCAGACTCAGGAGTCAGACAGACTTGGGTTTGAATCCCAACCAGCAGTGCTACAGCTTCATCTCTTGGAGCCCCAGTTTCCTCGTAAAACTGGGGCTGATAAAACCACTGGGCGAGGTGGTTGAGAGAATGACAGTAGGCTGTGCGTATGAATGTGCTTAGTTCAGAACTGGCACATATTAGGTGCTTTTGTTACAGACAGACTCTCGAGTGGTCCCAATAATCCCCACCTATATTATCTGGCCCCCATTACCTCCTTGATCCTGCCTTCTATTTCTCTCTCCCTCACCTGCTCTCTTACTCCAGCCACACTGGTCTCCTTGCTGTTCCTTCAACAAATAAGGTCCTGCCTCAGGACCTTTGCACCGACTTGGATTGCACTTTATATATCCCCTTGACTAATTTCCTCACCACCTTCAAGTCTTTCTTTAAATCTCACCTTCTCATTGAGGCCACCGTGACCATCCCATTTAAAACTTCAGCCTACCCATGGTCCCTTGCTCTGCCCTATACTCCTGACCTCCCTTATCTTGCTCTACTATCTTTTTTCCCCCCATATCATTTGTTAGGAAACAGCGTGAAAGGCTTTGAAATGGGCCCAAATGTCTAGCCTAGCGCACTCATGGGTTATCTCACCTTTCATTATCTTTGAGCTATTTTATAACTCTGCACATTATAGAATACTGCTACTAATGCAAATGATTCTTGTCCACCGAAAAGTAAATTGCGGCTGGTGGTGATGTAGTTGATTATCGCCCTGTGCATACTGACAAGTTTTGCCTCTATTTGTAAATCCATTTCAGCATTTCTGACTGCCTATACACATGCATGTTTTGAATTCTCCTGTGAGCCAGGTGTAACCTCTTACCGGTGTTTGCAGACACTGCTCCCTGGGTCTCTCACATTTCTGCATGTTTTAGAACAGAGGCACTGACTGCCTTTGTTCTGGACTGTCTTTTCAAGGACTTTTGCTTAGCAAACAGCCTTGAAAGAGAGCATCTCCCTTTGGAGCAAAGGGCAGGTTCGCTCATGGCATTCAAAGTTACAGCGCCTCCCTGCAGGGCCAAGGGCAGGCAGGCTAACCATCCAGTGTAAAAACTCTGGGGGCCCTAACCTCAGGGATCCTCTTGTCACGCAACTCACTGCTTTTTCAGATGTCACCTGCCCTCTTCACACCTTTGATGAGAGATTTTCACATATTGAGGTATATGGGGTAGATATTCTGGTTTAAAATTGATTCAGCTTGAACTAAAGACGCCTGACGTATGGCTGATCAGACATACATTTTACATCTGCTTTAACTATTAAAATGAAGAGTGCATTAAACATTATCTCAAAGTAAAAGAATGCACCCTTTTCAGATAAGGATGCATACTTCCCTTCCTACATGCCAGTATCCGTAATGCCATATCAGTTCTCCAGAAGATAAGTTCCCCTGCTGGGGCATCAGGGTCATGTTGACCTGCTAATTTGCAACTGAATACCTCTTAGAAACTTTGATGACTGTGTATCCTGGATGTGTTTAATGTACGTGCTTCGTTCTAAAAGTAAGACTGTACTGAAAACCGTGTTTCTCTGGAATGATTTCTTCCTTTGTGGAGACTGCCTTCCTGGGTTATAGTCCTCAGCCTGGCTCAAGTGAAGGTCACCTTATCTCTCTTATCTATAGAATGGTTATTATTTGTGTTGACATCTTTTAACACACCATATAATGTCCTTACTTATTATGCTATTTTCTCTCTCTCCATCAAAATGTAAGCTCACAAGGCAGGGATATTTGTCTTTTGTATTCTCTGATATATCCTAACACCTGAACCAGTACCTGGCATGTAGAAAATACTTATTGAATGAATGACTTGCCCAAGGTCACACAGCTACTTGGTGCCAGAACCCAGGCTCCCTGATTCCTAGCAGTGGGCTTGTCCACTGTATCACCTTCCCACCCAGGTACGAGAGGGAGCTTTTAACAGGGGTTGGCAAACTATTGCCTACGGGCCAGATCTGGTCCCTGTCTGTTTCTGCCTGGCCTCCATGCAAAATGGTTTTTACATTTTTAAATAATTTTTTAAATCAAAAGAAGAATAACATTTCATTACACAAGAATGATATGAAATTCAAATTTATGTTCATCGATAAGGTTTTATTGGAACACAACCAATGCTTGTTCCTTTACATATCGTCCATAGCCACTTTTCTGCTACAACGGCGGAGCTATATGGCCCACCAAGCCTAAAATATTTACTATCTGGCCCATTATAGAAAGTCTGCCAACCTCTGCTTTATAACATTCCACTGGATCCCCTGCTTTGCTTAAGCAGGCCCACTGTTGGGGGCATGCGATTTATGCTCAATTGATACCAAATCCTGAATTTACAATGGAGCCGCTTGCTCAGAGCAGTTAATTTAGACTCTTTCACACACCTCCCCACCTCAGTGAGATGTGACTGCATTATCTCATTAAATCCTTATGCCAATAAACAAAACTATTAACTAAGATTATAGAGGCGTAATATGAAAAAGATAATTGGGCAAATCCTGCAGACAAGCAAGAACTTGATCCATGTATCCCCATCCTGGGTTCAATGCTAGGAATTTAGTATTCTTTTAAAGACAGAATGGTTTAAAAGCCTAGACATGTGCATATAGACTTTACTTTTTATTTATTCCTTTTGTCCAGTGGCTCCCACCTCCAGATGCACAATAGAATCACCAGGGGAGCTTTGAAAACCTGCTAATGCCTGGGCCCCACCCCAAGAGATGCTGATTAAATTGGTCTGGGTGTTGTTTAAATGGCACTGGCATCGTTTAAAAGCACCCCAGGTGAGTCTGTCGTGTGGCCAGGGTTGAGATCAAAGCTAGAGCTCAGACTTAATGTGCACCTGAGAATTGCTGCACAGGGTCATAGCCATCAAACGCAGTGCCGTACTTCATGGAGGTCTTTAGGGGACATAGGATGTGACGCTGCTGTAATGTCGGTTCTGTCAGGACGAGACTGTCCAGGTTTCCACAGGGCGTCTTGGAAACCACAACCCAGATCTTCTATGCTCAGATTTTGCAAACTTTCTCTCTGGAGTGTGTGGGATAGAGTCACTGGAATTTGTGCAAGCCCAGGCCCCGTAAGGGCAGACCCCGGGGTGGGAGTGTGTGTATGACCGTGTGTGTTGGGATTCAGGGTAGTTAAGTGGTCAAGAGGTCTAGATACTCACGGCTGCAGATGTCTCCCGCCTGGAAGAGTTCAGTGGTGAGCAGAACTAATCCATAGTAAGAAAACGCATTGGAAAACCTGCCAGGAGGGAAGCAAGAAAGGTAAAGAAGTGATGAAAGAGGTGCAAGTCCCCTTTCCCCATCCCCTCAGGGACCAGTCTTTGGGCATCGGCCACACTGGGCCTCTGGGGGCTTTCCGGGGGCCCTCGAGCAGGAAGATGACAGGTACAAAGCATGGAGACGTGATAAAGGGAAGTGATCCCATGTCCTTTGAAAGACCAAGAACCGTATTATATGACAGAGACATGCCACCCCCATGACTGTTTACTCAACTGGCAATAGAAGGGGAAAAAAAGTTTGAGGGACCAAAATTTGGAAGAAAACAATCATTGTGGACATCTGTTGGGGTTTCCGGATCGAGTTGGTCAACTTGGATAGGGAAGAGGAGAGAAAAGCTTTGCTAATATACGGAACCGGACTTCAGCTCTGCCCCAGCATTCCCGAGAGCTGAATCAACTCACCAAGCATTTATCAAATACCCACTGTGTGCCCAGCACAAGTGTGGAGTCTGTAGACTTCACTAGAATTTCAGATCAGAATGACACAATTAATTCCCAACTGTCCCAGGAACCAGCACACTCAAGTCTGTAGGACCAGAACATTCTCGTCCTCTAGTACAGTTATGTGGGAACTCAGTTATAATCAGACCCCAGTGATCAGTTTCCTTGGATTACAATACATGCTGGCAAATTTAGTGATTTCTATAGTGCACTAAGATTAGTCTCCAATTCATTGCTTCAGTATTCAAGTAGTGTCAGCCCAACAAAATCACATGCACTCAAAGATAGAGACTCTCAACTCTGTCCTCACCCCACCCCCTCTGCTCTCCCTTTAAAAACCTGCAGACTCCACACTTGCACTGGGCACACAGCAGGTGTTTAATAAATGCTTGGTGAGTTGATTCAGCTCTCAAGAATGCAGGGGCAGAGGCCAGCCCCAGTGGCCTAGTGGTTAAGTTCAGCATGCTCTGCTCTGGCAGCCTGGGTTTGGTTCTCAGGCACGGACCTACACCACTCATCTGTCAGTGGCCATGCTGTAGTGGAGGCTCACATAGAGAAAGAGAGAGAGTGGCAACAGATGTTAGCTCAGGGTGAATCTTCCTCAGCAGAAAAAAAAAAAAGAATACAGGGGCAGAGCTGGAGGCCAGTGTTGTATGTTATCAAAGCTTTCCCTCCTTTTCCCTGCCACTGACCACTTTCAGGACACCCTCTGCTGACTAGCACCTCTGCTTAAAGGTGAATAGAAAAAGTGAGAACTGGTTAAAACAGAACACAAAGTCTTAGCCAGGCCAGTTTCGTGCAATGTTCATGCCGTGTACACAATTTGGTAGAAAGAGAGTTAAAAAAATAGCTGAAATTTGACTAGTTGTGGCATTTAAGGTAATTACTCCCTGCAAATGCCCCCGCTCTGGCCACTGCCAACGGCTGTTATTTAAAAAAAGTGGAACAGGATCAGTACTGGAAGTTCTAAGAATGTCTGTATTGACCAAATCAGTGGGTCCCAAAATATGGGCCCTGTGCCACTGGTGGTACCCAAGGCAATATGGCGGGAGGGGGACTGAATACAGCAAAAATATTAAATCTCATTGTGAAAAAAAATTCCTTTGTAAGTTTCCTTTCAATTTTTTTTATTACATTCCAGTCTCACTTACATGCTAATGAGTCCTTAGCAACTCCTCTCTCTCTCTCTCTCTCAGTGCCTTGGCAAACCATCAATCCAGCTACTTTTTACTGAATTTATCTTTTAAGAGCGGCTTCTATCTATGGCCTGAAATTAAGATTGTTTTCCTTTAAAGCAGACATGAAGTTTCCTTTTAAAAGACATTTATCTGAGTAAAAAGTGAGTCAAATTAAAGAAAAAAACTAAGGAAATAATAATCAGGTGATACCCCGGTGAGACAGAAGTCAGGAAAGTGATGCTCCGACCTCTGAACTGTGCAAATGCTGCCCGAGATCAAACAGTTCTCTGTGTTTCAAGTTAAAACAAAACCCTAAGCAGAAGTGGTGGAAGGGGATCAAAGTGTCAGCAAATAGTTCTTACCATATAAACCACAGCAACAAGGTTGTCCATCTAAAATGGGGCGTGAAAAGGTCCCTCATTTTGCCTCGGTCTTCCTGTTTCAAGACAAAGATGCGCTGTTGACTCTCCTCCCCTCCAGACGTGTGGGCACCAGCTGGTGGCCTGAGACCAGTGGACAGCCACGGCTGGGGGGGAGGTTTCTGGTGGGCTGGACACTCAGGCTATGAGAAGCCAGGACTCAGATCCATAGCACTCAGCCCCCAAGCCCAGCAAGGCCGATTTGGCCCCTCCAGCCGGGACCCAGCAATGTCCAGAGGCTGGATTCCCAGAGGATGGAGATGTTCCATGTCCCCCAACCCCAACCTGGAATCCTGGAGCTAGGAAGCAGACCCCTCAGGCTTGGCCCCTCTGAGGCCTCTCAGGTGGTCCCGTGGACCCAGGGAGCAAAAAATCAGTCCAAGGTGTGTCCAACCATTTCATGCCCCCCCCCAAGCCTGCTCTAGGTCAAGGTGACAAAAATCAATGTGTTGAAAATCAATTCACCAAAAGCCAATTTGCCAAAAGATTGATTAGCTAAATGACTTATTTGCCAATTTCATATAACTTACTAATTTATCAAATCTTTGCTTTACAAAGTTCTTTTTAAAAATATATATTCTATGGAGCTGGCCCAGTGGCGTAGTGGTTAAGTTTGTGAGCTCCACTGCCACAGCCCGGGTTCACAGGTTCGGATTCCAGGTGTGGACCTACACACCGCTTACCAAGCCATGCTGTGGTGGCATCCCACATACAAAATAGAGGAAGATGGGCACAGTGTTAGCTCAGGCCCAATCTTCCTCAGCAAAAAAAAAAAAAAATATATATATATATATATATGTATTCTATTACTGTGATTCCATTCTTCTTAGATATACTTCATGAACATATTTTTCTGAGTAGTAGTTTGAGAAATTCTCAGTTATTAAAACATGCTAAGGGGCCGCCCGGTGGCGCAGCGGTTTAGTCCGCGCTTGGCAGCCCGGGGTTCGCAGGTTCGGATCCCGGGTGCCCGCCGATGCACTGCCTGTCAGCCATGCCGTGGCAGCGTCCCATATAAAGTGGAGGAAGATGGGCACGATGTTAGCCCAGGGCCAGTCTTCCTCAGCAATAAGAGGAGGATTGGACGGATGTTAGCTCAGGGCTGGTCTTCCTCACAAAAAAATAAATAAATAAAACATGCTAAAAGTTAAAAAAACAAGATTACGGGTTATAGGTGATTCAGTCTACCTATGAGTATTGTCTTCATGAATAAAAATATTTTGTAATATATTCTTGAATAAAAAGACAATATTCATTAATTATGTTTATTGAATATATTTGAGAATGTTTGTATTTATTGAATATATTTTGGAATAAATTCATTAATATATTTAGGAATAGATTCATCAATATATAGAAATATGTATTAATAGAAAGAATATATAATAATAGAAAGAATATATTATTAAGAATAGATTCTTAATATATACATAGGAAAAATATATTCCCATTTAGTAATTCTTAAAACACATTTTCAGTAAATTGATACGCTGCTGAAGTTAATTCAGGAAAATTGACTTTTGGGGAATTGGTCTGCTTCTGGAAAGCCCTTCTCTCCTCTTTTTGCTTGTCTGAGGATTCACCACCTCCTTGGAGCCTTCCTGGACCATCGTAGGGGAAGTGAGCTCTCTCTCCATGGGCCTCCATGCCCGAGGCTGCATCTGCTCTGCACCTGCCCCAGTGACCGCCGTCAACAAAACAGACCCTGCTGCCGGGTACCCTGGAGCATACAGAGATGCCCCAGGGGCAGCAGCTCCTTTCCAAAGCGAAGCCCCCAGCTGGAGCCTCCACCCTCTCCACTTTCACTTTGGGACACACATTTGAAACCAACGCGCCCTTTCTCCATCCAGAGCGTCTTCACACAGAAGGGGGCGGGGTGGGAGCAGGGAAAAATGAGTCTCCCCAGAGGCAAGTAAATGAGCCTCCTGCATTCCAGACTCTTTAGGAGGCCCCTACCCCACCCCTGCGGATCCCAAAGAGGGTTCAGGATATGTCTCCTGGCCTCTCTGTTGTCAGATCATGCCAACACCTCAGTCTGGTGACATTCCGTTCAGTTCTTTTCACATAATATAGAAACAATCAGAAATATAATTTTATTTTAGAAGATAATTGCCTTGTAGGGCCTGTTGTCTGCCACTCTTCTCCATGCCTCTTGGATGCTTCTTGAGGGCAGGGACTAGATGGAGACTTTAGTCTGGATCCCTTCTCCCCACGTGTGCGACACGCCTGCGCCTGCGGCAGGTCTCAAATTTTCACCGTGGTAGATTCCCTGACGATGTCACCAGGCGGCGTGATGCACCATCCGTTAAGGACGTCTACACAGGCCCGGTTTGGCCTCGTGGATCTAAGCCTACTGCGGCCCTTTCTGATGTGGTTTTACCGTCCAGCCGCTGCCAATCCATCACATTTGCTAATCAGACTTCATCAGCGCTGAAAGGTGAAGTCGATGCAGGACTAGTTAAGGGATCCATTAGCGACATCACATTTCTCCAGTCGCTGGCTAAACTCTCCAGGCGGCACTTTGACGACTTGGCGGTGCAAGTACACGGATTGGAGTTGCCAAATCCCCTCGCAGGTCCTGCCCTCTGCGCCCCGCCCCCGCCCCGCCCCGCTCCACGCACAGCCACAGCGCGAACACTCCTGCGCACGCCGCAGAGCCCGCCAGGCGCTGACCTGTCTGGAGACGATGAGTTTCCCCAGCGGCATGGGGGCTCCGTTTTCTGTCGCTATTCTCTTCAACGTGGCGATGGCCTTTTCCTGGTTCCCGGACAGCACATCGTACCTCGCGCTCTCCGGCAGCCACTGTGGAGACAGGAGACCCAGGCGTGGCTGGTTAGGGAGGAAGGGAACCGTGGGTCCCAGCCACACCCTCTCATCTGTGTGTGGAGTGTTTAAGAGTGGGGCCTCTGAAGCCAGAGGCCTGGCTTCAAATCCTGGCTCTGCTGTTGATTATATTGGCTGTGTGCCCTTGAGAAATTACTTGACCTCTCTGTGCCTCCATTTTCTCATCTGTCAAATGTGCAGAATGATAGATCCTATGTCTCAGGGTTGTTGAGAGGATTGAACGGGATAATCCAGACAAAGTGCTTAGCACAGTGCCTGGAATAGGTTAATGTAGTTATTATTGTTGCCCTTGCTATTACTATTATTTGGTGCTGCTGTCAGAGTTCCAGGTGAGGGTTGAATTAAGACTGCCACTCTTGCCATCACGGGAAATCTCACCCCCATCTCTCAAGATGTTATACCTCACCTGTGTTCAGAATCATCTTGCAAACTCAGTCTGAGACAGAAAGAAGTCAGAAAGATCTTTAGGCCTAATAGAGTCCCAACCCCAAGTGACTAATAAAAATATTTCTGTAAAACAAAGCAACAGCAATCCATGAAACAGCAGCTATGTTAGAGAGAGCGTGAGATTTGGAGTCAGAAGATCTGGTTCAAATTAGTTCTGTTGTTTATTTGCCGTGTGGCCTCTGACAAGTCAATCAACCTCTCTGGGCTTCAATTTCCTTGTCAGTAAAACGGGAATGTAGCAGAGTTTGCTAATGTCCATTAAAATTCGTGCTTCCCTTTCCATAGTAAAGAGTTGCCCAGCTAGGAACTACATTTCCCAGCCCCCCTTGCATCTAGGTGAGGCCATGTGACATGCTTTCACCAATAGCGTATGAGCAAAATATTCCTGGCCAAGGTGTTTAAGAGCTGAGCGTGAGTCTCCATCTGCCCTTCCCCAGTCTGCATGTAGAAGACTCCAGAGCCCTCGAGGATGGCAGAGCTACAAGCTGGAAGGAACCTGGGTCTGGAATCACACCTGCCAAAGAGGATCACCCACTCTGGACTCATATGAGTGAGAAATAAGCTCCTATTGTGTTAGGTTATGAATGTGTGGGCTTTGTTACAGCAGCTGATGTCATCCTAACTAATGTGGGGTTCATCACAGTCCTCCCTCATATGATATTGGGAGGAATAAATATGATAATGCATAAAGAGACTAGCACACAGCCTGCTACTCAGTTATGCTCAGTAATTATCAATACCTATGGCCATTTCTGGGAATGATTAGGTTATTCACCATAGATGAGACCTACCCACCTACAGGTTTATTTGGGGGCCCACTGGCTATAAAGTGTTTCAGTTGTGTGGTCTACACATGCAATGATAAGTGTGTGGTGTGATCTTGCTGGGGGATGTAGTTTGTGCAGAACTAAGATGGAGACATTGTTTGAGCTCCTGGATCCACCCATGCCTGAAGCTAGATATTTAATCCTCTGTCATGTGTCTCTCTCTCTCTTTTACTCAAGCCAGTCTGAATTGGGTTTTTGTCACTTGCAATGTAAGAGTCCCAACTATTCCAAATACAGTCACCTTAAGTGTAGATCTTGCAGTGGTGGGGCCAAGGTATCACCCTATCCCCTGCTATCTCCCTAAAGAACATCCCAGCAATGTCTGTCTGGAGGAAACCCAACACCCCATAATGGGCCTACCCCAGGCCCTGTTCCTTTGTTCATTTCCTGATTTAAAAAAATAATCTTAAACAAGGTGACTTTGGTGCCCCCCTCCACCTCCTCCCCACTGAAACATAGTGAACAGCAGGAGGCCAAGTAGCAAAGGCTGAGATCGCTTAAAGGATACCTACAAAACACAGGACAGCAAAGAGGAGGAGCGGGACAGCCGAGAGGACGAGCAGCCAACGCCAGCCCAGGCTGGGCATCACGAACACAGCCAGGATGACCTCGAACACTGTCCCGATGGCCCAGAAGACCTGGCACGGGAGAATGGGCATCAGTGATGGGGACAGCATGGTCAACACAGTGAGCAATTCCAGGGTGATTGTAGACAAGGCTGTCAATGTGGATAGGGGTTCTTGGGGTCGAAAAGGTCAGAATGGCCATCACTTTTCCTGTGGTCCACGTGGTTGGGCCAGAGCCTCCATGTGGCCCATCTCTCGAGGGTGCCATCCACCCTGTATAGTATTTGTGTGGCGCCCCCTGGAGTGTGCGATGTGGCAGCTCTGGTTAAGGAGATAATGTGATCAATACTGTGTGAGGTCAATATGGTAATGGACACATTGGTTTTTGTCTGCTGACATCCCTCTCCCTGGCCCAGCAGCGCCCCTGCATCCTTCAGCATTGCCTCTTCCCTGCGGGGCTGAGCAGCTTCTGTTTGCCTCTCCAAGTCACTGTTCGTCCTTTTCCACCTTGCTCTTTGTATGGACTGTATCCACAGGCTCCCTGTACGCTGGCTTCCAGCTGGGTGTGACCAATGGGGAGCCCCACAGGAGACGGGAGGGAGGGAGGAAAGAGAGCTTGGGGAGCTTATTCCTCTGGCTCCCTCTCTGCAGGGTGGGCGTGGGCTGGCTGCATCCCTCAGCTGGAGGTCACAGCTCCCATCCACCAGCCCTGCCATTCAACTCTCTCTCTCTGGGGTGCTAACTACTTCCTCCCTGTGCCCCTTCAGGTCTGGGATGCTATCTCTCCTGCAGGGACTTTATAAATAGCCCCTTTTTATGAAACCCTCTTCAAATTATCCTGATTTGAGTATGCTGTTTCCTGCCTCACCATGAATCTACAACTATTGTCCATTCCAAAACATGATCCTTCAGCTACTCCAACAGTTCTGGGACCCCCCCCCCAAGGCCTTCCTTAAATCTCTTTTTGCTCAAATTAGCCACAGTCCATTTGTATTGCTGACAACCAGGGTGACAATAAAAACGTCTAACTGGTACAGCACTGGCCAATCAGAATGGACACTGGACACTGGTCATACACCCCCTCCGAGGTGCCCGGAGTTAACTCTTTAGTTGCTGGATCATGGGGAGTTCCAGGGGGGTCCTAAGAGAGCACGGGGTGTCAGGTGAGAAGGGAAAGTCAGGGTTCAGGATCAGCTGGCACAGATAGACACATTTCAATATTTAGATACCTGCTTCATCTATACCAGTGTGGACCGGCCAACTACCATCCTGACTGGTCAGGGTGGATGCAGTCATGATGGTGGAGTTGGGCTGTGGGGTCAATGTGATTGATGCTGTCATGGTGATTAAGGAGTTCAGTGGCATCACAGTCATCACTGTGGACCTCGGTGTCCCGCAGGGACAAATGAACATTCCTGCTGCTACATGGAGGAAGGGCGATTGGAAAGCTATGTATTTGCCCTGACATCTTCCAGATCATGGTTGGAAAATGGGTCTCAGGACCCTGGCAGAAGGAGGGCTTGAGAGGGACTGGCTGGACCCAGGAGAGTTTTAAGGCAGCCTTTAGGCCACAGAGGTGGCCACTAATGGAGACCACACACAAGACACCAGTGAGCCTGGGTACAAGCAGGTGGAGGGTGAGGATGTGGGCGGGGAGGGGAGTTCGATCCACTCAAGCTGCACCATTCAGCACCACCTGTCAGATAAAAGCCATTTTCAGCTCAAGAAGAATGTACCTCCCGCTTGCCACCATTTTTTTAAAGGGATGGTAGATTGAATTTTCTTGTCAGTTGCAGAATTTGTCCACATTGGCAAACAACTATGTCGGAGTCGACATAACTGATCCACTTAAGTTTTTGCATACTGAGCCTGTATATTTTTCTTCAACTCCCTTTTCCTTGTCCGGTGGCTCAAGACGCCTGGGAATCTCCCGCTCAGAGAATGAGCATTCTCCAGAAACCCAGCCCACCTTCCTTACCTCAATCAGCAAAATGCACTTAGCTCTGGCTTTCATGGGAAGGAACTCAGCGTATAGCGTCACCCTGGGAAAGCAAAGAGACAAAAGAGGGGTTAAGGTCAGGACTGAGTGGGAACATTGCTACAGTTTTCTGACTTTCTAGGCCAACATTCCTCCAAGGGTGGTCTGTGGACCACTCACATCAGGATTTCTGGGGATGATGGCTAAATATGCAGATCTCCAGGCCCCACCCCAGACCTCCAGAAACAGACTCTCGGGGGGGGGGGTCCTGGCATCACTGCTGCCATTGAGATGTCCCCCCAACCCGGTGAATCTAGCAGAAAGTAGGATGGTGGTTTGATGGGCCACTTCAATCTAGAACAGTTCCTCAGATTTTCCCTATCGCTCAAGTCCTGGATAGTCTTAGAGGACAGGCCTTTCATCCTGTTGGATACCCCTCATCCTGGGTCCCTCTGATGCCTCTTTGCGACCAGACTCAGGCCATGTTTTCTTGGCAGGAACCCCACAGAAATGATGCTGAACTCTTCCCAGTGCTTCATGTCGCACTGGTGATGTCAATCCATCCCATCACGGGTGATATTAACTTTCATCACCCGATCAAGTTGTCTGACAGACATCTACACCCTAATGGTATCATTTTTCCCTTTGTGATTAATGAGTACTTTGTGGGGGAGCATTCAGAGATTATGCCAATATCCTGTTCCCCACAGAACCTCTACTCACCAGCTTTAGTATCCCATTCACTGACTATTTCTGCCTGAATCAACCACCACTATGATGGTGACAAATGGTATTTTTTATTTCCATAATTCTTTCTACATTTATTAGTGGACATTCTACTGTAAGGAAGAGCTTTCCCTTCTTCTCCCCTTTATCTGTCTATCTATCTGTCTATCCACTCCTTTAATCAGTATGGAGTGGATTCCTATTTTATTCAGTGGATTGTAATCCGTTACTGCCATTATTCTTTTGATGCTCAGACTGTCCCAGATCTGGCCAGTGGAAGCCCTTTTAAGTTGATTCTGATGTCTTTGTGACAGTGTCTGTCATTCCTTGAGCTCTTTCTTACTTTCTGGCACAAGAAGATGGACAGGCTCATCTTGTACTTTCTTTGTCCCAGCCATGGAGTCAGCCATTTTTCTAAGATGTCCTGGTTCTTCTTGGCAGAGAAAGGTAATTAGAAACCAAGATCTGGGCGCTCAGTGTGCTCATTGCTACGGGGGTTGTCATCACTGTGAGGCCCTCTCAGTGGACAAAGGTAACAGTTGTTAATTGACCAGGATCACACAACTAGTAAGTTAATAAGTAGAAGAGCTACAGTTTTAACCCAAGTCTGTATATTATGCAGCCCACCAATCACTTCTCTATTTGGATGGTTTCACAATTATAAATGATACTTCGATAAACGTCTTTAGGCTGTAATCTTTATCTTCACTTGGTCTCTTTAGGATAGATTCCAGTGAGTAGAATTTGAGTCAAAGATATACAATTTTGATATACATTACCAAAGTGGCTCCCAAAGAAGTTGTTCCCATTTATATTCCTACAAGTACCTCTCTCAACAAACACCATTAGGAATTTCATTAACTAAACTCTGAGAATGGGGACCAAGATTACAGTGGCTGCAAAAGACTACAATGATTGCAATCTACAGATTCAGTGCAATCCCAATCAGAATACCAATGACACTCTTCACGGAACTAGAACAAAGAATCCTATAATTCATGTGGGGCAACAAAAGACCCTGAATAGCTAAAGCAATCCTGAGAAAAAAGAACAAAGCTGGAAGCATCACAATCCCTGACTTCAAAATATACTACAAAGCTATAATAATTAAAACAGCATGGTACTGGTACAAAAACAGACACACAGATCAATGGAACAGAATTGAAAACCCAGAAATAAAACCACACATCCATGGACAGCTAATCTTTGACAAAGGAGCTAAGAACATACCATGGAAAAAGGAAAGTCTCTTCAATAAATGGTTCTGGGAAAATTGGACAGTAACACGCAAAAGAATGAAAGTAGGCCATTATCTTTCTCCATACACAAAAATCAACTCAAAATGGATTGAAGACTTGAAGGTAAGACCTGAAACTATAAAACTCCTGGAAGAAAACATAGGCAGTACACTCTTTGACATCAGTCATAGAGGGATCTTTTTGGATTCCATGTCTACTCGGACAAGGGAAACAAAAGAAAAAATAAACAAGTAGGACTTCATCAGACTACAGAGCCTCTACAAGGCAAACGAAACCAGGATCAAAATGAATAGACAACACACCAGCTGGGAGAAAATATTCGCAAATTGTTTATCTGACAAGGGATTAATCTCTGTAATATATAAAGAACTCACACAACTGAACAACAAAAAACCAAACAACCCGATCAAAAAATAGGCAGAGGATATGAACAGACATTTTTCCAAGGAAGATATATAGATGGCCAAAAGGCACATGAAAAGATGTTCAACATCACTAATCATCAGGGAAATGCAAATCAAAACTATGCTAAGATATCACCTTACACCTGTTAGAATGGCTATAATCACCAATACAAAAAACAACAAATGTTGGAGAGGTTGTGGAGAAACAGGAACCCTAATTCACTGCTGGTGGGAATGCAAACTGGTGCAGCCTCTCTGGAAAACAGTATGGAGAGTCCTCAAAAAATTAAAAATAGAAATACCTTATGATCCAGCAATCCCACTCTTGGGCATCTACCCAATGGACATGAAATCAACCATCCCAAGAGGCTTATGCACCCCTATGTTCACTGCAGCATTATTCACTATAGCCAAGAAGTGGAAGCAACCCAAGTGTCCCTCGGCTGATGATTGGATAAAGAAGATGTGGCATATGTATATACAATGGAATACTACTCAGCCATAAGAAAAGACAGAATTCTCCCATTTGCAACAACATGGATGGACCTTGAGGGTATTATGTTAAGCAAAATAAGCCAGAGAGAGAAGGACAAACACCGCATGATGTCACTCATATGTGGAAGATAGTTTAAACACACGGACAGAGAGAACAGTTCGGTGGTTACCAGGGGGAAGGGGAATGGGGGGTAAGCACAAGGGGTGAAGGGGTGAATTTATATGGTGACTGACAAACAATAATGTACAACTAAAATTTCACAATGTGATAAACTATTATGACATCAATAAAAAGTGCAAAAAAATTTTTTTCACAATAAATTTACAGGGCTGTTAACCCATTAAAAAAAAAAGATTACAATGATTACCATGAATGCCTTCTTTGAAATTTCATTCTATTCTCCAGAGGGTGTGCTTATAGTATTTTTAAAAATCAATAATAATAATAAAGTGAGAAGCCTGTTTACCTTTTCCCCACCAATTAAAGTCAAACTATTAATCAGGCAAAAATGTGCAGTAGCGTATTCTAAGGGCAAAGCTATTCCTGTCCTTGGATGTCAAGGATTTTATTTTATAATGAACCTATAGCATACAGTGGTTTTTTTTTAGTTACAGAATTAATACATGAATGCATTCTTATTGTAAAATGATGTAGCAATACATAAATATACCGAGTATGTGATGATCCTTTCTCTTCCTCATAACCTCTATTCCATTCCCCTCTCCAACAGCCATTATTACTGGCAGTTTGCTCTGCAAACTTCCAGCCCCTTCTCCATGTAAATAAATAAATTTAAACAACATGATATGTTTCTCTTTTCTTCCCTTCCGTCCCCTTCCTCTCTTCCTCCCTCCCTCCCTTCCTTCTCCCTTCCTTTCCTTCCTTCTCCCTTCCTTTCCTTCCTTCTTCCTTTTCTTAACACCCACAGCATACTGTCAGTGTCCCACTCATATGAACGCCCCGACCCTTCCCACTTCGCACTTGCCAGTGCACTTCCGATTGCCAGTCCCTGCAAACTCTTCTCTGAGTGCTTTCTCTGCTCATTAAAGCTTGCTTTGCCAACCTGTGTGGCAGCAGACCAGAAATGCCAAAGACTTCAAACTTCCCAGGAACGGCCCTCACCAAATGACAGTTCCCTCGTCCCTCGAATGGGGCAGTTTGGAGGTGCGTGCTGCAGTCTCCCAGAGTAAACTACTTGCTCTGGAATCTCTGTGTCAGGATCTGCTTCCAGTAAGACAGTCTGGAAACCTTTCCATATTAATATACGTAGATCTACCGCATTAGTTTTTAACAGCTGCAACCCTGTTGATGAATACTTAGATTGTTTTCAATTTCTTGGTTTTGCGACCTATGCCACAAGAAACATCTTTTCCTGTGACTATTGTGCCCCACATTTGACCATTATTGATAGCAGTTCATTATGAAAACGAGCTGTTTGATCTTCATCCAAAGTGCGGTGATTATTACAATCACAGTGAAGAATAAAAGAATGAGCAATGCAAATAGCAAGGCCAAGAAGCAGCTGATACTGGCATAAAAAAATTCCCACTGCAACGAATTGGATTTACAGCGCTTGGCAATTAGAGATTTGCCATTTGGATCACATGCTTGGAAAGAAATGATCTGTGATCTCCATCTGGCATTTCTGCTTGGTCTTTGGGGGAAAGGACAGGTTTGTGAGCTAGCTCATTAGACACCAATCTGAAGAAGCTTCTGAGGCAGGTTTAAAGGTAGAATAGGTGGGCAGCTACCTGGGGTATTCATCTATAAGAGCAGCTAAAACACAGCTAGGGTGCCAGTTAAGGCAGGTCTGCATCTCAGCCTCTTAGGTAAGTGGCGTTTCTGCGGAAGTTCACAGCACCCTCTACTGGAAATAAGAACCATCTGACCTGGGGTCAACTGGTATCTTGTATATTTTTGTGAGGCAATGTGATATTATGCCAATTAGAGGTGACTATCATTTTTTGGTGCTTATTTGCATTTTCTAAAGCAAAAATGTATTGTTTGTAATGATAAAAATAAAGTTACATCTAACTCCCTTGCTTGAATTAAAGTTTCTTCCTTCTTGATGCTTCTCCATAGATAGGAAATGTAATTCTTTGGTATCCAAAATGTGATTCCTCTTTCCTGCCTTAATTAAAGGGACTAGGACCTGCTTGGAACCACCAGTTCTGCATTTCCAGAGTCACCTCCAAATCAGTATCAGGGACCCAGTGGACACTAATGATTTACCAGGACCTTCTGACTCTAGAAGCTCAGAACCCTTTCACAATATTTGTTCCAATGTAAGAGCTTTGGCATCAGACAGACCTGGACTTGAACCCAGTTTCTCCATGTGGTGGGTGGTTTGCAAAAGTCACCCCACTATTTTCTCTCCCTGTATCAATGCTCCCTTGCAATGTTACCACAGCTCACTCCACCCACAGTCTATTTCCCCATCCCTTGAACCTGGGCCTGGTGGCTTGCTTTGATCGATAGAATGTTGTAGACGTGATATTATGCCAGTTCCAAGCTTGGGGCCTCAAGAGGCTTTGTGGCTTCTGCTTGCTCTCTTGGACCCCTGCCCAGCTGCCTTGGGCCCAGGGGCCCAGGTCCAGCCTAATGGAGGATGAGAGGGTTGTGGGGCATAGATGAGTCCATGTGGCCATTGCTAGACTAGCCAGTTGACTAAAGACACGTGAGTAAGCCCCGCCCAGACCAGAACAGCCAAACTGTTGAACTGCAGAATCGCGAGTTAAATAAATCATTGCTTTAAGCTGTAAGTGTTGGGGTAGTTTGTTACAAAGCAAAAGGTAACTCTACATTCCACTTAATAACCATCTGACCTTAAGCAAGTCACTTATGATTTCTGAGCCTGTTTTCTTATCTGTAAAATGGGGATAGTAAGGCGGGTCAATGGACAAGATGAGGTAGTATGAAGAGAGCACTCAGCATAGTATCTAGCACTCAGTAAGCACTCAATTGACATTATTATTATCCTCATCACTATTAATAATATTATTTATGTTGTTATCACCAGAGCCAATGTGAACCCCTACTCTGGGGGAAGGAAGAAAGGAAAGAAGGAAGAGAGGCAGCGAAGGAGGGACATAGACAGGCACAGATCAGTCTAGATGGATGGGCTCCTTATTTATACGATCTGTACTTATACTAAAAATTCAGAGTGCATTATAAGGACTTCTGATTGTTGAGCTTTTAAAAATTATACAGCAAAAGCTTATCCATTTGTAAGGTGGTGCAAGTGGGTAAAGCTATTCTAAATGAATGGAAACTCTTTGTTACATAAAAATACCTTCAACTAGATGTTTCCAAATAATGAACTTAGGGGAGCTATTTTTATAACTAGATAGGAACATTGCATAATTAAGACGTGAGTATTTTTATGTAAATGGCTAGAGTGGAAGTGCTGGGAAGCCAGTGGCTCTCTTGGGTGGCAAAATATTCCGTCTGTAATTTTGTTTGTGGTTTGTATCTGCTGTCCTTACGGCTAAAAGAGCTAGAGAGTGAAGTAGGTAAGAGAATATGTTTGGACGGTCAAGTGACGTTTAAATCTCAGCTCTGCCATCCACTAGCTGTGTGACCTTGGGGATGTACTTAACTTCTTTAAAGCCTCAGTTTTCTTACCTGTCAAATGGAGATAATAACATCTATGTCCTCAGCTTTTGTGAGTTTTGAAATGGTCATGTGTGTAAAGTGCATGGTCCAGAGGCTGGAATGTTAACAGCTCAATAAACAGACGGAAGGCTGTGACATTGTTCAAGAAATGAACAGCTAATTGGGGAGGCCTGACGTTTTGGGTGTGGGAGTAGGGAGCAGGCAGGCCAGCTGAGGGCCCTCACGACATGAGTAGGAAATAAAGGCCCTCCTGGCCACTCTGCCTCCTTTATTTTATTCCTCTGGTGTCCTGTCCTCTCTCCCTGAAGATCTCTCCCCTTTGCACTTTTACAAGGTGGTTTTTCCCTGCTCTAGTTACTCTGCCATTGCAATCCCATCTGCTTATAATTTTCGAGAGCTTCCTCAAAATGTCTGCTCCTCTGATGGCACCCACTTCTTGCTTTCCAGCACTGTTAAAGATTTATTCTATTTCTTATACGTTTTATGTCATTTCCAGGAAATTTGGAGGAGGAAGTAGAAAATAGTGCTTGTCATTTCAGCACCTCGAACAAGAATCATGGTGGACATTCTGAATACTTAGTGCCTTTCCCTTCCTTCCTGTGGGAATAAACTCCAGGTGGCTGTTTGGAGGCTGGTTCTGCTGTCGTCCACCTGAGCTTCCCCGGGAAAGGAATTTAATGTGCACTTCTGCGAGTGCATTCCTTCCAGACACTAGAGGAAACCTGTCCCCTAGTCAATGAATGCCTCATGAATGGGGCAGTGGCCGCGTCTGCAGGAATTCCTGGAGTTGGGCCAGAGTGGAGCACGTTGGCCACAAGCTCCTGCCAGCCCAGATTTATGGGTTTGGCTTAATGGTCTCTGCTTCAAGCTCCAGTGGTTTTTCAGCCCATCCCAGATCCAGGCGTAGATGTCAAATGCTTACTCTGCAGAGCCCTGGAGGGATCAGTAATGAGTGAGGGAGGGAAGGACTGAGGAGAACTGAGGGCCACCCACTGTCCTTCCAGCCTCTAAGTGGTAGTAAGAGCCTGGGGATTCGTTCCTGTGTTAAATCCATGTGGTCACATCCCCTCCCCACCCCACTTGTCCTTTGCACAATTACATGCTGAGTCCATGGTCCATCACATGGACACCTCAGCAAAGCCTTGGCAGACCAGATGTGTGCTAACGTTTGTTGAGTGTTGTGCCAGGCACTATCCTGGGCACTTTACATGTGTTGTCATTTAACATTCTAAGTGACCTCAAGAGGTAGGTATATTATCATCCCCATTTTAGAGATGAAGAAACTGAGGTGTAGAAAGGTTAATGACTTGCCTAAGGTCACACAGCTATTAGGTGACAGAGGCAGGATTTGAACCCAAGTAATCCAGTTTCAGAGCCCATGATCTAAGCACACTGCTTCTAGATCACCTCTCCCAGTCTTCCCCAGTCGTGACACTTGACAGGCTCAAGAGGTTAATCACTGAACTGTTAACCCTTGGAGAGCAGGGACTACGGTGGCGCAACGCCCAGATCCTCACCCACCAAGGCCAATCTCCTGCCAAAGAGCCAGTCTGCCTGCAACAGAGACCAACACGGGGACCCCAGGATGAAGCCATCCCGTGTCACTGGTGGCAAGTTGTTTACATTGGACTCCTCCCATTGTGGAAGGAGCAGTGATTCATCTTGACCAGAACTGGCACATATTCTGGGTATTGGTTAGCCTTTCCTGCCCACGGGGTCTCAGCCAGCACCATTTTCCGAAGGTTTTCAGGATATTCAATCCATTGACGCAGGATCCTGCATGACAGGGAAGCCGAGACATAACAAAGGAGATGCAGCAGCGGGCATACGACCGTGGAGCCCACTGGTCCTATCACGCACCATCCTACCCTGCGGCTGCTGGCCTGAGGGGGCGATGGAACAGCCTTTTGAAGGTCCTGTAGAGGTGTCAGCTTGGGGGTGATGCCCAGTGAGGAAGGGGTACTGTCTTCTGGGACACAATACACCCTTAAGTCAACGACCATTATATGGTGCTGTGTAGAAAGAACATATGGGTCTGGGAATCAAAGGATTGAAGTAGGAGTGGCCTTCATGTCATCATTCCCAGTGACCCACTTGCAGGACCCTGCATTTCCTCCATCCTGCAACTTCTAGGCTCTGTGGGTCTAGAGGTCCTGGTTCCCAGAGAGGGCATGCTTCCACCAGGGGACACAGCAAGAGTCCCATTAGACATTAAGCAACACCTGCCACATAGTGACTTTGGGTTCCTTGTGTCTCAAAATGAGCAGGCAAGAAAGAGAGTCAGCATTCTGTCCGAAGAATTGACCCTGAGCATCAGGAGGGGGTAGAGCTGTATTATCTAGTGGGGCACCAAGGTGATACCCTGGGCATCTCTTGGTAGTCCCCTGCCCAGATTTGGTGTTAAATGGCCAGCAGCAGCCATGGCCTGAGAAGGGCCTCGTGACCAGGGATCCTCAGGCATGGAATCTGGGTCACCCCATCAGGTGAGCCATCTAGATCAGCAGAAGTTCTAGCCAAAGGAGAGGGGAATCTAGGACGGGTAGTGGAGGAGGAAGATAACAGTCATCGGTTGTAGCCATGAGGCCAGCACCAAGAGCAGGGGCGTAGCTTGTCCCACTGGCCATCCTCTTATAAGCCTTTTCAGGAAAAATACCAACCAGAATCCTGGAGGAGCTGTTCCCAGAGGGGTCAACTTATTATATGAAGCAGGTGCATCCAAGAGGTGAAGGGGTGGACTGTAGTGGATGCTGTGATGCACCACTGGGTTTCATACTTCAGGACTGAGCCATATGGTCCTTCTGGAATGACCAGGAGTGTTACCTGCTAAAAGCTCATAATTAAGTCCCTTGCAGGAATGGTCTCGACCAAAAGTAGCTGCCTTGCCCAAGGTCATGCTCCCTCCTTGAGGGCAGCCCACATCCAATGTGGCTGACGTGAGGGTGCACAGGTCCAGCCCCCGTGCCTCAATTTGAAGCAGCTCCAAAGGGCCATCCCAGCTTCTGAACCCCTGTGGGATCAGCTGAGGCCTCTCTTGCAATTGGTTCACAACGCAACTCTTCCCTGTCCCCGTTCATGCTTTTCTCACTCCCTTACAGGTGCTGGTTCCCAAAACCACTTGCGCACAAATCTCTGTCTCAGAGTCTGTTTCTCAGGATCCCAACCTGTCACGGGGACCATGTCTGCTTTGCTCACTGCTGTATTCCCTAGCTCTTAGCACAGGCCTGTGCCATAGTAGGTGCTCAAGAAATATTGGTTGACTATTGGTTGAAAGAAGAAACTAGAAGGGAACTACCTGGTCCTCGTGCAAAATTTCCATAAATTATTGCAATAGGATTTCTTACCTCCAATTCACCCTTCCCACCATTGCCAGATTAATACTTCTAAAACACTTCTCCTGCTCAAGAACTCTCAGTGGCTGCCAACTGCCTGTAGACAATCCCTTTGGCCTGTCATTCAAGGCCTTTAACAAGTTTGCCCTGTTCTATCTGTCCAATCTCAGCTTTCAATTCTCACATATCTCAGCCTGACAAGCTAGCCAAACTGGACCATTGGCCTTCCTCAGACTTAGCTACAGCTTCCTCTTTTCATGCAGATCCCTCCTTGTGAGATATCCTACATCTTTCCCATCCCCACTCTGGGTCTTTCCAAATCCTTTACATTCTTAATAGTAAGGCAGTAAAATGCAATGGTTTGAGTCCAAGCTCTGGAGTTAGAGGATCTGGGTTCAGATTCCAGCCCTGCTTCTTCCTAGCTTTGTTAGCTGGGGCAAGTTACTTTACCTCTCTGTGCCTCAGTTTCTTTATCTGTAAAATGGGATTAATTATGGAATTTATCTCTGGGAAATTTGGGGGATTAAATAATCTGGGTTAATTGTTTAGACTAGCACCTGCCTCTTAGTAAACACGATATTGGCTATTCATCATCACCCTTTAGGGTGGGGTCAACACACTTTTTCTGTAAAGGGCCAGATAGAAAATATTTCAGCCTTTGCAGGCCATAGAGTGTCTACTGAGACTACTCAAGTCTGCTGCTGTGGCATGAAAACAGGCATAGATAATAGTACATGAATGGTAAGATCATGTTCCAATAAAACTTTATTTATGGAACCAGTCAGCATGTCAGAATTGGCCCACAAGTCATCATCTGCCACTCTCTGCTGTAGGATTCACCAGTCTCCCAGGAGAGAGTGATGTCTTCCTACAACTCCGACTCCTCTCAGTACCGTAACAGCAACAAGAAAATAACACCCAGCTCGCATATGGTGAGCCCCAGCCCCTGCCTCGTGCTTAGGTTAGACGGGCGTGAGAGGCAGCATGCACGGTGGTTAAGAGCACGGACGCTGTAGGCAGACAAACTTGGGTTCTTAATTCCACCTACACACTGTGTGACTCTGGCAAACAACTTCCCCCACTGAGTGTCAATTTCGTCAAATGTAAAATGGAGATTGCAATAATTTGATAATATACACCTCCTGGGGCTGCTGTGATGTGTCAAAGGGAAATGTTCCATCAGTGCTAGGTCTATTATTTTTATTATTATTTCACATTTCCGATCTTCCAGCTATTGTGTTGCTTTTGTTGTTGTTTATCATTACAATACTGATAGCGATGCTACGTCATAGCTCCTTGTGATACCAGAAGCCCTGGTGTAGCCATCTTTGCCTCCCTCCGAGGCCATGAACACAGTTGACTGACTGCCTGGCTGGATGGCCAGGGCTGGGGATTTACTTACGACTGGGGGACCCCTCCGATCCCAAAGCCCACCAGGCCCCGGAGCACCAGGATCCAGCTGTACACGGGCGCGAAAGCACTGAGGACGCCGTAGTACAGAGTCCACAGCACGCTGACCTTCAGCCCCTGCAGAGAAGGGAGACATCACGTCACAAGGCTTCTCAGCACCTCCGGGTCACATGGCCTCTGCATGTGTTCAAAGTCACCAATAAGGTCACATTAAAGGTTAACCCACACAGCCAAGGGGATGCCAGGGGTTCTCTGTATGGGTGGTGCCAACCCCAGGGGGTGTGCGGGAAAATTGTGGGGCAGTGTTGGTTGTCCCAGTGATTGGCATTCAACAGACAGGGCCCAGAGATGTTAGATGACCCACAAAGCATGAGACCCAATAAGGACTTGTCCTGAGTCCTGCACCATCTCGAATTGAACTTCCCGCCCGACTGTCATGCATCTGAATACTCGGCTTATGATTATCTGCACCTAGACTTTCACTCGATTTTACATATAAACAGGATTGGAGGGTATAGTTTAAATATACACTTAATTTTTCAGGAATGCAACTTCCAGGTAAACCAAAAGAAAATTGTACTTTGTTTTACCCAGAACTTTACAAAATTGTTCATCATTTCAGAAAACCGTGTTGCCAGTGGCAACGCTGTGTGTGGTAGCTGAGCCACTGAGGGAGCACTTTAATATCCGTCTGCCTTCACAGGGCTTCTATGTGTATCTATGAATAGACTGATCTGAACCTTATTTCAAAATGTCAAATATATAGAAAAAGAATTGAGAATGTTCCATTAAGTCCAAACTTGTTTATAATCAGGGGCAATTATTAACTATTTCCTTTCATTATTTAGGCAGAGTTGTGTTTGACTATTTGGATACTGAAAATAAATCTTATTTTATGAATTACCTCCTTTTAAAAATTTTCCATATCATAGTTGGGGCCTTAGAACTGATTTCTTTTTAAAATTATGTGAGTGGCTAGGTTATTTTATCTTTGAAATTATTTCTGGATAATGATGGGCATTATTAAAAATTTTTGTAACTTTTTTTGAACAAAGAGGACATTGTGTTTAACAGGGTTGAGAACTGCTGTGGGACACAGTGCTGGCAAGACAAGCATGGTGCATATTCTTGGAATATTAATTACCCTTAGAGACTGAGAAAAAATTAATGGGGGAGCTGGCCCCATGGCATAGTGGTTAAGTTTGGTGTGCTCCACTTCGGCGGCTCAGGTTTGTGGGTTTGGATCCCGGGCATGGACCTACACCACTTGTCAGCGGCCATGCTGTGGTGGTGACTCACATACAAAATAGAGGAAGATTGGCACAGATGTTAGCTCAGAGCCAGTCTTCCTTAGGAAAAAAAATTAAGGGGCAACGTAATTTAAAATAATTTTTATATCACAATCAACACCAGATGTATTATGGAGTATAATGCAATTTCATGTGAATTTCAGACTACAACGTGTGGTCTGCACATCTCTCTCGGCAGCAGTCCACCCAGATCTCCAGGGTCGAGTTAACTCTCCAGCCCTCCTGGGGCCACTTCAGGGGAAAAGTGTGAAGCATATGATTTTAACTTTAAAATCTTAAACTGACTTAAAAGGACTAGAGAGGAAATTTGGAGGTCTATCAGATGATGTTGGGTCTTTTGGAAAATGATTTTAGGTGGTACAGAGGACACTTTAAATTACTTCACATCATCTTGCAAGAAAGTTATTTTTCATTTCAATCTTCCTTCTTCTGATTCTGTCCAAGAGAAGGTATCCATGTGGTGCTAGTCTGTCTTTAACACCTTTTTAAAACACCTACTAATCTCTCTATTTAACAGAGAGGGCAGTGGGGCAACCATAACCAGCTAGAATTTAATAACATTGTTCTGTTTTCATTGTATTTATTTTTGCAGACATTTCATACTAGGGACAATTGTTACTGATTTCCCATTTAAGACTCTCTGTAAAGTTTCCTTTTCCAAAACCATGCATTTAAAGTTTAAAAAAACAGTTGATATAAAGAAAAATATTAAGTATATAAGAGAAAAAGGGACAGGAATTATTAAAGTCTAGGAAACCCTGGATCTATTGCAATAAGAATCAAGCAAAATTTCTACAGCCCTAACCTTATGACTATGAAATTGGTACTTGCCACACATGTATTTAATTCCTTTCCTTTAGCTTAAGCTAACTTAATAGAGATTTTCTTCCTTGGAACGCACAGAGTCTTGAATCAGAAACAGGACATCATTAGCAGCAGAGAAAATAAAAGCAAAGAAGGAAACAGGGCAGGAGGAGAGGAGAGGGGAGAGGGGAGCGCGCCCAGGCTGGGGCATGGGAGCTAAGCCTCCCTCGCCGGGCTGTCTGAGAGGTGTGTTAGCCCATTGAGGTCACCTGGTGACTGCACCCCAGGCAGCTGAGGCAGGCACGCTGACCTGTCCTGCCGGGTCACAACAGATTGCAGCTGGCTCTGCATTTGCCCACTGATGCCAGGGCTTTCCAGCTGCCCAGAAAATGAGGACTCAGCAACTATTTGTAAATATTGTCGTGGCTATTGCAATGGCACGGCCAGCAAGCCCCATCCAAGCACTGCTCAGGGACTCTGCAGAAATGTCCTTTGGGCTTCTCATTAACTACACCTGTCATTCTGCCTAACATCTGTTCTGCCTTTAAGATTGTTAGCCCCTCCCTCCTGTTAGCCCCTCCCTCCCTTCCTTCCTTCTTCCCTTCTATATTTATTTATTGAGCATGCCCTGTATGCCAGGCTCTAGAGATAGATGCATAGACATTATCCATTCATTAATTTTCTGATTCACCAATAAGCATGTATTGAGTGCCTGCTGTATGCCAGACCCTAGAGTACTGATATATATTATTCATTCATTCATTCAATATACATGTATTGAACATCTGTATGCCCAGAACTACAGGTACTGATATGTATCATTCATTCATTCACTCATTTGTTCACACTGCATGTACTGAGCACCTGTTGTGTGCCTGGCAGTTGAGGTACTGATATATATTATTCATTCATTCATCCATTCACTATGCATGTATTGAATGCCTGCTGTTTGCTAGGCACTTGGTTTTGTCCTGGGCTACAGCAGGCAACGTGACAGCCAGAGTCTCTGATTTCATGGAACTTTCATTTGCATTTTTAAATCGCTGTCACATCATCACACTGGATCCTCACAGTGGCCTGTGGAATGAAGTTATTTTCCTTTCCACTTTACAAATCAGCACAGTGAGGGTCAAAGTAGATGAGTGATTTGTTTAGGTTCAGCTGAGTCAAAACTGGAGCCAGGATTTCCAACCCCAAATGCCATACTTTGAATGAGCCACTCCCCTCCTCCAGGGCCTTTGATGGCTCCCCAGTACCTCTGGCAGAGGACATACATGCATGAGGTAGGGGTAATGCAGCAAGGACAGGTGGGCCTGGGTGAATGGAAGAGGACTTGCCCTTGTCAGCCTCTATTCAGCTCTCGCCAGAAGTTACCATCACGGAATGTGGATTCCAGGCTGCCAGATAACTCAGTTTAAAAAAATTAAAAAACCATAACTTTTTATTTTTATGCAAAATACGTCATTTTTGAAATGGAGGCAACTGATTCAAAATCCTATAAAGCATTGCATGGGATAGATAAAACACATCCGTGGGCCATATTTGGCTCATGGCTCACCAGTTTGTAACCTGTAGTCTGGAAAGCTCTTGCTCCAAGAAGCTGAAAATCTTGCTCCTCTTGGGTGCCAGGCCTGCAACCCCCAGAGGAGCAGGTGGATACCATCATCATGAGCCTTGCTGGGTCACCTGTGGGGCTGTCTGACTCAACTCCTTGGAATTCTCCAATCAAGCTCAAGTACAAGGAAAATAGTCACAGGGCAAGAAGACCCAGGATCTTCAAAATCTTGAAATAAGAGGCCCAATGCCTGCCAGCCACCTCCGTTTCCTCCTTAGAGATGACACAGACCTGTAGCCATTGAACTAAATGGTGATCTGATCGTCTTCTGAAATTTCTTTTCCTTGAGTTCCAACCAGTAACAGATACCATTGACCGCAGGCTAACCATGCATCAGTAAACAGTGTTCTAAGTGCGTGACATACATTTTCTTATTTAATCCTCCAAACAGCCCTATGAGCTCCTACTTTTATCAACTCTATTGTGCAGATGGGGAAACTGAGGCTCAGGGAGGTGAAGCAACTTGCCCAAGGTTACCTTGCTCCACAGGGGGGCATGGGGACATGAACCCAATATCCTAACGTGTATTTCCATCCCTACAAGGCCCACACGCCCACAGATGCCCTTCCTTTCTGTAGCTGCCACAAGCTCCCAGGCTGTGGAAACTTATGTAGGAATCAAAGTGGCCCACTGAGTCCTAACCCCATATGTGGTTCCCCCGCAAAGTCACGCAGCAGACGCCCTCACAGAAACCTCCCAGCTGGGCCAAGGCAGATCAAGGAGCTAAGATAAGATTCTCCGCTTGCAAAGCTGCCCTGCTCACCCGCTGTTCCTGGAGGAGTTCTGGGGAAGCTTTATAATTAGAGCCTTGTCCATCCTCCCTGCAGTTGGGCCAGAATCACACGCTGGCAGGAGGAGGCTCTGCAGCCTGGGGGCACTTTCTTTCCTCTCTCTCCGGTCATGCCAGCTGTGGAATTTAGCAAGCTGGTCTGGAGAGCTAGAACACTCTATAGGCAGCCCCCCAAGCGTCCTCTGTCTGGGATGGATGAGTGTCCTACTAATCAACTGAAATCTGGGATAATTCAGTTGTGTTCCCCAGCAGCCAAGGTCAGGGTGAAGGATGTGGACTCTGGAGCCAGACACACCACATTTTAATACTGGTATTGCCATCTACTGGCACCATGAGCTTGGCAAATGATAGGAATAAAAATGGACATTTCTGAAAAGCTTCCTCTGTGCCAAGAGCTTTCTGTTCAAGGGCTCATTTACTCCTCATCGCAGCCCTGTGGGAGAGACTGTTATTACCCCATTTGCAGATGAGGAAACTGAGGCACAGAGAGGTTGAGTAACTTGCCCAAGTTCACACAGCTAATTAGTGGAGGAGCTGGGATTTGAACCCAAGCAGTCTGGCCTCAGAGCCCATGGTTTTCACAACGATCTTGTGTTAATATTTCATTTGTCCAAATGAGCCCCTTAGGTAGGTACTGAGATGAGGGTGGAGCGGTCCCAGGTGATGCAGTAAGATGAAGAATTAACTCCTCACAATACTGCAACTTAGCATTCACCCCGGAGCCTGGTCTCTCAGCCGCGGCACCATTCCTGTTTGGACCTGGTAACTCTGTGGTGCAGACCATCCTGTGGACTTTGGGACGTCGAGCAGAATCTCTAGCCGGTACCCACTAGTTGCCAGTAGCACCCCTTCCCTGAGTTGTGACAAGCGAAGACGTCTCCAGACATTGCTGAGTGACCCCTGGAAGGGGGAAGCAAACCCTGCCCACCCCCACCCCCCCCGAGAACTACTGTTCTAGAAGGTGCCACAACGTGTTTAGAATTCACAAGATTCAGTAAATGGCATGACTGAAAACTCATCTGTGACTCTTTTTAAAGTCCAAGCTGTAGCTTTCTCCTCTGAGGTCCATCGTAACCATGAAGACATCAATTATTCTGCAGGGCTACCTCCTGGGAACACCGTCGGAACGCCTGACATCGGTGGCAGCATAAACACTCTCTTCCAAGGAAAGTCAGGCTCCTAAGCTAACGACCTTTGGGGATGTTTTAGGTAAACAGAGAACAGTCATCAGTAAAGTCAGCTGCTCATCTGGAGAGGATGAGAGAGCTGCAGAAAGTGGAAACCAGGAGATTCTGATTCTCATCCATCCAGCTCAGTCACTCAGGAAATATTTACTGAGTGCCCGCTATAAGGCAAGTGCTGTGTCAGGCTCTGGGGCCACCTCAGTGAACAAAACAGGCACAGCCCCTCTCCCCATGCAGTTTACTAAATCCACCTGGCCACCCTCCTGTCCTGTGCCCATGGCAGACATCACTAATCAATCACAGCACCATCCCACTGAGCCTTCTGACTCCTCAAATCCATATGTCTGGCATCCCCTACTAAATGATTAGACCAGACACAAGGGACAAAACCCACTTGCCCTTTAGTTTTGGGAACTCAATAAATGGCAGCGATTAATATCGGCTGTTATCTAATCCAACCTCCTCTGATATAAGTAAGGAAATGGAGGCCCAAGAGGCGGGATGACTTGCTTTAGCCACCCAGTGGCAGGTCCAGGACCCAAATTAAGGTATTTTTACTCCATCTCTCCCTGTATTCCTCATGGCTTCATGATTCACCAATGGGATAACAGAATTTGGGGCACAGTGAAGTTCCTCATTGCGGGTTCCTGCGTTTTTTGTGCATGTTTGCCTCAAGATCAAGGACATAAAAAATGTTTTTAGCCAGAAACAGAAGAACAAGTCATCCACCCCCAAGCCCAGTCTGCTCAGGAAGAAGCCATGTTAAGTAAGACTTTAGAAGAGTTTTTCCTTTGATTATTTTAAAGGCCTGAAGATTAATGTTAGGTGGAGCCCAGACAGCCACAGGCTTCCAGTTCCTTTAACTGCTGCCGGCCCCACCGGCTCTACTTTATTTTAAAAGGTGCTTCTCCTTCCTTTCCTCCATCTTTCCTTCCCTCCTTCCTTCCTTCCTTCTTCCTCCCTTCCTTCCTTCCTTCCATCTTCCCTTCCTCCCTCTCTCGGACTCTTGCTCTTGGCCAGAAAATCTGGCCCACCAGAATAGTCTTTCTTCCAACTAGAAAATCACTGAAGCAGTGACTCACAGCCTCCAGAAACGGGATGGAGGTGGGAGGTGGATGGGGGCAGAGTCCAGAGAGGGGCCACCTGAGGGCCAGAGTAATGCCCTCTCCGGCCCACAGGAAGGAAGAAACACCTTCTATTCTCTGACCTCTGCAGCCACTGAAGCAAACCAAGATCCTCTGGGCCTTGATGGCTGTAGTCAGTTTCCCAGCCTCACCACCACTGGCCTGGCCACAGCCACTTCCTGGCAGTTTTATTAGTCAACATCTCCCAGGTGTTTCCCGTCTAGTCACAGTAGCTGGAGTCTACTTCCTGCCCAGCACTGTTCAAACATTCCCTTATTTATGGAGCTAACGTGTATTTATTTACCAAGCATCTACAGATTCAAGCCACTGGCCTCACGGTTAAGACGGGTCTAGACTAGAAAGAGTGAGACCTGGCTCTGGGTCAGACAAACTGTGGCCTTGGGCAAGCTGCTCACTCTCTGTGCCTCAGTTTCCTATTCTGTAAAATCAGAGTCATAACAGTACCTACTTCAATGGTTTTGATGGGGGTTGGGTGAGCTAATGCACGGATCGTGCCTGGTTAGTGCCTGCCATACAAGGCACTGTTTTGTTTTCAGTCCATGGAGTGCTGATTGTGGTGGACCTCGCTTCTTACCTACCCAGCCTCCGTATCACCCTTCTTCCTTCCTAACAGAATTCTGTTTGTTTAGCTATCCACCCCACTCCCAGCTCCAGAAGTAGATTTTTATTAGTCTAAGCCAATGATTCTCAAAGTGTGGTCCCCAGACCAGCAGCTCCAGCATCCCCTGGGAACTTGTTAGAAATGCCATCATTGCAATGGCAGCTCATATGTGTCCTGTGCCTGTGGATGCACCTGGCATTGTACAGAGCCATTCACACCCATGACCTTGATTAACCCTCCATTGTAGATTCTCCAATGTTATTTTCTTCTTTATACGTATGAGGAAATTGATGCTCAGAGAGGTCAACTCACTTGCCCAAGGTCACATAGCTAGGAGTGGCAGAGCCAGGATTCAACCCAGGTCCACCTGACTTCAGAGCCCAAGCACATAACCACGACACCCCCCTGCCTCTGGAGAAACTGCAGGCGGATGAGGAGAGTCCACGAAAGAGAACAATAAAGCCGTCAGGGAGTGCAATGGCGCCGAATGTGCACTACGGGAGTGGCAGCTTTTCCTGAGCCAGGCACGTAACCAAGTGAATCTTGCTTGGGTCTATAGAGCCCTTTTCTCCTATAAGGCCCAAGTTTGTAGTTTGGAAGACCGTAGCTTCACACGCTGAAAGAATCAGAGTCCAAACGCAATCTAGTGAAGCAAGAGCAGCATAAAATACCAAGGGGACCATCCAAGCCATGACATAACAAACAAATAAAATAGGGAGAGCTCGGTGCAATTCCAGACTTGTAAGTTCCCTTCTTGTCTGCAAAGCCATTTCGTGTCATGTCTTAGGCTGGGCTTCCCCAAAAGCAGACCCTGAGACAAGGATTCTAGTGCAAATGGTTTATTTAGGTGGTGATCCCAGGAGGGGCAAGGAGGGCAGACAACTCAGGGTGCCTTAATGAGCAGGTCCCCATGGCGGGCCGCGGAGTGCAATCCTGCTGGATTGAGAGATGATCCACTTGAGGGCGAGAAAGCTGACGTCTTTCTCTACCACTGCAGGCCTGCCCCCTCGTGTAAGGGAATGGTGAGTGTCAAGGGGATCAGGGTGGGCACCCCGGCATCTTCTATACTCAGAAATGTGCATGCTTGGGCCCCACTGGGAATGTGTGATTTCAAGGGTCCACAGCGGCCTCAGAGCAATGTCTTCTCCCTGCATGTCAACCCAGCTCCCACTTAGGCCTCCCACATGCTCAAGCAGCACATGCTTTGCTACTTGTGAACGTCATCATGGAGATAACCCAGGGGACATGTGCTTAGGGGAGGTCGCCTTACTGTTTTCCTGCCGTACTGGTCTGAGATGTTTCCCCAGAGGGTGGAGCTGGACATCATGCCGACAAAGACCACCTGTGGGTGGAAAGACAGTTTCTGTTAGACAGTGACCTAGAGCATCTCAGAGAAAGAGACCAACAGATTGAACCTGTAACATCACACCCTAGTAATAATAATGAGCCAGCATTCACTGAGATCCTGCTAAGATGCAAACACGATTCTAAGCGCTTCATGTTACCTTTCAAGCTTCACGACAATCCTGTGGGGGTGGAAGGAATGCTATGATTATCCCCATTTTACAGATGAGGAAACTGGGACTCAGAGAGGGGAGGTCACTTGGCCAGAGTAACACAGGTGTAAGTTGTGCAGCCGGGGCTGGAAACAGGCAGTCTGACTACAGTGTTAGCATTTTACCAATTTCTCACCATCCCAAAGAAAAGTCTTGCCCTATTGATAAGAAAATATCAGAGGTTGCAAGGTCGAGTTTGAAGGATATGAGAAACAGGAGACAGGAGGTTAAGATGGGAACTGTAAGCTCTTAGGAAGAGAAGGCATTCATTAATCCTCAACTTCCCTACGGACTCTTCCCTGAGAACGGTTTAGGGGGTCTCACCTGTTTGCTGCCCCACTCTCCCTTTCTCAACCAGCTCCCCCCTACTTCTCTACCCCCGTCTTACCGGTGTCCCCCGTAGTGCATTGCTTTGGGGTTAAGCCCCCCAGGATGATGTCCTTCAACAGGGACACCAATGACACAGTTACAAATCCTTTTGCAAGTCATCTCGTTTCCAATTCCTTTTTATTATTTTTAACCAGATTGAAGGAGAGCCTAATCAGCAAATTAGATCACTAAAAAATAATTTTTCATAAGCGACTGCTGTCTGCACTTTGGTGTGTAACTTGGAAGTTGTGGAAAAAATCAAGTGGCGTCAGTTTATTGAATTATAACCAACTGCTTCAGTCCCCTAAAACTTTTTATATGTGAACAAAGCTTTTCACATTCACATCCATTCAGTAAAAGTGAAAAATGGAAATAGAATTGATGCTGAACCCTGACGCATTTTGGCAATAAGTAATCATTCAAGAATACATGACATAATTGGGAAACGCTCCATACCACCCATTAAGGGTACATTCTGATAAAATTTACTTACATTTAACAACTACTTATCAAAATTAATTATATCTTGTTGTTTCGATCTATTGAGTAGCACTAAAAATTATAATGATAACTCAGCGCAGGAGAGAATTTTTAATACTTAAGAGATTTATCTCAGGAAATGAAAAACAATAATTTAAAATTTATCTACTTTGTCCCAGAAAATTATGATAGGGTGATGAATGAAACACTTTCAAGCATAATAAAACATTACATTTAGGGGCCGCCCGGTGGCGCAGCGGTTTAGTCCGCACTTGGCAGCCCGGGGTTCGCGAGTTCGGATCCCGGGCGCCCGCAGACGCACTGTCTGTCAGCCACGCCGTGGTGGCGTCCCATATAAAGTGGAGGAAGATGGGCACAGATGTTAGCCCAGGGCCAGTCTTCCTCAGCAAAAAGGGGAGGATTGGCAACAGATGTTAGCTCAGGGCTGGTCTTCCCCACAAAAAAAAAAACAACAACAACAACAAAAAAAAATTACATTTAGATAAAAGTATATGGAGAAATGGAATAGAAACTACCAGTTCAAGACAAAAACAAGACAGTGCAAACTTTCCAGATTCTTCTGAAGAGCTTACTCGTGTCATTTTAAACAGAGGGTGGTAGGTATTAGGTAAGCATTTCATTTCCACTGGACATATTTTAAAAAGTGATGCCAAATTTTATTTAAATTTTTTATATTTCAATACACTGGAAATTATATAATCTGCAACCTACAATTTTAAAACATTTAATGTCAATTTTAAAACCTGAGGCTTGCACAATTCTTTTCTAGGTTACCTAGAAGTGTTGAAGATTACTGTCTTGGGGTAAGGTGTTGACTTAGTCCTATGCTAAGTGATATCCTTCCGTCCAGAGAGAGTCAATCATCTCCACAAACATGCATTTTCCCCATTCTCTCTTCCGCTAAGAGAGAGATTTAGGTACATCGAGCACGAGTCCTATATCACAATAATTACGGTAATCTCTCACAGTAATTACGGTAATCTCGCACTGGATTTCCTGTGACAACCGTGATGGTCTGTCTCATCCCCTTTATGGACGTTATGCAGTTAAAGCGACTCCTGCAGTGCTCTAACTTTTCTACAGAAAACTTGGCCGTGGAACTTCACGGCTTTCCCTAGCCCACCAATCCAAACTTGATGCCCTAAGGAAGTAGTCCAGGGCAGGGGCTGGGAGCAGGGGCTCTGAGTCTGCAGACCTGGATTCAGTTCTGACTCTGCCTCTTCTAAGCTGTGTGAGCTTGGGTGAGTCATTGCACCTCTCTGAGGCTTAGAGTCCTCATCCTTAGAAATGGAAGTAATAATAATTAGCACCTTTTCCACAGGGTCGAGAGGGTTAAGAGGTAATATATGCAAAACCCTTAGCACAGAGCCTGGCATGTAATGAGTGCCCAATTAATGGTGGTTGTCATGAACCAATGACAAGAGACCAGAAAGGCCCAGCACTGCAAACACACAGACCCGGGGTTACTCTTTAGGGGGTTCCAGTGAGAATGGGGAATAGAAGAGGGAAGCGCTGTCTACTCACCCCTACAGTGTGCCACGCACTGTATGTATCCTGTTGTCCATACTCAGAAAAACAGGCGTTATCACCCCCCTTTTGCAGGTGATGAAATAGAGCCATAAAGTGCCTCACTCAAGGCCACACATCTATGAGGTGACTACATCACATAAATACAGGTGTACGTGCCTGGGAAACTCCTCCTACTGAGCTGCATGACCTGTTTGCTAATATCAGACCAGGCCTGGTTGCTGAAGGCACTCAGATTATTCCAGAACAGTTATCCACAGAAAAACAGCATTCTGGGATGTGTTCCTAGTTAGCAATGACTCTGCCACTAGCTAGACTGTGTGACCTTTCGTGAGTGACTTAACTTCTCTGTGCTTCATTTTCCTTAGCTTATATAGGGTTGTGAGAATTAAAGAGCACAATGGATATTATGCATATATCGTATACAATGTATGTAGTAAAGCCCTTTGCACATTAAGTGCTCAATAAATATTAGCTTTTGTGAGTATCATTATTGTTATCCTCTTATCCAGCCTGGCCACTCCCCTCCGTTTTAGAAGGTTGCTACTGAACGCCCCCTAACAAAAATAGAGGGTTCTGCCTCACTCTCTTTCAAGTCTTAATTCCAGGGAGCAGCGGCTCCCTACCGTTTATTGAGCATCTGCTATGGGTCAGGTTGTTTCCAGTTGTTTCCAGTCCTAAAATCACCCTCATGTGGGAGGAATTGGCATCTCCTTCTTGCCACGAAGAAAAGTGAGGCTTATAAGATTTAGGTGATATGCCCAGGTGGGTTCCAACTTCTTCGCAACTGAGCAGGATGTCTGGGACCCCCAGAGAGTTGGACCCCTGGGTAGAGTAGAGCTGGCTGCAAACCTGCCAGAATATGTGTGTGTGTGGTCGGGGGAGCAAAGAAAGCTGGGGTCACTGTGTTTTCATCTGGGGCTTAATTCTTTCCTCCTGAGCCCTTGGCAGCAGCAGGAGGAGGGGGACACCCCACAGAACACCCCAGGGGACCAGAACTATCCACAACAGGAGAGAGCTGCCGGGCTGCCTACCGAGGTCAGCAACGCGACCTGCCAGCTGGGGAGCTGCCACTCACAGTGCAGCTGCGGTGCGAGGATACTCAGCAGCATCATCTCCATGGCGTCGGCCATCTGCAGGGAGGAAGCAAACGTCATGAGACCAGGGTGCTGCCTGGTGCCGGCGACGGCTGGGCCCTTGCCAGGTCCACGACCCCAGAGAGAATGTGCAGAAACCCCTCTTCTCCGCCTGCTGAGTGCCCTACCACACGTCAAAATGTTCTGAATGCTCCAGTAGTTAAAACAGTATGGTACCAAGGCGGGAATCGACAAATAGGCATTTACATTCTTTGTGTGTATGTTTTCGTGTTTAAAAAAATAGGGGCACTCCCCGAGTGAAGTGGGAAAACACTGAGATGTCTAAGATCTGAGAAAAACATTTTCACAGAGGTCGAGAGACAACGATCTTTTCTCTGTAGCTCAGTTAGAGTTTGTCTTTGGTCTGTAGGTCGTTGTTCATGTAGAATTGTCAGCATATTTAACAAGTGTGACCTTTTAATACATTAAAACATACTAAGAAGCTCCAGTAATTAAACATTGTGGTACCTTTACGGGACTAGACAGACAGCACAATGGGACGAAATGACAGTCCAGAAGGAGACTCATGTGGCCATGGGAATGTGACGGACGATATAGGTGGCCTTTCAAATTTAGTGGGGAAAATGATGTGGGGAAATTGACTGTCCATTTGGAAAAATATGTAGTAAGGTCACCATCTCGCACCATTCACAAAAATCCGTTTCAGTTGTATTGAAAGTCTACATACGTTATTTGCTATTTGCTACAGGTAGATCAGGGAATTTTGACATGGGGTCACGAGCCTCTTGAAGCAGATGACACGGTTTTATCTGTGTCTGTTTGTCTAGGGAGAGCTCCACAGATGACATCATAGTAGCCCTGAGCCCCAGAGAGTTGAGAATCACTTAGCCAGAAGCTTCAACTCTTCCTTGAGGGCAATCGCCAACCACAGCCAACTCCCCCCAGGCACAGACCTTCATTATCACCAGGGTCACTCCACATAAACTTTGTTGATTCAAGCAAAGGCTCTACATGGAAGGAACTGTGTCCTTCCTTGTAGACCGTGGAAACCCAGTTGAGCAGCATGGGGGTTCCTTGCAGACTGAATGTGACATCACTGCCCCCGGAAATACTTGCCCAAGCCAAGCCAGTGAGAACAGACAGCTTCCATTGAAATTTTCCAAACCCAATGGCTTCCACCGCATCTTCCACCATGAAAGTATCTGGGAAGGAGAAAGGGGTAGGGGAGGAAGGTGTCAGTGCATCTTCGAGTTGTCCTAGTGTGGGGGGGTTTAGGGGGGTCCCCAGCCAAGATCGTTAAAGGCAGCACATGCTGCCTCTAGAGTTTAGCCTAGAAAAACCTTCCAGAAAGTGTGAAGATTTTGTTTACAAAAGGGAAAACTGGAAAACTCAGAATGTCTATCCACAGGGAATTGGTTAAATAAATTATTATGTACTAAATCCAATGTGGTATGGCAGATTGGTTCCTGGAACAGCACTGCTGGAAAAACTGGTAAAATCTGAAGAAAGTCTGGGATTTAGTAAATAGTATTGCACCAGTGTTCATTTCTTAGTTTTGTTTTTTTTTTTTTTGGTGAGGAAGACCAGCCCTGAGCTAACATCTGTTGCTAATCCTCCTCTTTTTGCTGAGGAAGACAGGCCCTGGGCTAACATCGTGCCCATCTTCCTCTACTTTATATGGGACGCCGCCACGGCATGGCTGACGGGCAGTGCGTCGGCGGGCGCCCGGGATCCGAACCCGCGAACCCCGGGCTGCCAAGCGCGGACGAAACCGCTGCGCCACCGGGCCGGCCCCCATTTCTTAGTTTTAACAAATGTTCCATGGTTAGGTAAGATATTAACATTAGGGGAAGATGCATGAAGAGTTTACGGGAACTCTCTGTATTATTTTTGCAACTTTTCTGTACATCTAAAATGATTCCAAAAGAAAAAGTTAATTAAAAAATAAAAATCCTAAAGGAGCACGCTGGGTGGCC